>OU343217.1:209791467-209868037 GCA_910596185.1 Chrysanthemum makinoi | reverse complement strand
TTGCTACAACCTCGATTTGTCCGTGTATGTATCATAAGTAGGTGTCAAGGCTACAGTATCGTCAGTTTATCATGAGTAAACACATCAAATATGACATTGTTATAGCATGGATTAATGATTGGTACCTTAGATCTTAGATTGGCATCATGAGCGAGGCTCGAGTCGTCGTGACTTAGCCTCCCTCGCCAAGATTTGCCATGAAGGTGCAAATGCATTGATTTCTCGAGGTCTTCCAAATCATCCACGATAGCTTAAAAATAATTTTCCTCAAGACTTTAATTTGCATCCTCGCTTTTGCTTTCTGTAAAGCATAGCTCAGAAACTTCAGCATTCTTCTTGTGTGGCTTAGTGGGACAGGTTTCGTGCCATGTGACCCATTCCTTGACGCTTATAACACTTAACCCGATTACCTCGATTCACATTTCCATAATTCCCAACGACGGAGCCGCGAACATTCCCATTCTGATACCCATCGCTCTATTCCCAACATTCTGTCCCATCGATTTCCAACATTCTGACCTAACTGATTACCACGATACGGAACCGCCCTGATACCCATATCACAATCCGAGCATAGCCCCTATGATTCCCAATAACTCCAACCATTTGTCGTTGATTACCCATATTCACACCCTACTGCAATTTTCTGTCATGTGTTTGATGAAATCCGTTGGTTGTTGTTAGTTGGTGTGGAATAGCGACTTTTAGTCGCGCTACCCAATAAAGAGTATATCCGTTGTAAGGTCGCCTTCGGGTCGGGATTTCAGATCGGTGATTCCTAGTTCCCTGGTATTGTTGATTTGGATAGAATTGTTGTTGTGGTTGTGGAATGTATTGCTGCAAGTTGTTGTTGTTGGAAGATGATGAAGCTTGTTGTTGTGTATTCACCGAAGGTTGAGTCTTTGCAATGCCAATGGATCATGATTCTTTGCCAATCTTTCTTTCCGACTTCATTCACGCCTTGGTTTAGTTTTCGAAAATCGTTGAGTTAATCAAAGTTCACCTGATGTAAGTCTTTTGTTTGGTTGACAATAGTGACATATCGTCCCCATTCTTCCGAAGATTGTTCAGAACTTGATGTTTTGAACGATAGTTCGGGTGTCAACTTGTTTCTAATAAGCTCATTCATCAAAGTGCAAAACCTTCCATAGTAGGATTCAATGGATTCTCCCAGTGTAAGTAAACTTTTCCCATCCGTTAGCGCTTGTTCTCCATGTCTTGTTGACCAATTTCGCTCCATGACAAAGCCGTCTAACACGCTCCCACATATCGAAGTAGTTTCACAACCGCTACCGCAACAAAGATGTCTATTGGTAAACCCGTTGGATAATATGAATTGCCATGTCATACGCCCGACTTGTTTCGATCCTCTCCGCCAGTATTCGATTCGTATTGAAGAGCGAGAAGATGGTGGGACGGAGGTGTTGCATCTCTGCATTTCCGTGGACATGAACTTGTCGAGGCTTGAAGGGTCCATCCTGAATGGATCTAATCATGAGTTTTCCATTAGGTTTGGTCTTGATGTAACGAAGCATACGACTTGTCCATTGAAGATAACCACCTTTTGCCAACATAGAGATTTTCGGCAACGCTGCATGAATGTCTTATTGAGTTGCCATTGATGAAGGTATGATATGATAAAGTTGATGTAGGATCGATTCAACGATAAAGGAGTTGTGTTGGAGAAGATTAAGCTCGTTTGAGGTTTTCTGAAAGTCGTACTCGTAACCTTGGTTCTAAAAAATTTCGCCCAAAATTTGAAATTCACTATAAAAATCAATTCTAAGGTCGTATGGAAATTTTGAGTTATGACAATTTTGACGCCAGATTTGACCCGAAAAATTTGAATTTAGGCCCAAAAATTTGAATTTTTGACCAAAATTTTCACAGTTAAACCAAAATTTGAATTTCAGTAAAATTGAACGTTTAGTCTCCTCAAAAATTTAAATTTTACTCAAGTTTTCCCGCCAAAGATCTTAGGCGTAGAGATTGTGATAATGCATAGGATCTTATGCGTAGGATCTTAGGCGTAGGATCTTATGCGTAATCAGCTTAGGCGTAGGAATCCTTATGCGTGAAAAGTGTCTAACGCGTAACCTTAAGCTTATGCGTGACAAAAAGTTACTCGTAAACCCACGCCGTGCTAATTGTGAAGTTATACGTAGAGTTACTCGTAAGCTTTTAGCTTATGCGTAAACTATGGTTAAGAACCAAAAATCCTTTACACTGCCACAGCGAAAGGGATATCCATACACAAGTCGGTGTTCCACACACTTATCCAAGTGAGGGAAGCACTGAGTAACCGTTGAAGCTCGAAGAATCTGCACCAAAAGCTTATGCGTAGAAAACTAGGGTTTGACACTTGACTTCTACGCTGTAAGAAATTTCCAACCATTCAAATGATTTCTTTTGCAAGATAGCCTTAAAAACACTCGAATAACCCAAAAATGTTGACATTTTTCACTCAAAGTGCTTAGAAAAGTTACGAGTAGAAATGACCAATGAACCAAAAACGAGTTCAAAAATGAAGAAAAACACGTAAAGCTTCGAACTTTTTGCAAAAACTGAAACTTTAGCACCAAATAAACCTTAAACCACAAGAATCTTGAATTTTGTGCAAAATTAAAGCTTTGCGCTTTCAAATATGTAAAACTAGAGCTTTTACGCGTAACCCTTCAAGACAAACACAAACACTCCTAAACCATTGTTAGGCGATTGATACCAATTGTAGGACCTTACTTTTATCAACCTTATCACAAACCCAACACAAATACAAGTATCACCACGTTTACCACACAACGAGTAGAAAACGTTCAACCCAAAACACAAACATAAAGCTTACAAAAAGAAGGAAAGATTAAGATAGATGGTGACTTGATGTTTAAACAAAACCGTGTATGTGGAGATAAGATAAACACAATAAGTTGTATATTCCTTGAGAGAGAAAATACACACACACACACACTTTTAAGCACACCCCTCAAATGACATACTTGAGGGGTATTTATAGTAAGAGAGATGATGCCCTAAGGCTTGGCCATGGGCCGTGAGATGGGCTTGGACATGGATTGGGTTACATGAACTTATACAAGGCTAACTTAACTAAACGTCTAACCATTTAGCTTAGCCCAAACCATGAGCCCTTTGACTATTCTAGCATGATATCTAACACACGTTACAAAGTTCCTAAATGTGAATGACCATCACTTCTAACAATCTTTAATGTCGAAAACTGTTCCTTATCCGTCATTTTTCAAAATTAAATCTTGCCACGTCTTTCTCCAAAATCTTTTAGAGGATTTAAATCAGTTGAGATCACAAATCTCAAAAGGTTTGAAATTTTTGATCGGGGGAGAGATCGTGATTTAAATCTCAAATCTGTTTTTATGAAATCGGGTTTAGTCCTTTATAGGCACTCCTGCCTCCATGTGCCAAACGATTTCAAATACACAATGCACATGTTGAGGAGGAGGATTTATCCAAAAACAAGGTGAGTATTTAAACCTGGCCACATTTTCTCCCATGTTTACTAAACCTTATTAAATCACTTGGGATCCAAAATCTCAAAGGGTTTGATATTTTGATCGGGGGAGAATTTGTGATTTAATAATGAGGTGATAAATGATGATCGTTTGATTCAATTGTGTAAATTTTGCTCTCTGCATCATGTGCTAAGCGGCACCGGGATCTTTCGAAGCACATATTGAGAGGGAGCATTCAAAAAGAAATAAACTATCGAGGTCTTGAATGCTTTTATGTTTTTAACATAAAGTACCTTGATTGAGTTTTAAATGGTTTCTTAATGGAATTTGTGATCGTGGATGTACTTTAAATGAACTATTTCCTCTATGTGATAAAATGATTTCAAATATCCTACACACATATTGAGGGAGAATACCAAGAAAATCAAATGACTTTTCTATGAAAGTGTGATCAAAAATATTTCAAAGCCCTCTTGCCTCCATGTGCTAAAAAATCTAAATCATATGCACATGTTGAGGGGGAGGTTTTCTAAATGATCAAAAATATTAAGGTACAAAACTCTTTGATCTCGTATCACATGTACCTTGATTGTTTTTCCAAATGATTTTTCAATTGGTTTCGAGAAGGAATGAACTGTACCAAAAGACCGACCATGTTAATTTATGTATGGAGTTATAAGGATGGTGAGGTTAGGTATTAGTTCCCACGATCGCCAGAGGCCCAGGAGGATCTACGGGGGATCCACTAGATAGTGTTGAAGTCCTTAGGTATGATGAAAAAAGGAGAAAAGTGAGATATGGGAAGAGTGCGGTTGAGGCTGAGCTAATCTGGAATAAACCCAATAAGGTTCTAGTAATGAAGTCTCGGTAAGCACTGAAGGGTTGAAGAATGAAAAAGAAATGAATGAGAAAAGGGTGAAAAGAAATAGCCCTCCAATAATTCAACCTTAGAAGCAGAAACCAAGTTCAATACATATGCTACTGGTGGTTACTAAGGTAACGCCGGTATTGAAGACAAGACGTCATGGACCCAATGACGCACTGCACTACAAATTCCCAAGCTACTCAAGTTCCTCTCAAAAGGACTTGTTTCATTCTCACGGGGAACCTACATAATCTATCGACTTTCTCTTAGAGATTGTTGATATTGAAGAAGGAGACCCTCTCCCTAGTCTCCGGCATAGGAAACCAAATGTGCACGATTGAGTCTAGAGCCAAGAGATCATCCACAATATCTCATTAGGACACTAAATTCTTGAAGACTTGTTGTTTCACACAATGTGGAAAGTAAGTATATATTAAGAGTCCTACGCATTATCCTTGTGGTATTGCCAGAACATCCGAGTGATATGAAAATATTCGCGATGAAGATGGAAATCCTTCTAGAGCCAACATCAAACAAGCTCTTGGTGGGTGACATGTGAGATCTTTCATAAGATCAAGCTTGTGACAACTGGATAGAAACGATGGGGCGATTCAATCTTGAATCAACCTTGGTCCAGTTGAATTGTGAATACTTTTGAAAAAACCTTTCGATGTGCAAATCTTCTTTTCTCTAGCACGTCGAATGTGTATTCATATTTTCAAACACAAAAAGTATATCTGATTGAAAAAAATGCTTTTGGAAAAACCGTTCTATGTGCAAATTTCTTCTTTTCTCCAGCACATTGAATGTGTACTCTTTTCAGATACAAAAAGTATTTTTGATTGAAAATTGATCTTTCTTATAAAACCTTCGTCGTATTGCAAAACTCTTTCTTCAAGCAATACGCGATTGTTTTCAAATTAATTTTTCATCAATCAGTGAATCTCAATTCACTGGTTCACTCACTCGGTGTTGTCTTCTTTGAGGCGTTCGGTTTGAGAATGGCTAGAACACTCGAAACCTGTCAAGGAGATTCTTAGAAATCCTACGATCACAGGCATCTGTACTGATCAGCGAAACAGTGGTCCGTGTACCTCAATTCAACGAAAGTGATCAAAGACACTTTGTTGTGTTTATTACTAACTATTGTTTGCGGTACATTTGGACGGTTGCGGTACGATCAGAATGAGGTGTCAATTCAAAGCGCGCATGCTCCACGACATCCACTTAATTTGAAGAAATCATGACTTGTGCATATCTACATAACCTGGCTCTGATATTTTTATACTATGCTACGCTGCTGTAACAAAATATCATGAACCAGTAAAGCTTCCGCTACTCAGATGGAAAGATGTCATGATCCAGAAAGTGTGAGCATGTCGGTCCAAAGTCACAACATCACATGAAGGCAACACAATAAAGGGTGATCGGAGATTTCTTTGTGGTGATGAAAGCAAAGATCATCAAAGATGTGGATCAGTTAAAGGCCTCCACTAAAAGTATAAAATCAATGCGGACTTTGAAGAATCGCTACTAAAGCACAAAGATTGCGGAATTGAAGAATTGAAGTCTACGAGCTCAAGAACAAAGTCAAGAATAGAATGCTAGGATTCAAAATGTAAAACATGGGGTGACCTCCCTTAGGGGGAGATTGTTAGGAATCAGAAATTCCATATTGAAGAGTCGGTCACCCCAAATATTATCTAGCATAAGTTAGCTCGTAGACTTGTAGTTATTTATGTTGTTTTGTAGTCAATTAGTTAATTAGTAGCGTAGAATAGTTTAGTGTAATACCGTGGAGGACGGACGGGTCTTTACCCAATGTATGCCTAATCCACAGTCTGAAGGAGGACGTGTAGTATGTAACTATAAATACCCTCTACCCCCAAGGTATAGGGTTGGACCTTTCACTCAATCTAACCTTCTTTCTTTTGTTTACCTTCTCTCTCTAGAAAGGCTCTCATCTTCCACTTTCTCTCTCTAAAACTCTAAACCATACGCCTATATTTGATATGTTATGATGTGTTTAAAAAATCCAATATGTTACACAAGGGGCTCTTGATATAGGGATCTACAAGGTTTTTCGAAGAAAAGATGGAAAATTCAAAGTTGTTACAAATTTTCGTATCTTTCTGCAGGGTTGTTTTCAAGAGGCGATAACTTTTTAATTACAGTTGGATGGAACGAGAAATTTTGGTGGAAGTTCTTTGTACTACTGGAAATTTTTTCACTGGATGGATCTTCCATCTGAGGTCCGGATTGTAAGTTATTTAGTCGTGAAAACTGCTGCAGAGAAAGGTTTAAAATTTCAAATTTTTAGGGTTTCCTTGATATTCAACTTTCTTAATTCGCGTTTACTTGAATTAATTCGTTATGAAAGTTGAATATATTTTAATGTTGTCTATAATTCATGGATCTAAGATTTGGATGGTTTATAATGATGTATGCGGATCTAGGGTTTCAAGTTTCTTGGTTTCTAGGGTTTGGTCTTTATGTTTGATCATAACTTGGAATCTGCTTAATTGAAGATGCATTGACACTAAAGAATCTAATTGTAACACTCATGGATCAATGGTAAACCCTAATTTCAAACAATATCTGCTGCTCGTTCATGTGATTCAACAGCTTGGTTGATAAAAAGGTGTAGGGCACGATTGGCAATAATAATTGGTTTATATTGCTATTGTTGGAGTAAAGATTATTGGTGCTCGTTCCATGGATACTGGTGCGTATGTCAGCATTTGTTTGTCACAGTGCGTGAGTCTGGTTTGTGAGGTACGTTAAGTCATTACGAGTACTAACATCTATTATATATTAGTACTGATGGACCATAGTTATCTTGTCAAGGTTGTGTTTGTCTTGATGATTGTAGGTTAAGTATGGCAGGTTAATTTTGGCAAGTCTGGGTTAGTACTGGTCGACTTTCAGATTAGTACTGCCCTTATAGCAGTTGGTTATGTGGTCCTAATATTGGATTGGTTGGTGTTCTTCTTTGTCACACTTATGTAATTGGTTAATTCTAGTCTTTGGTGGTGTTGTCGTATGTAATTGGTTAATTCTGGTACTGGTGTTGTGTTCATATTGCTACGTGATAAGGGGGTCATCAGGTATTGGTTTTGGAGGAGTATGTATGGAATCTTATGATGTCACAGAAAGTTTGAGGTACTACCACATGTTCATTGCAAGGGTTTTTAATTTATTCTCGTATAAAATTGCATTACATGGATCGGTTGATTTATTTGGTGACTTTTGGAGCATGATATTTTTGATAATGAAATGGTTGTGAGTAAATTCACTTTGGTGCACATGGAATTAAGTAACATGGGACGGTGGATTTTTATCATTGAAGATTGATTGTGAGGTAATTATTGATTGGTTGTGTAATTAAGACAACCTCATATATTTATTTCGTGGTCAGTGGCTAGTTCTTGGATGAGTTTGCAAGATGTCGGGTTTGGATATTTTGGACGACACACACGAAGAAAAAGTCGAACACGGATTTGGTTTTCGATTTGATTATTGGACGACACATTCTGTTTGGTTTTTGGATTTTGGTTTTTGTTCTTAACAAGTCAAAGGCTCGTTCTTATTTGCTAAATTGAATACGAAGAAAATTTTTTATCATTTATTTGACTATGAAGTGAAACTACTTGGATGCGTTTTCTATTATACCTTTTAGCAGGAGGTAACTTGTTCATAAGTTCATGTTGTCGCTAAGACTTGGTAAATCTAGCAAGTAGATTTTGCTATCACTTAAAAGAGTTACGTTGTAGTGATCAGTGTCTCATTGAAGATGAGGATTTTATCAAGAGATCGAGGTCTACTCATATATCATCAGGTATAAGTTCATAGTCACGTGGTTAGTACAAGACATAAGACCCGAGTTTGGGATGTTCTACTTTAGTATCAAGTTGTTAATACTTAGTTTTCATTAGTGATCATTACATGGAGCCTACAGATTTAAAGAATCAAGGGATGGTAAACATATTAGTTTCAGGAGAATATTATTGTTAAATGTTTAACCATCTACATGCATCACTTGAGGGGAAGTGTTATTCAAGTTGCATATCTACAGAAGACCCATATTCGATAAAAACAAAAAAGGGAAGAATATTTGATGTTTTGCAGCTTGAAGATCCTTGATGGTGTAAGGGGAAGTTCGTTTATCTTTCATCATACCAACTTCAGGGGAAGTTTGTGCATATTGGTTTTGTCATTATCAACTAGGGGAAGATTGTTGGAAATTATATTTGAGTTGATATGACAAAATATGAAAGATGAAGGACTTATAAAGACAAAGAAAGACAAGGAACCTACTTGTTAAAGAAGTATTTATTATTTAGTCCTTAGTAGTATTTTGTAACACAAGACTCTCTAGTTTATAAAGAGAGGCAGGGAATTAGGTTTTAGAAGGTGTCAAGATGTGAACACCAAATAGTGTGTATGTGTTCCTACGCGTATGTTCATGTAAACGCCTAGGTTAGTATAGTATTATAGTATCATAGTATTATAGTGTTTAGTAGTAGAGATGATGGCGAGGAACTTTGAATAATAGCAAAGATGTTTCTTTAATCCACTGTGCATGTTATCTTTCTTGGTTCTATTAGCTTTTCCTTAGTTGACCTCTTAGTTTCTATGATGGCTCACAAGACCAAGCATGAGATTTTCATCGGTTAAGGTTTTACGTATCATTGTGGTTGTTTTTATTTTGATTGCTCTTTATACATGTTTGGAATGTATGTAACTTGAAAATGTTTTTCAAACATAAAATGAAACAGAAACCATTTTAAACTAAGTCTTTCTAACTTAGTTAAACTAGGTTTAAATTGGATTTGAAACTTAAAATTATTGTTTTATTAAATAACAGTTAAACTAGTTTTCTTTGTTATTTCTTTTATGTATTGTCGAAATTAGTTATATTCGACATAGGTTAAATATTAGTCTTTAAAATGGAAAACTCGACACACATAAAATAAAACAATGATTAGACTTTAAGTTAAGAATTTTTTTAACTTGTCCTATGAATAATGAAAGCTTCGTTCGTACACTTTTTGATAAAACATGCTTTGTAAAATTTATCAATGGAATCTCATGATCTCTCAATCTCATTATCTTTCAGTTTCATGACCTCATATTCAAATAAATATCTGAATACAAGAATCAAACCTCTTTATTTTCCAATCTGTTCAATCTTGGGTTGAATAACTATTAGGTAAGATTTCTTGTAGAACACTAGTTTATGAAAGTTGAATATATTAGGATTTACATGTTTGTAGAAATATATATAAACTAGGAAACCCAATGATTTTATGAGGCTAATTATAGTTTATTGCTTATTCATTTGTGTTTTAGTAGGTGTGCTTATTTGGGTACTGATTTTGAAATATAGGTATGATGAAGGTGAAGGTGAAGAAGAAATTGAGAGAGTGAAGAGTAAGTTATCAGCACAATGATGATGGTTTGAGAGTCAGACTAATGTGAGTCCTAGGCAATCACCATGGTTACACACCACTCTTTTAGACATGTATTTCTTTTATTGTATGTAATTATTGTAGGTGTGTTTTTGTTTGAAATTAACACTCGTTATAAAAGTGTTTGCAGTTACTAATGGAAGTACTAAACCAATATATACTCAGTAGTAGGCTAATGGTAAAAAACTATATACTCAGTAGTAAACAAATATATACTCAATAGTAAACCTTTTTAACTTCGTGTCGGTTTCATGTCGGTTATCGTGTCGCGTCGAGAATTGCCATCCCCACTATTTATTACTGAGTATATATACGTTTGTTTACTATTAATCATGTAACATGTTTACTCTCTCATTAGTCAAACTAAGTCAAGGATTCTTTGCGTAAATGCATCCTTTCCCTTTATGGGAAGTGCTTTACTTGTGGTACAAAGCACTTAGCTTGTTTGCATCAAGATGATTATTGAGTACGAAAAGTGTTGCTTAATCATGAATTATGTTATTTGATTACTTGACTTTGAGATTATTTGGAAGTTGATTATCCTTTGTATGTTTTTATTTCCAACTAATTATTACTCTACACACTCCCACATAAAATTTCCTTGTCTTCCACATTCTCTACATATCTCATTTATTCTCCACATTCCTTAATCATTTATTTGTCCCCAACATTACGAACAAATGATCAATCACATCCTCTAAAACATTATAACTTCCTTCACCACTTTGAGAATATCCTACTTCATTATTCTTTCACAACACTTGGATTCAAATTTCAATTGGCCAACTCACACCACAAACATTCTTTTACACACTTTTATACTTTTTGCCCCTACATTCCAACACGATATTCGACATTCTCCTCACCTTCTAAACATTCAAAATTTGAATCAAATAAACCTTCTCTACATCAAACCATACTCACCTATTTCTTAACATTCAAATTTGAAATTTGAATTTGATTTTTAGGCTCCAAACCGTCACATCACAATCACATTCATGCCAACGCACACATACCTCACCTTCTAACAATTAGAATTTGAATTTAAAATTATCCCCTCTTCAACATCCACACTTCCTCTCCAAGCTTAGGATATTCCTTGGCATATTCTATCATAACCTATGCCAACTCATTCTTACTAAACCATGGTTAGTTTCTAACTTTACCCAACACTTAAATTTGAATTTCAAATGAATACATTTCCTCTTATCCACATAGAATATTCCTTTAAATATTCCATTTGACAACTGATGACGGGATTTCGCAAAATCGAATACGTCTTACAGTCCTCCTAGGCAGTGTACCTAATCGTTGTAGTGTAGTATAAGAAAGACACGGGATTGATCGTTCTCTAGTGGAATAGTGAGTTAAGTTCGAATCTGACGGAATAAGTCTAAGGGTTGAGGGAAGATTATTTTCGGTATTTTGTATTTATTTGAAAGCAAGTAAAAATCTCGTGTTTGGAAGAGTTTGGTTTTTTAACTACTAAATAAACTAATGACAAGAAAAGTAAATTGGTGAAATTTTTATAAAAGAAAAAGCGTATTTACTTAGAATCTCACTACTCCTTAATTAAATCCTATTATGTTGTTGAATTGCCACATCCTTGTAAAATGAAATGTGGAGTATACCTTATTACCGGTTGTGGGATGGTCAGACCACACATATATAGAACTATTCTCACTTTCGCAGTGTGCAACACCTATATGAATTGTCAAGCACACCTTTCGACTAGCCTACGCATTAAATACCTTACTTAGTTAATTAATCCAAAGACATAATTAACTAGTCACATTTTAGTGGACGTTCAAGCTAATAATCAATAACTATGTTTTATGCAATCCTAATTATGCGTGGGTTCGGGGTCGAGAAAACATCATTTTCTACAAGCAAGCTTTTCAACCATCTAGGCAGTGAACCTAATCGTTGTAGTGTAGTATGGTATAAGCCTCGGGGATTGATATTGTTCTCTAGGAGAATAGGAATGCTAGAAAGAAAATTATGACGAGAAGGTGGGGTTGAGGATGATTTTTTTTTTATGTTTTTTAGAAAGCAAGGGTAAAATCTCGGGGCAATTGATTGGGGGTGGTACTTCTACCGATTACTTTACTTCTACTAATTATCTAATTTAACTAATTACTACGGATAGCTATGTTTAATTGAGGTGTGCTTGTATGGTGATTAAAGATGTGTTCACTTAGATACTATTACTCCCTAGTTATCTTTTATTGGTCGGTTGAATTGTCACATCCTTTATCTTAACGCGTTGTATTCCTATTAGTCGTAAAGTGTGCGTATTCCCTAGTTCTATGAGGTTATCTCTCTTATAGGATTCACGGGGATCGGCAAACCAAGGCTATTTCCTCTGTGCACCCTATTGTCCTCACGCATACTCACGCAATAAATACAATGAAAGCCTAGTTGCACTCCTAAGCCTATATCAATTAAGACAAGAAACAACCTAACAATAATCAATAACTATGTTTCATAGATCTAAGCAAACACACAAGTAATTTAGCTAGACATGTTAGACAAGCAAGCATACACACAATCAATTGAACATGGGGTAGATATAATGATAAATTGGATTAACAAACTTATCTTGATGTGTAAAATAGGGTATGGGACCCTAGAATACTGTCCAAGTCAGACTACAACTGAGTTAGGGTTTGATCTCCAAAATTCTACCTCTTAAAATACAGAAAAATCGAATTCTATATATAGATTTACAATTGCGACGGCGTCGCCTTTTGCTAGCGACGCCGTCATTAGGGTTTCGTTTTGGCCAAGTCATCGATGGGACGGCGTCACTTAAGAGTTGTGACGCCGTCGGTCTTTAGTTGCGATGTCGTCTGAGTTCTAGATCTGGGTCATCTAGAGTGAAAGTATGAGTGACGCCCTCCATATTTTTGGTGTGACGCCGTCAGGCTTTAGGACCAGAAATTCCACGGAGCCGTTGTGTGCTCTTTTTGATCAAGTCTTCATATAGGGACGGCGTCGCCCTTTGGATGGGATGCCGTCAGGTTCTGTTGATCAACTTTGAGTGTCTTAGATCTTCACTTTGGCATTTTCTTCATGTTTTTCCTCCTTTTTGTCCAAATATGCTTCATTCCAGCATTTTTCTTCCAAAAGACCTAAAAAGTGAAAAGGAGCGATTTTAAGCAGTAACGGATATAAAATGTGTCAAAATAGGGCTTAAATGACCCTCTAAAATCGTACGTTTTAAATCCTTATCAAATATCCCTACATTTGGTATTTGTTTGTCCTCAAGAAAATGTGCTTTTGCTCCATCAATTTATAAGTTAGGGGGCATTAAACATTGGTTTAAAATAGTTTACAACAAGTAAAAGTGCCACAATAGTCATAACAAGCACGAAAATTATACACTAGCACCTCACAAGTGGTGTTTGGATTCTCTCATCTCTCGAGTTTATATGAAATATAATATAATGGAAATGGAAGATAAACACTCATTACCTAGCATATTACATAGATTACCATAAGCTTGAGAATAGATCAAACCTCCATCGCTTTGGCGTAAGCACCTAGGAAAAACTATCTAAGAGGTCTTTACAAGGGTTGTAACGTTAGGCTTAGAGTAGGGAAACAAAGGGTTTTGTTGGATAGGGGATATTTAGTGGTGGCAAGTAAAAAATCTTATGTTACAAGCATGTAAAGCGTGGCGTTGCTAAGCCAAGACTCGACTCACTAACACTAGTTAACTTGAAACAAAACAAACATAAATTAAAAACATAAACATAAAGATAGATGTACGATGGTACCCCGTATGTTTTTCTCATTTGTTTCATTTTTTTCGACTTCTTTTTCTTCTTTTTTTCGATTTTTTTTCATACCTTTTTACTATACCATCCTCTACGATAACATCAAAATATAAGGGATTTATAGGAGCATCCTTACACTTGAGTTTTTATTTCTCTAACACTATTTGACCTGATTTGAAAAGATCAAAACACTTGGAGTATTTTACGTAGACAAAGGGAATTTGAATTTATCGTTCTTTCCCGTTACTCCATAAAATATTAGTTTTACCCATGAGTCCCAGTCGTCCCAAAACTGTGTACAAAAGATATGACTCGACTTAGCAACCATGCAAGTAACTAGATAATTGAACTAACGGTTAAATAATGATAACAATAATGCACTAAAGATGAGTGCATACAAGGTAGGCTAAGGCGATTTGGGTGTAAATTTGAGGGTCGATTGTAAACAATGCTCTTTATTGATATTCTAGAAAACCGAAACATCACGAGAACCGCGAAAAGGATAGGCTTTGAGGGGTTAACCAGTGGTATTGTGTAATAAAGGTGAGTACATCGCAAGGGTGTGGGATAATTACTCAACCGATGTGGAAGATGTAGTTATAATATAGGTTTCAAACAAGGGTTATCCTAATGCCTCTTATCATTTTGTTACTCCTAACTACACAAGTGTAGTCTCACTAGCGATCTCAAAATGCATCACAAAACAAGTTCTAGAATCTATTATACTACCGGTACACTCACTAAGCATTAAAGATGAATGCTTTTATTCCTAAAGATCTAGGGGCAAACTTTACCTTTTTGGGGTGGAATTTGAGTGGTAAATGGTTTTTGTGCTAGTCATATAATTCCTATCCATGAGACACTTTATTAAGACTAAGGTTTTACTCATAAATGTCATAAAAAAATTTAAATTTGGTGCTAAAATTGCCCTAATGAATATTTCTAATAGTTTATTACACAAATTACTAAGGACAAGACAAATGATCAAGTGAGTGAATAATTTCTAAGTTCTCGTTTTATTCTCCCTCCCTACACTTAAACTGAACATTATCCCCAATGTTCCCCGAAAGCATCAAAGTTATGATAAAGGAAGGTAAGTAAGGAAAAGAAACTAGTACTCCCCTTATTAGCTCAGTAGCATATGTGTGAAGTTGCGGTTAAATTCTTTTCCAAAAAGAATGCATAAGTAATAATCTTCATCCAATGTGTGTTTCTTCTTCTTGTTCAAAATAACCTGCACACTTATAAGAAAACAAACGAAACCTTTACATAAAATCGGCGGTAAAACTATATATGACACACAACTACACTAGAAAGCAAGTAAGATATAATGCTTGTGGAATGGATGTTTGCGCAGTTTTTCCGAAAATTAAGACTGAATTTCCAAAAATTTACAAGTTGCACAGTAAATGAAAAAAACTGATCATCCTGTTTCTACATAGCCTGAAGTCGTCAGGCTTTAATCCTGACGCCGTCAGTTTTTCCTGACAGAAAGTGGTCTGCTGTATTTTTCTGAAAAAACTCTGAAAAAATTACATCATTAAAACCTAGAAAAATTCCTGCAAAACATCTATTATGACTCGATACAAGCATTTGACTCTAACAAACACACATATATATCAATTTCAATAGTTATAATTCTCATGTTCATGTTCTTAAAACTTATGTGATCTTCCCTACACTAATGTTTCTGTAAAATACCTTTATATGTAATTAAGACGAGGTTAAAAACAAAATAAAACATTTTCACAAAGTGTAACATGAGAATAAACAACAATGAAAGAGATATAAAACACACAAATTGAAAAACAAAACAAGCAAACAATTAAGCATGAGTTGCCTCCCACGAAGCGCTTTTCTTTATTTATGAAAATGTAATTATAATACATGCTTTAAACAAGGGTTATCCTAATGCCTCTTATCATTTAGTTATTACTAACTACACAAGTGTAGTCTCACTAGCAATCTCGGAATGCATCACAAAACAATTTCTAGAATCTATTATACTACCGGTACACTCACTAAGCATTAAAGATGAATTCTTTTATTCCTAAAGATCTAGGGGCGAACCTCACATTTTTTGGGTGGAATTTGAGTGGTAAACGGTTTTTGTGCTAGTCATATAATTCCTATCTATTAGACGCTTTATTAAGACTAAGGTTTTACTCATAAATGTCATAAAAAATTTTAAATTTGGTTCTAAAATTGCCCTAACGAATATTTCTAATAGTTTATTACACAAATTACTAAGGACAAGACAAATGATCAAGTGAGTGAATAGTTTCTAAGTTCCCATTTTATTCTCCCTCCCTACACTTAAACTGAACATTGTCCCCAATGTTCCCCGAAAGCATCAAAGTTATGATAAAGGAAGGTAAGTAAGGAAAAGAAACTAGTACTCCCCTGATTAGCTCGGTAGCATATGTGTAAAGTTACGGTTAAATTATTTTCCAAAAAGAATGCATAAGTAATAAGCTTCATCCAATGTGTGTTTCTTCTTCTTGTTCAAAATAACCTGCACACTTATAAGAAAACAAACGAAACCTTCACATAAAATTGGCAGTAAAACTATATATGACACACAACTACACTAGAAAGCAAGTAAGATATGATGCTTGTGGAATGGATGTTTGCATTTTTTTCTAGAAAATTAAGACTTGGGAATTTCCAAAAATTTACAAGTTGCACATAAAATGAAAAAAACTGATCATCATGTTTCTACATAGCCTGACGTCGTCAGGCTTTTATCCTGACGCGGTCAGGTTGTCCTTACAGAAAGTGGACTGCTGTATTTTTCTGGAAAAACTCTGGAAAAATTACATCATTAAAACCTGGAAAAATTCCTGCAAAACATTTATTATGACTCGATACAAGCATTTGACTCTAACAAACACACATATATATCAATTTCAATAGTTGTAATTCTCATGTTCACGTTCTTAAAACTTATGTGATCTTCCCTACACGTATCTTTTTGTAAAATACTTTTATATGTAATTAAGACGAGGTTAAAAACAAAATAAAGCATTTTCACAAAGTCTAACATGAGAATAAACAACAATGAAAGAGATATAAAACACACAAACTAAAAAACAAAACAAGCAAACAATTAAGCATGTGTTGCCTCCCACGAAGCGCTTTTCTTTATTTATGAAAATGTAATTATAATACAGGTTTCAAACAAGGGTTATCCTAATGCCTCTTATCATTTAGTTATTCCTTACTACACAAGTGTAGTCTCACTAGCGATCTCGGAATGCATCACAAAATAAGTTCTAAAATCTATTATACTACCGGTACACTCACTAAGCATTAAAGATGAATGCTTTTATTCCTAAAGATCTAGGGGCGAACCTCACATTTTTGGGGTGGAATTTGAGTGGTAAACGGTTTTTGTGCTAGTCATATAATTCCTATCCGTGAGACACTATATTAAGACTAAATTTTTACTCTTAAATGTCATAAAAAAATTTAAATTTGGTGCTAAAATTGCCCTAACGAATATTTATGATAGTTTATTACACAAATTACCAAGGACAAGACAAATGATCAAGTGAGTGAATAGTTTCTAAGTTCCCATTTTATTCTCCCTCCCTACACTTAAACTGAACATTGTCCCCAATGTTCCCCAAAAGCATCAAAGTTATGATAAAGGAAGGTAAGTAAGGAAAAGAAACTACTCCCCTGATTAGCTCGGCAGGATATGTATGAAGTTGCGGTTAAATCCTCTTCCAAGAAGAATGCATAAGTAATAAGCTTCATCCAATGTGTGTTTCTTCTTGTTATGATTTAGAAAACCCGTTAGTTAAAGAGTCGTTCACCTCAAGTATATGTAATCTCTAGAATGCTCATAGTCGTAGTGATTTAATGATAATAAGTAGTTTATTAAGTAACACCGTGGAGGACGGACGGGTCTTTACCCATTGTATGCCTGATCCACAGCCCGGGCAGAGGGCATTCCGTGCTTGTAACTATAAATACCCTTTGCCTAGCAAGGCAAAGGATTGAAGCTTTCATAATTCATTTTTCTTTGTCTCACTAAAGTTCCCAACTCTGTTCCACTTTCTCTCTCTAAAACTCATTCTATTCGATCCAAGTTATTGAATATTTGTGTGTTTGTGAAAACCAATCTGTAACAATTGGTATCAAAAGCCATGGTTTGATCATCTATCTTTCATGTTCTTGGATTTCTAGTGGTTTTCATAGGTTTTTGGGTTTGAATGAGTTTTGAGTAGTTTTCATCATTTGGATCATTTTTAGTGTTAAAGTTTGAAATTTGATAGTACTTTTGTGTTTAGAATCATCATAAGTGTTTAAGTTTTGGTTTGGAAGGCTTGAATCATCGTGGTTGGACTGTTTTTGGATTGAAAAGTTTAGTTTTTGAAAGTTGCTACGAAGCGGTTTGTCCCTCGGAGTGTTTTTCTTTGAAGCGGTTTGACAAGCAGATCAAGCGGTTTGTCTCTCGGGTTAAAGTTCTTTGAAGCGGTTTGTCTCAGTTTTTAAGCGGTTTGTCCTATTTTGTGAAGCGGTTTGTCAACTAAGCGGTTTGTGTGTTGAGACAAAAAGACAAGAAAGGACAAAGTAGTGGAAGTAGTGGATGTACTTGTGTTCCCCTGCGGTTTGTGTAGTAAGCGGTTTGTCACTTTAAGCGGTTTGTGTGTTAAGCGGTTTGTCTGTTCAGCAGTTTGTCACTTTAAACGGTTTGTCAATTAAGCGATTTGACACTTAAGCGATTTGTCACTTAAGCGATTTGTCAAGTAAGTGGTTTGACACTTAATCATTTTGACACTTAAGCAATTTGACAGGTAAGCGATTTGGGTAGGAAGCGATTTGACAAGAAGTGATTTGTCAATTGTGCGATTTGACTGAAGCGGTTTGTCAGGTGTGCGAGTTTTCTTTTGAGACTTGTCATTTCTTCGTGATACGTCTTATGGTTTTCTCTTGATTTAGCAAAATCCTGTGAAAGAATCTATTTCCCGGTTTAATCAAAGAGTTGTAAAATACCGTGGAATTTGTAATCATGTCTACAATCACTTCTTCCGTTGCTGACGACGTTCAAGCAGCAGGATCCGATAATAGTCCTCCCATGCTTGATAGAACCGACTATGTCTCATGGGCTCAAAGAATCAGGCTATATTTCTTAGGAAAGGAGAATGGGGTTAACATCCTTAAGTCAATCGATGAAGGTCCATTTCAGATTGGAACGACTATGGACACTCTCAAAAGTGGAACTAATGGAAATGTTACATTAGGGCTGGATAGACCAAGAATGTATGATGAGCTTGACGATAAGGAAAATAAGAGGTATGATGCTGACATTAGAGCCTCAAACATCATACTTCAAGGTTTACCAAAGGACATTTACATGCTGATCAATCACAACACTGAAGCCAAGGCTGTCTGGGATAATGTCAATATGCTTCTCTCTGGTTCGGAACTAACTAAGGAAGATAGAGAATCTCAGTTGTATGATGACTTTGAGACCTTTAAGATGAATCCAGGGGAAAGTGTTATGAAATATTATGTGAGATTCCACAAGCTTGTGAATGATATGAGGAATATCAAAATGACAATGCCAAATATCCAGCTTAATTCAAAGTTTGTGAACAACATGAATCCCGAATGGCATAAATTTGTCACTGCAGTCAAAATAAACAAAGGATTGAGAAACACCATGTAGGACCGTAATAACATATGATTTATGTGGTTTTGGGAGGTCTTGGTTGGTGGAAGAGGGTGAATATCTTCATCCTTCTAGAGAGAGAAAGTAGTGAGAGGGAGGAGAAACAAAGGAAACTTGATTAAAATGAAAACAATACAATACACCTAATGATTCACCTCACCCCTCATGGAGAGTCATGAGGGGTATTTATAGGCTCAACAAACAATTACTTTACCACTTAAACGATACTAGTCCCTATGGGCAAAGTATACTACGCATCTAGTCCAATTCACGTAAGTGACATTATCTTTATAAAAAAGCGAGGCTAACAATCTCCCTCCAAGATATCGTCACACGTGAATGGTTACAATGAGACCTATAAATACAAAACAAAGTAAATTACAGAAGTAACGAACAATGTTGACTTTGTTGAAGCGCAGAGTCTCTGTAGTCTAGATACTGAGGCAAACTTGAATTTCTTTCTTCCGACAATCTCGGCATTTGATCTTTGGCGCTGACGGCACAAATCCTTATAGCTCTGAACTTCAACTATAATGGTCTAGTTAGGTTATTACTCCCTCCTAACTAGTGAGCCCTTTTTTTCTTTTTCTGCTCCCTCCTGAACCGACAACTCTCTTTCTTGAAATTTCTTTAGTATCTTAACACGCAGCAGAGAAAGTAGACTCTTGATTCTGGCATAGTGGTTGTCGTTCTAGAAACATCATAACAACATAACTCACTTAGTATTGCATCCAAGTTGGTAAAAAGCCCCGATGTACACACACTACTTCTCTTTCTTCGGTCTTAAGCACAATTCCCTTCGTAATCCAATCACGGAAGATGAAATACCAACTTTTCCCTCCTGATGGTTGCGAGCTATCGGAATCACCATAATGTTGGGTACATGCCGTATTACCTTTTACTTGATGCAATATTAAACCTTAGCTTGATCGAAATTCCGTGAGAATATGTTGCAAAATACTCTCAATAGTTCTCTCAAACCAACCTTGAATCGAACCTCCTTTGAATTCACCGGCTAATAGTAATGACCACATATGGAGATAACCCGATACGACCAACTTGAAAAGGAAGTAAACATCCCAACTTTTTGACTTACTGCTTGTTCTATATTTTTGAAGAATCCACAACGCCGTGTGACACTAAGTACTACAACTTCCTTAAAGTGATAGTTATACACTGTGAGTACTACAACGTAACTCCTTACATCAATTATAACCAGATTGTCAATTCATAATCACTTAAAGTGACAGTAATGCCCCAACAAGTCTTGAGACATGCATCCAACCAACCAACGTTTCAACGATAAAGAAGATCACCCGTGAAACATTACTTCAATTTCGCGTAAGTAATACCATACAAAAACCCCGTGATCATTTTTTCAAATCTTCGCTCAAGCCGTGAATTTTGTATCCCTCCGTGAAAATTATCAATACTAAAAATACCGCCACATAGCAATTTTGTATCCTATAATTTTTATAACAAAAAATCATTTGGATAACACATTCGAGATTATATTAGACTTGGTCCACAGTTTCAATCCATCATTCCGATTCAAACTTTTCGAGCCCAAACAAGTATATTTGAGAGCAGCCCGTTTTATGTTTGAAGCCTACGATCCAACTCTAAAAGCCTAATCCATATTCAGAAATGCTACCCGATCCAAATCCAATGGATATAATACATTTATACTCTGTATAACCCTTTTTTTATAGCATAACCTAAACTTAAAAAACACACTCACAAATATACTCCTACTACACTTCTTATCTAACCCAACTTGTCTTTCCCATCTCAAATCTGATAAAGTCAATCTCAGATTAACCGAACAATCTGAGTGAGAGTCTCATGCACACGAATCACAAACTACATACTAATTCAATCCTTGTCATCATGTGCTCCTTGATCCGAACCAGCAAATCAGTGAAGAGGACTTCAAGATCATTTTCAATATGGTCTCGGGTAGGTTAAATGAATGTTGTGATTTGTTTTGTTTTCCTTTTTTTCTGAATGGACATAGAACGAAACAAAGATAGAATATGACACTCTTGTCATACATCTCACTTTATATTCGAATAGTATCACAAGATTGGTCAGTGATGATAGTCGATCAATTGAAATAATCTTAAAAGATTACAAAAAAAATTGAATTGACTCTGAGATTGATTGTTCATTTTGAAAAGTTTGTTGTTTGAATGAGTGTTGGGGAGAGATGGTGAGGGTCCATTGTTGAGTCTGGATTAGGTTTTTGATATATGTTTGTTTTTGATGTTTTGAGCAAGTCTGATGATGCACTATCTTTTTAATTCGTTTCTGCCGTTTGAACTAGGACCAATGATGGGTTAAACCTGAGGTCGATTGAGTCTTGGTAAATGGTGTGGTCAAAGTGGTCAAGTCTCATTTATGGTTTACGCATAAGGTTGTTCTTGCTCTAACAAAAAATATACGCGTAACTTCGTAACCTTAAGCGTAAAGTCATTTCCAAACCATCTTATGCTTAGAACAGACATACGCGCAAGCATACTCTTATGCGTAAAAGAAAACATACGCGTAAATTGCCTTATGCGTAGCTTTTGCTTAGACGTAAGAATTTCTTACTCATAAGCACTTACGCGTATTCCATATGCGTAAGCATGTCCATAGGCATAGAAAACTAGGGTTTTGACCCAGTTGACTTTTTTCCGGCGAGGTTCCGACCATGTTTTCCGTTCATCTTCAAAGATAACCCAGAAAAACTGCTATTAAGCATAATATTTGCCCGGTTTGACTACGAAACTGACCAGTTGACCACATAACTTCACGGAATGGTAACAAAAAAAACGTCATATAAGATGAATAGTATAAATATCAGTTTTGGACACAAGTGACACAAGACCAGATTTGTAACAAGAATAGATAATATGACCTTTTTTTTACCAATAAAGATACACAAACATTTTTAAAAACTGTTAACCAAAATAAATGGAAAAACATTTTCCGACAAAAAAATGGTTAAAACAGCCTCAAAACATATACAAAACCACCATAAATCAATAAAGATAAACAAACTACCTCCGATTCAAATTGTAAGGATCGAAAATCTATAATTTATGTGGTTTTAGGAGGTCTAGGTTGGTGGAAGAAGATGAAGATCTTCATCCTTTTAGAAAGAGAAAGCAGTGAGATGGAGGAGAAACACAAAGATGAGTTTTATTAAAATAGAAACAAACACACACCTAATGATTCACCTCATCCCTCATGGAGTGTCATGAGGGGTATTTATAGGCTCAACAAACAATTACTTTGCCACTTAAACGATACTAGTCCCTATGGGTAAAGTATACTACGCATCTAGTCCAATTTACGTAAGTGACGTTATCTTTATAAAAAAGCGAGGCTAACAATCTCCCTCCAAGATATCGTCACACGTGAATGGTTACAATGAGACCTATAAATACAAAACAAAGTAAATTACAGAAGTAACGAACAATGTTGACTTTGTTGAAGCGCAGAGTCTCTGTAGTCTAGATACTGAGGCAAACTTGAAGTTCTTTTTTCTGACTATCTCGGCATTTGATCTTTGGCGCTGACGACACAAACCCTTATAGCTCTGAAATTCAATTTTAATGGTCTAGTTAGGTTATTAATCCCTCCTAACTAGTGAGCCTTTTTTTTTCTTTTTCTGCTCCCTCCAAAACCGACAACTCTCTTTCTTGAAATTTCTTTAGTCTCTTAACACGCAGCGGAGAAAGTAGACTCTTGATTCTGGCACAGTGGTTGTCGTTCTAGAAACATCATAACAACATAACTCACTTAGTATTGCATCCAAGTTGGTAAAAGCCCCGATGTACACACACCACTTCTCCTTCTTCGGTCTTAAGCACAATTCCCTTCGTAATCCAATCACGGAAGATGAAATACCAACTTTTCCCTCTTGATGGTTGCGAGCTATTGGAATCATCATAATGTTGCGTACATACCGTATTACCTTTTTCTTGATGCAATATTAAACCTTAGCTTGATCGAAATTCCGTGAGAATATGTCGCAAAAATACTCTCAATTTTTCTCTCAAACCAACCTTGAATCGAACCTCCTTTGAATTCACCGGCTAATAGTACTGACCACATATGGAGATAACCCGATATGACCAACTTGAAAAGGAAGTAAACATCCCAACTTTTTGACTTACTGCTTGTTCTATATTTTTGAACAATCCACAACGCCGTGTGACACTAAGTACTACAACTTCCTTAAAGTGATAGTTATACATTGTGAGCACTACAACGTAACTCCTTACATCAGTTATAACCAGATTGTCAATTCATAATCACTTAAAGTGACAGTAATGCCCCAACAAGTTATCTTGAGACATGCATCCAACCAACCAACGTTTCAACGATAAAGAAGATCACCCGTGAAACATTACTTCAATTTCGCGTAAGTAATACCGTACAAAAACCCCGTGATCATTTTTTCAGATCTTCGCTCAAGCCGTGAATTTTGTATCCCTCCGTGAAAATTATCCATACCAAAAATACCGCTCTTATAGCAATTTTGTATCCTATAATTTTTATAACAAAAAATCATTTGGATAACACATTTGAGATTATATTAGACTCGGTCCACAGTTTCAATCCATCATTCCAATTCAAACTTTCCGAGCCCAAACAAGTATATTTGAGAACAGCCCGTTTTATGGTTGAAGCCTACGATCTATCTCCAAAAGCCCAATCCATATTCAGAAATGTTTCCTGATCCAAATCTAATGGATATAAAACATTTATACTGTGTATAACCCCTTTTTTTTATCACATAACCTAAAAAACACACTTCTTATCTAACCCAACTTGTCTTTCCCATCTTGATTTGAAGAGAAAACCAATAATAGAGAAGTGTAGTATTTGGGTAACTCAAACGTGTTAGGTTTGAGCACCGAGATCGTTCCGAACGAGGGTTGAATGGAATTTCCAACTCACGTCTCAATAATCGGGATTCGAATAAGAAAAGGGGCATAAGATGATATTATCTAAACTACGGGATAAGGAAAGCATAAAAAACTAAAATCTATGGGAAATCCTAAGAACTAAGGCAAACTACGCAATTAAAACGCAAAAACGGGAATTAAACGAAACGCGAATAAAAAGCAATTACGACTAATCTAACTCCTAAAAATAACCTAAAACTACTTTTATGCTAAAAATGATATAAGAAAACTATTTATGAATTAAAACTATTTTTTAGGAATTTTCTTGAATTTATTTTAACTAAAAACTAATTATTAACTAATAAAAATGAACTAATTATCTAAAAATTATGAGAGAGAGAGGGAAAATTATGGAATTACTTCCTAAAAATCTAAAATATCATAAAAGACTTTTAAAAACTATTTTTGTATTTTTCAGATTAATTTCCTATTTTCTATGAATTTAAATCTATTTAAATCTAATTTAAATTATGAAAAATACCAAATAAAAGGAGAAAAATAGGGAAAAATGTTTTTTATGCTTTTTATATTTATCTTAAACTGAGAAAATTGAAAAACTATTTTTTTGAACTTTTTCTCAATTAATTGCAATAAACACTATTTAAAAAGACTTAAAAATTGATTTTAATTAAGAAAAATAACAAACAGCAGTTAAAAATTATGAAAAATTCAGGGAAAATCTAAAATCTTATTCTAAAGCTATAAAAAATATAAAAACATGGGCCTATGTGTGAAATTTAAGAGCTGCTATGTAACTGAAATGGAAATAAGCTCTTAAGAATAAACAATTAAGCACTATGTAACACCAACTGATAACAGAAGCTAATTAACACTAAAACTACTCTAAACCAACTTATATCAGCTACTCCTAACACTTAAATAGCATTCTACCTATGATTAAGCTAACTGCCACTCTTAAGCAAACAGTGATCTGTCCCCTACTTGCAGCTACTACACCAGCTTATCTAAAAAGCCAAAATGAAAACCAACAGTAGGGAACTAAAGACTACCAGGCAGAGAACATATGCACCAAGTTTCATCCAATAACAATCTAGTATGAGAAAGATATGGTAGCTGCAAAACACCTGTGCACAGCTCAGTTAATGCTGAGTGTGCACAGGGGATCTTTAGCTGTATTGAGAAGCTTATTTGAAGCTTTTAAAGATTTCTAAACATCTTGCAAAAAATAAGATATCAAAAGCTGATCAACTTAACTTGGAAAACCCAAAGTTTCAAACACTTATACTAGAAAATGAATCAAGTAGAGGTCATTAAAGTTTGGTGAAAATCTGATTTTACGACTTTGACTTTTTTAGATAGAAATGGAAAGTTGACTAAGATGAGTTATGAATCCAAATTGCTGACTGAGAATTATGATATAAGCTAAAGTACAATTGAAATAAGCTACTTTAACTACTTATTAACTAGTATGCAAGATCTACAAACCTTATCCTAACTGTGTTGAAAATGAGAACAGTTATAGAGTAAATTTGACTTTGAGAATGTATTAATGCAAAACAATGACTGATATGAGTTAATAGAACCTAAACAAGCTTAGATCAACTGAACTTATATAGCACATTAACCTCCATTGCTAAATTATGTACTAATCCAAACACTGATTATGAAATTTTCCAACTAACACTCTATTGATTTAAACCTAGACTACTCTAAGACAGACTTGAATCTTAATAAAATTCCTAAACTAAGTAATATAACCAACTTTAACTACCAAATGAATAGCTAGTCTAATAGTGCAGATGAAAAACAAATTATGCAGCAGAAAGACAGAAATGAATTCAGATGCAAATTACACTAAAACTACTGAAAATAAAGCTAAATTAAACTAAAATCAACACAAATGAACAAGTATTAAAAGCTGTAACAGATTAAGAAAGTAATTAGGGACTCACAATAGTCCAACTGCAATGGCTTGCCATTGAAATTCAATGAACTACCAACCAAACTGAACTTAACTCCAATTCAAACTTAGAATCAACCCACATCCATTACCAAATTAGCAGAACAGAAACCTTTGATCATGATGATTCTGCAACTAACTTTCCTTGACCAAGTGTAAATGAGTCTAAATGTTGATTAAACAAGCTAAAACAGTTTATATAAATGTTCAAACAACAATTGAAAAATTAATAATATGAGAATAACAATGTAACAGTGATTTTGAGGAAATTATAAACTAAAGCAAAGACTTGTATTAATAAGAATTTGAGTACAAAATGAGATTACAAAAACTGAATTTGAACTAATTTATGGAAACAATTAAGAAAGACTCATAAACTATACTACATTCTATTCCTAACCTACTTTCTCTCCCTACACTACTTTATCTCACTACAAAACTACTCCCCTTTCATCTGTGAATGGAGGAGTCTTTATATAGCTGGCCATGAGGTCTTGGAAAGATCCAGAAGCTAAGTTGTGCTTTCTCTCGAGTGTTTTGGACCCTTAGATCATTCCCATACATCATAATTTCATTTTGCACCTTTGGATCACTATTGCCACATCACTTCCACCAATCAGAAGGCAGGGTTTAATGGGAATGACACACGGATTGCTGACATGGCATCCGTGTGTCAGTGTGTGTCAGAGGAAAGGACACAATTACCCTTAATGATAGTGGATTGCATCAATTGGGGAGAAAGGGCAATTTAGGTTCTTATCCGGTTTGGGTTTGGGGAAAGATTTAGGCGCGTTGGTTTTGTGTTTATTAAATATTTATTTGAAGTGTTTTGACCGGGTTTGGGTAACATTTGACTTGGGTTTAAGTTGGGTATTCGGGTAATAATAGTGGGTAACGGGTAGGATATAAAGGGTTGGCTGGATTTTAGTGTTGGGCCGGGTAAATGTAGGAAATGGATTGGTTTTGGGCTTTGGATTAAATGGTTTAGGACTAGTATAGTGATCCAATGTTAACTATAAGGGCCAAATATGCAAATGCTGAAAATCGAAGGACCAAGCATGTAAATCTGAAAATATCCTTCAAGGGCCTTTCTTGTCATTCTCAAATAAACCAAGGACCATGTTTGCCAAATTTAAATCTTCAAGGGTCTAATCTGCCAAATACTCAAAGTCCAGGGACTGATCTTGACAATTCTTCAAATTTGGTAATTTCTTCCAAAAATCATCCTCAGAGAATAAAATCTTCATAAATGCTCAGTTTTAATCTTCTGGCTCGGCTTAAGCTCTCTTGATCTCTCGTGCTCGGATTTACGTCTGATCTGGCTCTTTTTATGTGTTTTTACATATCCGTACCTGCACAAGCACAAACTCAAGAAAACCACAAATATTAGCAATAAACGGCTCTTTCTTGGTTGTTTTGGGTTAGTTTTGATAATGAAAAGGTATGTGTTTTAGCACATACCAAAATACCCCAGACGAAACTATTGTCGTGTCCTCACGCAATGCAATCAACTCACGCTTCTAAAACCAAGGATTTCAATCTCTTTCTACTAAACCATTGATATGTCCAAACCGTCAAGTTATCTCACACAAGCTAGCCACTTGTGAATGACTAACCGTAAGAAACTTAAAACAGTTCAGACAAACCAATTAGAGAAGAAGTAGCAAAGATTCCTCAAAAGAGATTAAGAAAGCCTTAATTCTAAAAACGCCCCGTTTACCTTTTAATTCATATGTAGATATAACGATTAAGCACATTCCGGTTATGAATGACGGTTTGTTGAACTTTCATGTCGATCAATAACTCAAACATTTTTCAAACGACATGTTAGGATCATGGAGTAGAAAACACAACACAGCGTGAAGTGACCATACGGATAGAATACATCGTCCCTGATTTTTCACAAGTCCCAAACTAAGCGTAAAACCAAAATCATTGTTACAAATGATTCTAGATGCTAACACTACCCATGGAAGTTACTTGTGTAATTACCTTTTGTTCCCATTTTCCTATTTTCCTCTAGATTTTTTTTTTTATTTTTGTGAGAAATGAATTTCTTCAAATTCTCGTTTCGATAATTTTTATTCTGATAAAGATATAAAGCTAAGTCGATAATTAGTTATCCGCCTTCTCTCAAGAACCATTGTCGTAAAAATGAGGTCCACATCAAGGAATTTTATTACTAACTTTTGACTTTTTCAATTTCATTTTTCAACATCATTTTTTTATTTTTTTATTTTTTTATTTTTTATTTTTTTTTTATTTTGCACTTATACCTTTACTTATATGAGCTGTGAACCACGGAGCTTCACGGGGTAATTCCAAGACTATAGGCTTCATGAGATGAGAATCCCGGCTAGCTAGGCTAAGACCTCATTCAATCCCGGCTAAAGATCCAAGGGTCCGATCTCGACACCGCAGCTCACAACTTTACTTATTACATTTCACATATCACTTATTACTTATTACTTATTACGGATCCTTGATGTGTACCCAATCTTTAAAACAAAGATTCTTTTAAGAAGATAAAGAACTAACCATCGTCAAAAACTCGACATCTCTAATTATTTAGACAGATATGGGGTGAAACAATTTTGTGGGAACAAAAAGCCATAAGTACCTTCGATGGGCTCTAAAGAGAACCAACTACTCCACGTTTAGCATCTAAACTCATAAGTAACTCTATCATTTCTCGATCTCTGCAAATTTAAAATCCCAAATAATGAGATCCGCAGATGCTTAGCCGATAATTTTAGGATTATCTATGGTTAAGGGAACAAGCTAGGGCTCAACACGCCCGGTCAAGTCAGAATTCCATTCCTACTCTCACCAGCGGAAAGTCAATCAAGGTGTCAAAACATATATTAACTTAGCAAATGCTTCGTCTAATGAAATAAAGTCATGCATATTTAAAGTCACTCAGGGAAACTTGCAAAATCTTGGCCTTTTGAGCTAGAATTCGCATTTTATAGCTTCTTATCTAAGAGACTAGCAAAACTTTTCAATCAAAAAGACTTAACAAAAGCTTACAAAAATTTTAAATTTTTCTCATTTTTGCACAATTTTTCATTTTCTAAGGAAAAACGGGGTTACGAGAGAAACACAACAGAAATAAGCAAGTGCGGTCAAATCTAATCGAAGATTACCCTACCCCAGACTAGAACGAAACATTGTCCTCAATGTTTAAAGCAAGGGTATCACGAAAATCTAAAAGCCGTTTATTAAGTATGCTCAAAGATAAACGTTAGTTGATAAGATTAGGATATCGGATTTCCATCAGCAACGATCATGAAACTCGAGTGGAGAAATGATAAACTTCGAGCACGAGAGTCTTCATATCGGGAACATCCTACACACAACATCACAAACAACCAAACACGAGAAATCGAAGAGGCAGACCCCTTCGCGTCACTTATTAGAAAATAGAAAGAAGATAGATGGATAAGCATGGGGTGCCTCCCACGAAGCGCTACTGTTTTTGATCACCGAAGTCGCTAGCCTGACTCGTCCCCGAATTCATTTGTCCTTGGGGAAGAAAATGGTAGAGATACCAGGGTCAAAAACGGTATCCTCATTCCCGAAGGAATGAGACTGGGTGGGTTGGGTGGTGAAGAAAGTGTCGGGCTCAAGCACAAATGGTAATACATGAAAGAATGATCCATCATCCGGTGGTTTTGCGGGTGGACGAAGGAATGACGGATCACAATGAGAAAACTCCAAGAGAGATGGGAGCTCATGGTAAGGGGGTGAAAGTGTAACAATGAAGGCATCCAAGAGAGGATCCTTTTCTCTAACAACGGTTTTAACAAAGAACTCATCAATGAATATCCCGGGTTTAAAGATCTTGTCTTCACATGCGGGCTTAACGGGATAAGTGATGGTGGACTCATCAGAAGAAGGAGAGTCAAGAGAACCATCAAGAACAACCATATCATCCTCAATACCCGGTGGTATTGGGTCATCAATAGGTAAGTCGATTTCTTCCATATCAGAATCACGTGGCGGTTTATCAAGAATATCGTCTTCAACCATTTCAAAATCAATCTCCATAATAACCTCGGTGTCGGATTCAATACTTTCTTCAACATCACATGACGGAGAGAAAGGTCGAACACGAGAGGTGGGACAAGTGGTGCCTCGAGAGCTAGCAATATCCACTACTTCCGTTGTGGTCTCTGAATCGGACTCAAAATCTTTGTCAAAAAGAGGATTAACTTCACAAAAGGTGTAGTCATTTTTGAGTTCAAAAAGAGGATTTGAGAAAATCCCTGAAGTAACCTCGGAAATGTCAAGAGAATCACATAAAAGCGAATCACAATCACTATCGATAAATCCTGGAATTGGAGAACATCCTATCATGATCATTCGATATATCAAGAGAAGGCTCATCACAAATATCAACAACCCCAGACTCTCTTGGGATTGGGATAAGGATCTCAGATTAGTCTCTTACATTTCGGAATAGTACTAAGATGCTCATCACCCATTATGAGAGAATCAACGGGTGTAATAATGTCTGAAGAAATAGAATCATCGACCTCTTCCAAAGGAACGTCACTTCTCTCAACCAGCGTGAGTGAAGGGAAGGGTCGAAATGCAAGGCTTCGAAACGAGAGTGGGATTGCCACTCGGGCTATATTCGTCATCAGAATGAATTGTAATAATAAGTAGTAGGGCGATGTGGAATCACTTTCGGCCTCTTCAGCTAATAATTCCGCGATAGGTCACTTGAGGTGGATCTTCTTTTCCTTCGTGGGAAGGTTTTTCAAGAAGACTCTTAAGATCAATCATGATCTCTTGAACTTTTTGATTAAAATCTTTAGAACATGGAGAAGGTGGTGGTTGAACTTCTTGGTATTGTGGAGGTGGATTATAAGGATAATCATAATTGTTACAAGGAACTTGCTCGTAAACAATCGGATTACGCATCGACAATCGGAATTAACGTGCGGACCTCCACAATACTCACAACAGTATGATTGTTGTGACGAACACGGGTAAGGTTCATAACCAAAGGTTGAGTTGTTAATTTGAACTTGACAATGAAAACCTTGGTGAGGACCACCACAATACTCACAAGAGTATGAATCCGGCTCATGGTACAGAGGTTGGTTAGGAAAATTGGTTGGCTCATAATCAGGATTGTGGTGAAACTCGGTTCCTGATTTTCCATTGCTACAAGCAAGACAATTCCCACCATATTAGGTCCACGCACCATATACACACTAGCTGATAAATCGAAGAATTATCCGGATAAGAGTTAGCTATTTCCACCGTTTCCGTGATAGGCTCTGATTCTTGAACGGGACTCACCTCTGGTTCAGACACATATTCCATTTCCCTCACCGGAGAAGGAGTAGGAATCGAGGGTTCTCCAATTATGTCGTTATAAAGAGCACTCTTTTGTTCTAGCCGTGCATAAAGACGGGCGAGATCTGGATTTGGATTAATAAAATTATTGCATACATTACAAAATCCATTCCGACAATTATTTCCGCACCAATCACATATACATTTCAAACACCGAAATTGTTTCTCTTCCATATTGCTTTGGCAATGAAGGCAACGACGATAAGAACATATCTCGGATTGTGGCGATTGGTCAGAAAAACTTTTAGAGTCATCGAGATTTTTTCGCTAAATTTCATCGCACCAATAGCAAGAGTTTCTAGAACCAGGTTGTCCACATCGACCACATACACATTCTGGATTAAGACAACGATATTGTTTCTCCTCCATACGGCCTTTGCAATGAAAACAACGACGATAATCGATCGTATCCATGAGAATTAAACATATAGAGGGTTGAAGAAAGAATTATCGGGTTAAGAGGATAAAGAAAGAATATTTTGGGTTTTAAAACAAATTTTGAAAAGGAAAATCTTTTGGGTTTTATAAAAGGTATATGTACAAATATCAACGATAACTTCACTCGGGGAAGGATCTTCAAATGCACACGATACGAGACGGAATACGAAAACTCGCTACAAGCCCTCCCCGGCAGCGGCGCCAAAAATTGATTTGAAGAGAAAATCAATAATAGAGAAGTGTAGTATTTGGGTAACTCAAACGTGTTAGGTTTGAGCACCGAGATCGTTCGAACGAGGGTTGAATGGAATTTCCAACTCACGTCTCAATAATCGGGATTCGAATAAGAAAAGGGGCATAAGATGATATTATCTAAACTACGGGATAAGGAAAGCATAAAAAACTAAAATCTATGGGAAATCCTAAGAACTAAGGCAAACTACGCAATTAAAACGCAAAAACGGGAATTAAACGAAACGCGAATAAAAAGCAATTACGACTAATCTAACTCCTAAAAATAACCTAAAACTACTTTTATGCTAAAAATGATATAAGAAAACTATTTATGAATTAAAACTATTTTTTAAGGAATTTTCTTGAATTTATTTTAACTAAAAACTAATTATTAACTAATAAAAATGAACTAATTATCTAAAAATTATGAGAGAGAGAGGGAAAATTATGGAATTACTTTCTAAAAATCTAAAATATCATAAAAGACTTTTAAAAACTATTTTTGTATTTTTCAGATTAATTTCCTATTTTCTATGAATTTAAATCTATTTAAATCTAATTTAAATTATGAAAAATACCAAATAAAAGGAGAAAAATAGGGAAAAAATGTTTTTTATGCTTTTTATATTTATCTTAAACTGAGAAAATTGAAAAACTATTTTTTTGAACTTTTTCTCAATTAATTGCAATAAACACTATTTAAAAAGACTTAAAAATTGATTTTAATTAAGAAAAATAACAAACAGCAGTTAAAAATTATGAAAAATTCAGGGAAAATCTAAAATCTTATTCTAAAGCTATAAAAAATATAAAAACATGGGCCTATGTGTGAAATTTAAGAGCTGCTATGTAACTGAAATGGAAATAAGCTCTTAAGAATAAGCAATTAAGCACTATGTAACACCAACTGATAACAGAAGCTAATTAACACTAAAACTACTCTAAACCAACTTATATCAGCTACTCCTAACACTTAAATAGCATTCTACCTATGATTAAGCTAACTGCCACTCTTAAGCAAACAGTGATCTGTCCCCTACTTGCAGCTACTACACCAGCTTATCTAAAAAGCCAAAATGAAAACCAACAGTAGGGAACTAAAGACTACCAGGCAGAGAACATATGCACCAAGTTTCATCCAATAACAATCTAGTATGAGAAAGATATGGTAGTTTGAACACTGCCACAAGCTCGTTAATCTTGAGTGTGCACAGGGGATCTTTAGCTGTATTGAGAAGCTTATTTGAAGCTTTTAAAGATTTCTAAACATCTTGCAAAAAATAAGATATCAAAAGCTGATCAACTTAACTTGGAAAACCCAAAGTTTCAAACACTTATACTAGAAAATGAATCAAGTAGAGGTCATTAAAGTTTGGTGAAAATCTGATTTTACGACTTTGACTTTTTTAGATAGAAATGGAAAGTTGACTAAGATGAGTTATGAATCCAAATTGCTGACTGAGAATTATGATATAAGCTAAAGTACAATTGAAATAAGCTACTTTAACTACTTATTAACTAGTATGCAAGATCTACAAACCTTATCCTAACTGTGTTGAAAATGAGAACAGTTATAGAGTAAATTTGACTTTGAGAATGTATTAATGCAAAACAATGACTGATATGAGTTAATAGAACCTAAACAAGCTTAGATCAACTGAACTTATATAGCACATTAACCTCCATTGCTAAATTATGTACTAATCCAAACACTGATTATGAAATTTTCCAACTAACACTCTATTGATTTAAACCTAGACTACTCTAAAAGGCAGACTTGAATCTTAATAAAATTCCTAAACTAAGTAATATAACCAACTTTAACTACCAAATGAATAGCTAGTCTAATAGTGCATGAAAACAAATTATGCAGAAGAAGACAGAAATGAATTCAGATGCAAATTACACTAAAACTACTGAAAATAAAGCTAAATTAAACTAAAATCAACACAAATGAACAAGTATTAAAAGCAGATTAAGAAAGTAATTAGGTACTCACAATAGTCCAACTGCAATGGCTTGCCATTGAAATTCAATGAACTACTAAACAAACTGAACTTAACTCCAATTCAAACTCAGAATCAACCCATCCATTACCAAATTAGCGAGCGAAAACCTTTGATCATGATGATTCTGCAACTAACTTTCCTTGACCAAGTGTAAATGAGTCTAAATGTTGATTAAACAAGCTAAAACAGTTTATATAAATGTTCAAACAACAATTGAAATATTAATAATATGAGAATAACAATGTAACAGTGATTTTGAGGAAATTATAAACTAAAGCAAAGACTTGTATTAATAAGAATTTGAGTACAAAATGAGATTACAAAAACTGAATTTGAACTAATTTATGGAAACAATTAAGAAAGACTCATAAACTATACTACATTCTATTCCTAACCTACTTTCTCTCCCTACACTACTTTATCTCACTACAAAACTACTCCCCTTTCATCTGTGAATGGAGGAGTCTTTATATAGCTGGCCATGAGGTCTTGGAAAGATCCAGAAGCTAAGTTGTGCTTTCTCTCGAGTGTTTTGGACCCTTAGATCATTCCCATACATCATAATTTCATTTTGCACCTTTGGATCACTATTGCCACATCACTTCCACCAATCAGAAGGCAGGGTTTAATGGGAATGACACACGGATTGCTGACATGGCATCCGTAGTGTCAGTGGTGTCAGGAAAGGACACAATTACCCTTAATGATAGTGGATTGCATCAATTGGGGAGAAAGGGCAATTTAGGTTCTTATCCCGGTTTGGGTTTGGGGAAAGATTTAGGCGCGTTGGTTTTGTGTTTATTAAATATTTATTTAGTGTTTTGACCGGTTTGGGTAACATTTGACTTGGGTTTAAGTTGGGTATTCGGTAATAATAGTGGGTAACGGTGATATATAAAGGGTTGGCTGGATTTTAGTGTTGGGCCGGTAAATGTAGGAAATGGATTGGTTTTGGCTTGGATTAAATGGTTTAGGACTAGTATAGTGATCCAATGTTAACTATAAGGGCCAAATATGCAAATGCCAAAATCAGGACCAAGCATGTAAATCTGAAAATATCCTTCAAGGGCCTTTCTTGTCATTCTCAAATAAACCAAGGACCATGTTTGCCAAATTTAAATCTTCAAGGGTCTAATCTGCCAAATACTCAAAGTCCAGTAACCATCTTGACAATTCTTCAAATTTGGTAATTTCTTCCAAAAATCATCCTCAGAGAATAAAATCTTCATAAATGCTCGCTTAATCTTTCGCTCGGCTTAAGCTCTCTTGATCTCTCGTGTTCGATTTACGCCCGACCGGCTCTTTTTATGTGTTTTTACATATCCGTACCTGCACAAGCACAAACTCAAGAAAACCACAAATATTAGCAATAAACGGCTCTTCTTGGTTGTTTTGGGTCTGATTTTGATAATGAAAAGATATGTGTTTTAGCACATACCAAAATACCCTGCATTTTAAACTATTGTCGTGTCCCTACACAATGCAATCAACTCACGCTTCTAAAACCAAGGATTTCAATCTCTTTCTACTAAACCATTGATATGTCCAAACCGTCAAGTTATCTCACACAAGCTAGCCACTTGTGAATGACTAACCGTAAGAAACTTAAAACAATTCAGACAAACCAATTAGAGAAGAAGTAGCAAAGATTCCTCAAAAGAGATTAAGAAAGCCTTAATTCTAAAAACGCCCCGTTTACCTTTTAATTCATATGTAGATATAACGATTAAGCACATTCCGGTTATGAATGACGGTTTGTTGAACTTTCATGTCGATCAATAACTCAAACATTTTTCAAACGACATGTTAGGATCATGGAGTAGAAAACACAACACAACGTGAAGTGACCATACGGATAGAATACATCGTCCCCGATTTTCACAAGTCCCAAACTAGCGAAAACCAAAATCATTGTTACAAATGATTCTAGATGCTAACACTACCCATGGAAGTTACTTGTGTAATTACCTTTTGTTCCAATTTTCCTATTTTCCTCTAGATTTTTTTATTTTTGTGAGAAATGAATTTCTTCAAAATTTCGATAATTTTTATTCCGATAAAGATATAAAGCTAAGTCGATAATTAGTTATCCGCCTTCTCTCAAGAACCATTGTCGTAAAAATGAGGTCCACATCAAGGAATTTTATTACTAACTTTTGACTTTTTCAATTTCATTTTTCAACATCATTTTTTTATTTTTTTATTTTTTTATTTTTTATTTTTTTTTTATTTTGCACTTATACCTTTACTTATATGAGCTGTGAACCACGGAGCTTCACGGGGTAATTCCAAGACTATAGGCTTCATGAGATGAGAATCCCGGCTAGCTAGGCTAAGACCTCATTCAATCCCGGCTAAAGATCCAAGGGTCCGATCTCGACACCGCAACTCACAACTTTACTTATTACATTTCACATATCACTTATTACTTATTACTTATTACGGATCCTTGATGTGTACCCAATCTTTAAAACAAAGATTCTTTTAAGAAGATAAAGAACTAACCATCGCCAAAAACTCGACATCTCTAATTATTTAGACAGATATGGGGTGAAACAATTTGTGGGAACAAAAAGCCATAAGTACCTTCGATGGGCTCTAAAGAGAACCAACTACTCCACGCTTAGCATCTAAACTCATAAGTAACTCTATCATTTCTCGATCTCTGCAAATTTAAAATCCCAAATAATGAGATCCATAGATGCTTAGCCGATAATTTTAGGATTATCTATGGTTAAGGGAACAAGCTAGGGCTCAACACGCCCGGTCAAGTCAAAATTCCATTCCTACTCTCACCAGCGGAAAGTCAATCAAGGTGTCAAAACATATATTAACTTAGCAAATGCTTCGTCTAATGAAATAAAGTCATGCATATTTAAAGTCACTGTGAAACTTGCAAAATCTTGGCCTTTGAGCTAGAATTCAGATTTTATAGCTTCTTAGCTAAGAGACTAGCAAAACTTTTCAATCAAAAAGACTTAACAAAAGCTTACAAAAATTTTAAATTTTTCTCATTTTTGCACAATTTTTCATTTTCTAAGGAAAAACGGGGTTACGAGAGAAACACAACAGAAATAAGCAAGTGCGGTCAAATCTAATCGAAGATTACCCTACCCCAGACTAGAACGAAACATTGTCCTCAATGTTTAAAGCAAGGGTATCACGAAAATCTAAAAGCCGTTTATTAAGTATGCTCAAAGATAAACGTTAGTTGATAAGATTAGGATATCGGATTTCCATCAGCAACGATCATGAAACTCGAGTGGAGAAATGATAAACTTCGAGCACGAGAGTCTTCATATCGGGAACATCCTACACAACATCACAAACAACCAAACACGAAAATCGCAAGAGGCACCCCTTCGCGCTTTATTAGAAAAATAGAAAGAAGATAGATGGATAAGCATGGGGTGCCTCCCACGAAGCGCATCGCTTTTTTGATCACCGAGTCGCTAGCCCGACTCGTCCCCCTCGAATTCATTTGTCCTTGGGGAAGAAAACAGTGGTAGAGATACCAGGGTCAAAGTGGTCCATCCTCATTCCCGAAGGAATGAGACTGGGTGGGTTGGGTGGTGAAGAAAGTGTCGGGCTCAAGCACAAATGGTAATACATGAAAGAATGATCCATCATCCGGTGGTTTTGCGGGTGGACGAAGGAATGACGGATCACAATGAGAAAACTCCAAGAGAGATGGGAGCTCATGGTAAGGGGGTGAAAGTGTAACAATGAAGGCATCCAAGAGAAGATCCTTTTCTCTAACAACGGTTTTAACAAAGAACTCATCAATGAATATCCCGGGTTTAAAGATCTTGTCTTCACATGCGGGCTTAACGGGATAAGTGATGGTGGACTCATCAGAAGAAGGAGAGTCAAGAGAACCATCAAGAACAACCATATCATCCTCAATACCCGTGGTACCCTAAAATGGGTCATCAATAGGTAAGTCGATTTCTTCCATATCGAATCACGCGGGCGGTTTATCAAGAATATCGTCTTCAACCATTTCAAAATCAATCTCCATATAACCTCGGGCGGATTCAATACTTTCTTCAACATCACATGACGGAGAGAAAGGTCGGAACACGTGAGGGTGGGACAAGTGGTGTGCTCTGAGAGCTAGCAATATTCACCACTTCCGTTGTGGTCTCTGAATCGGACTCAAAATCTTTGTCCAAAAGAGGATTAACTTCACAAAAGGTGTAGTCATTTTTGAGTTCAAAAAGAGGATTTGAGAAAATCCCTGAAGTAACCTCGGAAATGTCAAGAGAATCACATAAAAGCGAATCACAATCACTATCAGATAAATCCTCGGAATTGGAGAACATCTTATCATGATCATTCGATATATCAAGAGAAGGCTCATCACAAATATCAACAACCCCAGACTCTCTTGGGATTGGGATAAGGATCTCAGCATTAGTCTCTTCTGTTTCCGGAATAGTACTAAGATGCTCATCCCCCATTATGAGAGAATCAACAGTGTAATAATGTCTCAAGAAATAGAATCATCGACCTCTTCCAAAGGAACGCCACTCTCAACCGGGCGTGAGTGAAGGGGAAGGGTCAGAAATGCAAGGCTCAGAAACGAGAGTGGGATTGCCACTCGGAGGCGTATATTCGTCATCAGAATCAGAATTGTAATAATAAGTAGTAGGACGATGTGGAATCACTTTCGCGGCCTCTTCAGCTAATAATTCACGATAGGTCAGCTGAGGTGGATCTTCTTTTCCTTCGTGGGAAGGTTTTTCAAGAAGACTCTTAAGATCAATCATGATCTCTTGAACTTTTTGATTAAAATCTTTAGAACATGGAGAAGGTGGTGGTTGAACTTCTTGGTATTGTGGAGGGTGGTTATAAGGATAATCATAATTGTTACAAGGAACTTGCTCGTAAACAATCGGATTCTGCATCTGACAATCGGAATTAACGTGCGGACCTCCACAATACTCACAACAGTATGATTGTTGTGACGAACACGGGTAAGGTTCATAACCAAAGGTTGAGTTGTTAATTTGAACTTGACAATGAAAACCTTGGTGAGGACCACCACAATACTCACAAGAGTATGAATCCGGCTCATGGTACAGAGGTTGGTTAGGAAAATTGGTTGGCTCATAATCAGGATTGTGGTGAAACTCGGTTCCTGATTTTCCATTGCTACAAGCAAGACAATTCCCACCATATTCGGGTCCACTGCACCATATACACACGAAATGATAAATCAAGAATTATCCGGATAAGAGTTAGCCATTTCCATCATTTCCATGATAGGCTCGGGTTCTTGAACGGACTCACCTCAGTTCAGACACATATTCCATTTCCCTCACCGGAGAAGGAGTAGGAATCGAGGGTTCTCCAATTATGTCGTTATAAAGAGCACTCTTTTGTTCTAGCCGTGCATAAAGACGGCGAGATCCGGATTTGGATTAATAAAATTATTGCATACATTACAAAATCCATTCCGACAATTATTTCCGCACCAATCACATATACATTTCAAACAACCGAAATTGTTTCTCTTCCATATTGCTTTGGCAATGAAGGCAACGACGATAAGAACATATCTCGGGTTGTGGCGATTGGTCAGAAAAACTTTTAGAGTCATCGAGAGATTTTTTTTCGGCTAAATCGCACCAATAGCAAGAGTTTCTAGAACCAGGTTGTCCACATCGACCACATACACATTCTGGATTAAGACAACGATATTGTTTCTCCTCCATACGCCTTTAATGAAAACAACGACGATAATCGATCGTATCCAGAGAATTAAACATATAGAGGGTGAAGAAAGAATTATCGGGTTAAGAGGATAAAAGAAGAATATTTTTGGGTTTTTAAAACAAATTTTGAAAAGGAAAATCTTTTTGGGTTTTATAAAAGGGATATGTACAAATATCAACGATAACTTCACTCGGGGAAGGATCTTCAAATGCACACGATACGAGACGGAATACGAAAACTCGCTACAAGCCCTCCCCGGCAGCGGCGCCAAAAATTGATTTGAAGAGAAAATCAATAATAGAGAAGTGTAGTATTTGGGTAACTCAAACGTGTTAGGTTTGAGCACCGAGATCGTTCCGAACGAGGGTTGAATGGAATTTCCAACTCACGTCTCAATAATCGGGATTCGAATAAGAAAAGGGGCATAAGATGATATTATCTAAACTACGGGATAAGGAAAGCATAAAAAACTAAAATCTATGGGAAATCCTAAGAACTAAGGCAAACTACGCAATTAAAACGCAAAAACGGGAATTAAACGAAACGCGAATAAAAAGCAATTACGACTAATCTAACTCCTAAAAATAACCTAAAACTACTTTTATGCTAAAAATGATATAAGAAAACTATTTATGAATTAAAACTATTTTTTAAGGAATTTTCTTGAATTTATTTTAACTAAAAACTAATTATTAACTAATAAAAATGAACTAATTATCTAAAAATTATGAGAGAGAGAGGGAAAATTATGGAATTACTTTCTAAAAATCTAAAATATCATAAAAGACTTTTAAAAACTATTTTTGTATTTTTCAGATTAATTTCCTATTTTCTATGAATTTAAATCTATTTAAATCTAATTTAAATTATGAAAAATACCAAATAAAAGGAGAAAAATAGGGAAAAATGTTTTTTATGCTTTTTATATTTATCTTAAACTGAGAAAATTGAAAAACTATTTTTTTGAACTTTTTCTCAATTAATTGCAATAAACACTATTTAAAAAGACTTAAAAATTGATTTTAATTAAGAAAAATAACAAACAGCAGTTAAAAATTATGAAAAATTCAGGGAAAATCTAAAATATTATCCTAAAGCTATAAAAAATATAAAAACATGGGCCTATGTGTGAAATTTAAGAGCTGCTATGTAACTGAAATGGAAATAAGCTCTTAAGAATAAGCAATTAAGCACTATGTAACACCAACTGATAACAGAAGCTAATTAACACTAAAACTACTCTAAACCAACTTATATCAGCTACTCCTAACACTTAAATAGCATTCTACCTATGATTAAGCTAACTGCCACTCTTAAGCAAACAGTGATCTGTCCCCTACTTGCAGCTACTACACCAGCTTATCTAAAAAGCCAAAATGAAAACCAACAGTAGGGAACTAAAGACTACCAGGCAGAGAACATATGCACCAAGTTTCATCCAATAACAATCTAGTATGAGAAAGATATGGTAGTTGCAAAACACCCAGTACGTACCAACGCCGAGGTGACAAGGGGATCTTTAGTCTGATAGAAGCTTATTCGAAGCTTTTAAAGATTTCTAAACATCTTGCAAAAAATAAGATATCAAAAGCTGACCAACTTAACTTGGAAAACCCAAAGTTTCAAACACTTATACTAGAAAATGAATCAAGTAGAGGTCATCAAAGTTTGGTGAAAATCTGATTTTACAACTTTGACTTTTGAGATAGATATGAAATGTTGACTAAGATGAGTTATGAATCCAAATTGCTGACTGAGAATGATGATATAAGCTAAAGTACAATTGAAATAAGCTACTTTAACTACTTATTAACTAGTATGCAAGATCTACAAACCTTATCCTAACTGTGTTGAAAATGAGAACAGTTATAGAGTAAATTTGACTTTGAGAATGTATTAATGCAAAACAATGACTGATATGAGTTAATAGAACCTAAACAAGCTTAGATCAACTGAACTTATATAGCACATTAACCTCCATTGCTAAATTATGTACTAATCCAAACACTGATTATGAAATTTTCCAACTAACACTCTATTGATTTAAACCTAGACTACTCTAAGACAGACTTGAATCTTAATAAAATTCCTAAACTAAGTAATATAACCAACTTTAACTACCAAATGAATAGCTAGTCTAATAGTGCAGATGAAAAACAAATTATGCAGCAGAAAGACAGAAATGAATTCAGATGCAAATTACACTAAAACTACTGAAAATAAAGCTAAATTAAACTAAAATCAACACAAATGAACAAGTATTAAAAGTCAGAATGAGATTAAGAAAGTAATTAGGTACTCACAATAGTCCAACTCAGAATGGCTTGCCATTGAAATTCAATGAACTACTAAACAAACTGAACTTAACTCCAATTCAAACTCAGAATCAACCCACATCCATTACCAAATTAGCGAACGTAAACCTTTGATCATGATGATTCTCAAGAACTAACTTTCCTTGACCAAGTGTAAATGAGTCTAAATGTTGATTAAACAAGCTAAAACAGTTTATATAAATGTTCAAACAACAATTGAAATATTGATAATATGAGAATAACAATGTAACAGTGATTTTGAGGAAATTATAAACTAAAGCAAAGACTTGTATTAATAAGAATTTGAGTACAAAATGAGATTACAAAATCAATTTGAAACTAATTTATGGAAACAATTAAGAAAGACTCATAAACTATACTACATTCTATTCCTAACCTACTTTCTCTCCCTACACTACTTTATCTCACTACAAAACTACTCCCCTTTCATCTGTGAATGGAGGAGTCTTTATATAGCTGGCCATGAGGTCTTGGAAAGATCCGTGCTAAGTTGTGCTTTCTCTCGAGTGTTTTGGACCCTTAGATCATTCCCATACATCATAATTTCATTTTGCACCTTTGGATCACTATTGCCACATCACTTCCACCAATCAGAAGGCAGGGTTTAATGGGAATGACACACGGATTGCTGACATGGCATCCGTGTGTCAGTGTGTGTCAGAGGAAAGGACACAATTACCCTTAATGATAGTGGATTGCATCAATTGGGGAGAAAGGGCAATTTAGGGTTCTTATCCTGGGTTTGGGTTTGGGGAAAGATTTAGGCGCGTTGGTTTTGTGTTTATTAAATATTTATTTGAAGTGTTTTGACCGGGTTTGGGTAACATTTGACTTGGGTTTAAGTTGGGTATTCGGGTAATAATAGTGGGTAACGGGTAGGATATAAAGGGTTGGCTGGATTTTAGTGTTGGGCCGGGTAAATGTAGGAAATGGATTGGTTTTGGGCTTTGGATTAAATGGTTTAGGACTAGTATAGTGATCCAATGTTAACTATAAGGGCCAAATATGCAAATGCTGAAAATCGAAGGACCAAGCATGTAAATCTGAAAATATCCTTCAAGGGCCTTTCTTGTCATTCTCAAATAAACCAAGGACCATGTTTGCCAAATTTAAATCTTCAAGGGTCTAATCTGCCAAATACTCAAAGTCCAGGGACTGATCTTGACAATTCTTCAAATTTGGTAATTTCTTCCAAAAATCATCCTCAGAGAATAAAATCTTCATAAATGCTCAGTTTTAATCTTCTGGCTCGGCTTAAGCTCTCTTGATCTCTGCGCTCTGATTTACGCCCTGATCCGCTCTTTTTATGTGTTTTTACATATCCGTACCTGCACAAGCACAAACTCAAGAAAACCACAAATATTAGCAATAAACGGCTCTTTCTTGGTTGTTTTGGGTTAGTTTTGATAATGAAAAGGTATGTGTTTTAGCACATACCACATCTCAAATCTAATAAAGTCAATCTCAGATTAACTGAACAATCTGAGTGAGAGTCTCATGTACACGAATCACAAACTACATCCTAATTCAATCCTTGTCATCATGTGCTCCTTGATCCGAACCAGCAAATCAGTGAAGAGGACTTCAAGATCATTTTCAATATGGTCTCGGGTAGGTTAAATGAATGTTGTGATTCGTTTTGTTTTCTTTTTTTTTTTCTGAATGGACATAGAACGAAACAAAGATACAATATGACACTCTTGTCATACATCTCACTTTATATTCGAATAGTATCACAAGATTGGTCAGTGATGATAGTCGATCAATTGAAATAATCTTAAAAGATTACAAAAAAAATTGAATTGACTTTGAGATTGATTGTTCATTTTGAAAAGTTTGTTGTTTGAATGAGTGTTGGGGAGAGATGGTGAGGGTCCATTGTTGAGTCTAGATTAGTTTTTGGATATATGTTTGTTGTTGATGTTTTGAGCAAGTCTGATGATGCACTATCTTTTTAATTCGTTTCTGCCGTTTGAACTAGGACCAATGATGGGTTAAACCTGAGGTCGATTGAGTCTTGGTAAATGGTGTGGTCAAAGTGGTCAAGTCTCTTTTATGGTTTACGGATAAGGTTGTTCTTGCTCTAACAAAAAATATATGCGTAACTTCTTAACCTTAAGCGTAAAGTCATTTCCAAACCATCTTATGCGTAGAACAGACATACGCGTAAGCATAGTCTTATGCGTAAAAGAAAACATACACGTAAATTGCCTTATGCGTAGCTTTTGCTTAGGCGTAAGAATTTCTTACCCGTAAGCAGTTACGCATATTCCATACGCGTAAGCATGTCCATAGGCGTAGAAAACTAGGGTTTTGACCCAGTTGACTTTTTTTCGGCGAGGTTCCGACCATGTTTTCCGTTCATCTTCAAAGATAACCCAGAAAAACCGCTATTAAGCATAATATTTTCCCGGTTTGACTACGAAACTGACCAGTTGACCACATAACTTCACGGAATGGTAACAAAAAAAATGTCATATAAGATGAATAGTACAAATATCAGTTTTGGACATAAGTGACACAAGACCAGATTTGTAACAAGAATGGATAATATGAACTTTTTTTTTTACTAATAAAGATACACAAACAGTTTAAAAAACTGTTAACCAAAATAATTGGAAAAAATATTTTCGACCAAAAAAATGGTTAAATCAGCCTAGCTCCGATGCCAATTGTAAGGATTGAAAATCTATAATTGATGTGGTTTTAGGAGGTCTAGGTTGGTGGAAGAAGATGAAGATCTTCATCCTTTTAGAGAGAGAAAGTAGTGAGAGGGAGGAGAAACACAAAGATGAGTTTTATTAAAAGAGAAACAAAAACACACCTAATGATTCACCTCATCCCTCATGGAGTGTCATGTGGGGTATTTATAGGCTCAACAAACAATTACTTTGCCATTTAAACGATGCTAGTCCCTATGGGAAAAGTATACTACGCATCTAGTCCAATTCACGTAAGTGACGTTATCTTTATAAAAAAGCGAGGCTAACAATCTCCCTCCAACATATCGTCACTAATGAGACCTATAAATACAAAACAAAGTAAATTACAGAAGTAACGAACAATGTTGACTTTGTTGAAGCGCAGAGTCTCTGTAGTCTAGATACTGAGGCAAACTTGAAGTTCTTTCTTCCGACGATCTCGGCATTTGATCTTTGGCATTGACTGCACAAATCCTTATAGCTCTGAACTTCAACTGTAATGGTCTAGTTAGGTTATTACTCCCTCCTAACTAGTGAGCTTTTTTTCTTTTTTCTCGCCCCTCCCGAACCGACAACTCTCTTCTTGAAATTTCTTTAGTCTCTTAACACGCAATGAGAAAGTAGACTCTTGATTCTGGCACAGTGGTTGTCATTCTGGGAACATCATAACAACATAACTCACTTAGTATTGCATCCAAGTTGGTAAAAAGCCCTGATGTACACACACTCCTTCTCCTTCTTCGGTCTTAAGCACAATTCCCTTCGTAATCCAATCACGGAAGATGAAATACCAACTTCTCCCTCCTGATGGTTGCGAGCTATCGGAGTTATCATAATGTTGCGTACATGCCGTATTACCTTTTTCTTGATGCAATATTAAACCTTAGCTTGATCAAAATTCCGTGAGAATATGTCGCAAAAATACTCTCAATAGTTCTCTCAAACCAACCTTGAATCGAACCTCCTTTGAATTCACCGGCTAATAGTAATGACCATATATGGAGATAACCCGATACGACCAACTTGAAAAGGAAGTAAACATCCCAATTTTGTGACTTACTGCTTGTTATATATTTTTTTACAATCCACAACGCCGTGTGACACTAAGTACTACAACTTCCTTAAAGTGATAGTTATACACTATTAGCACTATAATGTAACTCCTTACATCAGTTATAACCAGATTGTCAATTCATAATCACTTAAAGTGACAGTAATGCCCCAACAAGTTATCATGAGACATGCATCCAACCAACCAACGTCTCAACGATAAAGAAGATCACCCGTGAAAAATTACTTCAATTTCGCGTAAGTAATACCGTTCAAAAACCCCGTAATAGATCCTTGGTGCATAGCGCATAATATCACATTTAAAACACCGAATTATGCTGAGGAAAACTGGATTGCCTTCAACAAGTTTAGACCTCAGACCCAGCTGACCCCTGAGCAAGTGTTCTGGATGAAAGATATGGATAAGCAAAAATCTGATAATCTTATTGAGAAGAATCCCCCTTGTAGGAAATTGCCTCTAGCCACTGTGTATCCCCCAAATACACCTATGCATTTAGTGCCTAGAACTCTTCCCACTCAAAGTAAAACCTTAGTTATCTTGTAAGTAGTTTACCAACTATTTGTTGACTTTTAGAAAACATGTAAGAAGAGAATCACTCCAACGGGAATTACTGAAGGGGAAAGGAGTTTTGAGCAAACAAAAGAATGCTACCTAACTAAGGTCATGCCTTTCTTTAAACAACTAAAAGAACAATTTGAGTCTCTTCAAAAGGCCATAGATACTGAGGTTAAAGAAATGAAAAGAACGTTTAATGAAATGGAAAACGAGATTAAGGATAATGAATATGAGCTTAAAAGTAATGAGATTGAGAGGAAGAATCTTCACATCCTAAATGATAACTTGATTTCTAGATGTGTTGCTCAAGATGTGTTCTACACTGTTACAAATTATTCTATTACTACTTCTCAATTTCATGAATTATCTGTTGCCTTGAAGTTTCCCATGATCGTGTCATTGAGCTTGAGACCACAAATTCAAAATTGCATGAGAAAATAGAACGGGATGATCATGATAACCTGGTCAAACATTTTTTTAAATTGGAAGTTGAACATCTTGCTTTGCAATTAAAATATCAACATCTCAAAGAAAATGTTAAAACCTCAAATGCCAAGACATCTTCGGATGCTCCTGAGTTTGATGGAGTTTTGAAATTAACAAACGTGATGAACAGATTCGAGCTCATTGTTACACGATCAAAAGATTGGAAACCCAAATCTCACAATTAAAGGGTGAGAAGAATGATGTGACTGGCTCCCTGATGAGTGTGTAAATACTCATTATTTTTAGTCAAATCTGAACTGCAAAACGTTTAAAAATGCTCAGAAATGCATCAAAACACTGAAAATATTCCAAAAGTGCATTTTATATGTTTCAGATGCAAAATGTTCAAAATCGATGAAAACGAGCAAAGTTTGCATAATTGGCGTTTCTTCAGTCCCGACTTTCAGAAAATGGCAAAATCAATCCCTAGGCATTTATTTTAAAAGAAAAGTCACCAAAGGTCCTTTTGTAATCATAAATTGTCATATTTAGTCCTTTGGTGGAAAATCCAAAAATATTTGAGAAATTACGTTTTGGTCCCCTGAATTTTTAAAGTGGTCATATTTAATCCTTGGAATTTAAAAAGTGTCAAAATTAACCCTTGGATTATTAGAGGTTGGCAAAACTAGTCCTTGGACTACTCTTCATAATTTACAAATTTGGTCCTTTGGTTTTGAGAAATTACAAAAGTGGTCCTTGTGTTTAATAAGCAAACCAAACGGACCTAATTAATAACCCAAGCCCAAACCAAACCCCATTGGCCCAATCCTTTTACCCGTCCAGATATCCAACCCAACCCATTACCCAATGTTTAAAACAAAACAAACCCGCCCCTAAACCTGTCTTCCTCGACAAAAATGTCTGCAATCCTCCACCTCTAGCCACCAAAAATCACCCTACTCCACCTTGTCTCCCTCCTCACCTAAAATTCAAATCACATTAAATGCACCTTCTCCCTTGTCCCAACTGGCTTGTACCAGTTTTGGCGCCAAAACCATCAAACGGCCAAGATGGTTCAAAAAGCATCCAATGGATGAGATTGTTGCTGGGAAGTGAGCAGAGAAGAGAGAGAAGACAGTTTTGGTGCATAAAAGAAAGAGAGAAGCAAAGGAGTGTAGTAGTTAGCTTTTATTTTCAATAATGTATGTCGTTTTTTTAAATTATTAGTCTCAACTGATTTCTTAGTTGTATTTTGAAGTTTCTTTGTATCAAAGCAACCTAGTTCATTGTATTACAAGTGTTTTAAAGTATCAATTCAAGCTTTTGTTCACTTCTCATGTTTATTGTCAACTGTTGAAAATTGCAATTTCAAACTCTCATGTATAAGCTTCAATTAGTTTATTTGTTAGCTCAAACAAGCTTAAACTAGCTTACTATAGCTCTTTATAAGCTCAAAGTTAAATTTCATGCAATCTTAAATATTGGTCAACGAAAGTCAATTTGGAGCAAAAATGGTATGAATTGGAAATGGGTTGAACCAGAGCTGGAAATGGGTTGATTTGGAAGCTTTTGGGTTGGTTAGATTAGGCTAGTGGTCATTTGTGTGCAGTGGCAAGCCATAGTGGCTGGGGACTTTAGTAAGTGATCTTCAAAAGTTCTTGCATATACTGTGTTTGTGGTTCTAATCTGTTAAAACTTGCTCAATTAGTGTTCATTAAGTAATCTTAACTCAATTTGATCATTGTTCCTTGTTGTTTCATTAATTAGTTTAGTTGTTGTTTGCAAAACTGTTGGTACAAGGGTGTTTGGATTTACTGTCATAACTGTGTTAGTAGTGTAATCAGTGGTAGAGTCTTGTTAGCTCATGTTTGTTTAGTCCAATTGAACTCTTCTCAGTCAATAACTTGTGCCTGCAACTATCATAAGTCAACATTCCACTAAATCTGTCTCACTGCTTCACTGTTATGAGTTTTGGATTGGCAGTCTCTTGATTTGTGTTTGGAATTGTTGAACATTGCTTGCAGTAGTTTCAGTTTAACATATTTCATCATAACCTGTCTAAAAATTGGATTCAAGTTTCATTTTGGTCAAAGTTTACAACTGTTATCAAAAGTCAAAATTTAGAAAACCTGTTTTGGGGCCAACTGCAAGGATTTTTCATGAGCTCATTTTTGAGCCACATGAAGTGAAAATTGGCATTTCAAAAACTTCAACTGGTCTTCTATCTTATTACCATTTTTGTTGATTTTTGTCAAATTTTTATAAGCTTCAAATAAGCTTCTCAATGTGGTCCTAGTTGCCCTGTTCACAACCTTTGCAGAATCTGAGTTTTTCTCAGATTTGTCCAGGGTTGCACAGAGTTCATTAGAGCTTCCCAAGGTCTGAGTTTTGGTTTGATAGGTCCCACCCAGGTCTAGTTTAGGTCTTAATACTTGGTCTTTGATTTATAGCTTATCTGAGTGCTTATTTGGTGACTGCAAGTAGTACACTGAAAACTGTTTTTGTAAAATAAGCTCAAAACATCAAATCTGTTCTAGTTGCTCATTAGTGGTTAAAAACAGTTGAGATTAGTTGCATTTCAGTACTTATAGCATATCAGAACTTCTGTGAACATTTGGTAGCCTATTGTGGTTGTTGGCTTATTGAAAGTGCTTATTTCTAAGCACATTCCACATCAGTTTCATATTCCTCCAAACAACCATCTGTTTTTTCATTTTTCCTAGATTCTTATTATTATTTTAGAGTTTTCCTGAAATTTTCATATTTTTCCTAGCTGGTTTGCTATTTTTCTTGATTTTAATTAGTTTTTAGCACTTTTTAATTAGCTTTAAATACAAAAAATCAAGAAAAGCTTCAAAAAAATAATTTTTCATTTTTCTTAAGTTAAGATAAATATAAAAAGACAAAAAAATATTTTTCTAGATTTTTCTTAGTTAAATTTGTATTTTTAAGTAATTTAATTAGTTTTAAATAGTTTTTAATTCCTAGAAAATTCAAAAATAATCAGAAAAATACAAAAATAGTTTTGAAAATTCTCTTTTGATATTTTAGATTTTTCTAAGTATTAATTTTATTTTTCTAGCTTTATTTCCTATTTTCTTGTATTTTAGGTAATTATTTATTAGTTTTTAATTAATAATAATTAGATAATTAGTTATAAAAATAATTTTCTCTTTCTATAAATCTCCTTTTATCATTAGGATTGTAAAAACATCATTTTCATATTTTTAGGGATAATATTGACTTAGTTTCACTTTTTCATTCGTACGTCACGTAGTTTTTAATTTCAGTTTTATAAAAACATAAAAACAAAAACATCATTTTAATTATAGTGATAACGTTTATTTAATAGATTTTATCTTTTTAATTTCCTTTAATTTGCATTTAAGCCGTTGTAATTTGTTGGCTTTTCCTTAGTTATAATCATAATTCAAATCCCTTCTTCGTTCAAATTTCTCGATCACTATTCGTAGGGTGATCCATTGCATAGCTCGCTGGGACATAACGACCTGGGGAAACACTATACTCCCCAGATCTTCATTGCATTCGGTGCTTGAGCAGCTTTAAGCTGATACGGTCCGCCATTCACAAGTGGCAAGTGCTTGAGTGATTTAGCTTGACTGTTGGCACGCATCAAATTTTTACGCCACGCCGGAGCTGTGCTGATCTATCTTCCGTTAGCGATTAGTTGTTTGGATACTCACTCATTTGTTTATATCATCCATATCTATATATCCATATTTTCTTATAAAAAATCCAAAAACCCAAAAACAGCTAAAAACGTATAAAACACAAAAATATTTTCCTTTTGTTTCTATATATGTATCAAAAATAAAAATACAAAAAGATTCGTCGTTTCTTTAATAAACAACAACTTAAAAGATTACCACCGCAAACCAAGGCAGTGCACTACCTAACTGGGGTGCGACCATAATAAGTTCCCGAACTAAAGATTTAAAACTTGCCTTTGTGTCCTTGTGATTGGTGTACCTTTTTCAAAGAAGCCATTCATATTGTGATTATTGGTTAAGTTCATTGTTGTTTTGCCTCGATTTTGTGTTATTAATTTTGTTGTGATATCTACGCCTCGAACCAGAAAACCCATAAAGATTCTTCTCACCCAATTTTTTATAAAACGTCTTCATAATTCTCATTCTCATCCGAAAGATTTTCATAATTCCCATTTCTCTCCTTAACTCTGAGTCTCTTAGAGTTAACTCTAGTGCATGCGCACTCGTTCTTCTAGATCATTGAGTCCTTTGCGTGATCTAGCAGAAATTCCTAGACGACGCTCAGACGCCCAAATAGTCGAACCCGAGATTCGTATATTTCAAACAACAACATGGCAGCATCTTAACGCGTACTATGGCGGAAATGCTCCAAGCACCCACCGAGGGTTATGGAGATGCCATCGCTTTTACCAAGAATCAATTTGATCACTTTGAATTGAAGACACATTTGATCCAACTTGTGTCTACAAATCAATTCCGCGGTTCTGATCGTGAAGACCCGTATGCACACATCCGTTGGTTTAACAAGTTGACTTCAACTATCAATTTCAAGGATGTTCCACAAAAAGTCATCAAGTTGATGCTTTTTCCATTCTCTTGAGGGGACAGCCGGATTTGGTCGAAAAAGAACCCCTCGATCCATCGAAACTTGGGAAGATCTTGTTCAAAAGTTTGTCAACTATTTCTTCCCTCCATCAAAGACGACTAATCTAAAAAATGAAATTTCTGGATTTCGTCAAAATTTCGATGAAAACTTTGGAGAGGCAAGGGAGAGATTCAAAGATCTCCTCAGGAAATGCCCCCATCATGAATTCACGGAGCTTCAACAAGTCAATATCTTTATAATGGGTTGAATTGTAACGATCAAGATTCTTTGAACGCATCCGCGGGTGGCAATATCTTGAATCGTAGACCTAAAGATGTGCTTGAAATTTACGAGAGTAAATCAAAAGTTCCTATTTCTAAAACAAAGTCAATGTTCGAACACTCCGCTTCTACATCCAGTAACTCTTCCGAGTTAGCAGCTCGATAGCGCTCTAACGACATGATCCATTGTATGATGAAAGAGGTAAAGGAAATCAAAAGCGAAATTCATAAGCCGAAACCAATCAAAGCCATAAACAAGGTGTGTGAAATTTGTAGTGGTCCACACGCGTATTATGATTGTCAAGCAACCGATGCTTCCTTTTACCAAGCTCCCGTAGCTTCAGTAAACCACAATCAATACCGACCACAAGCTGATCCTCACTACCGTGCACCTAGCGGTATGACACCACCGGTTTTCCTCCCTGTGCAAAACCATGGCAATCAAAACCATGGCAATCAAAATCGCTTTGTTTCAAATCAAGGACACAACTTCAATAACTCTCAAAATTTCAATCAAAACCGGAACAATTTCAACCAACCATATCAAGCTCCTAATCATCAAAGTTATCAACAACCTCCTCAAGCTCCCATGCCAAATGACTTCATGAAAATGACTGAGTCAAACATGCTTTCAATGCAAACTCAGATCAATAACATGAGAGTTGAGCTAAGAAAGGAAATTGATACCACATTGTCTCGGCAGACAAATGAGTTAAAGAATATGATGAGCAGCTTCATGAACATGAATATGAACAAAGCTTCGCATCTTCGGAGGACTCCAAGCAATACAATTCCCAATCCAAATGCCGAGTTGAAAGCCATCACCACTCATAGTGGTAAGACGCACAATGGACCTTCGACTCCAATGCCCCCTCCTCCTGTAGCATTGAGTCAAGTTACCAAGGATACAATGGACAAGGTGCAATTTCAAGCCCACGGCATCAAGACACGCCCCACCTTCGTAGTCCAAGTTTCAAGTCCGAACCCGGTTCGAAGACAAATTCTGAGCCGAAAACACTTCCATCCCGCTCAAAAGTCTAGTCAGCTTCCTTACCCATCAAGAATGAATGATGAGAAGCTCAAAGACAAAAACAAAGAGCAAATGGAAAAATTTTTCCAAATCTTCAATGAGCTTCACTTTGATATAAGCTTCTTGATGCTCTCGCTCTAATGCCTAAATTTGCATCCACGCTTAAAGGCTTACTCACCAACAAAGATAAGTTATCTGAGATGGCTAAAACCCCTCTAAATGAGCAATGCTCAGCTGCCATTCTTAATAAGCTTCCTAAAAGCTTGAAGACCCAGCCGGTTTTTAATCCCGTGTGATTTTTGGGGATGTTTCAATGCTCCGCCTTGGCCGATCTTGGCGCTAGCATTAACCTCATGCCACTCTCGATGGGAGAAACTGTCTCTTCCTAAACTTACATCCACTTGTATGACACTCGAGCTAGTGGACCGTACCAAAACTACTCCACTTGGGATAGCCGAGGATGTCGTGATGAAAGTGGGAAAGTTTCACTTTCCTACCGACTTTGTTGTAGTAGACTTTGATGCAGATCCTAGAGTTCCCCTCATCTTAGGGAGAGCTTTCAAGAACGAGTCGTGCTGATTGATGTGTTTGTGAAGAGTTGACCATACGGGTTGACAAACGAAGAGCTCACGCAAATATCAACCAGAACTCCAAACCTCGCATAAAACAGAGTGTTGCCACGATTGATCAAAGATCTGAAAGATTCAATGCAACACTCTCAAACTTCACGGTTAAGAGGAGTTTTCAAAAACGTCGGCTGAGCTTAAAGCTTTGAAAATCAACCCTGGATCAAACAAATGGTTTGAAAGTTGTACCAGGGAAGTCAAGAGTGTTCTTGATGATGATGATCTAGAATCGGAGACTTCATCGAAAGTGGTGGAAACTGCTAGCTCTAAGAGCACACCACTTGTCCCACCTCCGAATCAGCTTTGTCGATCGAGATTGTTAACTCTGGATGAAACCAAATTCTCTTCAGCCATCCGAGTTGATGATGATGTTTGTGATCCAATGGGAGACATTCTTCCCATTGATGAATTGCTAAAAATGATCCATCATCTTCTAGTCTTATTCCCGACTCTTCCATCCCTTCTCTCACCCCTGATGAGGAAGATGACAACTTTTGGAATGAAGTCGATGCATTTCTTAGTGATGAGTCAATTCCAACGGGAATTGATAATACTTACTTTGATCCGGAGGGAGACATCCTTTTTCTTGAAAATCTGTTGATTGAAGAACCGTTTCCCACCCTCCCTCCCGGACATCTTATTGACAATCACCATATAAGCTTCAAGTTTAAGCTTAAAAATGTCAAAATTGGTGATTTGCTTCTCTCTGATGAGGAATGGACATGCATTCTCATGTACGTCTTTATTCCATTCTTCACAGATGGTGTGGTCGCTCTTTCCCTTTTCTCTTCTCGGAATGAGGACACCATCTTTGACCCCTGTATCATCCCTTATAGTTTCTACTATTAACAATACCGCGGTTGTATCTCGTCGGTGTGGAACTTTCTGATGTTCATATGTTTATTAACACTGTGAACGAAAGTCCGATTGAGATTGGTTTTCCAAGTTACTTTCCCCATGAACAAATGAATTCGGGGTCGAGTCAAGCTAGCGACTCGGAATCAAAAATAATAGCATGCCATATGGGTTTTCACCCATATTTCTGACTTCTTTCTATTTTCTACCACCCTAGTGTGGGGTTGCCCCACATGTTGTGTATATAAGTCTTCTCAAAAAAAAAAAAAAAAAAAAATCTTCTTTCTAAATAATGGCCGTAGTATTTCCCTTTATACGCTCTTTGTTTTCGCATAACCGCCGTATTTTAATATTGAGGGCAATATTCATTTCTAAGTGTGGGGGGGGAATTCTCACGAATTTTATCATGAATTATACCGCCTTACCCCGCTTTTGGCCAAAATTTTTTGGAGTAAGTGTTTTACACTGACTCATCTTATGGTTATCATCCTTTGTCTAATAAACTAAAGGATTGGCTAATCCAGAGCAAACGCTCTGGTAAAGATATCTCAAACTGCTTGACGGCTTGCATTTGCCCAAAATTGTATAGTATTCAGCTCACCATATCCTAAAAAGTGAAGAGTTGGCTAGCCCGCAAGGTTATGGCTTGTGGTAAAGGCAATGGAAAAACCATAATTGGTAATCGACTCACCAAAGATAATACTGATAATTTATCTAAGAGTTGGCTAGTCCAAAGCAAACGGCTTCTGGTAAAGACAAATCAAATCCGTTGGAAGCTGGTGGTTTGCTCAAAATCACATGGTTATCGGTGTACCATGGTTCTTACTTGAACTGAAACATTTGGCTACTCCGTAGTAATGGCTTTTGGTAAAGAGATGAAATCCATTAAGTTTTTCTCAAAAGATTGCTAGGACTAGCAATAGTTTAGTGTGGGGGATTGATGAGTGTGTAAATACTCATCATTTTAGTCAAATGAACCGCAAAACGTTTAAAATGCTCGAATGCATCAAAACACATGAAAATATTCCAAAAGTGCATTTTATATGTTTCGATGCAAAATGTTCAAAATCGATGAAAACGAGCAAAGTTTGCATAATTGGCGCCAAATTCCCCGACTTCTAAAATGGCAAAATCAGTCCATAGGCATTTATTTTAAAAGAAAAGTCACCAAAGGTCCTTTTGTAATCATAAATTGTCATATTTAGTCCTTTGGTGGAAAATCCAAAAATATTTGAGAAATTACGTTTGGTCCCCTGAATTTTAAAGTGGTCATATTTAATCCTTGGAATTTCAAAAGTGTCAAAATTAACCCTTGGATTATTAGAGGTTGGCAAAACTAGTCCTTGGACTACTCTTCATAATTTACAAATTTGGTCCTTTGGTTTTGAGAAATTACAAAAGTGGTCCTTGTGTTTAATAAGCAAACCAAACGGACCTAATTAATAACCCAAGCCCAAACCAAACCCCATTGGCCCAATCCTTTTACCCGTCCAAGATCCAACCCAACCCATTACCCAAATGTTTAAACAAAACAAACCCGCTTCTAAACTCCTGTCTTTCCCGACAAAAATGTCGCAATCCTCCACCTCTAGCCACCAAAAATCACCCTACTCCACCTCTTGTCTCCCTCCCTACCTAACATACAAATCACATTAAATGCACCTTCTCCCTTGTCCCAACCGGCTTGTACCATGGCTTCTACCAAAACCATCAAACGCCAAGATGGTTCAAAAAGCATCCAATGGATGAGATTGTTGCGGAAGTGAGCGAGGAGAGAGAGAAGACACGCTTTGGTGCATAAAAGAAAGAGAGAAGCAAAGGAGTGTAGTAGTTAGCTTTTATTTTCAATAATGTATGTCGCTTTTTAAAATTATTAGTCTCAATCGATTTAGTTGTATTTTGAAGTTTCTTTGTATCAAAGCAACCTAGTTCATTGTATTACAAGTGTTTTAAAGTATCAATTCAAGCTTTTGTTCACTTCTCATGTTTATTGTCAACTGTTGAAAATTGCAATTTCAAACTCTCATGTATAAGCTTCAATTAGCTTATTTGTTAGCTCAAACAAGCTTAAACTAGCTTACTATAGCTCTTTATAAGCTCAAAGTTAAATTTCATGCAATCTTAAATATTGGTCAACGAAAGTAAATTTGGAGCAAAAATGGTATGAATTGGAAATGGGTTGAACCAGAGTCGAAATGGGTTGATTTGGAAGCTTTCGGGTTGGTTAGATTAGGCTAGTGGTCATTTGTTGCAAGTGGAAGCCATAGTGGCTGGGGACTTTAGTAAGTGATCTTCAAAAGTTCTTGCATATACTGTGTTTGTGGTTCTAATCTGTTAAAACTTGCTCAATTAGTGTTCATTAAGTAATCTTAGCTCAATTTGATCATTGTTCCTTGTTGTTTCATTAATTAGTTTAGTTGTTGTTTGCAAAACTGTTGGTACAAGGGTGTTTGGATTTACCTGTCATAACTGTGCCAGTAGTGTAATCTGGTAGAGTCTTGTTAGCTCATGTTTGTTTAGTCCAATTGAACTCTTCTCAGTCAATAACTTGTGCCTTAACTATCATAAGTCAACATTCCACTAAATCTGCCCACCGCTTCATCTGTATGAGTTTTGGATTAAGGTGCCTCTTGATTTGTGTTTGGAATTGTTGAACATTGCTTGCAAAAGAGTTTCCGCTTAACATATTTCATCATAACCTCGCCTAAAAATTGATTCAAGTTTCATTTTGGTCAAAGTTTACAATCAAGTATCAAAAGTCAAAATTTAGAAAACCTTTTGGCCAATCGCAAGTAGGATTTTTCATGAGCTCATTTTTTAGCCACATGAAGTGAAAATTGGCATTTCAAAAACTTCAACTGGTCTTCTATCTTATTACCATTTTTGTTGATTTTTGTCAAATTTTTATAAGCTTCAAATAAGCTTCTCAATGTGGTCCTAGTTGCCCCTGTTCTCACAACCTTCGAGTAATCTGAAGTTTTCTCGATTTGTCTAGGGGTGCACAGAGTTCATTAGAGCTTCCCAAGGTCTGAGTTTTGGTTTGATAGGTCCCACCCAGGTATAGTTTAGGTCTTAATACTTGGTCTTTGATTTATAGCTTATCTGAGTGCTTATTTGGTGACTGCAAGTAGTACACTGAAATCGCTTTTGTAAAATAAGCTCAAAACATCAAATCTGTTCTAGTTGCTCATTAGTGGTTAAAAACAGTTGAGATTAGTTGCATTTCAGATTTATAGCATATCGTAACTTCTCAGAACATTTGGTAGCCTATTGTGGTTGTTGGCTTATTGAAAGTGCTTATTTCTAAGCACATTCCACATCAGTTTCATATTCCTCCAAACAACCATCTGTTTTTCCATTTTTCCTAGATTCTTATTATTATTTTAGAGTTTTCCTGAAATTTTCAGATTTTTCCTAGCTGGTTTGCTATTTTTCTTGATTTTAATTAGTTTTTAGCACTTTTTAATTAGCTTTAAATACAAAAAATCAAGAAAAGCTTCAAAAAAATAATTTTTCATTTTTATTAAGTTAAGATAAATATAAAAGACAAAAAAATATTTTTCTAGATTTTTCTTAGTTAAATTTGTATTTTAAATAATTTAATTAGTTTTAAATAGTTTTTAATTCCTAGAAAATTCAAAAATAATCAGAAAAATACAAAAATAGTTTTGAAAATTTTATTTTGATATTTTAGATTTTTCTAAGTCTTAATTTTATTTTTCTAGCTTTATTTCCTATTTTCTTGTATTTTAGGTAATTATTTATTAGTTTTTAATTAATAATAATTAGATAATTAGTTATAAAAATAATTTTCTCTTTCTATAAATCTCCTTTTATCATTAGGATTGTAAAAACATCATTTTCATATTTTTAGGGATAATATTGACTTAGTTTCACTTTTCATTCGTACAAGCCACGTAGTTTTTAATTCCAGTTTTATAAAAACATAAAAACAAAAACATCATTTTAATTATAGTGATAGCGTTTATTTAATAGATTTTATCTTTTAAATTTCCTTTAATTTGCATTTAAGCCGTTGTAATTTGTTGGCTTTTCCTTAGTTATAATCATAATTCAAATCCCTTCTTCGATCAAATTTCTCGATCACTATTCGTAGGGTGATCCATTGCATAACTCGCCGACATAACGACTGGGGAAACACTATACTCCCGGATCTTCATTGCATTCGTGTTGAGCAGCTTTTAAGTCGATTACGGTCTGCCATGCACAAGTGGCAGGCTTGAGTGATTTAGCTTGACTGTTTGGCACGCATCACTCCCAAATGCCTCCTCCTTTAGATTCTCAGAATTCTCAAAACTTTCATCTTCAAAACATCATTAATGCATTACAACAGGAAAATGAGTGTTTTCTAGCAGAAAATGAAAAGGTTAAACAACACTTCAAAGAGTTATATGATTCTATTAAGGTCATTCGTGACAAAAACAATGAAAAAATAACTTCTTTGCAAAAGGAAATTGAGAATCAATCCGAGTCGTAAAAGAGAAAATGCCAATCACCGCAGAGAATATTGCAATCAAGTGCCCGCTTGCCATACTAAATATGCTATGTCCTGTGGAGGTATATTCCCTTCATCTTAGAAACACCAACTTGTATGTCAAAACATATTTTTGTACCTTAAGGATAGTCTAGAATGTCTCCATGAGATTGTTGAAGAGGATAAGATAGAGAAACCACTTGATAGTGCCATTAGGGGATGCATTCTTATGTGCCAAATGATCTCAGGAAATTTTAGAATGCTTAATAGCAATATGTCCTAAATCTGGTACTAGGAATGATAGAGTCGTTATGCCTTGCTCTATGCCTAAAGTCAAGCATGACCCTTGATATGCCTTGTTCTATGCCGAAAGTCAAGCATGTGACCTTTGATGTGCCTCCTAGAATCTCAGATCCCAAAGACTTCTAGACCAGAATGCAGAATGTAGTGAAACCAACTAATGTTCCCATTGTTCCTTCCTACAGAGTAATCAGGATTACACTAAGGTAAAATGCGGTCAAAGCCTCCAGGAAATACAAAGCAAGATAGGACCTCGCAAGCTAAGAGTGATCAAGGGAAGAAAGTAGAAGACCACCTTAGGAACAATAAGCTTTGAGTTGAATAAGACTTAATCGTATGCCGATTCTAATATTAGCTATAAGCATACTGTAATTAATTCGAAATCTACTACTATTTGCAAAACATGTAATGAATGTTTGGTTTCTGGTATTTATCATGAATGTGCTGTGAATTAGTTGAAAAATGTTGTTAAATCCCCAGTCAAAAACGTAAGAATTGCTAAACAGGTTAAGGATGTCAGAATACCAATTTGGAAAAAGGTTAATAATTATTGGAAGCCTACAGGGAGAAAGTTCAATAATGTGGGGTATCAATGGAAGCTTCCCACCGCACATATCAAAGTTAATGAATTTTGTCCAAATAGGAATAGGTTTATGCCCACGAATGGAAACTCCACTTATACATCCCTAAGAAGTAGTCATACTACATGTTGGAATCACTCCTAATCAGTATTTCAAGTATTTATATTTCATATGTAATAGGTAGCTTTATTATGGCCTTTTATGTTTGTTTAAGGTCAAGCTTATGTAGAAGGCCCATAAGCTTTAATAAGGAATAGGGAAGGAGAGGAGTTGCCCTAGCTCCTGTCATATAAACCATAATAACCCTCACTTGAGGGTGGTTGTTCAAGTTTTCTTTTCACACATATCTACTAACCGTATACTCTTATCGTATGTGTGCTTGTTTACTGTTCAACGCCTTATAACTTGTGTTTGTAAACTAGTGACCTAACAAAGGTATCAATCACCAAATAGTTGGGTGTACTCGTTTGAAGTTTTGGTTTTGGGTCTTACGCGTAGATAATACACAATCTTTGGTTATCTTAAAACTCGCTTTTTTACACTTTTTATTCCAAGATTCTTGTACTTTCAATGTTTTGAGGTGTTAAAATACTTGTTTTTGGCAAAAAGTTTCAAACTTTACGCTGAATTTACGCTTTTAAGCTTGTTTTGTTCAAGGGTGTCGCTTCTACGCAGAACCCGCTTAGCATTTGGTACATCAAAATTCACACTTTTGTGTTCTTTTGGTACTATTGAAGCTATTCCATAACAAAAATCCGGTTTAGAAACACATTTGGGCAAAATCAAAGTTACGAGTAATCCTACGCCAGACAAAACCCTAAAATTACGAGTAAGATTTTTCCTTGGTTTGATCTTCATTTTCCTGGTTTATTCCGTGTTTTCTTACTTGGATAAGTCCGAAAATACGTCGACTTTGGATATCTTTTGCACTGTGAAGTGTAAAAGATCATTTGGGCAAAACCCTAAAATTACGCATAAGCATAAGCTTACGCGTAGAAATTCTACGAATAAGATTCACTTTACGCGTAAACTTAGTTCTACGTATAAGGTAATCCTACGCCTAACTTTCTACGCCTAACTTTTGTCTACGCATAACTTTAGTGCTTTTATCCTACTTACGCAGAAGCTAAAACCTACGCGTAACTCCTCATTGTTACGCGTAACTTTTGGTGTTTTACGCATAAGTGCTACTTGGTTCTTGTCTTTTCTACGCCTAAGGACACTTCATCAACAAAGGTTCATTCGACTACAAAGATCCATTTTACCACACAAGTTTTTCAACATGTCACAACCACCATACTCTAACTATTTCCCTTACACTTATCCTCAACGACAACAACAACAACTAAGTCCACAACATCAAGAATGGAATCAACAACAAGCAATTTATCAACAACAATTTAATCAACAACATACTCCACAACTTGTCGCAATTCCACAACCTCAAATGGTTCAACCACCACCAAGTCCTCAAGTTCAACCGCACACAAATGAATTCAATCAACATCCATCAAGGAACACTATGAAGGAACCCACTTGGTTTGCAAAGATGTGTGAAGCTTTAAGCACCTAACAATCAATTCATGAGGCCGATCACTTGATAGACCTCCAATGCTCACTTCCAGAAACTACGATCAATGGGTGATAAGGTTCTTTAGGTTTTGTGATCTAAAGAAGCCACATGGAAAGTTCTTAAAGAAGGTTATCTTGAAAGGTCCATTTGAGATGCCTACTATCATTGTACCGGAGATCCAAATGCCATTCCACCAAGAGATGAACAAACCAACATTGCTATCAAGCAGATTTAAATCCCACAGAACTTCTACACTATGAAGAGATGAACTTGCAATGGAATACATCATCTTAGGATTACCAAACCCAATTCTTCGTAGTGTTGATGCTCAAAAGACCGCACAAAAAATGTGGGATCATATTCGTCTTCTTATGGAAGGATCTCAGACTCAATCGAGGATTTGGAATCCAAATTTTACTTGGCTTATGAACACTTCATGATTGAACCCGGAGAGACACTAGAGTCCTATCATCATCGATTTTCTGACATCATCAATGATTTGGATAAACACAACATCATCATGCCAAGAATTGCGTTGAATACTAAGTTCCTGAGTAGTCTTGGTCCCGAATGGGAGAAGTATGTCATTTTTCTCCGTCAAGCGAAGAACATGCATCATTCTACCTACGGATTGTTGTACAATTACTTGAAACCTCATGAAAAGGAAGTTGATCGGGAAAGGATTCTCCGTGCTCAAATTGCTCCACCAACACATCCGAAAAATCAACAACAACTTGCCTTATATGCTCAAAACAGTTATTCTCCTCAACCAAAAACTCAACCAATGCTTCAAACACACCTTCACAAGAACAACCTCAACAAAATCAATTGGTTCCATACAACAACAATGCTCAAGCATATGTCGCTGAAGCTAATCGAGGAAATCGATCCAGTCGAAGCATTGCAACAAGGATTTGTGATGATTGCTAATGCTTTTGGCCGTTATACCAACAAATCCAACAATCGTATTCGCTCCTCATCTAACACACGAACTCAAGCCGCTTGTGAACAATGGACGGTTGAAGTTCGAATCGATTATGGTCGCCGATGGGCGGTGGTCAAGGGTTTAATGTTGTGGGTAGGAATAACAGAGCTCGTGGTGGAAGGGAAATGCTCAAAATGGGTTGAATGGTCTTCATGCTACAACCGCAATGAGAAGGGACACTGCTAATGCATGCCCAAAGCCAAGGACTAAGGGCAGCGCTTATTTCAAAGAGGCTCTTCTTTTGGCTCTTAAGGATGAAGCCGGTGGAACTCTCACGCACAAAGAACGAGCTTTATGGCAAATGCCGACTCGATGATGATATGGAGGACTTGCAGCCAATGCAACAAGTTATGTTGATGGCTAATATGCAAAAGGCATACATGAGTGACACAGCCCAGTATGACACACCGATGGCTTGTCTCGTGCACCAACAAACCATATTTATCTCGATCTCATATCTCGCCAACATCCAATCCGCAGGCTCAATGTTCAAAATGAGTCATCCACATCTCATTACGACGATTTTCAACTAGACCCCGTAGTTATATTTGACGATCAAGATGACCAAACGGTTTCCTTGATAATCAAATTGACTCCGTGGTTATACTTGAGGATCTAAGTAATGATCATGTTGTGACTCACGTTGAACATGCCGAACTTTTGCCTCATCCGCATTTTGCTCGCTTAATACAAGACCAACAAACCATAGTGGAAGAATGTCGCAATTAATCGACTTGAAAAGTAAATATGCACTGTTAACAAAGGATTTTGAATGTTTACAAAAGCAACTCAACTTTTTCAAAACTCAAGAAAAACGTGAAAACGGTTTTGAAGCGACCTTGCCAAATCTTATCAAAATGAAAATATTTAGAAAGACAGATGCGTGATCTAGCCGCCAAGAATGCTTTGTTGTCAAATAGAACAATCAAACATGAACATAAACAGCAAATTAACGCTCTCACCTTGGAAAATCAAAAAGCTAAGGCCGAGTTGTTAACTTGTCAAAAACAGTTCTCTGCATACAAAAAGCATTCAACGAAACGAATAGATGATCATCTTGAAGAAATCATCGGCTTGCAAAACAAACTTAAAGAGTTTAAAACTGTTGTTTACAAACATGGCGAGTCGGTCACGACCATTGAAAAGTTTACTTTAAAACCAAATCCAAATGGATATGGACCGAATCTTGCCGACACAAACCTAAGCTTTCAACCAAAGCATTCAAACCAAATCCTCAAGTTTCCAAAGGCACAATATAAAATTGATAATTCTGTTATGAATGTTGTTGAATATCATCGTCAAGAGGAATTAGATGCATAAGACGAGAGTCGATCAAAATTAAAAACTGTTGTTTACAACAAACCTTTTAATTATTCAAAACCGTCACTTTCGTCACACCAACGGATTCTTCTAACACACCAAGAGTTATCATCAAAACACTAGTCTTCTATTGTTAATCCCAAAACAGACTTTGCACAAACTTATGGTCCTTTACCTTCCATTAGTGAAGTAAACTCACAACTTGAAAATCGAAAAATTCTTCGATATTTTGACATTTTCATGGCTGACCTCAAAATTTTACAACATGAGATAGAATATCGACCTGAAATCAAAGTTGAACATTTTCAATCGCCTCTGGCGCGAGAACAAAGAGACATTTTTCTAAAAATCTTTTACCTAATGTTAAAAACTTGAAAAGTTGTGCAATTCTCGAAAAGGATTTTCATAAGGAACTTGGGGTCATGAAAACGCTTTCGAGAAAAAGAAACATCTATTTCAAACACTAAACGTAAAAAGAAATGTTGAGAAAAGATGTTGATCGACTCTTGGAAGATGTCATCTCGGCTGATGTTCAAAATGTTGTATTATTGAATTCTTTGTCATATGCATTTGATAATATCTCTGCTGATACTGTTGCTTCTGTGGTAAATGTTGAGAACACCGATAATGTGCTTCGGATCGAGTCCCAATGTTGAAAACAAACGTTTATCAAACGAACTTTCAAATGCAATACGTCGTCTTAATTGGTGTCAAAAGATATTCACGATCAACAACTTGCTTTTCAACACAAAATCAAACGCTTGCGTGCAAACCTTCTCGATTCTAAAATTGAGCAATCGGATGATCAAAACGCGGTCTTTTCAAGTCAAATCTCAAAATAAGAACAAGAACTTGTAAAAGTTAAAAAGGAATATGGTGTCATATTTGATTTACTCAAAAGACTCGTGATGAAGCATCAAATGAACTTGATCATTATCTTGCACACACTAAAGAAGTTATGCATTTTGCTGGAAATGTTCGGTCGAAAATCAAGATCCGATTCACACTATCATCAAGTTAAGAGGAATGTTAGGAAAGTATGAACAACTTCCGCCAACAATCATTAAGAGATTAGCCCGCGTAACACTTAGTACTCATGCACCTAGAATCTCTACTGCCAAATCACAAGTAGCTAACGTGCTTCCTTCTCATGAAACAGAATAGTTGAGCCTTTTCCAAACGTCCGACTTCACGTTCTAAGAGCACTCAATTGAAGAATAGGAAGTTGCTACCTAAGAAAAGATCAATCAAGAATGCTAAAGTAGAAGAACACCCTAGGACTATGAATAAGACTCACGTTGCCTCCACTATAGATATTAAGGCCCGCAAATGTAATAGAAATAGTGATGTAACTAATGCTAAACCGTTAAGTACTTTTGATATTCACCTAATGCACCTTGTGACATTTGTCGTAAAAGTATGAATTCTGATTGCCATGATAAATGTGTTGCTAAAGCTATCATCTCTCGCTTAAGGAATCCTAAGAACCGGAATACCTCTAGGCCCACTAATCTTTCTAAGTCTGTGCTTGGTAGACCGCCATCTTTAGATTCTAAGAAACGCATTGCTGTCCCTCGTAGCTCCAGCCACCTCCTAGGAATGTCGTACCACCTAGTGCATTCACTAAGACTAAAGCAAAGAGTAGTTATAGATGGCGGAAATGGATATATAACACACTAGGATTTAAGTGGATACCTAAAGCTATTGATGTGTGTATATCTACTATAACCGCTATGGAACCTCTAACATTTCGGGTTCCACATCTACTTCTATTCCATCCGTGGTCGCCTGTGTAATGCAGTGATACAGATCATTCTCCGATTGTTGATAGCGGATGTTCCCGACACATGACAGCAATCTTAAACTGTTATCAAACTTTATTGCAAAGTTCATTGGCACTGCCAGTTCGAATGATCACTTCGCAACTATCATGGGCTACGGAGACTATGTCAATGGGAACATCGAAATTAGCAGGTTTACTATGTGGAAGGCCTCTCACAACTGCTTTCAAGAGGTCAATTTTGTGATGGAGATTTGGAGGTTGCTTTTCGGGAGAAAACTTGTTTCATTCGTGATCTACAAGGAAATGACCTTATGTCCGCTCGTAATTCTAGTCTCTACACTATCTCTATGCAAGACATGGTTGCTTACTCTCCCATTTGCTTACTTTCTAAGGCAACATCAACAAAATCCGGCTATGGCAACCGCCGCTCTCACATCTAAACTATCATACCATCACCAACCTTGCTCGACACAAACTAGTTGAAGGACTCCCACGATTCCGTTATTCAAAAGATCACCTTTGCTCGCCTTGTGAACAAGGAAAAGCACTCGTGCTCATTTTCCTTCAAAGGTGGAACACGACTCTCAAAGATGCTTCATCTTCTTCACATGGATGTGTGCGCCCGCGCTGCAAACGATCAATGGCAAACGCTACATCTTAGTAATTGTTGATGACTACTTACGATGGACTTGGGTCTACTTTCTTCGTAGCAAAGACCAAGCTCCACAAATGATCATCACCTTTCTCACAAAATACAAGTTCACCCGAACACCGTCGAATCATCGAACGCATAAAGGAACTCGAATTTGTTAACAAAACCCTTCGTGAATTCTATGAGAAAGTGGGAATTCAAAGATCAAACATCTATTGCACGCATAACTGAACAAAACGGAGTTGTTGAAAGACGAAACCTAACGTTAGTGGAAGCCGCAAGAACAATGTTAATCAATGCTAAACTCCCAGATTACTTATGGGCGTAAGTCGTATCTACGCATGCTATACTCAAAACCGTTCTATGATCACAAAACGCCACAACAAAACACCTTTCGAGCTTGTCCACAACTATAAACCGAATCTCAAACACTTTCATGTATTTGGATCCCTTTGCTATCCGAATAATGATCGTGATGATTTTGGAAAGCTCAAAGCCAAAGCCGATATTGGAGTCTTTATGGATAATCGTGATAATTCCAAAGGTTTCCGACCGAATCGTCGAACCAAGGAGGTGATGGAAACGATTCATGCTCATTTCGATGAACTACGGAAATGGCTTCGAGTATAACAACTTAGAACCCTCACAACCGCTTAAACTTCCTCAACCCCATCATCACCAAGAAAGCCCTCAGCCTAACTCGCCAACAAATGGAAAGGTTATTTGCTCCTCGTCTCGCGGACGATATTGATGAACGCGGCTCCGTGTGTATCCGCCAAGCTCACGCACAACCCGATAATATTCCTATACCTGATACACCTGCTACAACAACTACTGTTGAAGATGCACCTACACCAGTTGACTCCAACACAACAATTGAACACACCGCTTCCAACAATGATGAACCAAATGATGATATTCTCAATGAAGTACCCCACCCGCAGATTTTGATCCAAATGCGTTCTTCAACCCGCTTGCTAATGAGATCACGCACTGATGTCGCTGAATCTTCAACAAACCATTTGAATCCTCGTGACCTGCACAATGTATATACCAACATCAACCCTCCACACATAGATGGACGAAAGACCATCCTCCGGAAAACATTATTGGCAACCCGAATCAACCGGCCGTTACGACAACGCCTTCACACAGACGGTGAACATTGCATTTATGCACTCACCGCCAATCTGAACCTAAAACATCAAAGACGCAATGACAAAAGACAACCGATTGAATCCATGCAGAAGAACTCAACCAATTCAAACGCCTTGAAGTATGGGAACGGTTGAAAGACCAACAGGGTCTACGCCATTGGTCTAAAATGGATTTGGAAAACAAATTGATGTCAAGGGAACGCCATCCCAAACAAGTCACGCCTAGTTGCTAAGGGTTATCGTCCGAAAGAGGAATAGACTTTGAAGAATCTTTTGCCCGTTGCTCGCCTTGAGGTCGTTCGATATTTCTAGCGCTCGCAGCTCATATGAATATGACGGTCTATCAGATGGATGTCAAAACGGCGCTTCTCAATGGACAACTTAAAGAAACGGTTTATGTCACCAAACCGATGGATTCGTTGATCCCGAAGTTCCCGAACCATGTTTACAAACCTAACAAAGCTCTTTATGGTCTCAAACAAGCTCCTCGGCATGGTACGATAAGCTATCATCTTTCCTCATTGCCAATAATTTCACCAAAGGTTCGGTTGACCCAACTCTTTTCATACAATATCACGGGCACACATCTTAATTGTTCAAATTTACGTGGATGACATCATTTTTGGTCTACACATAAAAAGTTTTCAATCGCTTTGCAAAACTAATGAAGAAAAATTTTGAAATGTCCATGATGGGTGAACTTACGTTCTTTCTAGGACTACAAGTTCATCAATCACCCCGTGGTATTTTCTTGAGTCACTCCAAATATGCCCTTGAATTGTTAAACAAATTTGGAATGAAAACCTGTGACACCTATGCCACACCAATGGCTCATACCAAGAAGCTAGACGCCGATTTACATGGGAAATTGGTGGACCCTACAAAATACCGTAGTATTATTGGGTCTCTCATGTATCTAATGTACCAGCGCACTGATATTGTCTTTGCCGCTTATCTATGCTCCCGTATCGGCCGCGACCAACCTGAAACCCACCTCTCTGAGGCTAAAAGAATCCTCCGATACATAAAGGGAACCATTAACTTGGGGATCTGTATCCGGAAGGATTCGTTTTGAACTAATCGCTTTCGACGACCACGCAGGATGCTTAGACTCACGGAAAAGCACTTCAGGAGCTTTACAATTTCTTGGTGATAAACCGGTGTCATGGCAATCGAAGAAGCAGGATTGTACATCGCCGCATCAACCGGCGTAATATGTAGCCATGTCACCATGTTGTGCTCAAGTCATATGGATGAGAACACAACTCAAAGACTATGGTTACGATTTGACAGTAATCCCGATGTATTATGCGACAATCGAGTGCCATTGCAATCTCGTGCAACTCGCCTTCAAAGACTAAATCAAAGCACATCGATCTTCATATCATTTCATCAAGGATCACGTGGAACAGTGGTACCGTTGAATTATATTTTGTGGGTACGAATACCAATTGCATCTTCTCACCAAAGCTGTGCCTCCCGCTAGGTTTAATGAGTTGGTCCACCGGATTGGTATGAGGTGTTTGACTCAAGAGGAATGGGATGATCTCCTAAAACAAATTTTAAAACCCGCCAAACACCAAATCTTTTGTAAATAATTAAAAACAAAATACCATCCATTTAACAAAATACATTTTTTCTTTCAACATGGCCAACACTTCTACTCTTTCAAAATTCAATATTTTTCCGATCAAGTGTGAGGGGAGAAAATAAACTTTAATCGCTTCAAAACATCCGTACTTGCATGTTATCATATCTCGCTTGAATCTTTTACAAATGGTGGTACATTTCTCGTTCAAAGACACTGACCTTAATTAATAACCTTTCATTATTTTCTCAAGTCGAGGGGAGTGTCGCCAAGTTTCCTAAAATCTTCATTTGGTAACCAAAATGGAAGTTAAAGGCTTTGATGAAAAAAGGAAAAGGTGGAGGGACCAAAACTGCAAAAGGTTAAACTCACTTTTAATAAAACACCCTCCCACCTACTTTCACTTCTCATTTATTACTAAAACCTAAAACCATCCTAACGACAAAATTCACTCAAGAAACTGTTTCGATCTTCATTTTGTAAGGGGATTAATGTTTCTAACATGTTTTTGAACATTGGTTTTGATTTTCAAATGAATCAACGGTCAAATCCATCAATATGAGTGATTTTGTGTTCTTCAAGCAGTTGCATGAACACATGATCATGTTATGTGTTTATGGTTAAAAGGAATGTGTCAAAATGTTTTACAAACATCTATGATATAGTTTTTAAGCTCAAAACAAACCCCATAACACTAATTAATGATTTTGAAAATTAGGTTTATGAGTCGAATGGGGTATTTCTAAATGTGAAGTGTTTTGGTCAAAAAGATTGTTGGGTTATGCTCTTATGTTATTGAATTGATGATTTCCAAGGTCTATAACCACCGTAAAACACTAATTGGTTAACAATTTGAAATTAGGGTTTAAGGTTCTTGAGATTGGGTATTTTTGATTCACTGCAAATTAAGTGTTAAACCTTGGTCATTATGCTCTCACAACATCTAAGATATATACCGTAATTATGTTCATGATAGATTATATGACCACATGAATATTACGATGATGTGATGGTTTTATTTCGTGCTTGGCATTTCAGAAAATCAAAAATCAAGGTCATTTGCACTTCACGATAAGGATTACCCACGCCGTAGTCATGTTACGCGTGAAGAATAATCCTACGCATAAGTACCTACGCATAAGGTTCTACAATGGACTACGCTGTATCCTGTGAAGGATATGCGAAACAAGGACCTCTACGCGATAAGGTCAACTTTACGAGTAGCCTTATGCGTAAGGTTAATATATGCCTACGCATAAGCTCTACGCATAAGGTCTCCTTTTCCTACGCTAACAATTCTACGCGAAGTTAGATTCTACGCGCGTAAGTTTACGCCTAAGCATATCTCATTCCTGTCTACGCATAACTTTGCCAAAACTACGCTTAACCCTGGATTGACCTTCATGATGAAATGTTACTTGTACAAACTTGTAAATAAACTAATCATATCATCACGAATCCTAAAATGTCACTAATAAACTTAAATCATTTGATATGTTGTGAACAATAAGTGATAAAATAAACTTTAAAACTTAAAGTTAACTAACTCACTAAACATTTCACGACGTCATTGAACTATTGAACATACAAGTGACTTAGGACTCGTAACAATCATTGACACTGTACATTCAATAACTAGACAATAAGACCTTCTCTTGACTAACATTATGTCTTTCGATATGTTGGTTCTTTTGGCTAATGTTATTTCGATCACGACATGGTCGAACAAATGAATGTGGATGCACCGGTTCTCCATTGCCGACATCTATCCTCATGGCTATCCAATGAAGATAGGAAAGAATAATCTCCGTGTTGACTTTGACAACCTCACTTGCTCAAAATCTTCATGTTTAATTGCTATTGATATTCTGAGGACTCATCCGTATCATAACATGCTTTCACACACTCGCAACTGCCTCAGATCTACATCCAACAGCTCGAACACTATGGAAAGGGTCAAAGGACAAACTGCCGTGACGGTGACTCTGAATCACAAACAAGTCACCATTACACCTCGCAGACTTAAGGGTCGTTCTCCTATTCCCGATGTCGATCCAACCAAACTATATGCCACACCTGGCCAAGAGCTCACTCTCCAATTCTTAATCAATATCGGTTATGACGAGGCTACGTGAGTAATCACCAAGCATTCTCACGTAGAGCTTAAGAGTATTCCTCAACCCTCGAGAACTCTCTACATGATCATCACCAAGTCTGCTTCGTCGCGACAAATAAGCTATGAGCACCCTATGGTCATGGAACTGCAAATATTCTGGGCATTGGTCAACAAGAAACACATCGCTATCGAAGCTCGGATTTGGGATGACATGATGTCATTTCTCAACAAACTTGGCTCAAAGATTCCCTACATCGGATATACTAAATTGTTGATCCAGAGAGCACTTGGACTTCATCCCGACATTCCCAAGAGGCTCAATGACCCCGCATAATCACATGTTGACGAACCCATTCTATCTCGGTTAATCAAGGAAACGCTCTACAAAGAAACAAGGTGCCGCTACGCTTTATTTCTAATCAAGATGTCGAAAGCTCAAACGCATAAAAGGTATCTAGAAGCGCTCGGACAAGGCAAAGTTGGTCATCTCGACGAAAAATCTTCTCGAACACCCGTAAGGAGAACCAAAAGGAAGTGTGAAGTGTCACAAGTACAAAGTCAAAGGAATGTTCCAAGAAGAAACCTATTCCAAAGAGGAAACTCTCCTAAGAAGAAAGTTCCTTCTCGGAAGCCAATCTCATCCTTTCACCTGAACCAAGCAAAGAAAGCTTGTGGACGAAGACTCGATGCTACCGATACGTGATGAAGAGATCACCTACTCAAACCGCAGAAAGGATGAAAATCCCTCAGCACTAAACCTCCAAGTCCTCAAACTAATAAAGGAAAAGGGAAGACTCCTGACTTGAGTCACATGATGAAAGCTCAAGAAGAAGAAGAGCAACCGATCAATCATACAGAAGAAGTTTAAATTAGTTAGACAAATTCAAAAGTCAAGAATTTGCAAAGATCAAATGGGTGGCCCCGATCGAGTGGTGTTGTCCACTCTTCACCGTGTCCCGATGCGTTAATCAACCCGATAAGGATCCGTGCCACCACTCTTGTGCAACAACAAACGCTTGTGAAGGAGTCTACTGACTTAACTTTGAGGAACGTAAAAGAATAAGACTGAAAGAGAAAACTCATGAAGAAGCTAAGGCATGACGAAGAAAGGCTAAATCGGACATGATGACTAAGAAGATTATGATGACTTTCTTCTCAAAGCAGCCCAACTGCTCCAAGGAGGATACTGCGACCTCCAAAGGACCCCGATCTCCTCATGTCCCTCCTCATCAGATTCTTCATCTCACTCCTCACCACCACCATCAAAAAAGATCAACAAAATCATCATCCAAATCTGTGAAGAAACCACCTCGATCTTGGATTTCTCAAGCTCATAAACGATTCACAAAGCCGCCAAACAAGTCGAAAAGAAAAACGCTCAACAAAAGCTAAATTTCTTTGTCGATCACATACAAAGATATGTATGACGAGCATGACAAGATGGAGAAAGAAAGGAATTTGTTCAGAAGTTCATGAAGAGTCATCGTAAAGAGGAACTGAACGAAATGATCAAAGGTTACACTAACAAGTACCTTCGTGATATCGCTCCTAAAGTCCAAAAGGAACTGAAAAGACAAAGAAGAGATCATACTCACAAGTTTCTTCTCGACACCGCCCCCTGTGTAAGGACCATAGAGATCATCATGCATTGGTTAAAAATACAATGGCAAAGAAGCTGATCTCTCAACTGAAGTTAATCGCTAAACTTGTGATACAAATGTCAAAGCGATCCGAACGCTTACTTCGATGAAGCTAAATTTTTCAAAAATCTACTTGATTTTCAACTCGATCATCATGCAAGGAGTCACCGATCAACCCAAACCACCAAGAGATGACGATGATAAGGATAAGGATTCTCGACCTAAACGCCGTATAACTGTAAATCTACCCTATGCCACCTCCTCCACCACCTAACTTCTTCTCAACAAAAGTCTCCTCCACCTCGTCTTCTATCGATAAACCCTGACGATTCCGAAGTTACCACCCCCGACTCATAAAAAGTGATTACTTTGAGTATATGGGTGGTGACGATGAAGAGGTCCTTGAGCCCCAACAACAACCCACCTCACCCAAACAAGTGCATAAACCAGATCATCATCAAGGCCTTCCAAAAGAAGAAGAAGACGCTCACCGAGTCGCCTCATGGCTAGATGACGATAAAACCGAAGAGTTTGAATGGTTCTCCACACTTGTCAATCAAACTCCTACCCCGATGAAGGTCAAGAATTGGTAGACGGTTCTACATTGAGCACGCAAAACTTTTGCAAGAAAAGTTCCATGTGAAGAAAATGACGAAATCGGAGTTGAAGCGAATCAAGAATGAAGCATTCCAACTTCTTAAAGACAGCTCTGAAAGCGCCTCGCCGGGTCGAATATCATCTTGAGAACATCGCTCGAGCTATGTCTAACGACATGGATTGGCTCAATCCCGAAGCAAACATTGACTTCACACAAAGGGACAACCCTCCATACTACACCGATTGGACCAAACCCTACCGACCATTGGCCAAACAGACGAACCACGGATTCCCTTCCATACTTCTTAACAGAGACTGATTTTCTCTTACACGTAGAATGGTTCGCGAAAATATGCTACATCATTGACTCTTCCATTCCCAGCGGCTATTTACTCAAACCGCATAGCTATCGAGGAACGTGCAAATCACTTGTTTTCGACAACGCAAGCATACGACCAAGATGCATTGTATGGGATTCATCATTGGCCTCAACGCCAAGAATCTACTACGGTCAGCCGATTCGTAAGTCTCAACATGCAGTGAATAGTTCTAAGGACATCGTGGCCATCAAACACATTGATCTCAAGTCTAAGTGGGACTACACATTTTTAAAGAATATCATAGTCAAACGACAAGATGAACAGGACTATGGATTCTCGAGGTCGACTTTGAGAACTTCCCTCAACGACATCAAGACATGTACCTTGCCAAAGCATGGTCGTATGAGACAATTCTCGACTCAAGTTCAACGTGAATTTATCAAGTCAGTTCTCATCTTCATTAGACGATCGATCAAAGAACGTTGAAGATATCCAGATGGTCGTTGAATCTTATCGACGCCGCTGTCAACCTCACTCCTCCAACGCTTACTCTTCCCGATCTCAATCGCCTACCTCAATATACCATCAAAGAAACCTTTCGGAGTTGTTTACCGCAGTGAACTTCAAAGAAATCTTAATGGCGGTAGTGATCTTCAAATTGGGATCATACTTTGAAGCCGGTTACGGATTAGCATATGTGTTGAAGGATATACGCCAAAGTGGTCTCGTAGCTGGAATTCTCGTGAAAGGAGGGATGTGAGAAGGATCATCACCATGATTGATGAACGGTTGTTCGGGGATCACTGCATTTATTGGAGAGCTATGTTGGTGGTCCACCGTGAGAAACATCACCGCTTTCAACGCCCCGCCAAGCACTCCGGAACATCACCGCACTTCCGTACCCCTTGAATTGTTTCCTTTATAATTTTGGATGTATGATTATATATGTCTATGGCTTGTGCACACATAACAGTGTACAACCCGTAATTGTCAATAAAGGACCCTGTGGTACGCCTCAGTGCCACAATCCTAAGAAAAGGAGCGAAAGCTTCTTACTTTTGAGTAAAACCTATCAAACCTTTCATTTTTCAAGGTTTTGCTCAAAAGAACAAGTACTTCCCCTTAAGACTTTCAAAACCTCAACCGTTTATATCACTTGTTGTACACTTGAGGGGGAGTATTTATGCAAAACATCATCTCTCACAATGGTTCAAACATGTTTTTCATTAACAAACCCTTTGAGAGATATTTTATCATACAGTGGTTTTAATGAAACATAGGTTAGAAGTCATGGAGTTATAGGTGACTAAGGTTAGAATAATCACGTTCTATGATCCAGAGCCGGAGGGGATCACCCAAGGACACTACCATTAGTTAGTGTTAGAAGTCCTTAGGAATGATTATAAAAAAAAAAAAGGAGAAAATGAGAATCGGAGAAAGAAGGAGTTGAAGAATCAAAAAAGAAATGTAAAGTAAAGTGGTGAAAAGAAATAAATTCCGTGATTATTCAACTTAGGCGCATAATCGGGTTCAATTCATATGCAATGGTTGTCACTTAGTGACGCCGGTATTGAAGATTAAAAGTCGCCATGGACCCAAAGGACGCATGCACTAAACCTTCTTATCCACTCAAGTTTCTCTCAAGAGAAGCTTGTTTCATTCTCACAGGGAACCCTACGTAAACTATCGGCTTTCTCCTAGAGATTGCCGGTATTGAAGAAGGAGACCCTCTCCCTAGTCTCCGCTCCAGAAAACCAAAACGCACTATTGAGTCTAGAGCCACGAGATTCATCAAAAGATCTCTTAGGAACACTTGACATTTAATCACTTGATGATCAACAAATAAGATCATCGCTGGTTCATATCGAGTCCTTCACTGATCTTAGCAATCTGTCGAGAACATTTATGAGAGGTTCACATTTGTGATCCTCGCGATTGAATGGAAACTCCCGCCGTGGTCAACATCAAACACCCCGCCGCCAGGTCATTTAACTCCCGCGGATTACGCTGAGTGTGTCTCAAACGGTCTAAAGTCGTAGGTGATGCTTCTGTACCTCAACACTCATTCGAATCAGATGTACTTCCGTACATCGCGTTATCTCACTTGTGGGACTCCAGTTCAGAAACGGCCTTTGTAAGAATTAGAGTTGTGTTTTCACACTATGCGTTAACACTCTCGGTTCAAACTTGTAAGTGCCGGAAACCGCTTATTACTAACCGCTTGAAATGTTTTCTTCTTATGGAAGCTCCGGAGCGGGATGATCGTGCCGATTCTTCTCATGCTCACGCCAACATCATCACTAATGGAAGTTCTATCCAAAAAAAGCAACACAATCAATAATGATTCTTCATCAAACCAAAGAATCTACAAAGTTAAAGACTTAAAGAACTTCATCAAGATTGAATTCCAACGCCAAAGAGCGCGTGAGCATGTTGAAGAATGACGTGGAGACACCGGAGCAAAGCGCACTGAAGTGCATCGATGCATAACAACATACTATCACTTTCACCACAAAGAACAATGATCAAAGAACAAAGTTAAAGATGACGCCAAAGCATAACCGCTCAAAGATAACTATCTCTACACCGGGAGATTGTTCAATCAAGGCAATTCTTCTCACAAGAAAGAAGAATGTCGAAGATCGCCATCGCTACTATTACATCAACGCTTCACCGCTACATTCATATATACTTGAGGGGGAGATTGTTGGAATCACTCCTAAACAGGATTTCAAGTATTTATATTTCATATGTAATAGGTAGCTTTATTATGGCCTTTATGTTTGTTTAAGGTCAAGCTTATGTAGAAGGCCCATAAGCTTTGGCCCAAGCCCAATAAGAGATAGGGAAGGAGAGGGAGTGTTGCCCTAGCTCCTGCCTATATAAAACCATGTAATAACCCTCATTTGAGGGTTGGTTGTTCAAGTTTTCTTTCACACATATTCCTACTTCTAACCGCTACTCTTATCGTGTATGTGTGTTTGTTTACTTGTTCAATCGCTTTATCTCTTTCTATAACTTGTGTTTGTAAAACTAGTGACCTAACA
>OU343217.1:209656361-209791367 GCA_910596185.1 Chrysanthemum makinoi | reverse complement strand
CCCGCTCTTAATTACAGTGGCTTCTAATCAAAACAGATTAGAACCCGCACCAAACCACTGCAAGTGCAGTACACATGATTCGGGACTCATACAACAAAGAGCTCCATCAACTTTTTTTGACACACCCTCATAGAACAAGAATGGGAGAATTTCTTGAGTTAATGTTAGATGAATACTATGGTGGAACTTGACAAATGCATCAAACCGTCATTCATGTACCCGCTCAAAATCATCCACCACCACCAACAGAAGATGCATCTACCACGGTCGAAAACCAATGCCAACTCCATCAACGCGTCATCTACATCGACTTACGCAAATCCTATCCTGAAACAGTTTTACCTGCAGTTGATGAGCAAAACCAAAACATATCATTTCAAGAAGAACCTTCACAAAACCAGAACAATGCAACGTTAGATGAAGACTCATTTGTAAACCCGTTTGCTATGAAATCAGCTGAATCATCTTCAATCTTACGAGAACCATCTAACTCGCATACGTTTAACAAACGGTATCCTTCTACTCTGAAGTGGACAAAAGACCATCCAATTGAACAAGTTATTGGTGAACCTTCACGGCCAATTTAGACGAGATGCCAACTTGCCACCGATTGCGACTTTTGCATTTACCTTTGCTCAATTAGCAATATTGAACCGAAGAACATTCGGGAGCAATGGCAGACAATGCTTGGATAGAAGCAATGCAGGAGGAACTTCTCCAATACCGTCTACATGACTCTTTGGATTTGGTTCCAAGACCAATTGACATTCACGTCATTGATCTCAAATGGTTATGGAAGAACAAAAGGGATGAAGAAATTACTGTAATTCGCAATAAAGCTCGTCTTGTGGCCAAAGGATACATACAGGAAGAAGGGATAGACTTTGAAGAGTCATTCACGCCGGTAGCCAGACTTGAAGCAGTCAGGATATTCTTAGCCTATGCAGCTCACAAAAACTTCACGGTTTATCAGATGGACATTAAGATTGCGTTCTTGAAAGGAACTCTAAAAGAAGAAGTGTATGTGAGTCAGCCAGAAGGCTTCATAGACATGGAACATCCAGACTACGTCTACAAACTCAAAAAGGCTATCTATGGTTTGAAACAAGCTCGAGGCGTGGTATGATGAATTGACCTCTTTCCTTATCAAAAACAATTTCACCAAAGGGAACTGATCCTACCTTGTTTACCCGAAAAACAACAATGACATTTTGATTGTTAGATTTACGTGGGCGACATTATTTTTTGGGTCCACTAATCCGAACCTCTCAAAACATTTTGAAAAACTCATGAAAAGAAAATTTGAAATGTCCATGATGGGGGAACTAAAATTTTTTCTTGGTTTACAAATACATCAGTCCCCTCATGGAATTTTTATTAATCAATCGAAATATACAACTGAGATTTTGAAAAATCATGGTATGGATAATTGTGATTCGGTCGGTACACCAATGGTAACTTCACCAAAAATTGGAGTTGATTTATTTGGGAAACCCATTGATCCGAAGAAATATCGGAGCATGATTGGTTCTCTCATGTACCTCACTGCTAGTCGACCCGATATTCATTTTGTTGTTTGCTTATTATCACGGTTTCAGGCAAAGCCTACCGAAGACATCCATTCACATGGTACTTTGGTATCGAAGGAATCGGATTTGATCTAATCGCCTTTCGGATAGGACCACGCAGGTGATCAAGTTCTTGCAAAAAGTACATCAGGAGGAGCATAATTTTTGGGTGAAAAGTTATTCAGCTGGTCTTCAAAGAACAAAGATTGCACTGCACTTTCAACTGCTTGCTGAGTATGTGTCTCTATCTGCGTGTTGTGCTCAAGTTCTATGGATGAGAACACAACTCACAGATTATGGCTTTACTTTGGATAAAATACCTATGTATTGTAACTCAAAAAATGCCATAGCCATATCATGCAATCTTGTTCATCACTCAAAGACTAAGCACATTCGTGTCCGTTACCACAAAAAAGCACTTCATAAAGAGCACGTAGAAGGTGTATTTGAATTATTTTAGTAAAGACAGATTACCAACTCGCCGATCTATTTACTAAAGCCCTTTCAAAAGAACGATTTGATAATTTAGTTCGACGAATTAGAATGCTTGCCTAACCCTGAGAAGTTAGAACGTCTTCTCGAATCTTCTTGAAAATGTTTTCCAAAAGCTTGTAAAATATTTTGAAAAACAAAATACAAAATTTGAAAACCAACAATCAAAATATAAAATATAAAACTTTAAAAAATACAAAAACAATATAAAATCAAAAATCTCAAAATATTCTTCTCACGACATGTCTCTCGTATAATCGATATTCTTTACGTTTCTAGAAATGTCATTCAACAATGATCTGGGACATACAGGATGCTTGGCGAGTTATTTAAAATGTTTTCTAAAAATGTCGTTTCCTCAAAATTTCTTCATAAAATGGCTTTCGTATACTTCAGTACGAAACCCGTACCAAAATGATGATTTTTGATTATTTTCAAATCAATCGTGTTTTAAAGAAAAAATCTAGTGTACGCCGGTTTTTACATTTTAAAACTGGTGAGAAATCATCATCATCTTGAGCACCTTTTCAAGATTGTTCAAAAAGATTTTCAAAATCTTTCAAAATTTTTTGTGCTCAAGATAACTCCCTCTAAAACCCTTTAATTGATTATGCTTTATTAAAAGGGGAGTATAAAACCAAAATGTTCCAAATTCATGCTAAAATCAAATTCGTTTGTCTCCCCAAAATATTCTAAATAATGTTGTTTAATCCGTTGATATAAAAAATATCACGAATATGCTATTTTTGAAGGGGAGAAGACGTGATTAAAATGTGATAAAAAAGTTTAATGATTGTTGTTTGAATCTCAAAAGGCTCGACTCAGTGAAACCAATGAATTGATGATAAATCAAAGTCAGTAAATGTACCATTTCGAGAAACTCGTGATAGACAAGCACTTTCATGGGTCTAACCTTCTTTTCAAGAAGAGTTTACAACTTCAAGTTAGTTATTAGAGCTAGTTGTCACCTAAAAGCTGACAATGGAACTCTTTAACTATGCAACGTAACCGTGTCTCGTGGGGAATTGTCTATCATGATCCGATCAATTCAAAAATTGCGAACTCTACACTCTATATTGCAGATTTAAGTTAAAACAATATAAGCACATGTGAAAGGGGAGTGTTTCTGAAAATCAAAACTCTCAAGGTGTTAACAAAATATTTTGATAATCATAAACACTTTGAGATTTTCAAAAATGGTTTTGGCAACATAGGACAGTCATGGAGTTATAAGGTGACTAAGGATAGGAAATCTGTCCTATGATCCGCCAAAGCCGAAGGGATCTACCCAAGGACAATACCCATAGTTAGTATTAGAAGTCCTTAGGTATGATTGAAAAAAGGAGTAATGTGAGAAAGGAGAAAGAAGGGGTTGAAGAATTAAAAGGAAAAGTAAAGAAAAAGGGTGAAAAAAAATAGCCCTCCATAACCAACCTTAGGGCAGAAACCAGGTTCAATTCATATGCTACTAGTTGTCACTTAGATGAAGCTGGTATTGAAGACAAAGACGTCATGGACCCAGTGACTCGCTGCACCTAACCTTCTAGCCACTCAATTCCTCTTAAAAGGAATTGTTTCATTCTCACTGGGAACCCTACATAATCTATCGAATTTTTCTTAGAGATCATTGGTATTGAAGAAGGAGACCCTCTCCTTAGTCTCCGCTTAGGAAAACCAAAGGGCACTAATCGAGTCTAGAGCCACGAGATTCATCAAAAGATCTCTTAGGAACACTTGACATTTCATCTCTTGTTGTTCAAGAATAAGGACACAAGTGATACATTCTTGAGTCCTACGCAGATCTTAGCAATCTGACAGAACATTTATGAGAGGTTTCACAAATGTGATCCTCAGTGATTGAATGAAATTCTGCCAGGGTCAACATCAAGACCTGACGTGAGGTCACTTCGGTATTCTTTATGGGTTGCGCAGGTGTCTCAAATGGTCTATAGTGGTGAAGTGATGCTTGATTGTACTTCAGCGACTCACCTGAATTAATAGATGTACTTCGTATGTCATGTTAGCTTCTTGAGGGCCTCGGTTTCAGGAACAGCCTTTGTAAGAATTAGAGATGTGTTTTCACAATATGCTATTAACACCCTCGACGTTCGAACCTGTAAGTGCTGGAAATCCCGCTAAGGAGATTCCTTTCACAAATCGAATCCTGAAGATGAGGGTCGTTACTTGAATTTATTCAATGTAATGCCAACTATCCCTTATGGGATTAGGATGGCTGATTCGCCCGACCAAGGTCAATGGAATCAAGACATTCATCAAAAATAACAATAGTAGTGGTCAATTCTCTAAGAAAAGTCCACAATGATCGATTGGTATTTCTCACTAACATATTCATGCAGGTACTGATGATTGTTCCTTGGAGGAGAGACCGCACCATCTTCCCATGCTCATACCAACATCAAAATACATGAAAGTTCTCACCAAAATCAAAGGCAAAACAAAGTTAAAGATGATTCTTCGTCATTGTCAAAGAATCTACAAAGTTTAAAGACTCGAGAACTTCATCATTGGAAACTCAAAGTCAAAAAGAAGTGTGAGCATAGTGGAGAAAGACGTGGAGACACTTATACCAAAGAAGTTGACAAAAGGCAGACAACACCATTAACTGATCTCAAAGCATGAAGGAACAAAGAACAAAGACTATTCTATATCGACACACAAAGTTCAAGCTCAAGAAGAGTAAAGACCTAATCAAGTGGAGCATCTTTTGAATGACCACCCCTTAAGGGGAGATTGTTAGCCTTAATAATCATTAATAGAAGTGATGGCACATTCGGTCTCGGTCTCGGTCTAGGGTTTTTGCCGAATTCGGTCTCGGTCCGGTCCGGTTTTCGACCGATGAGCATCCCTAGTATGCCATGGCCGTTAGAGATTTCAAAAAGTTCTTTAGAAGAAGAGGAAAGTTTGTAAGACAACCTCGAGAAGAAAAGAAGCCATTCCGAAAAGATCGGGATGACAAAAAGGGTAAAGGTGAAAAGTGTTTTAGATGCGGTGATGCAAGTCATCTAATAGGAGGTGTCCCAAACCTCTAAAGCAAAACTCAACAAGCTTTTGTAAGTGGTGCTTGGAGTGATAGTGAGGATGATGAAGAGTCGAGCAAGGATGAGATAAACTCTAATGGCACATGAGTCAAACAGGTATGCTTGAAAGTTGGATTGGAACCTGATGAATGGATAAAATATAGTGGATGCTCACGACACATGACGGGCAACAAATGCCTCTTCTCAACATACCAAGAGTATGGCGGAGGTAATGTCACTTTTGGTAGCAATCTCAAAAGCAAAATCATTGGCAAAGGTATGATCACTCATAACTCCCTAACTATTGAAAATGTTTCTCATGTCGATAGGTTAGGATTTAATCTACTTAGTATTAGCCAATTATGTGATAAAAAGTATAAGTACTATTCGATGAAAATGGTAGTAAAATACTAAAAGATGGTATCACCATAGCTAAAGGAGTTAGGAAAAATAATATATACGTCATGAAAATAGATAAAACATCTAATGACAAACTTTGTCTAACAACTTTAGATGATAGCTCAACTCTTGGCATAGGCGCTAGGTCACGCTAATATGAGACATATACAAAATCTGTCTTCAAAAGAGCTAGTTAGAAATTTACCTAAACTTAAATATTACCAACACTTTTGCGACGCTTGCAAATTTGGTAAACAAACCCATAGTAGTCATAAGGCTAAAAACATGGTGTCCACATCTAAGTGTCTAGAACTTTTGTATATGAACTTGTTTGGTCCATCCGCTATAAGAAGCTATGGAGGCAACTTATACACTTTGGTCATAGTAGATGATTATTCAAGGTTTACTTGGACGTTGTTTTTGAAAACCAAAAATGAAGCTTTTGATAAATTTGAAATTCTTAGCAAGAAAATTCAAAATCAACTAGGTGTTAACATTATGTCGATCCGAACGGATCATGGTCGTGAATTTGACAATGAAACATAATTTGGAAACTTTTGTGATACAAATGGTATAACACACAACTTCTCGAACACCTCAATCAAATGGAGTTGTAGAACGTAAAAGTAGAACCATTCAAGAAATGAGTAGAACAATGCTTAATGAACAAAACATTCCTCAAAAGTTTTGGTGTAACGCCGTTGACACTTCAACATATATTTTAAATAGAGTATTAATACGTCCTTTCTTAAACAAAATACCATATGAGCTATATAAAGGTAAAAAGCCATCTTTAGGATATTTTAGAGTATTTGGATGTAAATGTTTCATTCTTAATACTAAAGATTATCTCACCAAGTTTGACCCAAAGTCTTATGAAGGTGTAGTTCTTGGTTATTCAGAAACTAGTAAAGCTTACATTGTCTTAAACAAAGAAACAATGAGAGTCGACGAATCGTTGAACATAACATTCGACGAAAGTCCACCTCCCTCTAAGACATCACCTTTGGTAGATGATGACTTAGTTGAAAGTCAACTTGTAGAAAGTCAAGAAATAATTGAAAATGACAAGGAAGATGAACCATTAAATAATGAAATTATAAACATCAAAGAATCCAAAAGTCATCCTTTAGAAAAGGTCATAGGACAACTTAATCAAAGAACCTTAAGATCACAAGCCCAAAATCAAAGTAATTCATTTTGTTTTGTATCTACCATTGAACCGAAAAACATAAATGAAGCAATAAAAGATGAATCTTGGGAATTGCTATGCAAGAAGAGTTAAACCAATTCGTTAGAAATGATGTTTGGAAGTTAGTTCCAAAACCTAAAGATCAAACTATAATTGGAACGAAATGGGTTTTCGAAATAAAATGGATGAAAATGGTGTTGTGTCTAGAAACAAAGCCAGGCTTGGCGCACAAGGTTATAATCAACAAGAGGGGATTGATTATGATGAAACTTATGCACCGGTAGCTAGGCTCGAGTCTATTAGAATCTTACTTGCATATGCATGTGCTTATGACTTTAAATTATTTCAAATGGATGTTAAGAGTTCATTTCTTAATGGGTTTATTAACAAATAAGTATATGTTGCTCAACCTCCCGGTTTTACCGACTTTGAGAAATCACATCATGTCTTCAAACTCAAGAAAGCATTATACGGTCTTAAGCAAGCACCAAAATCTTGGTACGATAGACTTAAGACTTTTCTTGTTGAAAACAAATACACCATGGGATTAGTAGATAATACTCTTTTTACCAAGAAAAAAGAATCACATATTATCATTGTTCAAGTATACGTAGATGACATCATATTCGGATCAACTTGTCAAGAGCTATGTGATGATTTCTCTAAAATCATGCACGATGAATTTGAGATGAGTATGATGGGTGAATTAAACTTCTTTCTAGGACTTCAAATTAAACAACTACAAGATGGAATATTCTTTAACCAATCTAAATATATAAAAGATATGCTTAAGAAATTTGGTCTTGAAGATTCAAAACCAACTAAGACACCCATGTCTTAGGACACTAAACTCACCAAGGATGAGGAAGGTGAATCGGTAGATAACACTAAATATAGAGTAATGATTGGTAGCCTACTCTATCTCACGGCTAGTAGCCTTAAAAGGATTTAGATACATTAAAGGGGAACGACATGTTTAGGATTATAATTTATCCCAAAGGCGGGTGTAGAAACTATAATGTATGCCGACTCGGACCATGCCGGTGACTATGTCGATAGAAAGAGTACAAGTGGTATTTGCACTTTTTTTGGACATTGTCTCACCTCATGGTTTGCAAAGAAGCAAACGACTTTAGCTATCTCAACTACGCAAGCCAAATACGTCTCAGCCGGAAAAGCATGTCAACAAGCACTTTGGTTGAAGCAAGCTCTCGTGAATTACGGAATTCATCTCAACGATATCATTATATTTCGCGAGAACAAAGGAGCTATTGATCTCAGCAAAACTCCCGTCCAACATGCCCGTACGAAGCATATTGAAATCCGTCATCACTTTCTTTGCGACAATGTTCAAAAAGGAAACATCTCAACTGAGAAAGTATCCTCCGAAGACAAAATTGCCGACATTCTAACCAAGCCTCTCAAACGAAAACCATTTAATCTTCTTAGACTTGTTTTGGGGTTAATGGAACAAAACATATAGGTAAAACATAGTCTAAACCTTAGAACAAACAAAACAAAACAAATTTTTTTAAAAACTGTTCTTTGTTCCCATGGCACCAAACGACAACAAAGGCGGAACCAATTTTTTGGTGTCGTCTGGTCCATGGTGACAACAGCAGCAAAAATACAGCCTACAAAACATCTTCTTCCTCACAACTTACTTTACCAAAACGTTTCAACATTAGACCTAACTCATTGTTGACATTTTCTCACCCACTAATCAGTGAAGATAACATCATTGTAAGTATCCTAACTACATTTCATCTCTTAATTCTGAGTCTAGGATTCCAATTTTTGCACAAAATCACTACATGGGGATTATGTATATTCTTGTACAAAACATGGATTCAATTGGCAAATTGCATAACTAGTCATTGAAATTAGGTACTACATTGTCATATTGCATAAACAAATCATGTTTCCCACTAATTAAAAGATAATGACTATAAGGTTTTATTCAAATAACCAAACACCCCATGTCAAATTTTTTTGAAAAGCTTCTCACTTGTAGGAAAACAATTTTTCATTGCTAATACAAATAGAAACGTTAAATCACTTGCATGCTCTTGAATACTAAAGGTATTGCATAACTAATATGCATTCCCGGGTATATTCAAATGAAGCCACATTGAATTAGGAGCGTTTGGGTTATCTCATGCCATTTGCCAAAAACCCCCACTAAAAACCATTTTATGCATAAAATGAGTCGAGATAACCGCAACTCCAAATCGTTTTCATATAGGCACACACTAGAACCAAAACGTTAAGTTTATTCTCATTTTTTTAACATGTAAATTCTTGCTCATAGGAGTAACCATGGTAGCCGCAAGATTCTATGACCACAAGGATACTCTCAACTACATTCTCAAACATCACAAAACCAAGGGCCTCTCCAAAGAACAAGTCGAAATATTTAAGAGTCTAGAACAAAGGTACTTCCATGAGGGTAGAACCATTCACTCCTCCTTTGTCGACGAAACCAATCTCCGTCAAGAACTAGCCGCCATTCAATTCGATTGTCTCCTTGACATCGATGAACCTATTTCTCCTAGGTTTGTGTTAGAGTTCAATGCTAGTGTCACTGGTTTCATTGATGAGGATGATGAGTTTAGCCTTAGGTTTAGAATCAATCAAAACGACTACACCATCTCCTTAACCCAATTTGCTTTCAGGGTGCTAGGAATTCCCTCACCAGGACATGTGTCTATTTCGGATAGAGTAGTCACTTTCGCCATCCTTGATGCAATCAATGGCTGCTCTCTTCCCTAGCAAACTCCCTTAGCGGATAAGGATGTCATCGGTGAGCACCTTTTTAATGCAAGGGCGCTCAACCGTGTCACCGAGGGAAAGGAGGTGAACTGAGATCCATATGGAATGGAGCTCAATGAACTTAAGCCCGAATTTAAGAAATGGGAGGAACTACTTAGAGCCAACGTCATTAGCACCATAGGAAATAGGGATCATATCAATGATTGCCTTTGTCACATGCTCTACAACGTGTCCACCCGTCAACCATTCAATTTAGCCTACTACATTGCTTGGAGAATGATTGACATTCCAACTCAAGGATCGGTTGCTCTTCCTTACGGGATGCTTCTCACCCGTCTCTATAGAGCCTTTGCACCCATTCCACCAAGCTCAAAAGGGTTGAAGCTTGACTATGAGCTCATCCCTCACATTTTTGTGCCCATGGTGTGGCGAGTGAGCTAGACTAAAGGCAAAAGAGCAAAACCTCCAACACCATCATCATCATCATCATCATCATCAAATAGCTCCGAGGATGGTCTTCCAAATTCTTGCCTTCCACCTCATGAGTACTATGTGTCTCTCCCCGAGATTGAGAATGAATTGGTGGAGTTCAAGCAAACCAAGGGGATGTTCAAGTGCCTTGGTAGGATGATGAACAAGATTTACAAGAAGTTGGACAAGTGATGTTCTTTTTAAGGAGTGTTTGGAACAAGACAATAAGTTTGATGTATGATACAATTTGGTTGTTTTTAATTTGCAGGATGATAATATAACTTAAAACAATGATGTATGCTAACAATTTCATGCAGGGGGATAGCACAAGTGTGTTATCAAATTTTACCCATTTTCACTTTTATGTGAAAATCGTTAGCCCTTGGTCAAAGTCTATGCTCCACTTGTTTGTATATGTGTTATTTACTTGTCTTAACTAGAAATGATTAATGTCACATGTTTTGAGCAAAATTTCAGGTTTTGAAAAAGTCCACGACACCTAAAAAACTGCTCTGTCTTGATTTACGGTGTCCGCGGATCGAGCGGCACCAAATTTATGGTACCGTCACATTATAGATTTTGGTACCGATGTACAATACAGTGGACCGGCGGCACCCTTTTAAGGGTTCCGCGTGTGATTTTGGCCCATGTGGATCCTCTGGAGATAATTTTCTGAATTTTGTTTATTTCGACATTCCAAATTACAATACATTGCTTATAAGTCAATCTTAACTAGTTATTACCCATATTAGAACTAGTATAACACACTTAGGCACATAGGATATCCATTTCCCACCAAAATTCAAAATTTTTAAAAATCCACCCAAGGAGCCCTTTTGCATAAAGGAAGGAACCAAAAATTTGGTCCCTTGCAATCCGTGGGTAATTTGATTGTTAGGATCTCATAATCATTAGAACACATTTATTGCAAATCTTTGTCTCTTCACTACATCCTTCTTGTATGGATTGACTTGGGTGATATGACTAGAATTAAACCTACTTCAAAATCATTAGAAACCTCATCTCTTCTATGATTTAACATCAAATCAAACACAATTCTCCATTCCTATAAATTAAGAGCTTTTACCATGATCATTTTCACACCTTCTCAATTCTCACCATCTACTAGCTTAAGTCAAAATGACAAAATCTTCACCATCAACCAAGCCTTGCAAGAAAACCGCTAGAATAAGCGTAAGACCTTGTTGCTTTGTCAACATAAGCTCTTCTTCCGAGTCATCTCCACTAACCATCTCATCTCCAATAAGGGATGACACAACCCTCACTTTGGCTACTCCTACACCACCTCCACAATCACCTATCACTATCACTACCCCACCACCAACAAAGACTCCTAGCTCACCACCACCGGCTCCCATCCAAACATCAAAATCACCATCACCTCAAAAATCTCCAACACTCATCCCATTGGAGTTATTCTCTACACTACCTACTTCTCCAAATCCATTTTTGGAAGACTTAGAGGACTTTCCTCCTAGGCCCAATCATCCATCACCACTACCATCCTTTGGTACAATTGAGCGAATAGCTCATGAGTCTCCACGACCATCATTTGACCCAAGCACGCCCGTTAGGGACCAGAACCTCTTCTTTTTCATCCCATCCACAAGGAAATCCATGGTCCTTTGTATGGGGATAAACCAATTCCTACATCAATGTCTCCTCACATATAGGACATTGAGGAATCCATGTGGGAAGATCACCTCACCAAAGAAGAGATTCAAGCCGAACTCCATCATCTCCACCAATTTTTAAATATGGTGGATTCTCATTTTAGTGATGCTATGCAAATGCAAAGTGCTTTGCTAGCCTCCATAATCACCACTCCAAACACCAACACCAACACCTCCACCATTCCACCACTACAAAACCATGAACCATACTACCCTCCTAGGCATGGTTGCTCCAATTGTGAGCAAACCACCCAAATAACCGAAAGGACCCGGGTGATGGTCCATGAGCTCCAAGAAGAAATTAGGTTCATCCTCAATCACATCCTAGAGCGCCTCAATGCTCTTGCTCATCCACCACCTCAATAGGAGGGTCCTAACTTATTTTCTTAAAGCATTTTTATTTTCTAGGATAATTTCTTTTTTAGGATTTTATCATTGTACTAAACACTTCATTGTGTTCCCTTTTCATGATTCTTAAATCATGAAAATTTTTACCAAATGAATGGTGTGTCTTATATTGTTGTTGCTTGTTTCATGGTGTTTGAAAATGCTTGTGATGATGCTTATAACTAACAATTTTGTTTTGTAGCTTTTTCACAATCCATGTATCTTTCTCTTGGCACCCAATTTAGGGGGAGCATTGGTCAAGGGGGAGATAATGACTGGGCTATTTACACATTCCTACATATTCTTTTGTTGAGACAAAAGGGGAGAAATATATAGAACTTGGTTATATTTGACTTTTACGAAAAGTCAATTGCATACTTGACTTTTTGAAAAAGGCAACATCATGCTAACTAGTGAAGACTTTGACTTTCACGAAAAGTCAACATCATGTCTAAATTGGACATACTTGCATTATCATTTTTATCGTTCAAGTTCTAAAACTAATATTTTTATAACTCTTGTACAATCTTTACATCTTTTATAAAAATAAAATTTATGTTTTTCCTCAACAAAAAGGGGGAGATTGTTAATACAAATATCGTCATTAAGCGTTATTTATATTTTTGATCTTTACCTAAGTTTTGTTAACGACAAAAGTAAGTTTAATTTTATAAACCTTAAAGCTTGTCAAGTTTAATAGATATTAAAACAAGTTTTTCAAATAATATCTTCATCACTCAAGCATTTACATTGTGATTAATCATATCTTGATATGACTCTAAACAATAATGTATGATAGTAGTTTTAGTTCAAGAATGTTTTGGTTTCTTAAAAACATTACATATGTATTTACATTTTAACATATTTCTAAAAATAGAAAAAAAACACATGACATCATGTGGTGCATCATTCAAATCCTTAGAAGATTTCACTAGATACTTTGTGTAGATTTAGACTCTACATATCTAACACAATCTTGGATAGATATGGTTGACTTTGGTAAGATTTTGAGATCTTCTTGTCGGACCTCGGCACCAAAATTAACAGTAGGAACCCTTTGAAGGGGTTCCGTGTGTGAACTTCTTGATGTTTTTGGCTATAAATAACGAAGCCAAACCAAGTTGGTTTTTATCCCTTTCTATCATAGTCTCATACATTCCTTCTCTCTAACATTTCTAACTCATTTTCATATCATATTAGTGATCTATTTTGTAGCAAAGAAGATCAAGATACATTCAAGCTTCAACAAGAAGTTGGAAGTCTTGTTTGTTTGTTGTTGTATGATCTTGTGTTGATTCATACATCATTGTTGTACCAAACCATCATAATCTTGTGAGTGTGCGTGGTTAGTATTTTAGTCCTTAAAATACATTGTGTGTGGGAGTGGTTGTACAGAGTGAAAACTTCGACATCTAGCTAATTAATGGGAAATAGTGTGTAAGCGAAGTGTAAAGGTTTCTCCACGGTGAAAGGAGCTTGTTGACTAGTGAAGTTAAACTCTCGAGTGTGAGACTCGGGGAGTGGAGTAGGGCAAGGAAAAAGAGTCCTTGTAGACCGAACCACTATAAACAACTTGTTGTGGTTTGATTGTTTCTTTCCTTATCTACTATTTACATATTGTTGATTACTATTCACTAACATATCTAAGCTCAATATCAATTGATCTTTCAATAAGTTTCAAAACAAAGTTTTTAATCCGTAAACTATTCAACCATTCAACCCCCCTTTTAGTTTTCCACAGAAATTACTAGTATATTCGCTAGGTAATTTTCTTGGACTCTTATTATTCCTAAAGTTCTAATAACCCTTGGGGCTATGTACACGATAAAGGAGGGATTGCATGCTAAAGATTCAAGTTAATTGAATGTATGAATGGCTAGTCCATTATCTAAATAAGTAGTATTTTATATACTCTGTTCAATACCTAAGTACATGCTACTCGTAGGCATTTGAAGAGAATTGAAAAATTATATAAAGCGCTATATGCTTTCTCTTGGAAATGTAACACTTACAATGTTGACAAATTCAGTGGGAGTAATTGCATTTTATTACTGAAATAACATTCCTGTAATGTTGTCAATTTCAGTGGGAGCTACGGGATTTATTTCCTTGTTAAGTCACCCATATCATTTCAAACTTGCTTTGAAATAATTCATTACTTTCCGAATATGAACGACTATTGCTTAAAGGAAAATTGTATTTTATTTTATAAGATAACTCGTTGCCTTTCTGCTATTGCTCTCTGAAGGGTTATCTATAGAATAATAATCAACAATTCCTTATTAAAGGTTATGGTTCTAAAACTATTTATGATATGTGTGACACTATCATATTGTTTGAACAATCAATCACGTGTTGTTTGTCTTCATATTATGATGTTGTACCTTACACAAGTGGGAGAAATCTCAAAGTGTGTGCAAGGAACAACAATGTTATTGGTATCTCTTGATCGCAAAGTAAAGGAAACTAACAATTCTACTAGGACTTAAACACGTTAGATGTTTACTGCCCTACTACATGTTAATAAGAATTCTACTAGGACTTAAACACGTGAGATGTTTGTTGCCCTACTACATTCTAATAATGATTCTACTAGGACTTGAACACGTGAGATGTTTGTTGCCCTACTACATTCAAATGTCATGATATTATGTATAGATACTTTAACATTTGACTACATGTTTTAGTCAACATAATTATGGTTATATGATAATGATCATAATTCTGAAGTATAAACTAACTTGAAATTACTATAGAACTCAAGAGTTTGCGTTCATGATCACTTTTGTTAGTATAATTATACTTACATGTTAAGACATAATTATAAAGTCCTTGAATTAATCAATGACTTATACAATAACATAAAATATATAGTAAAATTGTTATGTCTTCTAGTTAACACATAAACATGAGGCTTTTGAATTATTCAAAGACTTATAATGTATTATTGACATGTTATGTTTTCTTGTAAACACATGAACATATAATTCTTGAACAATTCTGTCTTTTTGTGAACACGTGAACATAAGGTTCTTGTATTGTTCAATGAATATACATTATAGCATGCACTTGGTCCGTAAATACTTAATATGCAATTTGGCTCGACCCAATTGACAAGTATTTGGTCCAAAGAGAATTAAGTTATCTATGGAATTCTGATATAGTTTCACAATTCTAATACTCATAGAATACTACTTCATTATGGTATGTCTAATGTGATGGAACAAACATTATTCATATTGATTGATTCATGATAGCTTTAATTACTCTACCTCCAAAACATATCAAGGTTAGAAAATTACGTGTGTCATGGATACACTCAATATAGTTCATACCAAAAAGGTATTCAAGACAACCCATAACTGAAAACCCTAATTCATTAGGGATTTTAGGTTTTCAACTCAAACCAATCAAATCATAAACCCTTTTGGATTTTTGATTTATCTACACTTCCTAGCTTGAAGATTGTAGTTTTAGTGTACTTTCTAGCTTGACGAAACACAAAACTGTTGCTAGAAATTTTGGTTAAAGAATGATACAAAATTATAGTTTTTCTATAAACCCTAATTAGAGTTGTTGGAAGGAATTCCATTATGTCTTGATTTAATTTTTGAATTTGTTAAAATCTTATGAAGCATTTTATTAACAAATCTAGAGATGAGAACTTAAAATGTATTTTGTGGTTCCTAATAAAGAACAATTTATTGTTGCTTAAATACTTAGTATTTAGAGAATTGTCTCTACTTACAAAAGTAAGTGGGAGTATATACATATCTCAAAGTTTTTGAGAACAAAATACTTAACCTTCTAAAATCTACTTATTAATGTCATATTAAGGTTGAAAATGTAAATGTTGACCAAAGTATAATGATTACTTTCATTCGTAAATTCGAAAGAATGCCTCATCACTTGAGTGATATTTTATATCAATGCTAAGGGATGTAAGTTAGAAGATTATTGTAAATCAGCTAACTATTGAAATACATTATCACATCTTGAATCTGATAAGTGTTTTTAAACTATGAATGATAAGATGTAGTCCATAAAAGGCAAATCAAGTTTTGGGATTGATTGTTATTTCGCCTAACAGTTAACCTATGAGGTTGGAATGAGTTTCTTTTGAAGAAAGGCTCACAAGGACAAAATTGTATACATGAAAATGCATGGCATTTTATAAGAAGTTTTTAATCATACTTAAGCAATTGACTGTGATTAGATTTTCTTATATATACATGCATTAATTATAAAAAAATAACTAATTGTCATACATGTTCACTTGTATGTGGAATATGGCAATTAAAATTTTTATAACTCTTTCTTTATGATTACATTTTCTTGAGGACGGTGTGTAATAAAACAGGTTATGAATTTATATAATCTTTATGTAGTATACAAATTTAAGCAATCCATGTTCTGGATTGTATCATGCATCTAGGAGCTGAAATCTTGAATTTAATTACAATATGATTCTGATTAAATTAAGATAACTCTTGAGTACATCTGACATTGAGTGGGAGCGAATGTGTTTATCCTTAAGATTTATATGTTGAATATATCATTCCATTTAAGCTAGATATTGATCCTTAAGCTTGGAATGAAACTTCACATAGAATTTAGGGAATAAAACAAACAACATTGAAATAGATGTTTATATGGAATAAACAAACGCAGAAAATTAATTCTGACACAAATGCAATATATCATTCAAGCAGGTCTTAAATGGTATATTTCACTTGGAATAATTTATTACATGGATGGAAACCTTATGTTTTTAAACTAAGGATTTATCATGTATATATTATAATGTGTATAGGACTAGTTGTTGCTTTTGAGCAAGAACAAGATGAGCATACAACAACAATATCTAATTAAGAGTGTTTAGATTATTGTTAATACAGATGTTTACGAATTATAAATCGTAGTGTTGTATAAGTACAAATGATGCTAGAGATTATTAATACTAATTGTGGTAGGATTTCATATTTTATGATAAATCTGCTAACTAGTTATGCTCAACATAGAGCATTGTTGCATTACACATTAAGGAATGAGAATACTTTACACTTTTAGAAACTATAAAGATGACTGTCAGTATGTCGTTGACTTCTACTACCTCATGCAAGGTAGGGCGACATCTCCATACTATAACTCTTGCAATAGTATGAGCATGTGAGATAAGACACTCATCTTATATTTCAAATCCCTCATTATATGTGAAATTTGAAACAAGTATTTGGAAAGTTTACTCAGATACCTATTTAGTTTTTCTTTTAAAGAAAGGTTGAGAATGTTGGAAACATTAGGCTTCAACTTACTAAATTAGTTTCATGCATATCTGTTTTAGTATTTGGATAATTCGGATTGAAAGACAATTTTTACTTTATGATGAATAAAGATACTTGGTATTTGTTATTCATTCATATAATAATTGTTATCCTATATTTGCATGTTTAATCCTTGAATGATTTTATTATTCTAAATATGTCCATTGTCGGTTAATGTTAGCCTTAATAATAATTAATAGAAGTAATGGTCATTCATGTTTAGGAACTTTGTAACGTGTGTTAGATATCGTAATAGAATAGTCAACGGGCTCGTGGATTGGGCTAAGATAAATGGCTATTAGTTAAGTTAAGCTAGCCTTTTATCATTTGTAATCCAATCCAAGTCCAATCCATATCCACGAGGCCCATTCCAAGTCCATTGGGGCGTTATGTATTTGAAGTATAAATACCCCTCAAATGTGTCATTTGAGGGGTGTGCTTGAGTGTGTTTGTATGTGTTTTTCTTTGAAATAAACATCATCTTGTTTTCATCTTTCTCTCCTCCCTATGCATACATATTCATCAAGTCACCACCTTTCTTCATCTTCTTCTTTACGCATAAGCTTGTGTTTTACGTGTTATACTCGTGTGGTAAAGTGGTACACGTGATAAGGTTGAGAAAAACAAGGTCCTACAATTGGTATCAATCGCCTAACAATGGTTTAGGAGTGTTGCGTTACGTTTTTTGTTAAAACTTTACAAGAAAGTTGCGTTTTTTATATAAAAACGTGAGCTTTTGGAATACAGCTTTGTTTTTTACGTGTTTTTTAAGCTAAAGTTGTAGTTTTTATTGATCTACATGTTTTAGAAGAAGTTTGTGCAAAAAAAATCATTTGGAATCGTGTTTTTGGGTGAAAAGTAGTGTTTTTGCAAAAATCTGGGCAGTCTACTCGTAAGGATTTCAAGTACAGAAAGTCAAAACCCTAGTTCTACTCGTAAGGCAGTCTACTCGTAAGGATTCCTACTCGTAAGAACCAAATCCTACTCGTAAGCATTTAGTGAAGAATCTTCGTGCAACAATGGTTACTCAGTGTTTTCCTTGCTTGGATAAGCCTGAAAAACACTTCGACTTGTGGATATCTCTCACACTTGGACAAGTGTGAAGGATTTTGGTTTATAACCTAATCTTATGCCTAAGGAAATCTTACTCGTAAGGAAATCCTACTCCTAAGGAATCCTACGCCTAAGGAAGCCTACGCCTAAGGAAGTCTACGCCTAAGAAAATCCTACACCTAAGCTCAAGTTTACGAGTAAGATCTTCAGCAAAACTTCAAACGGCCATAACGTTTGAACCGTAACTCCGTTTTCAGCGTTCTACCCATCAAAACGACCTTGAGAACGAGGAGAATGACACGCCGAATAAATGGGTCAACCTTTGAGTCCTAAAAATGCTCCGAACAGAAGTTATTAAGGTTTTTAAGTTTTCAGACCCAATTTTCACTACAACAACCGAGCTTAATCTTCATCAAAACACAACCCTTTATCGTTGAATCGATCCTACATCAACTTTATCATCAAATACCTTCATCAATGGCAACTCAACAAGACATTCATGCAGCCGATGCCGAAAACCATCCTCCTATCTTTGGAAAAAGATGGATATCTTCAATGGACAAGTCGTATGCTCCGCTACATCAAGACCAAACCTAATGGAAAACTCATGATAAGCCTCGACAAGTCCAACACCCTGGAAATCCTAATGCAACACCTCCCATCCCACCATCTTTTCGTGATCAAGATGAATCAGAATACACGGACGAGGATAACAAGCAGGTTGAAGCAGATGATATGGAAAAACACATTGTCCAACTGGGTTTACCAAGAGACATCTTTGCTGCTGTAGACAGCTGTGAAACTGCTTACGATATGTGGGAACGTGTTAGACGGCTATGTTATGGAACAGAAATTGGTCAACAATACATGAAGAACAAGCTACTAACTGAATGGGAGAATTTTACATCAACTCCAGGAGAATCCATTGAATCCTACTATGGAAGGTTTTGCACTTTGATGAATGAGCTTATCAGAAACAAGTTGACACCCAGGACTGTCGTGAGTAACATCAAATTCCTTAACAATCTTCAAGAAGAATGGGGATGCTACGTCACTATTGTCAATCAAACAAAGGACTTACATCATGTGAACTTTGATCAACTCTACGATTTTCTGAAACAAAACCAAGCTGAAGTCAATGAAGTTAGGAAAGAAAGATTGGCAAAGAATCATGGTCCCTTGGCACTAATTGTAAAGACTCCAACTCCAGTGAACACACAACAACAACCTTCATCATCTTCCAATAACAACAACTTGCAGCAATACATTCCGCAACCACAAAGTATCCCTCAACACCAATTCTACCCACGAGAACAACAAGTTATTCAACAACAACGGTATCCACAATACCGGGAACAAGGAATCACCGACCTTGAAGCTGAACAAGCGGAGGCTTTGTCAAATGCATTTGCTTATTTGACTAAAAGTATTCAAAGGGCGCTATTCCACACAACTAACAACCACCAAAGGATTTCATCTAACACTTACTTAGGCAAATTGCACAGCCGGGTTTGAATATGGGTCATCAAGGACAAATGATTGGAGTTATTGGGAATACATAGGGATATGCTCTTTGGATTTCACATGGGTAATCAGGCGGTTCCAGAATGGGAATGTTGCAGCTCCAGTCGTTGGGAATTATGGAAATGTGAATCAGGCTAATCGGGTTACGTGTTACAACTGTCAAGGAGTGGGTCACATGGCAAGGAATTGTCCTACTAAGCCGTAAAAGATGAATTCTGCATATCTTCAGAAAGCATTGCTGTTGGCACATAAGAATGAAGCAGGGATGCGGTTGAGTCTTTGAGGAACATGACTTTATAGCTATTATGGATGACATGGAAGATCGTGAGGATATCAATGCAAACTGCATCTTCATGGCAAATCTTCAGGAGGATACGTACGACACTGATTCCGACACACCTCCTGTGACACACGGTAAATTTTCACCAAAATTTAACTGATAATTAGTAATTTATTATTACTAAACATAAGTCATTAAGCATGCATAAGCTTTACCTGACCATTTGAGTAGTTAACTCGCATACTGTAGACCATTGCATCACTTTTGCATTCATGTCATTTTATGAATATTTCATTTTTGTCTTACAATTTGAATTTGAAAGACGAGAGGTTATCTCGTTTACCACAGTGACCGACACTGCACGCGTACCGACACCATGATAAGGACTCGATAAAACAAATGACAAATGTCCGTGGTATGAGATATTACAAAGCTAAAAATATTTCAGACTCGTAACTATAAAATACCACGTTATAAAAGTTATCAAACAATGATACATCGATCCCAATTTAATATCGTGGGACACAAAATAATTAATACACCTGCAAATACCTCTATGAGACTCAAACACAATGATGTAAGTGTAACACAAATATATATACAATTACACAAATAGTTCATAGATGTAAGTGCCTACACATACATTCTAACAATTTATACAAAAGGGATAATACATGTATACTTACATATTTGAGATAAATGAAACTATTAAATAAACTTTTGGGAGATGTGCTCTTTATCCTTCTCTTCCCTCCACTCGACAAAAGAAAGGAAAAGAGATCAGGAAAACCAAAGATATCCAAGAATCTCTTCTTCAACCTTTTACTCCTACACCTACACCTCCTTTATAGCCGAATCTCTCAAAGAAGAAGACTCAACATGTCCATTCCATTAACTACTTCTCTTTCTTACCAAAAACATACAAGTTTTTGTCCTCCAAATTCTCTCTTTGATACGCCAGCCATGGGTCGAATAAGCCAAGAAGGAATCCAGATAAGATCACACAAAAGAATCATATCTTCACATCTATCTACCTTGAGCCAAGTCCAAGATTCATAAGCTTTTGGAAGTTAACTAGTTTTGGCTTCAAACAAAATCACAAGAAAAGAAAGATGGATAAGCTCTTCCTAAAATGCTTCCTTTATCTCTAGTAGAGATGCAAACGCCCCAAACTCAGTTTCATCATCAACCTTACAAAAAAATTAGGGTTGGAGTGCGATTTAGGGGCTTTCAAAAATTGACTTGGGGATTTTGGAGTTCAAGGTCGGTATACACCAATTCCATCATCAATTCGGTGATATCAAGAAGGAGTAGAGGTCAATTGTTAATTTCTAATTCGGCTTTGTACTTATTCTACCTCCGAGATTTGTAAAGGGTAACAATCTTGTTCATGTCTTTAAATCTTCTTGTTATGTAGTTGATTTGAAATCGTGTATGACACATGTTGTCCTTCATTTTCCCTTCGAATGAAAATCTGTGGTGGCATGAATCTGGTGTTTAATTTGGACCCTTATTTAACATATACATCCTTCTTCGATAATGTTTAAGAAACGTTTTGTTGGTAATTACCATAAAGATGAACTGTAACATTTAATTTTGGTTTTTAAAACTTTTCCTGGAATCGTAAAAACAAGTAGGTCATTACACTAGAAAAGTACATCTCTGTTAGGAATTAGAAATTCCAGGTATTAAAGAGTCGGTCACCTCAAGTATATGTAATCGTTAGAAAGCTCGTAGTCGTAGTTATTTTAAGTTAAGTAGTATTTAGTTAAGTAACACCGTGGAGGACAGACGGGTCTTTACCCACTGTATGCCTGATCCACAGCCCGATGTGTGGCGTTTTATGTAAGACTATAAATACTCTCTACCTCCCAAGGTAGAGAGTTGGAGCTCATAATAATATCTTTCACTTTCTCTCACTAAGTTCCCTAAACCTCTAACTTTCTCTCTCTAGAATTCCATCTATATGCTACCTTGTGTTAATGTTATGATGTGTATGTGAAAAGTTATATCTTACAATTGGTATCAAGAGCCATGGTTAGATCATATCTTGCACATCTTTGGATTTCTAGTGGTTTTAGGTGGTTTTTGAGTTTGAAAAAGTTTAGTGGTTTTGCATCATTTGATTGATTTCTAGTGTTAAAGTTTGGATTTTGGTTGTACTTTTGTGTTTAGAATCATCACAAGTGTTTAGGTTTTGATTTGAAGCTTTGAATCATCTTGGTTGGATTGTTTTTGGATTGAAAAGTGAGGTTTATATGGTTTTTCAAGCTAGCGACTTAGTTCACGGAATATTTTCTTGGTAGCGACTTGCTTCACATTTTTGTAGCGACTTACAGTGTTGGAGCTAGCGAGTTAGATCTAGCGAGTTAAAGTACAAGTAGTGGATTCTCCACTACGGGTAGCGACTTTTGGTAGCGACTTGGTCGATGCGAGTTGCTCTTTAGAGACTTGTGTCTCTAGCGACTTGTGTAGCGAATTGCTGCCAAAATTTGGTTAGCGACTTGAGGTTAGCGAGTTACTACTTAGCGACTTGCATTTGTCTGGCGACTTGGGACTCTAGCGACTTAGTGGTGTAGCGAATTAAGTCCTAGCGACTTGGTCTTAGCGACTTGGTTCAAGAATTCTTAGCGACTTGTTGACTTTTCGCGACAAAACTTCAAACGGCTATAACTTTTGATCCGTAACTCCGTTTTCAGCGTTCTACCCATCAAAGCGACCGTGAGAACGAGGAGAATGTCACGCCGAATAAACTAAAGTTTATTCGGGTCAACCTTCGAGGCTAAATCGCTCTGAACGAAGTTATTGAGGTTTGTATGTTTTTAGACCTAAAATTCTCGGGAAAATCGTGCAACAACCAACCCAAATCACAACCAAACAACATCTCTACTTATCCCACAAACAATCATAAGTCCTAACACACAATTGTCTATCATTGTGTCGATCCATCGGTCATCTTAACACATTCCATTGGTCATTGCTTAACGGTTTGGTCTTGATTTTAGTAAAATCCCGCGAAAGATTCTATTTCTCGGTTTAAATCATAGACTTGTAAAATCCGTGCATTCCACCACATCATGTCTTACTCTACTTACTCTACTGACCCAGGTGATTTGAAGTGCTTAAATTGTATGATGATGTGGACAATAATGTTAATGATTGCTACAACGAGCGATTAAAGATGTTTAAATTAAACAATGAGGATGTGAAATCTTCATGTTCTGAGTACAATGAGAATGAATTGCACCTTTCTGAGAATGCCATGCAAATGGAATGCAGCATTGAGCCCTATCACTACTTCATCGCACCTCATACAAGCTGTTATCCATAGCTAGGGATCGAACATGTAGTGCTCTTTTCCGCCAGGACTTACCTACATTGACAAGAAGCTTCTTTGTTGAACTTAGAACACTTAAAGCTGCAACTTACCAATAAAGAGGTTCAAAAGGATGGTTCCATTGCAGCTCTTCAAGTAATCTACAAACAATTTCAGCCATTCATCAGTGGGGAATATTCAGATTCGATCAACACTTGTGGAATTTCCTTCAAAAACATCTTTGGAATGGAAATTCAAGAATTCATTGAGACATTTATCCAACTCATGGATAATGTGAAAAAGTACATTGAAGAATCGCACAAAAGAATGAAGATGTGAATGAGTGTCAGGTGCAGTTGAAAGATTGTTGTGATAAGTTGGGTAATGTATATGTTGAAGAATGGGGTGTTCTTGAATGCGAGAATGTCAGTGACAATAAAAATTGATGAGTCGGATAATGGAAAAATGGAATCTTCGTGCTCAAATTCACAAGAGAGGGAGGTGCACCAGACACAACTGTACAAGTTAATGCAAAGGCGCTCCATGGAAGCGGATGTACCCAAGATAGAGATGCACCCGTCCGCGGCATGTGCATATCAATGCTCAGGTAAGTTGCATGGATGTTTCTGCTGTACCTAGTTGTGCATCTTCTACTCAAAATGATGATTATGAACTGCATGAGCGCATTTGTGCTGATGATTCCCTTACCACTGAGCTTAACATATATAAGGATCAGGTTGCTATTTATGAACAGCGTGCTAAGTTTGAGTTGACCACCCGTGAGCGGGAAATGGATGTCCAAATACGTACAACTATTAGAAAAAGTAGGTTTAGAGAAGAAGTATTAAAACAAGAGTTAAACTCCTTACAAGAAAAGCTTTCTAAAACTGCTAAGCAAAAACACGAACTTCAAGAAAATGTTAAAATGCTTAAGCAAGAATTCAAGGCTAAGGAATCAAAACTTTTGAATGATTTTTCCAATCTAAAAACTTTGAAAAACAAGCTTGAAAATAAGTTGTACGTACAAGGGAATACCATTCAGACTGCTCACATGATCACTAAGCATAGAGTCTTAAGCGATAAGCATAGCATTCCCCTTGTTGAGGAACCTAATCCAGAGGTAATTAAAAGGCTAGAAATGCTCATAAGGTACTGTATGATGGTAATGAGATCCTTAAGCCTAGACAGAAACCTAGTTCTTGAGTGCGAGGAAGATAAGAAATCAGATGAAGTCACTAGGGAGAAAATGAATAAGAAGCTAGAAGATCCGTAGTGTAAAAAGAACAAGATAACGATAAAACCCCATGATTACACTAAGGAAAATTGGATATCCTTAAACATGTTTAAGCCTCGGACTCTATTGACCCCTGAACAAGTGTTCTGGAAAAAGGATATGGACTTGCAAAAATCTGAAAATCTTGTTGAAAAGAATCCCCCTTGTAGGAAATTCCCTAAAGCGTTTGTGTATCCTCCAAATACACCAATGCATTTAGTTCCTAGAACTATTGCCACTAAGAGCAAGACCTTAATCAGTCAATATGTTATTCTTCAACTATTTACGGATTTTGAGAAAACTTGTAAGAAAAAGATCACACCCACTGGGATAACTGAAGGGGAAAGGGGTTTTGAGCAAATGAAAGAATGTTATTTAGCTGAGGTCATGCCTTTCTTTAAACAACTAAAAGATCATTTTGAGAGTCTTAAAAAGGGGATAAAATCAGATATTAAAGAAATGGAAAAGGAATTTGATGCAATGGTAGTTGAAGTTAGTGATTATGGGCGTGCACTAAAATATAATGAGATTGAGAGGAAGAACTTGCATACCTTAAATGAGACTCTTATTACTGAATGTGTTGCTCAAGATATCTTTTCCTTTGCTTCAAATTGCTCTATTAATGCTTCCAAATTTCATGAACTATCTGTGGCCTGAAAGTCTCCCATGATCGTGTCATTGAGCTTGAAAAAACTAATTCTAAACTAAGCGAGAAAATTGAACTGGATGATCACGACAATTTGGTTAAACATTTTTCTAAACTGAAAGTTGAGCATTTTAATTTACAACTAAAATATCAACATCTTAAAGAAAATGTCAAAACTTCAAATATCAAGACATCTTCGGATGCTCCAGAGTTTGATGCAGTTTTCAAATTAACAAGCGTGATGAACAGATTCAAGCTCATTGCAACACGATCAGAAAGTTGAAAGCCCAAATCTCTCAATTAAAGGGTCAAGCGAACAATATGACAGGCTCCCAAATGCCTCCTCCTTTAGATTCTCGGAATTCTCAAACGTTTCATCTTCAAAACCTAGTAAATGCTTTACAAAAGGAAAACGAAAGTTTTCTAGAAGAAAATGAAAAGGTTAAGCGACATTTTAAAGAGTTATATGATTCAATAAACGTCACCCGTGACCAAAACAACGAAAAAATAACGTCTTTACAAAGGAAATTGAGAATCGAGAAGTCGGGAAATGGGAAACTTCCACTTGTTTTCAATAAGAATGTTGTCTCAAAATCACCCTTAGATTGCAAATACACTGTGACAGTTAAATATATTCCTCCTCATCTTAGGAATAATGAACATGCTTTTCATGACTCCTGTGCTCACCTTAAGGATAGTCTAGAATGTCTCCGTGAGATTGTCGAAGAGGATTTCATTAACAAACCTCTTGATAGTGAAATTAGGTTTGCTTGCCTCCGGCCAAACGATCTCAAGAGCTGCTTGAATGTGTAATTGCAACATGTCCAAAACCCTTAGGTGAAAAGGCAAAGCTGTGAAGCCTTGTTCTATGCCTAGTGCCAAACAGGAAATCCGTTCTATGCCTAAAGCCAAGCATGTGACCCTTGATATGCCTTGTTCCATATCTAAATTCAAGCAAGCAACTTGTGATGTGCCTCCTAGAATTTCGAGATCCAGCACTTCTAGACAAGGAATGCAGAAAGTAGTGAAGCCATGTAATGTTCCCATCGTTACTTCTACAGATGTTAAGATTGACACTAAAGTTAGCGGGTCAAAACCTAGAAGCTATGCAAAGAAGGATAGGATTACGCAAACTAAAAGTGTTCATGATAAGGAAGTGAAAAGAACACCATAGGGACAAGAAGTTTGATTTGAACCAAAAGAATCGTGTTAGTTCTAGTATTAGCTCTAAGCTTACTAAAATTAATTGAGGCCTTATGCTGTCTGCAAAACATGCAAAAATGTTTAATTTCTGGTAATCATGATAAATGTGATGTGTTATTTCTGAGGTCTAAGATTCATAACCCGGTTAAGAAAGTTTGGAGAGCGAAGCAGATTAAGCAATCCTGGAAACCTACAGGGAAGGTTTTTACCAATGTAGGATTTCATGGAAGCCAACAGTCGAATATTCACGCATGGCAAACCTTGCTCCTTAACTAGATCCACTATGCCTAGAGTAGTGCTTGTTAAGGTTTGGAAGCCAACTGGTAGAACAATCCCATTAAGCACAAAATGTCCCTCGACTAAGTCGGATGCTTCTACTAGTTTAGCTCCTAGTGACAATGACATTGCACCTAGGGTTTCTGTGATTCAAAGATTGTTTATGCTAACCAAAAGGACCCCATGAGAACGTGGGGATCCAATGTTTCCAATTCTATGTCTTCGTCTGTTATCCAAAGCAGGTCGTACAAGTCGTCCCTTGGTATTTGGATTCGGTCGGCTCTAAACATATACTGGGCTCTTAACAATGACGTCTGTTCACATCGATTCGGGCCTCGTACTTCATCATTATGGCGTCTGCAGATAACACTTCAGGCCCGTTCTTCAAAGAAAAGAAAAGTGTATGCGCTCTTACGTGCGCTTTATCTTGACTAAAGAGAAATTCTCTCATGAATGACCATACTCATCTACATTCTTCATCAACAAGCTTCATGTTTTTCCACGCTCATTCAATCATCAAGTGGATCTATGTTCATTGGTGTATACTCTTATTCACTTGTTAAATCAAAAATGGCAACTTCGGATGCAATTTTTGAGGGGGGAGAAGAGTGAATATACTAAATGATGATGGATGTTTGAATAATGGTTATACGACTTAAAGTTTGATGACTCTCACTCACGAAGGATAAATGGGATTTATTGTTTGGTGATGATCATCAAAGACTATGTGATTCATGAGTTCAAGATATGTTTGATGATCATCAAAGAAGTACAACTCAGACTACTCCAAAAATCCCTATCTCCAGTTATTCCTCAAGGCGTTGATAATGATTATCATAATATTGCAGTTGCACTCATGAATAATGATCCGCTCTTTGGTATTCCTTTGCCAAATCTTCACGGATTATTGTTCATGAATAATGATCCACTCTTTGGTATTCCTTTGCCAAATCTTCATGGATTATTGTTCCTCACATCGTGCATGCTATAAATCAACCACATGAACTTCAAGGAAAATGTCTACCTCATCCTCTCGAAGTTATTGGTGTATCCTCCATATCAGTCTCTACATGAATACTTTTAGGAAGAATACATTGATGTTGAGGCATCATTTGTTCGGTTCATTCAGTGGGTGAATGTACAACCGGTTGTATGTTTATTCACATGTTGGGCATTTGACACAAGTTGATTACTTAGAAGTTACTCTTTTATCACTTATTTGAGGTTGAAGTTGACGTTCACAAAGGCGTGATCTTATTTGATAACTTGCTTGAGCTTAAGAATTAGAGTTGAAGTCTTGGGTTATCTAGTTACCAGCAGTCGAGGTGGATGGTTGAAGACACAGTTAACTATCACTATTAGGAGTTACGTTGTTTTACTCAGCGTCACGCGTATATTACGTTGTGGATAATCGAAAGAGGTGTTAATGTCTCATACTTTAATTGAGTATTGAGTACTTAAGAGATTTGCTTGGTGCATAAATTCTCGACAACGTTCTTCCATCTTTAAGTGCAAGCTTAAGACACAAATACAGGGAATTCGACTTCAGTTTCAAGTTTGGTATATTGGGTTTTTTCTTAAACAGTGGTCACTTCAAATTGTCTACATATGGGTTGATAAAGATAGTCAGAGAGAGAGTTTATGTAGCAGTTGATTCTCACAGGATTCATTTGGGCTATTTGAGTTCTTCTCACAAGATTTCAAGTTTATGGATATATTATGTTACTTGATGTTGGGTTGGAAGAAATGTGAGAAGAATATTTGGAGCGTGAGATGATACTGCCTATCGACATCTTATATACGGTTTATGATAAAGTGCTTCAGGTTATATGCACAACATGTTCACTTGATCGAGCTAATTCAGTTATTTCAGAGTTGACATCCACGGAGATGATTAGTGACTCAACATGTTACATGGATGTCATCGTCTCTACTCTTGTTGGGTACATGTGTACATTATGTGCTGATTGGTTATATGTTATATAACTGGAATGCACTTGGTAAAATGAAGATGTTGATATATTGTTCCCCTAAATAGACAACTGGTCAATCTCGAAGAGTAAGGTGTACATCGGGGATGCCAGCGAGTTCATGTGATCGGTCGTAAATGTCGTTAATCCGGTTTGATAACCACGAGGCGATCAATGTTTCAACTTGTTACTTCGGTGTTCTCGTGTTCTTGAGGGTGCTGAGCTTCAATCAATGAGACCGCTTTGTATTCAACTCTACTTCTTAGGGAAATGGTCTTTATTCGATGTTTGTCGGTTTGGGGAGAAGCTACCAAAGATTCAAATTGAGAAGGCTCATGTCCAGACGATTTTCTTAGAAGCCTCGAATGCTTTGGTGGCGAAAGTTTAAGAGATGTTGATTCCTTTCTTCTACAGCGTCTTTGAGCGATATCTTTATCTCGATACTCATTTCATCATTCTCTTAAACTAATTTATCTCTTGTAAATATTTATTAGAAAAACAAAATACAAAATTATAAAACCCTATAAAACCAAATAGAAAAATATAAAACTTTCAAAATCCATAAAAATCTGAAAAATTTGAAAAATCTTCAAAAATATTGTCTATTTGTCATGTTTTTCTCAGTTCGATTATATCTACGGTCTTTGTGTTGTCATTCAAAGAATGACACGGGACTTTAGATGTTGTTCGAATTTAAAAAAATCAAAAAATCAAAAATATTTTTGGGAGAAAGAGAAACAATGGTTTATTGTCATTTTCAGGCAATAACCCGGTTTTAAAAGAAAGAACGGAGCCATGTTTTACCATGTTTTCAAATTCCATGCTCTGATTCTATAACATTTATCTGCGGAAAACTAAATGCTTTGAAAAATAACTCGGTCTCTATTTTTGATAATCATCAGGACTTATCTGTCAAAATCTCTATCGCTCAATCAACAACCTATGTCATTGATTGAGGGGAGAATGATTTCAATTAAATTAAAAAGTTATTTGGCATTAAATTGTTTTCAAAAGATGTACATGCATGTTTAACCAATGGAGTTTAAAATCTCAACATAGATCCTTATCAGTTAATACGCTTTCATAATCAAGTCACAATTCTCCTTAAAAGCTTTCAAAATCAATTTAAATCTATAAGAGATCACAAATCTCAAATGTTTTAATAATTGTGATCGGGGAGAGTTGTGATTTAAATTGGTTTTAAACTGATAATTCGATAAATGGTTTCTTAAGTGATTAGCATGTTTGCCTCCCCGTAAGTGACAAAGGATTTCAAATTTTCCATGCACACATTGAGGGGGAGCATCTATATTAAACCACAATGATTTGAAACGTGATCACTTATCTCAATGTGCGGGTTCCCTCTAGTATGTGCAAAACTCTTTTCAAATCTCGAGGCACATATTGAGGGGAGCAAAATCATGAAAACCTCATCCTTCCCCAAAATGCTTTATCTACTTGATTCGATTAGGGAAGTGATGTTGATATCTTTTAGAAAATGGTAATCAAAGAAGTTAATTCTTTCTCTTGCCTCCGTGTGCAAAACATTTTCAAATACTTGATGCACATGTTGAGGGGAGTTCTCGTTCTAAAAATATCAAAAACAATTCAGGTACAAAATGCTTTGATAATATATCACAAGTATCTGAATTGATTTTCAAATGGTTTTCAATTGGTTCCAATGGCGGATGAACAATACCAAATAGACCGACCAACTTTACTTTATGTATGGTGATATAAGGATGATAAGGTTAGGTATTGGTTCCCATGATCCGCGAGAAGGAGGGATCTACCAGGGGACAATCCACTAGTTAGTGTAGAGTTCTTAGGTATGATGATTAAAAGGAGAATAATGAGATATGGGAAGAGTCGGACTAAGGCTGAGCTAATCTTGGAATAAACCCAACTAGGTTCTAGCTATGAAGTCTCGGTAAGCACTGAAGGGGTTGAAGAATTAAAAGAATTGAATGAGAAAAGGGTGAAAACAAATAGCCCTCCATTTATTCAACCTTAGGGCGAATACCGGGTTCAATTCATATGCTACTGATGGTAACATCGGTATTGAAGACAAGGCGTCATGGACCCAGTGGCCTTGCACTTCAACTTCCGAAACCACTCAAGTTCCTCTTAAAAGGACTTGTTTCATTCTCACGAGGAACCGACATTATCTATCGACTTTCTCTTAGAGATTGTTGATATTGAAGGAGGAGACCCTCTCCCTAGTCTCCGATATAGGATCCAAATATGCACAAATTGAGTCTAGAGCCACGAGATCATCAATAAATCTCATTAGGACACTTTCAATGAAGACTCTCTGTTTCACACAATGTGGAAAGAGATTATATCTTGAGTCCTACGCATTATCCTTGTGGTATTGCCGGAACATCTGAGTGATGTGTTTACACATTCACAATGAAGATGGAAAGCCTTCTGGAGCCAACATCTAACAAGCTCTTGGTAGGTGGCATGTGAGATCTATTATATGGATCAACCATGTGACAAGCTGAACGAAACAATGGGGCGATTCATTCTTTTGAATCAATCCTGGTTCAGGTTATGGATTGGCGGATACCTTTGAAAAACCGGTCTTTGTGCTTTAAAACTCTTTTCATTAGCATGTCGACCGTGTACTAATTTTTCAAATCAAAAGGTGTTTTATGATTGATAATTGATTTTCATTAAAACCTTCGTTATATTGCAAAAACAATTTCTATTGAGCAATACACGATTGTTTTCAAATCTCTTTTCATCAATCAGTGGACGTAAATTCGCTGGTTCACTCACTCCGTGTTGTCTTCTTTGAGACGTTCGGTTTGAGAACAGCTAGAGCAGCTGCGAAACCCTGTCAAGGAAATTCTTGAATTATACGATCCGCGAGCGTACTTGTCTTGATCAGCGAGGAACCGTGGGCTGTGTACCTCAATTCATCGAAAGTGATCAAAGACACTTTCGTGCGCTTTATTGCTAACTGTCTTATGCAGGTACACCCGACGTTTGCGGTGATCGAATGAAGCGGTCAATACATAGCCGCATGCTCACCTAACACATTCATCTCAAAAGAAATCATGATTAGTGCATCAATGACTCGATATTTTTACTCCATGCTTCTACTACGCTGCTGCCAATATCATGATTCAACAAATGCTTCCGCTACTCTGATGAGAAGATATCATGATCGAGAATGTGAGCATGTCGGTCCTAAAGTCACAACACCACATAATACCAACACCACAAAGGATGTCACAGAGATTTTTTAGATGGCTGATAATCTCAAATGATGGCTCAAAATTATTATCACGTGGATCAGTAAAGGACCTCCACTTGAAGTAACCAAACATGCAATGTGAAGAATCAATGACTACGAGCTTAGGAACAAGGACTACATCAAGATTGCAAGAACAATTGTTAATGTCATATCTGTTTGTATTCAATGTAATTTTAGTGCATGATTGAGGTGACCTCCCTTAGGGGAGATTGTTAGGAATTAGAAATTCCGGGTATTAAAGAGTCGGTCACCTCAAGTATATGTAATCGTTAGAAAGCTCGTAGTCAGAGTTATTTTATGTTAAGTAGTATTTTGTTAAGTAACACCGTGGAGGACGGACGGGTCTTTACCCTGTATGCCTGATCCACAGCCGGATGTGTGGCGTTTTATGTAAGACTATAAATACTCTCTACCTCCCAAGGTAGAGAGTTGGAGCTCATAATAATATCTTTCACTTTCTCTCACTAAGTTCCCTAAACCTCTAACTTTCTCTCTCTAGAATTCCATCTATATGCTACCTTGTGTTAATGTTATGATGTGTATGTGAAAAGTTATATCTTACAATCTCAAATATTGGTAAGATCGTCTTTTACCCCGATAAAAGTAAACCTGGAAATTAGAGTTGAACCACGATTGCTTTGCAACCAGGGTCATTTGGGTAAGAGAGTATGAAACAGCAAGTAAGTTAAGTAGTACTTTCGGATGAAAATCAAAAAGTTTGGTACTTTGTATCTAAAATTTAGTGTACATCTGGTCATAATAATCACATCACTCTTTATTACTTTGTGGATGTATGGTCATAAATGAGAACCCTTGCGGTACTTCGGGGCATCCGTGATAGTAGTGTTTTAGTTGTTATTCTAGTTAAAATAAATCCTACACTTTGTAAATTCAACTTACTTAATCAAGATTTTCTTTGATATTAAACTAAGTTTTGATGAATGCGATGTTAATATGGAAATGTGGTCTTCTTATTTGAAATGGTTTTACTACGAGGGGTATGAATCAAGAAGGTGAAAGTTAAGTTTTGTAAAGTTGCTAATAACATTGGTAGTTAAAATTTGAAGGTGAAATGTGGTCAAATGTAGTTAACATAAAACTAGTCATGAGTCATAAGTATACATGAGGATAATCGATATGAAACCGGTTGAGTAGTACTCAACTACAGTATAGTCTCATAATTGTCCTCGTTTTAACATGTTGGCCACAGAAATCTTATGAGGTAGCAAGGGTGAAGGGTTATCGACCGATCACAAGGTAGAAACCATGATGGAACACGCGTTGTGTCGAACCGAAAATACTTGGCTACCTTCCTCTTTGCGTCAAAAATTTATTCACTAGTACTAAGTCTTGGATAGTATTATTTACTATCAACTTGTAGCAAAACCAATCCTGTAACACCTTGGGCCCTGACCAAGCAAACCTCAAGACAAGTTCTAAATTATCATTATACTAAAGCCCATTCCTTTCATATATACATCACTTTGGGCCAAGCGAATGTTGTGCCCATTTACGCGGGCCCGCGATAGCCCATCCAGCGTATCACGGTCTTTGGTAAAAATTTAGTCAGTCGAATTTAAGCAAAACCAGGGTGTTTAATTCTAAGGCAAACCAACTAAATTACGTCACCGCCTATTTCTTCTTTTTCATTTTAGTACATATCTTTATAATGTCATGGTTATAAAAGCCTTAATGTAACTAAATAAGTGTAAAGGTTTTATACAATGAAACAAGTGACTTATAATGCGTTATACATAATAAATGTTACGACAAGGTTATCGTCTAATGTGTTCGGATAGACATATCTAGGTCAAGTAATTCACATGTCGAATTTATAAATATTAAGAACCCGTTTCTTGCTAAACAAATGAAGATCACTACATCATTTTATCACTTATTAACTTTGAAAGTCTTCAAATTTAACTCAAATATTTTCTAAATGCAATTAGAAAATAAATAAACCAACATAGATTTTGACACTACTATCATGTGTCAACTTAAATAAGTATATACACATTATATACTTACTAAAAGAATGACGTAAATATTTTCAAACCAAACTTTGAATTTTAATATTGTTAGTATATATACTTTCGTATACTTACTAGAAAACCATTTTAATCAATTTTACAAACTAAAGTTTAGTTTTAATACAATTATAAAAACAATTGAACTATTTTAAGTAAGTGATACCTAAAACAATGAACTAAAACATTGCCCTCCTTATCTAATTAAGTGATGTGGTGCGGCTTCACAACATTCACTAAACCCCACTCTTGGATTGCACTTTTACTAAGGTGAGTTTCATAGCCCCACTTTTACTTGATAAATTGTTTTATACATTTTGGGGTGAGAAATATGCAAAACATTTTATGGACCAAAACTATTACATGATTACTATTACGTGGTTTAGCCTAAGCCCTTATGTCCTAGAGAATGCCTTTATCATGAACAGTCAATTCCCCATTGGGAAACTCGAATGTTATAAATAGATCTATTGAGGGTGACTCCTCCATTCGGTTGGCCATGCTTAGGCCAAAGGCGAAGTATACCATGTCGGAATCAAGTGTTGGGACAAAACACTTGCTATGAGGCCCCTATATTGTATGACATCTTTTTAGCATCTGGCTACGAAACATGCGTAGTATCGGTTGCATGAACTTAGAGCTAACGTAATAGACTTCCATCCATGTATCATTATACTTTTTATAATGATTATATGACTTGACTTATGGTCCAAACTTACTGTTTTGCTTAACCAAACCTATGAACTCACCGACTTATAGGTGACCTTTTGCATATATTTTCTCGGGTGTTTATTTGTGACCATGGATGCAAGGCAAGAGGTGGTAAATGGTCATTAGAAATTCCTAAAGGAGTGTTTTACACAAAAAGCGATGTTTTTATATTGGGACCACAAGAATTATGGGATGCGCCCATTTATCTAAACAATGTTGAAAGATGTTGTTCCAAAATAATTTATGAAATTAAGCAGTATGTATTCCGTTCTTTATTACTAGCGTTATGATTCACCAATTCGTAACACTCCCAAGATAACACGTATGCTTCAGCTAATCCAAATTTGGGGTGTTCAGATTGGCATCGAGCCTAAGTTATAGAGAATTAGGTACATATAAACCCTAAACTATAACTACTTTTTACAAAAACATCACTCTACGACCTTGATTCACAGCTTGCCTTGTCATATTACTTAGAGTCAATTTAGACATGACTGCATGACATAATGCCTATTACATGATTGCATGACATATTGCCTATTTATAAATTCACTACTCCATATCTATCATAAGTATATTTTTACATATACTTACACATATGCCGTCTTGTCTGAGACCATGCCTTCCCTCACTCACGAAATTTGGATGCGATGGCACAGAAGGTTTGTCACTGTGAGCATCCCGCGCGTGGCCTTCTCAACTCCTCGACAGGAAACCCATACGAGGTAATGTATCAAGTTCACCAGGAGGGTACTACCCACACTCCACCGCTCACTTCCAAATCATCACTAAAATTGTCATTACTATACCTACCCGGTTCCACTACTCCTACACTCTCACCAAGACACCAAAGAGATCCACTCCCAGTTGGGAGATACACTTAGCAAGAGAATCTGTCTCTCTGCATCATCACCATCATCTTCAATGCATCACCTCTAGATTCGTTCGAAGTTGGGGAACCCGAGGAAGCGACCTTTGCTAGACCACCAACCCTCGACAGAGTTATGGCGCGCCCTAACACGCCATGAAGAACAAATAGAAGAAATGTCGGATCATCTGCAGGGGATACTACGGAAGAAAGGATTGGAGGGATGAGAAGTGGTAGGAGAACTACAAGCACTTGGCCGAAACACTCAAGGAATGCTAGCGATGTTGGGACAACAATAGAAGGAACGTGAGAAATTAAGCGAAGTAATTGCCGCGTCTCGAAGACCACATTGAAAGGTGTGCTCTGCAAACTCAGGAGACACCGAGGGCGTCTCATGAGAGAGATTGAAAGTAGGCTAGCAGCGGTTGGAGACGTTACTACAATAGCATTAGCTTTGAGAGCAGGATACGGAGGGTGTCGTAGAATTTCAAAAGGCGTACTATGGAGAGTAGGGCAAATGAGGTCAACAACAAATTTGCGAGAATGGAGACCCAACTTCAGGGAGTTAGAAGAATGGAAGGCAACTCAACAAAGTCAACTTCGGGACAACATGGAAATGCTTAAATTTCACTTTGCAATTGTGTTAGGCGTTGTGATGAGTGGTTTCAATAAAGCTTGTAGTAGTTTTTGTTGTATGACAAACTAGAAGCGAGTCAATAAGCATGCTATGTATACGGCCCTTTTATGAGCCATGAATCTTCTTAGAATGAAATCAAGTTTATTGTGACGAACAACTATGCATAATAAACAACGACTTGTGTCTTATATAACCTTGTTAAACTTCGCTTCAATCGGTCTCAGCTTTCTTAATGCCATCTTGATAGACTAAGACTTCGTGATATTCAGTCAATACAACTTTGGAGAATACTTGATTGAGAAATAGTATCGTTGTAACCTTATGAATCTCACCATGGCCTTCATACTCATAGAAAACTCATTGTTATCATTTCTTATGGTTGAAGGAAAATGTTTCGATAAAGCGAGAACATGAGCATACCACCAGAGAAATCTGTTAGCGAGCGAGTTCGCAAAAATTGCTAACTATCGAATCAATCACAACATCAACAACCTCACCCGAGAGAATAGGAAGAAAGAGATTGGTAAGATGCTCACATCACGAAATTTATCTTACCAAGAATTCAAAAGCGTAAACCACCGGCATTTGAGGGCTGAAGGAGCTAGGAGTTTGGCAAAATGGCTAGAAAGGATAGAGACAATTTTCATGAGCGAGTTGCTTGGACAATTGTAAAGTCAAGTATGCTACTTGCACCTTTCGACACCAAGCCCTCACATGGTGGGACATTTATGTCGATTAGTGGGAATAGGCGGTTGCTTACTCACTTGAGTGGGACACCACGAAGAAAATGATGGTTGCGAGAATCTTTGCTTTGGAAGAAATGAGCTGCGGATGATGGAAAAAGAGCTACGTGGACTAACTATGATAGGGAATGACCTCGAGGGGTACACCAATGGCTTTAGTGAATTAGCCTTCATGTCCTAATATGATAGGACACGAGGGAAAAGGACTTCGAGGCATACTCTTGGGGATGTCCTCGAAACGAAGAGCGTTGTTGCATTACGCCAGCTTGTCACCGAAACTACTAGGCTGACCCTTGGATTGACAAAGTCCTTTGCCTCAAGGCAAGGCAATGGAGTATTGTGGTAGCAAGAGGAGGCGGGAATATGATGGTGAGGAAGATCAAATACAACAATCAAGCAAGCGTCAATGGGCGGTGAGGTTAGGACTACTAAAAACAAGCGGGGAAGTAAGGTATCTTGGGGACAAAACCCAAGTGTAATATATGCCCATATTACCACTATGAAAAATGCCCTATACCTTGTGGGATTTGTAAAAGAGTTGGGCATGAGATAGAAGATTGTAAGAAACTTTATAGGGAAACAATGGCATGTCATGGATGTGGAAAGAAAGACCACGTCAAAAGCATGTGCGGATAGGAGAGGGTCGGCGTAAAAGTGACACCCGTCAAAACAATTTCGAGGAAGAAGTGTGAAGAATTGTTCAGGCTCCCAAACGGACACCAAGGAAGAAACTAAGTTAGCTAGAGATGCTGTTTGTAATAAAGCTTAGTTTAAACTTCCAAGTCGTAGTCTTAAGAATCTACTAAGTACTTCTCATTAACCTTAATGTCTTGAACCTTTTCCCTAAATAATGTATATGTTGTTGTATCTTGTTATCTTGTTATAAGCCCTCTCCATGACCGTTTTCATCATCATTGGGACTTCAACTATCTTGTCTCAATGAAAAGACTCCTCCGAAAATAAAGAAACGTCATCTTGAATATTCGACTAGTCTCTCTAACAAATTAGTATTACCCAACGGGTTAATTTAGAAAAACCCATAATGCAAAACTGCGAGGGTACTATTATCTATACAAATAAGACCAACTCAAACTAATACCTCGCAATCACAAATACAACATTTAAGTTTCTCAACTTGAGTTGCTTGTTGTTTCACACATCTTGGTCAAGCGATCTTAGGCGTGTTAGCAGACTGGGGCGGTCTACTTGGAAATCTTATAAACAATAAGCATCAAAACTTCGCACTTGAACTCTTACAACATCTCTGCTGACCAAAGAATAAGTACATCAAGATTTAGATTATACCAAACAACACGTCACGGTCCCCAATTTATACGCCCTGATACCTATGTATAATTCGGGAGGAAATAACGATATGGACATAGCTAAATTCTTGAAATTCTTACCGATCATGATAGAGGTCTTAACTCACTATCACGAAATAGAAAAGTTGTGTCCTTACCTCACCGACACTTACCCCACCTTAAAATGCCATACATATCATATTACTACGGGGAATGGAATAGCCATTACCACCGAGAGAAGAAATCTTCTATTAAGGAAACAAATAGAAAGCGTTTGAACCTCTAACAATGAATTAACATCCCATAGAACCTTTGGGTGTGAGAATGGCGCTACCGGATATACCGATTCATACTTAGTATCCTACCACCTACAACTGGCGAACTATAAGAGATATAGATGTATGCAGCGAATTAGACCCAACAAACAACTAGCATAAGGAAAAATCATGTGATATACTTGTTTTAGACATACACGGGGTATGGCGGAGACCCTACCATTCAAGGGAGACGGCTTTACACGGTGGAAGTATCCACGATCCAAAAGGAAAATAACGATATAGGATACTCAACACCCAAAAGATCCATGAGAAGCATAGCGATGCACAAATTAAAAAATTGAAACGGCGTGATCTCACTAGGAAAATCTAGAAATATTATCCCTCTTGCAATAAGGAAGTGCGATTGTACCTTGCTTGACCACAGGTCCTACGGAATATCTGAAAACAAAAGGAAGTTGACCATGTGGCTGACACCAATAATGGAGTCGCAACATAGGAGTTCAATACAACATCCGTACTTTCATGAAGACAAAAGGTCATAACAGCATATGCTATAAGCAACATCTAACAAACTAAACCTTTTTAGAGCGGATCATTGGGAAAACAAAAGATCTAGTTCGCCCTCTCATTTAAAGTCTTGAAGATCAAGTAGTATCACTCAAAGGAAGAATCGACTAAATAAAACTCTTACAACTTATACACGAAAGTGAAATGGAGTCGAAAAAGGGCAAAGGGAATCTTATTTCCAAGAACCAACATTGAGAACCACACCATGGAGGGATTTGTAATCCTATCATGTAAACCTCGTTAAGGCAGGGGGTATCATCTAGTGTCCGACAAGGCGCACCACGATCCGAGAAAACTATGCAGGTACCAAACATGAAGGCGGTATTTGACCTATGTCAAACAATACTTAGCATGTTAAAGAAAAATTTTAACCATCGAGAAAACATCAAACTTACTTGTACAAACCGAAATTTCAGGATAAATGGGAATGCATAACAATGGGCCAGTGACACTAAGCCATACGAGACCTTTATCAATTATAACACTACATGGGTATAATTGATCATCTCATCAAACCACGCTATTCCTACCAAGCGAGGTCGACAACATGGGCAAACTTCGCGCATTGCTGAGCAAGCTACAAGTCAAAAGAGTTTCAATTATCTTCATTTCCAAATGGCGGAAAAACGTTCACATCCAACTTACGAGGACTGTTCCCCAAAGTTCTAAGGAATCCATCTTGAGATGAGTACCATCTACCGTCTTTCGACTGCTAGACTGAATGAAAAGATCATTCAAGCTATAGGAGCTATACTTTGAACAGGAGAAACTTGTTTGAAAAGTGAATGGAGCAGGAAAATTTCCTTAACCAAATCCCTTTGCAACGAAAGACCACCTCATAAGACACCGTAGGGTCAAGAGCGCAAATCAATCGTGTTCAGGATTGAGACTAGCAAGGAACCAGTCCAATGGCTCCAAGCTTCTATCAAGAACTATTGATAATAGTATGCGTATCAGAGGGTGAGTACAAGCAACTCTGATCGTCAAAATCAATAAAAATAGGACTAAATGACACTTGCGGTTCGAGTCGACAAAAAAGATTGAGGTGTCGCCTCAGAAGAGCATGAACCATTTTAACCGAACACAAAGGGCAATACCTTGTTTCGTAAGATTTATCAGATCCTCTACAAGACCAAGCTGGTAGTTACCAACTCGGATTACCATTAGGACTATACATTATGCCCACTCATTCTAGTACGCACAACTTTGAGAAAGCCAACTCACAGGCCCAGGACTAATTCAAGAAACTACTGAGAAAATTGTACTAACCCAGAACCGTCTGCAAACAACATGTAATCGTTAAAAGAAATACACAGACAGAAGACGAAAGCCACTTGAGTTTCAAGTGGGAGATAGAGTCATGATAAGATTTTTGCCACAGAAGGGCAAGGTCCATCCTGGAAAAAGGGTGGGAAGTGAATCTTCGTTACACTGGACCTTTCAAGATTTTCACAAAAATAGGACCAGTAATCTACCAACCCGAAAATTTCCACAAAAACTCAACTCTTTGCAGGATGTGTTCCACATGTGAAACTCGAAGAATTGCCCTTACAACGAAACTCTCGCCATTCCAATGAAAGAAATTCAAAATCGACAAGAGATCTAAATTTTGTCAAGAAACCCAATCGAAATATTGAATCAAGAAATCAAACGGCTTAAACAAAGCCGCACTCCTATCGTTAAGATCTGTTGGAACTCTCAAAGAAGTCCAGAAATATACGTGAGAACGCGAAGACCAGTTCAAGCGTAGATACCCACACATTTTCTCTACTTCATCAAATAATTCTAACTGAAAACCGAGGACGGTTTTCTCTTCTAAGGCGGGGACGATGTGACACACGGTAAATTTTCACCAAAATTTAACTGATAATTAGTAATTTATTATTACTAAGCATAAGTCATTAAGCATGCATAAGCTTTACCTGACCATTTGAGTGGTTAACTCGCATACTGTAGACCATTGCATCACTTTTGCATTCATGTCATTTTATGAATATTTCATTTTTGTCTTACAATTTGAATTTGAAAGACGAGAGGTTATCTCGTTTACCACAGTGACCGACACTGCACGCGTACCGACACCATGATAAGGACTCATTAAAACAAATGACAAATGTCCGTGGTATGAGATATTACAAAGCTAAAAATATTTCAGACTCGTAACTATAAAATACCACGTTATAAAAGTTATCAAACAATGATACATCGATCCCAATTTAATATCGTGGGACACAAAATAATTAATACACCTGCAAATACCTCTATGAGACTCAAACACAATGATGTAAGTGTAACACAAATATATATACAATTACACAAATAGTTCATAGATGTAAGTGCCTACACATACATTCTAACAATTTATACAAAAGGGATAATACATGTATACTTACATATTTGAGATAAATGAAACTATTAAATAAACTTTTGGGAGATGTGCTCTTTATCCTTCTCTTCCCACTCACGACAAAAAGAAAGGAAAAGAGATCAGGAAAACCAAAGATATCCAAGAATCTCTTCTTCAACCTTTTACTCCTACACCTACACCTCCTTTATAGCCGAATCTCTCAAAGAAGAAGACTCAACATGTCCATTCCATTAACTACTTCTCTTTCTTACCAAAAACATACAAGTTTTTGTCCTCCAAATTCTCTCTTTGATACGCCAGCCATGGGTCGAATAAGCCAAGAAGGAATCAAGATAAGATCACACAAAAGAATCATATCTTCACATCTATCTACCTTGAGCCAAGTCCAAGATTCATAAGCTTTTGGAAGTTAACTAGTTTTGGCTTCAAACAAAATCACAAGAAAAGAAAGATGGATAAGCTCTTCCTAAAATGCTTCCTTTATCTCTAGTAGAGATGCAAACGCCCCAAACTCAGTTTCATCATCAACCTTACCAAAAATTAGGGTTGGGTACGATTTAGGGCTTTCAAAAATTGACTTGGGGGTTTTGGAGTTCAAGGTCGGTATACACCAATTCCATCATCAATTCGGTGATATCAAGAAGGAGTAGAGGTCAATTGTTAATTTCTAATTCGGCTTTGTACTTATTCTACCTCCGAGATTTGTAAAGGGTAACAATCTTGTTCATGTCTTTAAATCTTCTTGTTATGTAGTTGATTTGAAATCGTGTATGACACATGTTGTCCTTCATTTTCCCTTTCGAATGAAAATCTGTGGTGGCATGAATCTGGTGTTTAATTTGGACCCTTATTTAACATATACATCCTTCTTCGATAATGTTTAAGAAACGTTTTGTTGGTAATTACCATAAAGATGAACTGTAACATTTAATTTCGGTTTTTAAAACTTTTCCTGGAATCGTAAAAACAAGTAGGTCATTACACTAGAAAAGTACATCTCGAATATTGGTAAGATCGTCTTTTACCCCGATAAAAGTAAACCTCGTCGTTAGACACGAGAACCTTAACTGCAACCAAGGGTCATTTGGGTAAGAGAGTATCGAAACTTAGTAAGTTCGAGTAGTACTCGGATGAGAAATCAAAAGTTTGGTACTTTGTATCTAAAATTTAGTGTACATCTGGTCATAATAATCACATCACTCTTTATTACTTTGTGGATGTATGGTCTCGGTGAGAACCCGCACGGGTACTCGGGGCATCCATTAGTCCGTGTTTTAGTTGTTATCCCTAGTTAAAATAAATCCTACACTTTGTAAAATTCAACTTACTTAATCAAGATTTTGCTTTGATATTAAACTAAGTTTTGATGGTCTGATGTTAATATGGAAATGTGGTCTTCTTATTTGAAATGGTTTTTCTGCGAGGGGTATGAATCAAGAAAGGTGAAAGTTAAGTTTTGTAAAAGTTGCTAATAACATTGGTAGTTAAAGCTGAAGGTGAAATGTGGTCAAATGTAGTTAACATAAAACTAGTCATGAGTCATAAGTATACATGAGGATGTCGATATGAAACCCGGTTGAGTAGTACTCAACTACCGTATAGTCTCATCGTGTCCTCGTTTTAACATGTTGGCCCCGAGAAATCTTATGAGGTAGCAAGGGTGAAGGGTTATCGACCGATCACAAGGTAGAAACAATGATGGAGACACGTTGTGTCGAACCCGAAATACTTGGCTACCTTCCTCTTTGCGTCAAAAATTTATTCACTAGTACTAAGTCTTGGATAGTATTATTTACTATCAACTTGTAGCAAAACCAATCCTGTAACACCTTGGGCCACAGCCAAGCTTAAACCTCCAAGACAAGTTCCTAAATTATCATTATACTAAAGCCCATTCCTTTCATATATACATCACTTTGGGCCAAGCCGAATGTTGTGCCCATTTCTGCCGGGCCACAGCCCATCCGCGTATCACTGGTCTTTGGTAAAAATTTAGTCGAGTCGGCAAGCAAAACCCGAGGTGTTTAATTCTAAGGCAAACCAACTAAATTCGTCACCGCCTATTTCTTCTTTTTCATTTCGTACATATCTTTATAATGTCATGGTTATAAAAGCCTTAATGTAACTAAATAAGTGTAAAGGTTTTATACAATGAAACAAGTGACTAATAATGCGTTATACATAATAAATGTTACGACAAGGTTATCGTCTAATGTGTTCGGATAGACATATCTAGGTCAAGTAATTCACATGTCGAATTTATAAATATTAAGAACCCGTTTCTTGCTAAACAAATGAAGATCACTACATCATTTTATCACTTATTAACTTTGAAAGTCTTCAAATTTAACTCAAATATTTTCTAAATGCAATTAGAAAATAAATAAACCAACATAGATTTTGACACTACTATCATGTGTCAACTTAAATAAGTATATACACATTATATACTTACTAAAAGAATGACGTAAATATTTTCAAACCAAACTTTGAATTTTAATATTGTTAGTATATATACTTTCGTATACTTACTAGAAAACCATTTTAATCAATTTTACAAACTAAAGTTTAGTTTTAATACAATTATAAAAACAATTGAACTATTTTAAGTAAGTGATACCTAAAACAATGAACTAAAACATTGCCCTCCTTATCTAGGTCGCGTGTCGGTGCCGCTTCACAACATTCACTAAACCCCACTCTTGGATTGCACTTTTACTAAGGTGAGTTTCATAGCCCCACTTTTACTTGATAAATTGTTTTATACATTTTGGGGTGAGAAATATGCAAAACATTTTATGGACCAAAACTATTACATGATTACTATTACGTGGTTTAGCCTAAGCCCTTATGTCCCTAGAGAATGCCCTTTATCATGAATCGTCAATTCCCCATTGGGAAACGCGAATGTTATAAATAGATCTATTGAGGGTGACTCCTCCGTTCGGTTGGCCATGCTTAGGCCAAGGCGAAAGCATTATACCATGTCGGAAATCAAGTGTTGAGGGACAAAACACTTGCTATGGGCCCCTATATTGTATGACATCTTTTAGCATACAGAAACTGTCGTAGTATCGGTTGCATGAACTTAGAGCTAACGTAATAGACTTCCATCCATGTATCATTATACTTTTTATAATGATTATATGACTTGACTTATGGTCCAAACTTACTGTTTTAACTTAAACCTATGAACTCACCAGCTTATAGCTGACCTTTTTAGCATATTTTCTCAGGTGTTTATTTGTGACCATGGATGCAAGGCAAGAGGTGGTAAATGGTCGTAGAAATTCCTAAAGGAGTGTTTTACACAAAAACGATGTTTTATATTGGGACCACAAGAATTATGGGATGCGCCCATTTATCTAAACAATGTTGAAAGATGTTGTTCCAAAATAATTTATGAAATTAAACAGAGTATGTATTCCGTTCTTTATTACTTGCGTTATGATTCACCAATTACGTAACACTCCCAGATAACACGTATGCTTCCGCTAATCCAAATTTGGGGGTGTTACACCTCCTGTTTATGACGCCAACGCAGTATCTGAGGTACCAATCATTGATCCATGCTATAACAATGTCATATTTGATGTGTTTATTCAGGAATGACAGCATACGTGACGCCAGCACCTACTTATGATACATGCCTGTACGATCCGGGTAGTAGCAATATTTACTCTGACACTCCAGATGTGGATCCTAGTGGAGGCTATGTGGCACAAAATACTGAGACTGATGAGGAAACACACGCCTTACTTGAATCGTTGATTAATAACTGTGGAATTGAAATTGATAAAGTGAAAAAGGTCAATCGTGAAGTTCAGGCCGCGAATGATAAATTGACCGCTGAGCTTGAGAGGTACAAGGAGAATGCAAAAGCTTTTGAATTTCACAAAAGCAAAGAGTCAGAATTAGAAATTGGTTATCGAAATTCCGTTTTAAAAGAAAAACTGTTAGGAATTAGAAATTTCAGGTATTAAAGAGTCGGTCACCTCAAGTATATGTAATCGTTAGAAAGCTCGTAGTCATAGTTATTTTATGTTAAGTAGTATTTTGTTAAGTAACAATGTGGAGGACGGACGGGTCTTTACCCAGCTGTATGCACGATCCACGCCCGTTGTGTGGCGTTATATGTAAGACTATAAATACTCTCTACCTCCCAAGGTAGAGAGTTGGAGCTCATAATAATATTTTCTTTCTCTCACTATAGTTCCCAACTCTCTTCCTTTCTCTCACTAGAACTCTCTCTCTCTAACATTCTTATACACCTACTTTGATCATGGTTTAGAGTATTTGTGAAATCCAATATTTTACAATTGGTATCAAGAGCCAAGGTTTGATCACTCATCTTTCATGCTCTTTGTTTTGGTGGATTTCATAAGGTTTTTGGAGTATTAAGGGTTTAGGAGAGTTTGATTCATTTGGACAAATTCTAGTGTTAAAGTTTGAATTTTGCTTGTACTTTTGTGTTTAGGATCATCATATGTGTTTATGTTTTGAATTGGAAGCCTTAAATCATTGTGGTTTGGTTGTTTTGGATTGATAAAGTGGTTATTTTTGAAAAAATGTTAGGAATTAGAAATTTCAGGTATTAAAGAGTCGGTCACCTCAAGTATATGTAATCGTTAGAAAGCTCGTAGTCATAGTACTTTTATGTTAAGTAGTATTTAGTTGTAACACCGTGGAGGACGGACGGGTCTTTACCCACTGTATGCCTGATCCACAGCCCGTTGTGTGGCGTTTTATTGTAAGACTATAAATACTCTCTACCTTCCAAGGTAGAGAGTTGGAGCTCATAATAATATTTTCTTTCTCTCACTATAGTTCCCAACTCTCTTCCTTTCTCTCACTAGAACTCTCTCTCTCTAACATTCTTATACGCCTACTTTGATCATGGTTTAGAGTGTTTGTGAAATCCAATATCCTACAATTGGTATCAAGAGCCATGGTTTGATCACTCATCTTTCATGCTCTTTGTTTTGGTGGATTTCATAAGGTTTTTGGGGTATTAAGGGTTTAGGAGAGTTTGATTCATTTGGACAAATTCTAGTGTTAAAGTTTGAATTTTGCTTGTACTTTTGTGTTTAGGATCATCATATGTGTTTATGTTTTGAATTGGAAGGCTTAAATCATTGTGGTTTGGTTGTTGTGGATTGATAAAGTGGTTATTTGTGAAAGAAGGACGAAGCGAGTTGAGTCTCGGATTTTTTTTCTTCAAAGCGAGTTGCTTTGTTATTTGATGCGAGTTGGTACATGTGACTTAGCTGTTTAGCGAGTTGATCTTTATGCGACTTGGGTTCTAAGCGAGTTGTTTCTTTAAGCGACTTGAGATCTAAAGTGACTTAGCTATTTAGCGAGTTGTAACATTATCGAGTTAACTTAAGCGACTTAGTGTTCAAGCGAGTTGATGGTGTTGCGAGTTGAGACTAAAGCGAGTTGGCTATTTAGCGACTTGATTAATTAAGCGAGTTGAGTGTGTTGCGAGTTGACTGCTTATGCGAGTTGTGTGTTTAGCGACTTGTTCATTTAGACCTTTTTCTTCTTCGTGTTACGTTCTTACGGTTGTTCTTTTGGTTTAGTAAAATCCCGTGAAAGAATCAATTTCCGGTTTAATCAAAGAATTGCAAAATCCCGTAGAACTTGAAACATGTCTACAAACGTTCCTACTATCATCTCCACTGTTGCCGAGGATGTTCAAGCAGGTGGTTCAGATACTCGTCCACCCATGCTTGACAGAACAGACTACGATTCTTGGGCTCAACGAATCAGATTGTACTGCCTTGGAAAGGAAAATGGTGTCAACATTCTCAAATCCATTGATGAAGGACCGTATCGAGTTGAGACGACTAGAGATGTACTTGATACTGCTGAAGATGGAACTCGGATTTACGGAATGGACAGACCAAAGATGTATGATGAGCTTGATGATAAGGAGAAAAAGAGATTCGATGCTGATATCAGGGCTTCAAACATTGTTCTTCAAGGTCTTCCTAAAGACATCTACAAGCGGATCAATCACAACACCGAAGCAAAGGCAGTATGGGATAATGTCAAGATGCTTCTCTAAGGTTCAGAATTAACTATGGAAGACAGAGAATCACAACTCTATGACGAATTTGAACACTTCAAGATGAAACCAGATGAGAGTGTCTATGAGTACTATGTGAGATTTCATAAGTTGGTGAATGACATGAGGAACATCGAATGACAATGCCTAACATTCAACTGAACTCAAAATTTGTGAACAACATGAATCCCGAATGGCACAAGTTTGTCACCTCTGTGAAGCTCACTAAAGGATTGAAGAATACAAACTATGAGCAACTCTATGCCTTCCTCCTTCAGAATGAGAGACATGCTATGTTTGAAAAATTGGTTCTTAATCAGTTCAAAACCAACCAGGGGGAGACAAGCTCGTCTAATGACTCAACTGCCTTCTACTCAAACATCGGAATCACAACCAAAGCCTCACAAGTCATACCCATGGGAAATGGTAATCACAAACTAATTCCTGATCCTATGTTCAAACAAGCGGATGCTGATGCACACGTGGGTAATTTCATTAATCAACTAGCTCTTATGATTAGTCAAAACATGAATTCTCTCCCACAAACCAATAACAACCTCAGAACAGCATCTAACCCACACAATCAAGCTACTGATAAAGATGGGAGGATCGTGGTGCAACCAGTTCAGGAAAGACAGTATGATCAGGGAAGAGGTGGAGCTGGTAGAGGTTATGTTGGTAATCGGAATCGAGGAAGGAATGGTAATCAAGGTCAAGCTAAGCTGATCAAATGTTATAATTGTGGTGGTGAGGGACACATTGCAAGGAACGGCACATCTCCAAAGCGTCCACGAATGCTTGATTACTTCAGAGATAAGATGCTGCTTGTGCAAGCTCGGGATAATGGTGCTACTTTGGATGAAGAGGAATTGTTGTTTCTAGCTGAGGGCAATGCCAAGACCTATGATGCAGATGTGGATGAGCAGCCTATTCAGGAGATAGGTCACAATCATCAGAATGCCTTTCAAGTCGCTGATTGTGATGCATACGACTCTGATGTGGATGATGGACCTACTGCACACACAATCTTTATGGCTAGCATTTCTCCAATGGTTTCTCCCAAGGTCTCCTCTTCACCACAAGCTGGCCCATCCAAAGACACACTCATCTCAGAGGTACTAAAACTATACGATGATGCTTATGTGCAAAAGATGCATGACAAAGTACTATCAACTGAAACTTTTGTATCAAATATTGAAAATATGGGTAATATCAATGTTGTCCCATATGATCAATATGTGAAACAAAGTGAAAGTGAAGTTGTACCAAGTGATGCATCTCCTGCAGTCAACAATGACTATATTTTTGATGAATACACTGCATGTGCCCATGATGAGTCTGTAATATCTGAATTAAATGCCTATAAAGAACGTGTTGCTATTTATGAACAACGTGCTAAATTTGAGTTGACCACTCGTGAGCAGGAAATGGATGACCAAGTGCGTACAATTATTAGAAAAGGTAATTTTAGAGAAGAAGTATTAAAACAAGAGTTAAATTCCTTGCAAGAAAAGCTTTCTAAAACTGCTAAGCAAAAACAAGAACTTCAAGAAAATGTGAAAATGCTTAAGCAAGAATTTAATGCAAAGGAATCAAAACTCTTGAAAGATTTTTCTAATCTGAAAACTTTGAAAAACAAACTTGAAAACAAGTTGTACATACAAGGGAACACCATTCAGATTGCTCACATGATCACTAAGCATAGGGTCCTCAGCGATAAGCATAGCATTCCCCTTGTTGAGGAACCAAATCCAGAGGTCATTAAAAGGGCTAGAAATGCTCATAAGGTTCTTTATGATGGCAATGAAATCCTTAAACCTAGACAGAAACCTAGTTGCGTTGAGTGCGCTGAGGAAGATAAGAAATCAGATGAAGTCACTAGGGAAAAGATGAACAAGAAATTAGATGATCCTAAATGTAGAGAGAAGAAAATAAAGATCACACCCCATGATTACAAGAAGGAAAACTGGATTTCCTTGAACATGTTTAAACCTCGGACATTGTTGACTCCCGAACAAGTTTTCTGGAAAATGGATTTAGATAAGCAGAAAGCTGAAAATATTGTTGAAACAAACCCTCCTCTTTGGAAAATGCCTAGAGCGATTGTGTATCCTCCTAATACACCAATGCATCTTGTTCCTAGAACAATTGCCACTAAAAGCAAGACCTTAATTAGCCAATATGTTATACTTCAACTATTTGTTGATTTTGAGAAAACTTGCAAGAAAAGGATCACACCCACTGGTATTACGGAAGGAGAAAGGGTTTTGAGCAAATGAAAGAATGTTATTTAACTGAGGTCATGCCTTTCTTTAAACTTCTAAAAGATCACTTTGAGAGTCTTAAAAGGGGATAGAAACTGATATTAAGGGAATGGAAAAGGAATTTGATGCAATGATAGTTGAAGTTAGTGACTATGAGCGAGCACTAAAATATAATGAGATTGAGAGGAAGAACTTGCATACACTAAATGAGAACTGATTTGAATGTATTACTCAATATGTGTTTTTCACTGCTACAAATTGTTCCATTAATGCTTCCAAATTTCATGAATTATCGGTTGCACTGAAAGTCTCCCATGATCGTGTCATTGAGCTTGAAAAACTAATTCTAAACTAAACGAGAAAATTGAACTGGATGATCACGACAATTTGGTTAAACATTTTTCTAAACTGGAAGTTGAGCATTTTAATTTACAACTAAAATATCAACATCTTAAAGAAAATGTCAAAACTTCAAATATCAAGACATCCTCGGATGCTCCAGAGTTTGATGCAGTTTTCAAATTAACAAACGTGATGAACAGATTCAAGCTCATTGCAACACGATCAGAAAGTTGAAAGCCCAAATCTCTCAATTAAAGGGTCAAACGAACAATATGACAGGCTCCCAAATGCCTCCTCCTTTAGATTCTCAGAATTCTCAAACTTTTCATCTTCAAAACTTAGTTGATGCCTTACAAAAGGAAAACAAGAGTTTTCTAGAAGAAAATGAAAAAGTTAAACGACATTTTAAAGAGTTATATGATTCAATAAAAGTCACTCGTGACCAAAACAACGAAAAAATAACGTCTTTACAAAAGGAAATTGAGAATCTGAGAAGTCAGGGAAATGGGAAACTGCCACTTGTTTTCAATAAGAATGTTGTCTCAAAGTCACCCTTAGACTGCAAATACACTGTGAAAGTTAAATATATTCCTCCTCATCTTAGGAATAATGAACATGCTTTTCATGAATACTGTGCTCACCTTAAGGATAGTCTAGAATGTCTCCGTGAGATTGTCGAAGAGGATTTCATTAAAAAACCTCTTGATAGTGAAATTAGGTTTGCTTGCCTCCAGGCCAAACGATCTCAAGAGTTGCTAGAATGTGTAATTGCAACATGTCCCAAATCCTTAACCTTAGGTGCAAAAGGCAAAGCTTGTGATGCCTTGTTCAATGCCTAGTGCCAAGCAGGAAATCCGTTCTATGCCCAGTCTTAAGAAAGGAAACACTAATGTGCCTTCAAGTAGTTCAGATTCCAGGTATGTTAGTGCTAAGAAAGTGAACTTTAGTGTGCCTGCAAAAAGCTCAAATCACAGTCTTAAGAAAGTATACACTAATGTGCCTTCTAGTACTTCAGATCCTTGCACATCAAGTTCAGGAATGCAAAAATTAGATCAACCAACTAATGTTCCCATTCCCTCTACAGAGTAATCAGTGACAATAAAGCGAGCAGGTCAAAGTCTCAAGACAATACAAGGAATGATAGGACCTTGCAAGCTAAGAATGTGCATTGGAAGAGAGTAGAAGACCAATCTAGGAACTTTAAGCTTGAGTTGAATAAAACGAATCGTGTTGATTCTAGTATTAGCCTTAGGCGTCTGTAATTAATTCAAATTCGATACTATTTGCAAACCTTGTAATGATGTCTGCTTGAATTACATTTGCTAATCATGAATGTAGTGTGAATGCTTTGTCTAATGCTGTCAAATGCCCAGTTAAAATTGTTAATGCTAATAATCGTGCAAACAAGGCAAAAAGGCAAAAACGAAAGATTGTTAGAAAACAGTGGAAACCCACGGGAAGAACTTTTATAAAGATAGGTTATTATTGGATACCTTTTGGCCATAAGAATAATCAGTTTTGTTCTCAAACTGCTAAGATTATGCCCACTAGAAAATGGATGCCTACTGGTAGAACTATTCCCTTAAGAAGTGAACATACTTTGAATAGGTCAAATACAGACACCAGCATTGCATCTATTCCCAATGATTCCATTGCTTCTACTTCGGATATGGATGTTTCTATTTCTGATGTGGGTGTTCCATTTACTGTTACTAACCAAGTGGAACCCATTCTTGCATGGGGATCCCAATTATCCAGTTATCCATTCTTGTCTGTGTTCAACTGCAGATCGTTCAAATCGTTCTGTGGTACCTGGACTCAGGCTATTCCAAGCATATGACTGGAGACCGGTCGCGGCTCATGAACTTCGTGAGCAAATTCATCGGGACAGTTAGATTCGGTAATGATCATTTCGGTGCAATTATGGGTTATGGTGATTATGTTGTTGGTGATAGTGTTATCTCTAGAGTATACTATGTGGAAGGTCTTGGTCATAATCTGTTCTCTTGTCGGTCAATTTGACTCACGATCTAGAAGTAGCCTTCAAAAAACATACTTGTTTTGTTAGAGAACTTGATGGTAAGGAACTTTTAAAAGGAACTCGTGGTTCAAATCTTTACACCATCTCTATAGAAGATATGATGAAGTCTTCTCCAATTTGCTTGCTGTCAAAGGCTTCAAAAACAAAGTCATGGTTATGGCATCAATGATCTCTCCAGAAAGGACTTAGTTGTAGGTTTACCTCGACTAAAGTATGAAAAGGATCATCTTTGTTCAACATGTCAATTGGGAAAAAGCAAGAAGTATGCCCATAAACCCAAACCTACTAACTCTGTCACGGAAGTTCTTCATACAATTCATATGGATTTATGTGGACCAATGAGAGTGTAGAATATCTTTGGGAAGAAATATGTGTTAGTTGTAGTTGATGATTACTCTAGATTCACATGGGTCAAGTTCTTAAGGACAAAGGATGAAACTCCAGATATCATCATCAAACTCATCAAACAGCTGCAGTTCGACTTAACAAATCCGTCGAGAATTATCCGGACGTAGACAATGGAACTGAGTTTGTTAACAAACAACTTAGTGAATTTATGAAAGCATTGGAATCAGCCATCAAAGAAGTGTTCCACGAACTCCTCAACAGCGGTTGTAGTTGAAAGGCGAAATCGAACTCTTGTAGAAGCCGCTAGAACAATGTTGATTTACTCAAAAGTTTCAATGTTTCTCTGGGCTGAAGCTATTGCCACTGCATGCTACACACAAAATCGTTCCCGATTCACACTTGTTCATGGAAAGACACCATATGAACTTGTCCATAACAGAAAACCTAATCTCTCTTTCCTCCGTGTGTTTGGAGCATTGTGCTATCCAACTAATGAGGGTCAAGACTTAGGCAAACTTAGAGCTAAAGCAGACATTGGAAGTATTTATAGGGTATGCACCAAACAAAAAGGGATACCGAATCTACAACAAAAGAACCCGAAACATCATGGAAACAATTCACGTTACGTTTGATGAGTTGACCGGTCAAACGGCTCCTGAACAATTCAGTTCTGGACCCGCACTTCAAATCAGTCTAATTGGTTCATCCCTTGTTCCAAACTCTTCTCAAGAAACTCCATATGTACCTCCATCGGAAGATGATTTAAGGAAATTGTTTGATCCTATGTTTGATGAACTTTATGATCCGAGTACTAATGAGGTGTTGATCCCTACAACAGAGGCTGCTCATATTCCAGTGAATGAAGTCAATCCCTCAGTCTCAATATCTTTAAGTCAAGAAGCACCTGGCTGATCCTTCATCTCATCAACAAATAATCATTCTTCAAATGTACATCATGGAACTGTTTCTGGCTTCAATGATGAAGTTAATCCCTTTGCTACTCCGAAGATGCTCCTTTGAAAACATATTTGCTCCTGAATCTTCATGAGAACCATCTTCTTCAGGAGACATCAACTCTGCTACTTCGGTCCCTCAACAACTACCACATGAACACCTCAGAAAATAGACTCACGATCATCCATTAGACAACATCATTGGAAATCCCCCTCGTCCAGTATCCACACGGAAACAACTTGCAACCAATGCCTTATGGTGCTTCTTCAACTCCGTACTCTCTAAGATCGAACCAAGAGATGGGAAAGTCATGGTGCAGCCAGTTCAAAAAAGACAGTACGAACAAGGAAGAGGTGGAGTCGGCAGAGAATATGTGGCAAATCAGAATCGGGGAAGGAATGGAAATCAAGGTCAAGCTAAGCTGATCAAATGTTATAATTGTGGTGGTGAGGGACACATTGCAAGGAACTGCACATCTCCAAAGCGTCCACAGAATGCTGATTACTTCAGAGATAAGATGCTGCTTGTGCAAGCTCAGGATAATGGTGCTGCTTTGGATGAAGAGGAATTGTTGTTTCTAGCTGAGGGCAATGCCAAGACCTATGATGCAGATGTGGATGAGCAGCCTATTCAGGAGATAGGTCACAATCATCAGAATGCCTTTCAAGTCGCTGATTGTGATGCATACGACTCTGATGTGGATGATGGACCTACTGCACACACAATCTTTATGGCTAGCATTTCTCCAATGGTTCTCCCAAGGTCTCCTCTTCACCACAAGCTGGCCCATCCAAAGACAAACTCATCTCAGAGGTACTAAAACTATACGATGATGCTGATGTGCAAAAGATGCATGACAAAGTACTATCAACTGAAACTTTTGTATCAAATATTGAAAATATGGGTAATATCAATGTTGTCCCATATGATCAATATGTGAAACAAAGTGAAAGTGAAGTTGTACCAAGTGATGCATCTCCTGCAGTCAACAATGACTATATTTTTGATGAATACACTGCCTGTGCTCCTGATGAGTCTGTAATGTCTGAACTAAATGCCTATAAAGAACGTGTTGCTATTTATGAACAACGTGCAAAATTTGAGTTGACCACCCGTGAGCAGGAAATGGATGACCAAATGCGTACAACTATTAGAAAAAGTAGGTTTAGAGAAGAAGTATTAAAACAAGAGTTAAACTTCTTGCAAGAAAAACTTTCAAAAACTGCTAAGCAAAAACAAGAACTTCAAGAAAATGTTAAAATGCTTAAGCAAGAATTTAATGCTAAGGAATCAAAACTTTTGAATGATTTTTCTAATCTAAAAACCTTGAAAAACAAGCTTGAAAATAAGTTGTACGTACAAGGAAACACCATTCAGATTGCTCACATGATCACTAAGCATAGAGTCCTAAGCGATAAGCATAGCATTCCCTTGTTGAGGAACCAAATCCAGAGGTCATTAAAAAGGCTAGAAATGCTCATAAGGTTCTTTATGATGGCATGAAAATCCTTAAACCTAGACAGAAACCTAGTTGCGTTGAGTGCACTGAGGAAGATAAGAAATCAGATGAAATCACTAGGGAAAAGTTAAACAAGAAACTAGCTGATCCAAAATGTAAAGAAAAGAAAGTTATCATCACACCCCATGATTACAAAAAGGAGAATTGGATTTCCTTAAACAAGTTTAAGCCTCAGACATTGTTAACTCCCGAACAAGTGTTCTGGAAAATGGATTTAGATAAGCAGAAAGCTGAAAATATTGTTGAAACCAACCCTCCCCTTCGGAAAATGCCTAGAGCGACTGTGTATCCTCCTAATACACCAATGCATCTTGTTCCTAGAACAATTGCCACTAAAAGCAAGACCTTAATCAGTCAATATGTTATTTTTCAACTATTTGTTGATTTTGAGAAAACTTGCAAGAAAAGGATCACACCCACTGGTATAACTGAAGGAGAAAGGGGTTTTGAGCAAATAAAAGAATGTTATTTAACTGAGGTCATGCCTTTCTTTAAACAACTAAAAGATCACTTTGAGAGTCTTAAAAGGGAATGAATTGATATTAAGAAATGGAAAAGGAATTTGATGCAATGATTGTTGAAGTTAGTGATTATGAGCGAGCATTAAAATATAATGAGATTGAGAGGAAGAACTTGCATACACTAAATGAGAATATGATTTCTGAATGTATTGCTCAAGATGTGTTTTTCACTGCTACAAATTGTTCCATTAATGCTTCCCAATTTCATGATCGTGTCATTGAGCTTGAAAAAACTAATTCTAAACTATCTGAGAAAATTGAACTGGATGATCACGACAATTTGGTTAAACATTTTTCTAAACTAGAGTCTGAGCATTTTAATTTACAACTAAAATATCAACATCTTAAAGAAAATGTCAAAACTTCAAATATCAAGACATCCTCAGATGCTCCAGAGTTTGATGCAGTTTTTCAAATTAACAAACGTGATGAACAGATTCAAGCTCATTGCAACACGATCAGAAAGTTGAAAGCCCAAATCTCTCAATTAAAGGGTCAAAAGAACAATATGACAGGCTCCCAAATGCCTCCTCCTTTAGATTCTCAGAATTCTCAAACTTTTCATCTTCAAAACTTAGTTAATGCCTTACAAAAGGAAAACGAGAGTTTTCTAGAAGAAAATGAAAAAGTTAAACGACATTTTAAAGAGTTATATGATTCAATAAAAGTCACCCGTGACCAAAACAACGAAAAAATAACGTCTTTACAAAAGGAAATTGAGAATCTGAGAAGTAAGGGAAATGGGAAACTGCCACTTGTTTTCAATAAGAATGTTGTCTCAAAGTCACCCTTAGATTGCAAATACACTGTGACAGTTAAATATATTCCTCCTCATCTTAGGAATAATGAACATGCTTTTCATGAATACTGTGCTCACCTTAAGGATAGTCTAGAATGTCTCCGTGAGATTGTCGAAGAGGATTTCATTAACAAACCTCTTGATAGTGAAATTAGGTTTGCTTGCCTCCAGGCCAAACGATCTCAAGAGCTGCTTGAATGTGTAATTGCAACATGTCCAAAATCCTTAGGTGAAAAAGGCAAAGCTGTGAAGCCTTGTTCTATGCCTAGTGCCAAGCAGGAAATCCGTTCTATGCCCAGTCTTAAGAAAGTAAACACTAATGTGCCTTCAAGTAGTTCAGATTCCAGATATGTTAGTGCTAAGAAAGTGAACTTTAGTGTGCCTGCAAATAGCTCAAATCACAGTCTTAAGAAAGTATACACTAATGTGCCTTCTAGTAGTTCAGATCCTTGCACATCAAGTTCAGGAATGCAAAAATTAGATCAACCAACTAATGTTCCCATTCCCTCTACAGGAGTAATCAATGACTTTAAAGCGAGCAGGTCAAAGTCTCAAGACAATACAAGGAATGATAGGACCTTGCAAGCTAAGAATGTGCATTGGAAGAGAGTAGAAGACCAATCTAGGAACTTTAAGCTTGAGTTGAATAAAACGAATCGTGTTGATTCTAGTATTAGCCTTAGGCGTACTGTAATTAATTCAAATTCTGATACTATTTGCAAACCTTGTAATGATGTTTGCTTGAATTCTGTTGCTAATCATGAATGTGGTGTGAATGCTTTGTCTAATGCTGTCAAATGCCCGTTAAAATTGTTAATGCTAATAATCGTGCAAATAAGGCTAAAAGGCAAAAACGAAAGATTGTTAGAAAACAGTGGAAACCCACAGGAAGAACTTTTATAAAGATAGGTTATTATTGGATACCTTTTGGCCATAAGAATAATCAGTTTTACTCTCAAACTGCTAAGATTATGCCCACTAGAAAATGGATGCCTACTGGTAGAACTATTCCCTTAAGAAGTGAACATACTTTGAATAGGTCAAATACAGACACCAGACTGCATCTATTCCCAATGATTCCATTGCTTCTACTTCTGATATGGATGTTTCTATTTATGATGTGGGTGTTCCAATTACTGTTACTAACCAAGTGGAACCCATTCTTGCATGGGGATCCCAATTATCCAGTTATCCATTCTTGTCTGTGTTCAACTGCAGATCGTTCAAATCGTTCTGTGGTACCTGGACTCAGGCTGTTCCAAGCATATGACTGGAGACCGGTTGCGGCTCATGAACTTCGTGAGCAAATTCATCGGGACAGTTAGATTCGGTAATGATCATTTCGGTGCAATTATGGGTTATGGTGATTATGTTGTTGGTGATAGTGTTATCTCTAGAGTATACTATGTGGAAGGTCTTGGTCATAACATGTTCTCTGTTGGTCAATTCTGCGATTCTGATCTAGAAGTAGCCTTCAGAAAACATACTTGTTTTGTTAGAGAACTTGATGGTAAGGAACTTTTAAGAGGAACTCGTGGTTCAAATCTTTACACCATCTCTATCGAAGATATGATGAAGTCTTCTCCAATTTGCTTGTTGTCAAAGGCTTCAAAAACAAAGTCATGGTTATGGCATCGTCGTCTCAATCACTTGAACTTCGGCACCATCAATGATCTCTCGAGAAAGGACTTAGTTGTAGGTTTACCTCGACTAAAGTATGAAAAGGATCATCTTTGTTCAGCATGTCAATTGGGAAAAAGCAAGAAGTATGCCCATAAACCCAAACCTACTAACTCAGTCACAGAAGTTCTTCATACAATTCATATGGATTTATGTGGACCAATGAGAGTGCAGAATATCTTTGGGAAGAAATATGTGTTAGTTGTGGTTGATGATTACTCTAGATTCACCTGGGTCAAGTTCTTAAGGACAAAGGATGAAACTCGAGATATCATTATCAAACTCATCAAACAGCTGCAGGTTCGTCTTAACAAAACGGTCAGAATTATCCGAACAGACAATGGAACTGAGTTTGTTAACAAACAACTTAGTGAATTTTATGAAAGCATTGGAATCAGCCATCAAAGAAGTGTTCCACGAACTCCTCAACTGAACGGTGTAGTTGAAAGACGAAATCGAACTCTTGTAGAAGCCGCTAGAACAATCCTGATTTACTCAAAAGTTCCAATGTTTCTCTGGCTGAAGCTATTGCCACTGCATGCTACACACAAAATCGTTCCCTGATTCACACTGTTCATGGAAAGACACCATATGAACTTGTCCACAACAGAAAACCTAATCTCTCTTCCTTTCGTGTGTTTGGAGCTTTGTGCTATCCAACTAATGAGGGTCAAGACTTAGGCAAACTTAGAGCTAAAGCAGACATTGGAGTATTTGTAGGGTATGCACCAAACAAAAAGGGATACCGAATCTACAACAAAAGAACCCGAAACATCATGGAAACAATTCACGTTACGTTTGATGAGTGACGGTCAAATGGCTCTGAACAATTCAGTTCTAGACCCGCACTTCAAATCAGTCCAATTGGTTCATCCCTTGTTCCAAACTCTTCTCAAGAAACTCCATATGTACCTCCATCTAAGATGATTTAAAGAAATTGTTTGATCCTATGTTTGATGAACTTTATGATCCGAGTACTAATGAGGTGTTGATCCCTACAACAGAGGTGGCTCATATTCCAGTGAATGAAGTCAATCCCTCAGTCTCAATATCTTTAAGTCAAGAAGCCTTCTGCTGATCCTTCTGCCTCATCAACAAATCATCATTCTTCAAATGTACATCATGGAACTGTTTCTGGCGTCAATGATGAAGTTAATCCCTTTGCTACTCCTGAAGATGCTCCATTTGAAAACATATTTGCTCCTGAATCTTCATCAGAACCATCTTCTTCAGGAGACATCGACTCTGCTACTTCAGTCCCTCAACAACTACCACATGAACACCTCAGAAAATGGACTCACGATCATCCATTAGACAACATCATTGGAAATCCCTCCCGTCCTGTATCAACACGGAAACAACTTGCAACCGATGCCTTATGGTGCTTCTTCAACTCCGTACTCTCTAAGATCGAACCAAAAGATGTTAAAACCGCCATGAATGAAGATAGCTGGTTCAATGCTATGCAAGATGAAATTCATGAGTTTGATCGACTTGATGTATGGGAGTTAGTACCTGCTCCAGATTGTGCTATGATTATTGCTCTAAAATGGATCTTCAAAGTGAAACTTGATGAGCATGGTGATGTGTTGAAGAACAAGGCTCGATTAGTTGCTAAAGGATACCGTCAAGAGGAGGGTATAGACTTTGAGGAATCTTTTGCTCCTGTTGCTTGAATCGAGGCAATTAGAATCTTTTTGGCTAATGCTGCTAGTAAGAACATGGTAGTCTATCAAATGGATGTGAAGACGGCATTTCTGAACGGAGATCTTAAAGAAGTCGTCTACGTCAGCCAACCTGAAGGATTTGTAAATCAAGAGCATCCTACTCACGTTTATCGTTTGAAGAAGGCCTTTTACGGTTTAAAGCAAGCTCCAAGGGCATGGTATGATACACTGTCAAAGTTTCTTCTATCAACCGGATTTAGCAAAGGAGCAGTTGATCCAACATTGTTCACCAGGAAGTCAGGCAAACATTTAATTCATGTTCAAATTTATGTTGATGATATTATTTTTGCCTCGACAGACCCAATGGAATGTGATCGTTTTCTAATGAAATGAGTTCAAAATTTCAAATGTCAATGATGGGACAAATGTCATTTTTCTTGGGATTACAAATTTCGCAAAGTCCCGGAGGCATTTTCATAAATCAATCTAAATATGCAACTGAGATCTTAAAGAAATTTGGATTTGATTCAAGTGACCTGTTGACACTCCCATGATTGATCGAACCAAACTAGATGAGGACCACTCGGGGATCATGATTGACCAAACAAAATATCGTAGTATGATTGGATCCCTGATGTACCTCACAGCCAGTAGACCAGACATCTTGTTCGCTGTTTGCATGTGTGCTAGATACCAGGCTAAGCCTACTAAAAAGCACCTTGAAGCGGTTAAACGGGTCTTTCGGTATCTCCAAGGAACCATCAATATGGGACTTTGGTACCCGAAGGACACCGGTATGTCACTAACGGCCTATGCAGATGCTGATCATGCAGGGTGTCAAGATACTCGTCGAAGTACATCTGGAGGTGCTCAGTTTTGGGTGATAAGCTTGTGAGCTGGTCTTCAAAGAAGCAAATGAGTACTTCTATTTCCTCTACAGAGGCTGAATACATAGCCATGTCATCTTGTTGTGCTCAAGTCTTATGGATGAGATCTCAATTATCGGACTATGGCTTTGAATTCAACAAAATCCCTCTGTACTGTGATAATAAAAGTGCTATTGCTCTCTCATGCAACAACGTTCAACACTCAAGAGCAAAGCATATCGACATTCGACATCATTTCATCAGGGAACAAGTGGAAAAAGGTGTGGTGGAACTCTATTTTGTGAGGTCTGAATATCAGTTAGCAGACATCTTCACCAAAGCTCTTCCAAGAGAACGTTTTGAGTTTATTCTTCCACGTCTTGGCTTGAAAAGTCTTCAACCAGAAACACTCAAACGTCTTCAGGAGGAAGACGAGGAGTAAAGGTCTATCTTCATCTATCTCTTGTATATATCTATTCGAAAAACAAAATACAAAATTATAAAACCTTCAAAAACCATAAAAATCTGAAAAATTCGAAAAATCTTCAAAAATATTGTCAATTTGTCATGCTTTTTCTCGGTTCGTCAATATCTACGGTCTTTGTGCTGTCATTCAAAGAATGACACGGGACTTTAGATGCTGTTCGAACTCTTAAAAAAAAAAAAAAAAAAAAAAAAAAAAAAAAAAAAAAAAAAAAAAAAAGAAAACAATGGTTTATTGTCATTTCAGGCAGTAACCCGCTTTTCAAAGAAAGAACAGAGCCATACTTTATCATGTTTTCAAAATTCCATGCTCTGATTCTTTAAACATTTATCTGCTGAAAACTAACTGCTTTGAAAAATAACTCAGTCTCTATTTTTGATAATCATCTGGACTTATTTGTCAAAATATCAATCTCTCAATCAACAACCTATGTCATTGATTGAGGGGGAGAATGATTTCAATTAAATTAAAAAGTTATTTGGCATTCAATTGTTTTCAAAAGATATTCATGCATGTTTTATCAATGGAGTTTAAAGTCTTAAAATCCGATCATTATCATTTAAAACGCTTTCATAATCAAGTCACAATTCTCCTTAAAAGCTTTCAAAATCAATTTAAATCTATAAGAGATCACAAATCTCAAATGATTTGATAATTGTGATCGGGGGAGAATGTGTGATTTAAATTGGATTTAAACTGATAATTCGGTAAATGGTTTTATAAGGATGTACAAGCTCTCCTTCCCACATGTGACAAACGATTTCAAATTTTCCATGCACATGTTGAGGGGGAGCATCTATCTTAAACCTATGATTTGAAACGTGATAACTTATCTCAAGGTGCAGGTTCCCTCTAGTATGTGCAAAACTCTTTTCAAATCTCGAGGCACATATTGAGGGGGAGCAAAATCATGAAAACCTCATCCTTCCCAAAATGCTTTATCTACTTGATTCGATTAGGGAAGTGATGTTGATATTTTTTGAAAATGGTAATCAAAGAAGTTAATTCTTTCTCTTGCCTCCGTGTGGAAAACTATTTCAAATACTTGATGCACATGTTGAGGGGGAGTTCTTCTTCTAAAAATATCAAAACAATTCAGGTACAAAATGCTTTGATAAAATATCATAAGTATCTGGATTGATTTTCAAATGGTTTTCAATTGGTTCCTATGGCAGATGAACAATACCAAAAAGACCGACCAACTTTACATTATGTATGGTGATATAAGGACGATAAGGTTAGGTATGTGTTCCCATGATCCGCCAGAACCGGAGGGATCTACCCATGGACTATCCACTAGTTAGTGTAGAGTTCTTAGGTATGATGATAAAAGGAGAAAAATGAGATATGGGAAGAGTGCGGACTGAGACTGAGCTAGTACTGGAATAAACCCAACAAGGTTCTAGCTATGAAGTCTCGGTAAGCACTGAAGGGGTTGAAGAATTAAAAAGAATTGAATGAGAAAAGGGTGAAAACAAATAGCCCTCCATTTATTCAACCTTAGGGCAGAAACCGGGTTCAATTCATATGCTACTGATGGTAACATCGGTATTGAAGACAAGACGTCATGGACCCAGTGACGCACTGCACTTCAACTTTCCAAACCACTCAAGTTCCTCTTAAAAGGACTTGTTTCATTCTCACGGGAACCGACATTATCTATCGACTTTCTCTTAGAGATTGTTGATATTGAAGGAGGAGACCCTCTCCCTAGTCTCCGATATAGGATCCAAATATGCACAAATTGAGTCTAGTGCCACGAGATCATCAATAAATCTCATTAGGACACTTTCAATGAAGACTCTCTGTTTCACACAATGTGGAAAGAGAGATTATATCTTGAGTCCTACGCATTATCCTTGTGGTATTGCCAGAACATCTGAGTGATGTGTTTACATATTCACTGTGAAGATGGAAAGCCTTCTGGAGCCAACATCTAACAAGCTCCTGGTAGGTGGCATGTGAGATCTATTATATAGATCAACCATGTGACAACTGAACAGAAACAATGGGGCGATTCAATCTTTTGAATCAATCCTGGTTCAGGTTATGGATTGACGGATACCTTTGAAAAACCGGTCTTTGTGCTTTAAAACTCTTTTCATTAGCACGTCGACCGTGTACTAATTTTCAAATCAAAAGGTGTTTTATGATTGATAATTGATTTTCATTAAAACCTTCGTTATATTGCAAAAACAATTTCTATTGAGCAATACACGATTGTTTTTCAAATCTCTTTTCATCAATCAGTGGACGTAAATTCGCTGGTTCACTCACTCCGTGTTGTCTTCTTTGAGACGTTCCGGTTTGAGAACAGCTAGAGCAGCTGCGAAACCCTGTCAAGGAAATTCTTCGGAATTATACCTGATCACAGGCAGTACTTGTACTGATCAACGGGGAACCGTGGGCCGTGTACCTCAATTCATCGAAAGTGATCAAAGACACTTTCGTGCGCTTTATTGCTAACTGTTTTATGCAGGTACACCCCGACGTTTGCAGCTGATCAGAATGAAGCGGTCAATCCATAGCCGCATGCTCACCTAACACATTCATCTCAAAAGAAATCATGATTAGTGCATCAATGACTCTGATATTTTCACTCCATGCTTCTGCTACGCTGCTGCCAATATCATGAATCAACTAAAGCTTCCGCTACTCTGATGAGAAGATATCATGATCCAGAATGTGAGCATGTCGGTCCAAATGTCACAACATCACATAATACCAACACCACAATGGATGTTTCAGAGATTTTCTATTAGCTGATGATCTCAAAAGCTGGCTCAAAATTATTATCACGTGGATCAGTAAAAGACCTCCACTTGGATTATCCAAACATGCAATGAGAAGAATCAATGACTACGAGCTTCAGAGCAAAGTACTACATCAAGAATGCAAGAACAATTGTTAATGTAATATCTGTTTGTATTCAATGTAATTTTAGTATATGTTTGAGGTGACCTCCCTTAGGGGGAGATTGTTAGGAATTAGAAATTCCATGTATTAAAGAGTCGGTCACCTCAAGTATATGTAATCGTTAGAAAGCTCGTAGTCATAGTTATTTTATGTTAAGTAGTATTTTGTTAAGTAACACCGTGGAGGACGGACGGGTCTTTACCCACTGTATGCCTGATCCACAGCCCGTTGTGTGGCATTTTATGTAAGACTATAAATACTCTCTACCTCCCAAGGTAGAGAGTTGGAGCTCATAATAATATTTTCTTTCTCTCACTATAGTTCCCAACTCTCTTCCTTTCTCTCACTAGAACTCTCTCTCTCTAACATTCTTATACACCTACTTTGATCATGGTTTAGAGTGTTTGTGAAATCCAATATTTTACAAAAACAATTGCAAATCAAGTATAACACACTTGATGTTAATTTGAACTTAAAAATTAAATCTTTAAACGTGGAAATTTCTGATCTTAAAAACCAACTTTCTAAACAAAAAGCAACTTATTCTGATCTTGAAAAAGAGAAAAAACAGTTGATTGCTGATTTTTCAAAACGAGAAGATTCTCTTCTTGATGAAATTCTTGAGAAAAATGATAAAATCAACAAATTGGAAAATTTGCTTGCCACAACGGGTCATTCAGCTCAAACTATCAACATTTTAACAAATTAGACAAATCCGTATTTTCATACAACTCAAAAAATTGCTCTTGGTAACAAACCTCCTTGTGCACTCAAGAAAGCTCAGAAAGAACAAAATGTTTTGTATAATGGAAAAGATTTGTTAGATAAGCATGAACCCGTTCAAGTTCGTGATTCTCATGAAACCTTAGAACTAATCGAAGAGAGTAGATCAAAAATGAAACAAAAGAACCCAGAAATGAAACCAATCGACTACAAGATGTATAACAAAATTTTTGGAATTACTTTTGTTCCTCAAAAAGAAAAGTCAAAGTTTTCCATAACACCCAGTGTTTCAAACAAAGAGTCAAAATCAGTGTCAAAACCAGTTTCAAAGCCAATTGTTGTCTCAAAATCACTTTCAAACATTGAACAAATGTATTCAAACAATCCTTTTAACACAAGTGATGCTAGAAGCATTTTAGAAGATGTTAAAACTAGAATTGGGAGACTTCAAGAGATTGTTAAAACTAAACCAATATTACAACTAACATATGGTTTTCTAGTTTTGATGATGAAATGAAAAAGTTTTTTGAAACTCAAATTGCCCCTCCGCTGAATAACATCAGTGCAAGGGTAATTCATTTTGAACAAGCATTTTTGAAAGAAACTGTTGACTTTGTCAAGGACCATAAATCCCTGGTAAAGAAAGCTAATGAAAGTGTTGAACACATCAAAGTTTTGGAAAATTTAAATGATTCTCTCTTCGAAGATGTTATAACTACCGATATCATGTCCATTGTTTTACAAACATATTCTGTTGAAGATCATGAAAGACTCCAGTCTGATACCTCCGTAATTGTTTCAAAATATGAAAAAGCTCTTGAAAAACTTTAAAAAGAAAATGTCTCATATTTTAAACAACTTGATCGAAAAACTGAGGAATGCAAGTATGACAAACTGTCGTATGAGCGTGCCTACAAGGACATGAAAGAAAAAAAATGATCTTTGGGTTGTGGATACTAAGATTGCAAAACCATAGACTGAGGAGAAAGCAAATGTTCCAAAACAGGTTTACAAACCAAAAATGTCTATTTCTCTGCATCCTCCAAAAGTCAATGAGAAAAATGAATTGTCAAAACCAGTCACTCTACCTGCCTTTCCTAAACAAAATGATAAAAATGAAAAAGCGGTTATCGAGAATCCAAAAGTTTTAGCACCTGGCCTTTTTAAGATGAGTACCACTAATGCGTCTGCCTCTACATCTAAACCATATGGAACAAACGACATAAGTTTAGAAAAGCACTCTAAAGAGACTAGGAAATCTGAAACCACTTCTCTAGATAAAAATGTGAATCCTAATGCGTGTGCCTTACCTTCTACAGGACTAGAAAGCAAATCTAGGAGCAGCAGACTAAAGCCTAAGAGCAATACAAGGAACCATAGAGTCGCGCGTGCCTCTAGAAGTACTAGCTTGAATAAAGAGAAGAAAGTAGAAGAATACCCTAGGAATTTACTGCTTTATAATAAGAAAGATATTTCATCTGAATGTAATGAACCTATGAAACTTGCTAAGTTTAATGAATGTGTTGAATCTCTTTGTGTAACTTGCAAGAAATCTTTAATTAATGTTCATGATGATTGTGTTTCTACGAATGAGAATGTTAAGCCTGGTCAGAAGAACGTTCCAAAAAGAACTTATGCTAAACCAATAGGAAGACTAGTTGCAAGATTTAGGTCTTACACTACTGATAAGAAGCATACTGTTTACTTTAGGGATAATATTTGAAAACCAACGGGTAGAATTTTCACACTCCAGAATGGTAGAATGAGTGATACACCAACATACCCAGTAGAAAACTTCTATGAGTGTGATCAGGACTTTACCTCTAACCCAAAGGAACCAAAATCAAAACGGTTTCCAAAAACATCTTCTTCTGTATTTGGCAGGTTATCGAAATATGTCTTTGGATCGTCGACCCGGGTTGCTCCAAGCACATGACCGGGAATCTGAAGCTGCTGATCAATTTCGTCTGGAAATTCATGAGAATCGTATGTTTTGGAAATGATCATGTAGCAGCTATCATGGGTTATGGAGATCTACCTTTTGGAAATTATTTGATCACTCGGGTTTACTATGTCAAAGGGTTGGGACACAATTTTTTTTCGGTCGGGCAGTTCTGTGATGCAGATTTAGAGGTTGCATTTAGGAGAAATGCATGCTTCGTTAGGAACTTGGATGGCACTGATCTCTTAACTAGGAATCATGATACAAACTTGTATGCTATTAACATAAACCAAATGGCCTCTTCATCTCCAATATGTCTTATGACACGAGCATCTGGAACAAAGTCCTGGTTGTGGCATAGAAAGCTATCCCATCTCAAACTTGCCAAAGGCAAGATCTTCAACGGAATTCCAAAGTTCAAATACACCAAGGATCACTTATGTCCATCATGTGAACAAGGAAAACGCAAAAGAGCATCATATAAACCCAAATCCGTGCCAAGTTCTGAAGCAAAGTCGCATATGTTGCACATGGACTTATGTGGCCCAATGAGAGTTGAAAGCATTAATGGGAAAAAGTATATTCTTGTCATTGTTGATGATTATTCAAGATATACATGGGTTAAGTTTCTGAGGTCAAAAGACGAAGCACCAGGCATCATCATCACCTTTCTAAAGCGTATTCAAGTACTTCTTCAAGCTCCAGTAAGAGTAGTAAGAACAGACAACGGCATAGAATTCACAAACGAAGAGTTAAGAACTTATTTTGAAGATGTTGGAATCAGACATCAGACATCAGTTGTTAGAACTCCACAGCAGAATGGGCTAGTTGAAAGAAGAAATCGAACTCTTGTGGAAGTTGCTCGCACAATGCTAATTTATTCTAGTGCACCGTTATTTCTATGGGTTGATGCTGTTGCCACTGCTTGTTTCACTCAGAACCGATCCCTAATCCATCCAAGATTCAATAAAACCCCATATGAGCTAGTGAACAATAGAAAACCTGATATCTCTTACCTTCATGTGTTTGGCACTTTGTGCTATCCAACGAATGACAGAGAAGATCTAGGTAAACTGAAAGCTAAAGGTGATATAGGAATCTTCATTGGATATTCAGATAACTCGAGGGCATTCAGGGTGTATAACAAAAGAACTAGGAAGATAATGGAGACTATGAATGTGAATTTTGACGAACTTTCACAAATGGCTTCTGAGAGACTCGCTCTAGAACCCGCGCTTAATCTGATGGCTTCTAATCAAAACAGATTAGAACCCGCACCAAACCTGCAGAATTCTATACACATCAGTTCAGTACTCATACATCAAAGAGCTCCATCAACTTTTGCTGACACACCTCATGAACAAGAATGGGAGAATTTCTTCGAGTTAATGTTCGATGAATACTATGGTGGAACTTCGACAAATGCATCAAACCGTCATTCCGCTGTACCCGCTCAAAATCATCCACCACCACCAACAGAAGATGCATCTACCACGGTCGAAACCAATGCACCAACTCCATCAACGTCATCTACATCGACTTCTGCAAATCCTATCCTTGAAACAGTTTTACCAGCAGTTGATGAGCAAAACCAAAACATATCATTTCAAGAAGAACCTTCACAAAACCAGAACAATGCAACGTTAGATGAAGACTCATTTGTAAACCCGTTTGCTATGAAATCAGCTGAATCATCTTCAATCTTACGAGAACCATCTAACTCGCATACGTTTAACAAACGGTATCCTTCTACTCTGAAGTGGACAAAAGACCATCCAATTGAACAAGTTATTGGTGAACCTTCACGGCCAATTTAGACGAGATGCCAACTTGCCACCGATTGCGACTTTTGCATTTACCTTTGCTCAATTAGCAATATTGAACCGAAGAACATTCGGGAGGCAATGGCAGACAATGCATGGATAGAAGCAATGCAGGAGGAACTTCTCCAATACCGTCTACATGACTCTTTGGATTTGGTTCCAAGACCAATTGACATTCACGTCATTGATCTCAAATGGTTATGGAAGAACAAAAGGGATGAAGAAATTACTGTAATTCGCAATAAAGCTCGTCTTGTGGCCAAAGGATACAGACAGGAAGAAGGGATAGACTTTGAAGAGTCATTCACGCCGGTAGCCAGACTTGAAGCAGTCAGGATATTCTTAGCCTATGCAGCTCACAAAAACATCACGGTTTATCAGATGGACATTAAGATTGCGTTCTTGAAAGGAACTCTAAAAGAAGAAGTGTATGTGAGTCAGCCAGAAGGCTTCATAGACATGGAACATCCAGACTACGTCTACAAACTCAAAAAGGCTATCTATGGTTTGAAACAAGCTCCGAGAGCGTGGTATGATGAATTGACCTCTTTCCTTATCAAAAACAATTTCACCAAAGGAACTGTTGATCCTACCTTGTTTACCCGAAAGTACAACAATGACATTTTGATTGTTCAGATTTACGTGGACGACATTATTTTTGGGTCCACTAATCCGAACCTCTCAAAACATTTTGAAAAACTCATGAAAAGAAAATTTGAAATGTCCATGATGGGGGAACTAAAATTTTTTCTTGGTTTACAAATACATCAGTCCCCTCATGGAATTTTTATTAATCAATCGAAATATACAACTGAGATTTTGAAAAATCATGGTATGGATAATTGTGATTCGGTCGGTACACCAATGGTAACTTCACCAAAAATTGGAGTTGATTTATTTGGGAAACCCATTGATCCGAAGAAATATCGGAGCATGATTGGTTCTCTCATGTACCTCACTGCTAGTCGACCCGATATTCATTTTGTTGTTTGCTTATTAGCATGGTTTCAGGCAAAGCCTACCGAAGACATCCATTCACATGGTACTTTGGTATCCGAAGGAATCCGGATTTGATCTAATCGCCTTTTCAGATGAGGACCACGCAGGTGATCAAGTTACTGCAAAAAGTACATCAGGAGGAGCATAATTTTTGGGTGAAAAGTTAGTCAGCTGGTCTTCAAAGAAACAAGATTGCACTGCACTTTCAACTGCTGAAGCTGAGTATGTGTCTCTATCTGCGTGTTGTGCTCAAGTTCTATGGATGAGAACACAACTCACAGATTATGGCTTTACTTTCGATAAAATACCTATGTATTGTAACTCAAAAAATGCCATAGCCATATCATGCAATCTTGTTCATCACTCAAAGACTAAGCACATTCGTGTCCGTTACCACTTCATAAAAGAGCACGTAGAAGAAGGTACTGTTGAATTATTTTTCGTAAAGACAGATTACCAACTCGCCGATCTATTTACTAAAGCCCTTTCAAAAGAACGATTTGATAATTTAGTTCGACGAATTAGAATGCGAAGCCTAACCCCTGAGAAGTTAGAACGTCTTCTCGAATCTTCTTGAAAATGATTTTCCAAAAAGATTCGCTGTAAATATTTTTGAAAACAAAATACAAAATTTGAAAAACCAACAAAATCAAAATATAAAAATATAAAACTTTAAAAAATACAAAAACAATATAAAATCAAAAATCTCAAAATATTCTTCTCACGACATGTCTCTCGTATAATCGATATTCTTTACGTTTCTAGAAATGTCATTCAACAATGATACGGATATGTACAGATGCTTGAGCGAGAGTTATTTAAAATGTTTTCTAAAAATGTCGTTCCTCAAAATTTCTTCAAAAAATGGCTTTCGTATACTTCAGTACGAAACCCGTACCAAAAATGATGACTTTTGATTATTTTCAAATCAAAACTCGTGTTTTTTAAAGAAAAAATCTAGTGTACGCTTCGGTGCACTACATTTAAAACTGGTGAGAAATCATCATCATCTTGAGCACCTTTTTCAAGATTGTTCAAAAAGATTTTCAAAATCTTTCAAAATTTTTTGTGCTCAAGATAACTCCCTCTAAAACCCTTTAATTGATTATGCTTTATTAAAGGGGGAGTATAAAACCAAAATGTTCCAAATTCATGCTAAAATCAAATTCGTTTGTCTCCCCAAAATATTCTAAATAATGTTGTTTAATCCGTTGATATAAAAAATATCACGAATATGCTATTTTTTAGGGGGAGAAGACATGATTAAAATGTGATAAAAATTGTTTAATGATCGTTGTTTGAATCTCAAAAGAGCTCGACTCAGTAGAAACCAATGAATTGACGAGAAATCAAAGTCAGTAAATGTACCATTTCGAGAAACTCGTGATAGACAAGCACTTTCATGGGTCTAACCTTCTTTTCAAGAAGAGTTTACAACTTCAAGTTAGTTATTAGAGCTAGTTGTCACCTAAAAACTGACAATGGAACTCTTTAACTATGCAACGTAACCGTGTCTCGTGGGGAATTGTCTATCATGATCCGATCAATTCAAAAAGTGCGAACTCTACACTCTATGTGCAGATTTAAGTTAAAACAATATAAGCACATGTGAAGGGGGAGTGTTTCTGAAAATCAAAACTCTCAAGGTGTTAACAAAATATTTTGATAATCATAAACACTTTGAGAGATTTTCAAAAAAATGGTTTTTTGGCAACATAGGACAGTCATGGAGTTATAAGGTGACTAAGGATAGGAAATCTGTCCTATGATCCGCCAAAGCCGAAGGGATCTACCCAAGGACAATACCCATAGTTAGTATTAGAAGTCCTTAGGTATGATTGAAAAAAAGGAGTAATGTGAGAAAGGAGAAAGAAGGGGTTGAAGAATTAAAAGGAAAAGTAAAGAAAAAGGGTGAAAAAAATAGCCCTCCATAACCAACCTTAGGGCAGAAACCAGGTTCAATTCATATGCTACTAGTTGTCACTTAGATGAAGCTGGTATTGAAGACAAAGACGTCATGGACCCAGTGACTCGCTGCACCTAACCTTCTAGCCACTCAATTCCTCTTAAAAGGATTTTTTTCATTCTCACTGGGAACCCTACATAATCTATCGAATTTTTCTTAGAGATCGTTGGTATTGAAGAAGGAGACCCCCTCCTTAGTCTCCGCTTAGGAAAACCAAAGGGCACTAATCGAGTCTAGAGCCACGAGATTCATCAAAAGATCTCTTAGGAACACTTGACATTTCATCTCTTGTTGTTCAACAATAAGGACACAAGTGATACATTCTTGAGTCCTACGCAGATCTTAGCAATCTGACAGAACATTTATGAGAGGTTTCACAAATGTGATCCTCAGTGATTGAATGGAAATTCCTGCCAGGGTCAACATCAAACAGCCCTGACAGCAGGTCACTTCGGTAATTCTTTATGGGTTACGCTTAGTGTGTCTCAAATGGTCTACAGTCGTGAAGTGATGCTTCGGTGTACTTCAGCGACTCACCTGAATTGTAGATGTACTTCGGTATGTCATGTTAGCCTTCTTGAGGGCCTCCAGTTTCAGGAACAGCCTTTGTAAGAATTAGAGATGTGTTTTCACAATATGCTATTAACACCCTCGACGTTCGAACCTGTAAGTGCTGGAAATCCCGCTAAGGAGATTCCTTTCACAAATCGAATCCTGAAGATGAGGGTCGTTACTTGAATTTATTCAATGTAATGCCAACTATCCCTTATGGGATTAGGACGGCTGATTCGCCCGACCAAGGTCAATGGAATCAAGACATTCATCAAAAATAACAATAGTAGTGGTCAATTCTCTAAGAAAAGTCCACAATGATCGATTGGTATTTCTCACTAACATATTCATGCAGGTACTGATGATTGTTCCTTGGAGGAGAGACCGCACCATCTTCCCATGCTCATACCAACATCAAAATACATGAAAGTTCTCACCAAAATCAAAGGCAAAACAAAGTTAAAGATGATTCTTCGTCATTGTCAAAGAATCTACAAAGTTTAAAGACTCGAGAACTTCATCATTGGAAACTCAAAGTCAAAAAGAAGTGTGAGCATGGTGGAGAAAGACGAGGAGACACTTATACCAAAGAAGTTGACAAAAGGCAGACAACACCATTAACTGATCACAAAGCATGAAGGAACAAAGAACAAAGACTATTCTATATCGACACACAAAGTTCAAGCTCAAGAAGAGTAAAGACCTAATCAAGTGGAGCATCTTTTGAATGACCACCCCTTAAGGGGAGATTGTTAGCCTTAATAATCATTAATAGAAGTGATGGTCATTCATGTTTAGGAACTTTGTAACGTGTGTTAGATATCGTAATAGAATAGTCAACGGGCTCGTGGATTGGGCTAAGCTAAATGGCTATTAGTTAAGTTAAGCTAGCCTTTTATCATTTGTAATCCAATCCAAGTCCAATCCATATCCACGAGGCCCATTCCAAGCCCATTGGGGCGTTATGCATTTGAAGTATAAATACCCCTCAAATGTGTCATTTGAGGGGTGTGCTTGAGTGTGTTTGTATGTGTTTTTCTTTGAAATAAACATCATCTTGTTTTCATCTTTCTCTCCTCCCTACGCATACATATTCATCAAGTCACCACCTTTCTTCATCTTCTTCTTTACGCATAAGCTTGTGTTTTACGTGTTATACTCGTGTGGTAAAGTGGTATACGTGATAAGGTTGAGAAAAACAAGGTCCTACAGTTAACAATATGGGAATATTGTTATGTAAGGCAAATGCGAGTGTTGGTTATATTCTAACGAGAATGTGGATTGTTCCCGCCAAACTCATGTGTATTCGCAAGGGATACATATCGGATACCCCAACTTTCAAGCATTTACTTTTGGATCCTTGTCATAAGTAAAATATTGAAAATGGTTTGTTAAGGTCGTCCTTAGACTTGATATGCAAGCAAGTTCTGTTATGTGTGGATATCACTTTTTGTAAGTATACGCAAAACGCTTATCAAATAGGTAGTTATAAAGGCTATATTTCGGAGTGATGTGAAGCAGCATCCACAACACTTGTAGTTAATAAAGGATTTGTTACTCCACTTGATATGTGCAGAAAGATACCATGGCGCCTCTCCAGATTTAATCAGATAATTGTTTGGCCAAACCCAAAGGGTAATGCAAAATGATTCTTGATTACATTTGGTATATCTGAATTAAAATCTATAAGGAGATTCTAAATGGTTAAACTATATGGAATGAGTTCGGATCCATATCCATGGTTTAACGGTATCTATAACAAAGGATGATTAAAAGCAAGACATTAATAACCATGCTACTGAGAAATTTTTTTAAACTATTCTCTCAGACACTTTTAGTTAAAAAGCGAGTGAGAGCGTTGCTAGGTGTTTCCGTCGTTAGTTTTGTGTGCCATTCGACACTCTAACTCCCAAGTGGGAGCTGTTGGTTTGTGGGAGTTTAAAACACACGTAAACGCTAAAAGTGTGTGAGCCTATGGGGGCACACACGATAAACACGAGAGTACGTATCGAACGTATTAGATACTTGAATATATTACCCGATATGCATGCATGTGCTTGACCCGATTTTCTACTACCCATGGACAGGTTTTTCATGGACTTGGGTCGGGTTTGGAGCAGCCTTGGGCCTAGAATATCCAAACGATCGGGCAGTGGGTTGTGTTTGGGTTTGTGACTTGTCGACCAAGCTAGATGCCTTAGCTTGGATCGACTTGTGATCCTATATAAACACACCCCTCCTCAAAATGCATATGACGACATATCCTAATCCCTAAAAGTCCAAAAGCAACCGATCTACTCCTAGAACTCAACCAGATTTTGTATATCCGATTAGGGTTCTTGCATAAACCCTAAAACTTACTAAATCTTTTGATCCAAGTGATTCAGTGTTTGATCTTGTTTGGTTTACTTGTTCTTGTGTTACCTGGTCGAAAGTAGCAACAACAAGTGGGATTTTCTGATTGTTTCACTTATCGGACAAAACAGAAAAGATATATCGGATACATATTGTCCGATATCGGGTGAAAAGCAAATATGCCTTTTTGGCAGATTAGTTCTCGGGCAAAGAAGAAAGACGTGGTCTTGGGGTTTTCTTGTTCGTGATATTCAAGTGGTTTATCAAGGGGTTGATTGTTTTACGTTCTCGACTAGCTCATATCGAACGTACTCGTTTTACGTGTTGTGTATGATACTCGTAGAGGTATCTAATTTAGATACTTTGGGTTTCTTTTGGTTTTCTTGTTCGTTCACTTACGTTCATTAATCTCCAAAGGTTAGTTTTCTTATTTACCTTTTATTCAAAATTGTTTAATAAATACGTTTTTACCTAATTGCAATTATTAGATCCATTTTCCGCTGCGTACTCGTTATGCGTTACTTGGCTAACTAGAATATAAAATCCCAACAGATTTGGCCAATAAAAGATAAGAGAACATATCGTTTTAGTGATATCATTAGAGATACAGAGATGTTTCTATGTCTAGATTGCTTCTTTAAGAATTAAAAGTATAAGCTGTAATTAGTACTATGTTAGATTCATTTTGTACAAGACATTGAAAGGTTTTCAAACCTCAATAATCACACTAGATTGCTACAAAAACCCTCATAAAGAAACAATGATTAATCATATATTAACATGATGTAAATTTCGGCAACTTAATTTATCAGCCATTAAATCACTTGGGAACATGCATAATCATGTCTTGCACAAAATATGTTAGCATTAACTGTGATAATTAAGCATTAACCTCATAATATCTTAAAACATTCATATCCATTAATAAACAGCATACATAAACAACGTTCACAAAACACATCAATAGAAACAAACATCGTACGTTGACATACTAAAACACTTACACATACCACAAAAAAAGCCATATGTTCTTCAGCAATTCAAACATCACCAACAACATCGTCATGTGAATTGTGGATAATGGTATCATTCAGCAAATCTTTCTTACCAAATACTTGTGCAAATTTTTCACGAGACTGCTTCAACTTGTCACTAAGAGGAAAGATTGAACTGGCTTCTTTTAAATTTAAATAAAGACTCGCCAATTCATCATAAATTATATTGTAGTTCGCTTCAATCTTAGCATGAAATACCTGAAATTAAATTATATGAATTAAAACACAGATAGTTTTATTGACAATAACAGATATTCGATCTAAAGTTAAATATACATAAGGATAACAATTCAGGAATCATAAAAACACTCGATGTCTAAATGAAAGTAAAACCGACCTCTTCTTGTAACTCTGTTTCAGATTCAATTTCTCGCTTGGGCAACTTACCAAATCCTCCCCCGTTAACCTCCAACTTTGCTCGACACCTCATAAGAACCAAATTCCAACATTTTATCGCTGGCCTTTGACGATTAATCGGGAAAGCGTCACATCTTGTTGAATCAAGGTACAACAACTACATTTTAAAAAGCACAGAAAATAAGATTGTTAGAAAACAAGATGGTGATACCAATAATAACATCAGATTGGTGTAGTGTTAAACTCAATCAAATGTGAATATGTCTGTTAACATCTGAAAATAAGCATATTTATACATGTAAGAAAAAGAACTTACACTTAGAAAAGTCAATGGACCTATGTAAAAGCACCCACTTTTTTCCCTTTTCCATCCGCCCTTACTGGATTTCAAACATTCAAGTATAAAACCACACCAATCTAGCGTCTCAACACGAACATCGTCAGATATTTGCTCTAAAACAGTCATCGAACAAGCACCATTACTTTCACAAGCCGCCATTGTGTTAGCAAACAACATCAAGAAATTCATTTTAAACATCCTCCCAGCGTCATTAGAACTAGCAATAACATCCAAGATATCATTTGGTCGGATCTCGCTTGTTTGAAACTGTGCTTTCCAGTCTTTGATAAATGGATCATCAGAAGCTCTTGGTTCCAAAGACATTATTGACTTTCCTCCATTAGGAACACCAAGCATGTCATGGACAGCTTTAGCAGTAACTTCAATAGACCCGTCATGCAGCATTAATTCCATCTTTTCAGGATCAAATTTGTCTACAACATAATACCCTAACATAGCTGGAATTTCATCAACAAACATACCAATTAAACTTCCAAAACCCATTTCAATCAAACACCTCTTTTGATCAGGTTTCAAACAAGTAATTGTACTATACAATGCCTTTGGCGACGACCTTGTACGAATTGTTCGATGAATACTTCTTTTCCCCTTTTGCTTTTTTATCTTATGAGATACCACTTCTGATTCTTTTCCTTTCTCATTCATCGCATCATTCCTAGTTTCTTTAGACAACTTTTTGTCCACCTTGTATTTTTTGGTACGAGATTGAGCAAAAGCACCATTATCTATTTCTTTCTCAGAAATGGTAAATTCAGTTCCTTTCCTCTTTATAACTGGTTTATTATTTAAATCTTTTTTAGAACTGGTAGTTCTCTTAGGCTCCATAAGATCTTTGCACTTTTTAATAAAACCTTTAGTGAACTTTATTTTGGGACATAGGCCACTATGATTATCATTTAGTACTGAGTTGTCTTCAACTGAATATTCAGTAGATTGTTCTTCCTCAAACACCTGTTCTTGAACGACAGCGTTGTCTTCATCAACTTGTTCATTGACTTTATTTTCATCACCTAGGTTTTCATCTACAACTGGGTTGTCTTCTACTATAATTTCAGTCAATTGTATACCTACGTCGAAATGATTTCCTTTTCCTTTTTGAAGCATTTCACATTTCTTTAATTTCTTAGAGGTTGCCACTTTCCTTTTGGATTGAGGTTTGTTTTGCTCAGCCTTCTGATTTAGTACATCTACAAATACAATGGTTACATAATGAGAAGTGAGAACGGCTTTTGTTAATTTTCAGATCACAAACTATATCTACCCTAAAAGCTATAGAAACAAGATAAAATTTTAGTGAGTAGCCGTGAGTTTGTTAACAAGACATGTACAACATATAAACTTTACTACTGTAAATGATAACATGTACAAATGGAAAGCACATGTAAAACTAGCTATGTATAGCCTGTTGTAAGCTTGCTTTACATAATACTAGTAGCTAATTGACTTGTAAAATGAAACCCATATATTAAAATTTCATAATTAACAAGTTATGTGTGTACAATCAGGGGTGGCGATTCCTAGCACGACACGAAACACGATCTGAAATCGACATAAAAATAAATGGGTTATGTTTGAGACTAGACAAGTTTGGGTTGGAAATAAATCGACACGACTCACGTGTTTAATAAATAAGATAGGTTTTGATTGAGATTTTCAACCTCATTCCAACCGATTTAAATATGATATTAGTAAATATTAGTAGAAGTAAAATGTTTTGTTTCATTATAATAAGACCCGACTATTTTGTGTCCCTATCGTATAATATATCATAGATTTTCAAAATATTTTATAATGAGATATACTTATGTCAAAATATTTATCGTGTATCTTAAAGTTTTACAACATACACCTTATTATATTTGATATGTTCAACTAATAAGGTAATTAAATTATAAACGAGTCGACACGACTAGCCCGTATAATAAACGTGTTCAGCTTAGAGTTGAATTTCTAGACACGATTAACTAAACATGTTAAGTTTAGGTTGAGATATTTGAACCTGTCAACCTGTCTACCCGAATCCGCCAACCCGGAAAGGCGGAAACGACCCGAATCGCCACCGCTGCTGCAAGTTCATATTAATTGCGCAATGTATGAAGCATATATAACAATAAAAGATGTGTAGCTTAGTTACCATGTATGTGGATTGGATCAGATTTTGTAAGAGGCTCATTTTCCATTTCGTCTAGTAAATTTGGATAGTGTCTTTCACATGTAGATCGATCAAACACCATAAATTCAAACACCAATTTTTCTTGATGTTTGAACACAATAAAGTCAAACTCTTGCACTTCATTATCTATCAGAAACTTGCTCCAACCGTCACCAAAAACGCCTTTGTTACTAATGTCCACTGGCCATTCACGACGACCTCTTCTTAGTATTGCTTTCTCGCATATCTCTTCATCCAAGTTTGTCCAAAATGGTTTTGGAATTGACTGTAGAAACATATATTGCTTAATTAATTGCTAAATAATATACCTCATGTAACTTGATTCATTCAAATTAAGTGATGTATTTGTTATTCTTGGTCTGACAGTCACTCGTTTCTTTAGTAGTAACGAGTCAGATAAACGTTTATGATTAAATAAATTTGACTCACAATCATCATTTATTAGCTATTTTAAAAAGATACACCATAAATGTTCTGTATGAGGTGACTTTATTTATAGACTACATAGAGGTTGGAGGCAAATAATTAAAATGGGAAAATAACTTTAAAAAACATTATACTTGTTCAAAAATACATTTTTGGGTATTGAATAAAATTTTTTGCTTCTACGCGCACTGCATTTTTGGGTATTGAATAAAATTTTTTGCTTCTACGCGCACTGAACTTGCAATTTCAGACTTCTTGAGGTAGTAAACTTTCAATTTCGGACTTTTTGGGGTACTTTTGTGACATTTTTGCCCCTGAATTTTTAATTATTTGAGGGGCAAAAATATCACAAAATACCCCAAAGAGTCCGAAATTGAAAGTTCAGTACCCATATAAGCAAAAAAAAATTGTTCGATGCCCAAAAATATATTTTTGAACAAGTATGATGTTTTTTTAAGTTATTATCGCTAATTAAAATTCACTTCCAACCCATCTTTTATAAAACCGAGACAAATACTTATTCATGTTTAAACATAAGGGAACTTTCATATATACTTTAGAAGAATTTATTTTCTCTTTTGGATAATTTTTTTTGGTAACAAGATTAACATATTTTTTCACACGCGATTTAACAATAGTCTACAACTTTGAATATTGAACGGCTGTAGTGTAATGGCCATAAGTATTTATATTAAACTTCAAAAGTTTTAAAGTTTTTTCCATCGGAAATGGTACATCAAAAGGTTATCAAGTATGTATCACACATAATATATGGACATATAGGCGGAACAATTTGTTTGTAGAAGTTGAACAAATCATATAAAAAAAGTGGGTGTTAAAACTCATCTGATGTATATCATGTGGGATTTAACACTAAGGCTTTATTTGGTTCGTCGTAATCTGACGTAATTGGATATAATTGTAATTTAATTACATTACATATGATGTTTGGTTTGCATAATGGATTACGTAGTTTGTTTGGTTTACAATGTAATTGTAATTTAACCATTCCAATTATATCAAATGAGATAATTCAGATTGCATAGCAAGTTGAATGGAAAGTTTTGAATCACGTTGTAATTCAGTATTTTATAATTTAAAGCATAAGTATTATTATTATTATTATTATTATTATTATTATTATTATTATTATTATTGTAATGTTTTTCTAAATTACATTACGTTGACTTAAGCAAACACAATGACATATTTCATCAATTATAATTACAATACATTTCAATACATTTCAGTTCTTTGAATTACAATTTCTTCCAAAGAATACAATCTTCAAAAACATTCTGCAAAACCAACGTACCCTAAATTTCAAGCCCTTAAAAACATTGGTAAATTGGTGTAACTCTTTGTATATGACTTCGGAAAATCGATCATTGCTTGCATTGTAATGTAAGCATTTATAAATTTCACCCTTTGCACACCAAATATAAAGTAGTGGCGGCTACTTTATATTATAAGAAATCGATCATTATTAGTTTCTCTTTCAAACCAAAAACACGATCAAAATCTATTAGTTTATTAAAGTGAAGATGATACCTAAAAAAATATGAGACCGACTATATATACATAAAAAGTGTTAAAGGCCTAAGTTAATAGTTTTACTCTTAAAACACTTCTGATTATAAGCGAACCACATGGCATAATCACATGTATATCACTAGCATTGACTTTAAACCCTTAACAAAATGTAGTAAAATTAGCGTAAGTTCTGTATATAATTCCATCATTTCTTTTATTGTGAAATAAACACACACACTTAATATATCAGCGAACCGCATGCTATTATCACGTGTGATTTTAAAATGTTATATCACATGTGATTTAATACCTTCTTAAGCCTTTGTAGTAAATTTAAGGTAACTCTTTGTATATGGTTTAATTATTTCTTGCATTGTAAAACAAACATGTGTATATTTTCAAATGGAAATGATTTACACACTCAATTTATTTATTGAGACATTTACAATACAATCATATAAAGTACAGTACAAGTAACTGAAACACAAAAAAATGTCCCAATAATTATTTGTAGTATGCAAATCACCTCTCATTTTGAAACCATACACACACCTAATATATTACTACCTAACTACATGCTATAATCACATGTGATAAAAAAATAATCATAAAAAAGATCGTCATATATATGTTTGTGTGAACCTAATAATTTTTGGATGGTAGACCATCTTTAATATCTGAAAAGATGTTCAACAACAACAACAATACCAATCACGTATGCATTATGTATGAGGAAGTACATATAGACAAATCATACCCCCACTTTAAGGTAAACCCGAAAGTAGTGAGAGTGATTTCAAAAACACATCCGATCGACAAATGTGAATGTTAAGGAGAAAGTGCTCAAGAGATTGTGAATGTATGATCATAAAGATGCAACAAAAGGAGAATAATGCAAGAAAAAGAGCACATTAAAACATAGAAGCAAATATTCATTTAATACGTAAAAAACATAGCATATAAAATAAAGGAAAAGGGGGAATTAACATAAGACTATAAACGAAAACATGCAACGAACAAAAGAAGGGTAATAAAAAAGCAATCCACAAACAAGCAAGGGAACATAGAGGTACCAAAGCATGATTAAAAGAAAAAAGAAGAACAAAAACTAAAACTAGTGGCCCAAAACCTAAAATGCAAAGGAACATATGAGCGACTAAAAAACACCTATAGATCCTAGACGCCAGACTAGCTCGAACCAGATACCGACTTAGACCTAACCGCCTATACTAATTCAACCCGTATACATCCAAAGCTTCCACCCTCCTAACCGGTGAAGTCGGTCTCCTCCTAAAAGATATGTTGGTCTCCTCCTTAAAAAAAAGAAGAAGAAGAAAAAAAAAGGACAAACTAGTATAGTAAAAAATGTTTTTATAGTGTAAAGACATTGTAACTTAATTTATGAAATAAACAAGATTTCCTAATTAAGCATCAAAGTGTAATTTGTGTCTAGATTCTAGCATTGTCAAATATAGTAATATGTTGAATATGTCGGGACATATACTTAAAGTTTCACATTGGCTGCTCTTTTAGCTTGAAAAAAAATATATAAGTGGTGCAAGGAAAAAAGCTTACAAGGTTGCATTCAAAGCCTGGTGGGATGAACTTGAAGAAGTGTTTTGGAGGCTCATCTGCCATAGTTGTTTACAGTATTGTATGCTATGAAAGTGTGCGTGTATTATATCTAAGAGCTACGTTGATAATTACTGTATATATTAATACATACGGAGTAGAATAAGTTACAAGTAGACCATGACATTTACTCTAGCAGTAATTTTCTCATAAAGCGAAGTAGCGAACCACTCAAGTTGAACTCTGTTGTCATCTTTCATCGATTAAAGATTTGATATTTTTATTTATTTGACAAGGGGGTGTTTGAGATAACGTCTACAAAACCAAACTTTTTAACTTCACATTTTCTTTTCAAATTCACATTTTATCTATAAGAGCACTTACAACAATAACATCATAACATCAATAACACCGTCCACGTCAGCGCCACATCAGCTTTAACATTTAACATTAACATCCCCAAAAAACACCCACAACAATAACATCCTAATAACATCAATAACATTTCATATTTTCAATTTAAACCCCTAAACTAAAACAAATACTTCATTTATTAAAACACATATCACATTTAACATTAAAACACCAAGTACATTAAACGTTAAACACGGATTACATTAAAAATTAAAGATACAACTACTAAAACTATTAAAACTTAAAAAAAACGTTAAACACGAATTAAATAAAACTACTAAAACTTAAAAAAACGAATCATCCGAATCCCAACCATCAGAACTGGTTGGCGGAGAATAAAACTCCCCAGCCATGTATCGACTCTCCATTATGTCGAAGAAGTTGTCTTGGAGGTACTGAGCTTCACGTGCTTCTGCTCACGACGAGCGCCTCTTCACGCGCACCGCTCTTTCATAATCTCCCTTACTGTTTCTTCATCTCGCTCCAGCTTCCGGAGGGAAGCCTCACTTAACCCGCTGGGGTGGTTTTGAAAATCCACTGTGGATTGTTCACTGTGAACTTGGAACAATTGGGAGGTACGGGATGTTTTCAAAACCCATGGAAAGACATTTTCGAGGTGTAGAGTAAACATCGGGTTCGGTAGAGTTGGAAAGCGGTTTCCGGCAAGTGATTTGGAAAGGTGGTTTCCGCAACTTTTCTAGGGCCGAGGAATTGCTGAGAAAAATCTTTTGCGAGACATTTTTGTGTGAGTTGTGTGTGTAACTTGTGTGTGTTGTGTGTTTAAACAACTCGTAGAGTTGTTTATATAGGCAGAGTTGAATTTTGAAACCTAATAAATCCCGCCATATTTGATTTTTAAATTTCAAATTTGAATTTGAATTTATCCCGCATGAATTGACCAGTATAATTTAAATTTGAATTTGAATAGGTTGAGGGGTGTAAGTGAAAATTTATTTGAAATGGTTTAGGGGGTGAAATGGAACTTTTTAATGTGCTTGGTAAACCAACGCTATGCCACCAACGCCCAAATAACGCGATGCTTCCAATGGTAGAACGCCTAATAACGGCGTTATTAAGGCAATAACGGCGTTATGCCGTTACGTTTGTGAGTGCTCTAAAAAGAAAACACAAAGACATACTTATATTTGTTTAAATGGCTTGCCAAACATTTATATTTGGATTATATATGTTGAATAAAGATAATTTACATACCAAAACTTTTCTTAAATACTAAGAGATCAATTTTTATTCCATCTTTATTTGATTTAATGATGAGATTAATCTTAACAATTTTAAAAAGAGATTGATACTCACATCATTTTTTATTATATATACACCACATTGTACAATATTTTAATGCACACTGTACAAGACAGTAATGCACCATTGTGGTGTATGTATAAAAAAATGGTGTGAGTATCAACACCCATTTTAAAAAACCACTTTCATCATTTTTTTTCTTCAAATATTAATATCTTTCAAACCGTTAATCGTTAAGCGAAAAAACATGACGAGCATTAATTATCTTTCTATACATAGGCACTTTGATATACTTTCAACCAAAAAAAAAAAAAAAAAAACGTGTTTTTCATTTTTTTTTTATGTTTTTCATATTTTTTCGTTATTGAAATTTGCATGAAAAAATCACATGTGATTAAAAGCTAATTTGAATATTTTAATAATATCATATGTAATATTAGTGTTAAATCATATGTGATTTAATACTAATATCACATGTGATATTACATATCATATGTGATTTAACACTAATATCACTGTCTTATTATTAGAATATTCAAACTAGTGTTTAATCACATGTGATTTTTTCATACAAATTTCAGTAACGAAAAAAAAAACCCAAAAAAAGAAGAAAAAATATGAATGATTTTTATTTATGTTTTCGATAGGTAATCAAAAGTGCCGTCTATAGACATATAATTAAATGATCGCCACGATGGTGTAATTATTTTCGCTTAACGATTAACGATTTAAGAGATATTTAAATTATAAAAAAAGATGAAATATTAAAATGTTTTTAATCTCAAATATTGATTTCCTTTTTGATAAAGGGTGGTGATGAAATCCCTTCATATGTAAGACTAGTTTGGTATGTAAAATAATCTTCCTCATATATGTTATTAGAGGTGAATTATTTTGCATACTTTTATTTTGCTACATATTGAGGGACATATCCCTACCATTCATTTAATTTGATCTAATGACGGGGATTTAATCTAAGATTTAATTGGTTAAACCTATTTTCTTGGCTTTTTCTTGTCTTTCTTATTTATTCACGTATATTAAAAACTTTTTTTCTAGAACGACAAATAACTATCTCACAATAAAAATATGTTCTTGTATTTATACGTTTTCGTCAGTTTTTATACGTTTTCGTCCGTTTTTGGCCGCTTTCATACGTTTTCGTCTGCTTTCACACGTTTCGTCCGTTTTCTTACATTTTCGTCCGTTTTCATACGTTTTTATACGTTTTCGTCCGTTTTCATACGTTTTCGTCCGTTTCCATGCATTTTCATACGTTTTCATCCGTTTTCATACGTCTTCGTCTGTTTTCGTCCGTTTTCATAGGTTTTCGTTCGTTTTCATACGTTTTTGTTCGTTTTAATACGTTTTCATATTTTTCGGCCGTTTTCAGACGTTTTTGTAACACCCCCAATTTCATGAATGCAGTGGAATTTAACTAGGTGCTACTCATGGTATAACAGTTATAATTACATAAAACGATCTCTAACTTAGTCGTTTAAAAAGACTTTTCATTGATTTATTGAAATATATCAGAGTTTTACAAAAGATAGGTCCCAGTGGTTCCATGATTACATAATATAAAGTCTTTGATGTTTTTTGTATGATAAAACAATTTATAGCCTTCTTGATGCATCCATGCCCTTCCGTGCCAGCCTCGAACATTATGGACCTAAGATAAAACATGCTTAAAATATCAACACAAAGGTTGAGTGAATCCATAGGTTTATTCTTAAAATGTTGAACACATAATGTTTATGTGGGCTATGTTGTATTACACCCCTAATGTTGAAAACAAAATAATTATTATTACACTAAATTCATGAAACCAAAGCGTTAACGTGTACCAATAGCAATTGGCATGTTTGTTACAATGTTTGCCCCTATAGGTAATTTGTCGATTACCCAGTGTTCTCAAATATAGCGCGCTTGTTTTCCTAACCGGTCAATACAAACGGGATTCATCAATCCCAATAGGCCTATTCACAATATCCGTGCTCACTACGCCTAGTGATTAATGGTTCATGATGTGGGAACTTAAGCATCGCAATTGTGTTACTTAGTGTCAATAAAAGAATCAGATAAGTATACAGTTTCAAATGTCTGTGTGCTCATGTAAAAATAGCATACATCTCCCTCAAGGGTTTGTAAAACAATTAAGTAATATAAAGTGGGGCTATAAACTCACCGTGAGTAAATGATGTTAAGGGTATATCAAAATCGATGGATAAGCCGGGAAACCTCTACGTACAACCTAGAATAATTGTTGCGTCTTAGGTTTTGAAATAACGATGTCAAAATATAAACGAGTCTATATAAGTTTATCATATTGATCATGATGTTGTACATGGTAGATTATAATGTTCGTGTATGTCGTTTATAATAACGGTTTAGTTTATGAAACATGTTTAGTTTATATATCGTACCATTGTTCGGGCTATCATCATCCAGAGTTCGTGTAGTGAACGTACGAGGAGCTAGGACACTTTAAATCGCAAATCTAATAACTCATCAATACGATCACCCTGAAGAGGCCCCTCACATGAAACTCTCTACTAACATGTTACGTTTTTAAAATTTAAAATGTATACTTTGTATTCATAAGAGCTATAATGAGACATATGGTTTTGTCGTATTTTGTTAATGAGTATGGTCATGAATTTATATATAAAACTTAGGTAATTGTTATGAATTATGACTTAGGTCAAAAACGGTTTTTGGTTATAAGTTGCAGAAAAGGGAAAAATGGTCATAATTCTCGTCATTTGTGAATATACTATTCCGAGGGTCAATCGTATGATTTTATTTTATAAAAATGATGTTTATAAGTTCTTAATGAAATCTGGTAAGTTTGATAAATATTCAAGTTCGGGAACTAGGTCGAATGAGAAAAGATTTTGGAAAGAAAACAAGTTTCGGGTCTAAACAGCCCGCGTTGCACAACACTCTTTTTACATTGTTAGGCTTAACTGCTTGCGTATTTTATGTAAAACATCATTCCCGACAACTTTCATATTTTATACTTTTGATGATTTGGAGCAGAAAAGGGTCAAAACTCCATTTAAAAATCGGGACAATAAGTTTTTTACCATTTCAAGTATTTCTTTTAGTAACCTTAACAACGCGCAACTTTCAAACCACAAGTCCTATTTAATTGATTCTGTTAATACAAATAAGCCGTAAAAACGTTTATTTATATTTTACGATCTTCTAATGTTTTGTCGATAACAAACGTAAAATCATGTTAACGAAACAAATAAAATACGTAAATGGTTTGAACTAATAGTTTCTAACATATTCACACTTTCACATAAAACACTAAAACAAGTATAAGTGATTTTATGATTTAGTAATACATATGTACAACAACTAGTGTTTACATATTTGAGTAAAATATACACATAAATAGTATGTAGTATATTGGGTAATATAAATGGGTAGAAACTTAAGTATCACAACCCATTGGGCAAATACATTGAATTTAGTTGGGTACAACCCAAAGCCCATGACCCATGGAGCTTGACCCATAACCCATTTCATGACATCATGCTTATATCATACATGGATAATATCCATTACCCATGGATCAACCCATACCCAAGTGACCAAGTGCATTGCACTGAAAGATACATTGTATCTAGCTAATGATCCATGGTTCAACCCATGACCCATGACCCATGACCCATGACCCATAGCCAAAATACCCATGGGTAAAAGGGAGCGTCCCACGGATCCCTAGCTTAACGCTAGACGGATCCCTTGTGGAAGGGATCCGTGGGATCCGGGAACAGTAGGATTTTTCCTCTATAAATAGTGAGCCATTTCTTCATTATTCCTCACCCTTTCTAACACACTTTCTCCCTGAGTTAAAAACTCACTAACCTCAGATCCAAGAGATCTATGTTTGTAGTTTTGTTTTTGTGTGATCTTTTAGGTTCCTCTTAAAGGCAAGATCACCACCTTTGAAGTCGAGCAAGCTCAAGTCCATGAGTTGCCATGCTTCCTCATCATCAAGTCTACTGAAGTCTTCTTGTTGATGATTCCTTTCTTTCTTCAAAGAAGTGTAGTGTTGAAGACATTAGTGAAAGATGTCTCAAGTGTAAAGACGAATATATTAGTGAAGGGTATCTATCGTCTATAGCATAAGCACTTGTGGTAGGTGCTTAGAAGTCAAGAGAAGAAGCATTAGTGAAAGGTGCTTAGAAGTCAAGACTAGAAGCATTAGTGAAAGGTGCTTAGAAGTGAAGACACAAGACATTAGTGAAAGGTGTCTTGTAGATCTAGTCAAAGGCATTAGTGAAAGGTGCCTTAGTTGTACATTCGATATGGTGTGTTTTGATGTACTAGATAGACTAGCATTAGATCCAAGGATATTGATATCCTTGATGATGTTGTAAAGGAGTAGATCTCCTTTGGGATTAGTCGTTGGTGTAGTGTGGTAGTAGTTCCTCCATTGCAATGGAACTAGGTGCTTAGCCTAGTACCTAATAAAGGGTAGGCGTCGTTGTGAAGGTGTAGTTCACCTTGGAGTGAAAGAACTAGGTACTTAGCCTAGTACCTTATAAAGGGTAGGCGACGTTGTGTAGGTGTGGTTCACCTTGGAGTGAAAGAACCCGGTGGTTAGCCTAGCACCGGAAAAAGGGTAGCGTTGAAGGCTGTGAAGGCTTCTCCTCTATAAGGAGATTGGTGTAGTGATTACGAACTCTCGAGTAGGTGACTCGGGGAGTGGAGTAGGGCAAGGAAGGTATCCTTGTAGCCGAACCACTATAAATACTCGTGTTGTGGTTTTGTGCTCCTTACTCTTATCTTTACGTTACTTACCTTTATATGCTTGTTTATCAACATCCAACACACACATCCAAATAGATTGACATAAGTCGATCTAAATAGATTAAAAGGAAGTTTTAATTGGTAAAACTATTCAACCCCCCCCCCTTCTAGTTTTCAACAGATTCGAAAGGCTACGTTTTTGTTTTAACTTCCTCTATCTTTCCATAAGATTGACCCATGTTCAAAGTCTATAAATCTAGTCGTTTTATAGCATGAATCTGCTTATGTTACTAGTTTTGATAATTAGGGTTTTCACATGTTTAGCTTGTGTTTTAATTATGTACAAAATAAGGCCAATATAAACAAATATATATAGCATAAATCATGTATATCTAGCATATAACAAGAATGAAAATCGTGGAATGAGGAGGAGTATGTGTGCTTTCTTACAACGATTGGTGTTGGAAAAGTGAACAAGAACAAGGACAATTATCTACTCTTTAGTAATCTTCTACACCTCTTGTGATCTTGCAAGGCTCATGTTAGGGCTTTGGTTACTTGAGTGGCTTTAAACTCAAGAGAAATCACCAAAGATTGCTAGCATTTGATATAGTTTCCTATGACTTTCACTTGAATGTGTAGACTTGAAGTTATAAATCAAAGTATGGAAGGTGTGATGTGTTAGTACAAATATTACGATATTTAGTCTATACAGTCTCGTTTGTTTTGTTGATGACAAACATGTAACTTGTAATACATAACATAAAATGTATAAGTTACTTGTAAGTATATTTTGTCTCAACATACTTTCAACACCTCTCGACGACTCAAGTCCTTGTATGCTACAACACAGGTTCGTACATGTTTGTTATGTTGCGTTATGATCAAATCCCAAACAAACCATTAAACATGTTTAGTTAAACACTTAAGTAATCTTGGTTACTTACATTTTATAAAATACATAAACAAAAGTAAATGTGTTGGGTAAATACCATGATCCATAACCCATACCCATGACCCAAAGTCCATAACCCATTGTCTAGATACATTGTATCTAGTTGGGTACCCATGACCCAAAGTCCATGACCCATGAACCATGGATAATGAGGAGCGTCCACGGATCCCTGGGGCTATAAGGGGCGGATCCCTCTCAGAAGGGATCCTTGGGACAGAAACATAGTTTGGTCTTTTTGCCTATAAATAGCAAGCCACTTCTCACCATACTTTCACACTTTCACACATAGTTTCTCTCCACCATTTATAACATACTTAGATCATTAGGAAACATGTAAACCACCTTCATCTCATATGATCATAATGCTTCTAACTCTCATTTGTTGTAAGCATACTCCCAAAGTGATCATCCAAAGCAAGCGTAGAGATCTTGCATCCTTACCTACTGAAGTGATCACCCATCACAAGCATACAAGCACATGAAGATCTTCTACAACAAGCTTGGGAAACTTGTCATCTTCATTCACGGAAGACTAACTACATCATGCTTTGTGTTCTTGATGTTTGGTTTAGGATTTCATATCCATTAGACACTTTGTCTTGGATATTGTCTAGTATCATATTCTTGTATCTATAACTAGATTAGATGGTTTATGTATTTGTGCCATAAAACACAATGTTTGTTATGTTGGGCCACAAAACATAACGGGTGTCATAGTTATGTCGTGGGCCGTCAGGTAATGGTTCCTCCTTTGTAATGGAGCCTAGTATCTAGCCTTGTACCGAATAAAGTGTAGGCGACGTTGTGATAGGTTTGGTTCTACCTCATGGAAGAACCCGGTATCTAGCCTTGTACCGGATAAAGTGTAGGCGACGTTGTGATAGGTTTGGTTCTACCTCGTGAAAGAACTCGGTGTTTAGCTTAGTACCGGATAAAGTGTGTTACGTGTGTAAGGTTTTCTCCGGCAAGAATGGAGTTTGTTGATCTAGTGAAGTAACTCTCGAGTTGGATATTCGGGGAGTGGAGTAGGACGAAGAGAAGCTTCATATAGTCATAAAATATATTTAACACTTGACATATTATGACACGCTTGATCAAGAAAATAAACTGGACTAATAATGGTGAAACTTGATTTATAATGAACCATTAATCTTGCGAAATCTTATGTGATATTAAGGGGTTGGCCTTACATGCCGTAATGCGCATCCTCGCTTGAGATTAGCAAATGCAAGGGTTTATACTATATTTGATACAAAAGTTTTAAGTTTGAAACGAAAACGTATTCACCCCCCTCTACGTTTTCACAATTGGTATCAGAGCGGGTTGGCTCTAGTTTTTAAAAACAAATGGTTTTTAAAACGAGTAAGGTCCTTGTATCAAATTTTTGGTGAAGTCAAGCATAATATGAAAAGTGTTTTGTTGATTTTTGTCTTTGAAGTTTTGTTGTTAGATATTTTGTTAATCAAGCTTGAATAAAGATTAAAATGGGTAATATAACTTCACTAAAAAGTCTACAAAGGTTAAACCTTTTCGTCGGGTCAAAACATGTATTTTTGTAAATCTGTGTCAGATCCGCGGATCCCTTTGTTAACAAAGGGCGGATCCCTTTTGGAAGGGATCCGGCGGATCCGTGGTACAAAGGACAATGCTAAATTTCAAAAATTCATAACTAATTAACCTTTAGTCCGTAGAAGTCGTGTCACCTATCATTTTAAAGGTATTTGAGTCTACTTTCATTTAAAAATGATTTCATAAACTGATTCAAAACAAAAATTTATAGAATCATTGATTTATAATAGAAAGTCATTTTTCGGTCATAACTTTTGCACAAACTTTTGATCTAATTGCAGACGGATGTTTTCGTCTTTGAATAACAGTGTGTCTTCTTTTGAAATTAAGGTTTGGATCATATTTATAAATATAAAAGAAACTATTCAAAATTGGTATACATGTTTTTATTTAACACAAAGCGATGAAAAGAACTTTCGTATGCTATGCTAAATGATTAATTGTCTTACCTTGCATTACTTGATTATTTGCTTATCTCAAATAGTTTTTGTGCTTGATTGTTTGAATAACATATGTGGTTTCCTTACCTTGCTATTCATTCTCTTGTTTGTCGATTTAGTAATATTTTACTAATCAATGTGCTATTTGAAGGAGTGTTTGGGATAACATTTAGGTGTGTCAAAAATGTTAGTTTAAATACTTAGATAAGTCATATAAGTTGAAAAATGTTTAAAACATGTAATATACTAAATGGCTTCTAGTTGAGTTTGTCATGTGTGCAACATAAATGTTTTACGTGCTTATGATTTCTTGATTTCATATTTTCTTGTGTCGTTTTCTAAAAACAACAAGAATGTACATCGGATCATAGCATACACTTGTGTTGATGATGTACTATCCCGTTTTCCTTTTCATGATCGCTTTCCAAACTTCATAGTAGGATTGACAACTTGATTATTTCATCCGATATACTCAAGTAAATTATTTTGCAACGCAAATATAATTGGTCATATCCGAAAATCCAAACTCGAGCTTTCCAACAACATATTTGGAACTAGCTCATCCAACCATTTTTGTTCACCATATGGAAAACTTTAAATTTTTATATTTAAACATGACACCTTCGTCACCTTAGTTGTTTCAGGCATAATATTAATAAAAACGAAGCAAAGTATCATCATTGTTACTCTTCGATAGGCCATTGTAGGAACATAAATTTTCCTAACTTGAGAATGAATACTGGAGACTTATTGCACTAGAAACTCAATTTGACCTAACGGTTGAATTGCTTCCTTGATAGAAGTTGGATATGTGGAATCACCCGTAAAAATGGTCGTGTTTAGCCGTAATTGAGCACCGCTAGTAATAGTCTCATATTCATTCTCTCACTTGAGAAATCTATACTCCTATGTTTTCCTAAAAGTAAGTTTACAATGGAAATACTCTGAGTTGTCTTAGGATTACTAATCAAACAAGTTGTAAAATTAAATTTTCTTTTAGTTAATCACAACCACTTACCTCATCAAGCGATTATCTTGCTTTGACCGAGAAGAGCTACATGACTTCATGGACGAAGCTCATTGTATGCTAACCACCATCCGTAATGACTAATAGTTCATTGCTTCCGTTGACCCAAATAACCTTCTAAAACAAATCACTTTCTTAAGGATGCATATACATGTGTTTCTTACTCTTCAATACCAACACATAGGTAAACATCTTTTAGGTAAAACCAACTCACAAAATGGTACTTGCTTCAAGCCTTTCTAAATCTAACACTTACTCTTCTAAACATCATTCCTTCATCTCCACAAACAACAACTCCACCTTCTGGATCTAAATATAGTCTAGATTGTTCTAAACTAGCACCTCACAACTCTTTTGTCTTGAACACCATCATGTGCTCTTTTCTTTCTGGACACATACCTTGCATGTCATTGTTAGTGAAAATGATTTACTAATCTAGACCGTAAATCTTGAATAGTGCTTGTTAAGTTTGCGAAACTTCTATGTTATTTGTGAGTTCAATCTCATTTGATTGCCTATATGTTATTCTTGCTGTAGAAATCATTAGTTTCAAAATTTGAAACATAGAGCAAAATTTTGCAACCATTATGTTATAGGAAATCTATCTCAGACGACGGATCCCTTGGATATAACTAGACGGATCCCTCAAGTGAAGGATCCGTGGGATCCGGGTGGACAGAAGTTCCTTTTTAGCCTCCTTGCATCAATCCAACCTTCCAGACCTTATTGGACTAGTTAAACATGCTACATTAGGATCACATAAACTTTCCTTAGGCTCAGTTGATCTCACATTCACTCATAGATAACTTAAGATCACATTCAAAGTATTTTTGATTTATCATTACTTCAAAACTCACCATCTTTCCGCTCCAATGTTTACACATTGTTCCTCTCATCTCAAAACACCTAGTTTGATATTTCTCTCTGTTAATACAAATGAACCGTAAAAAAGTTTATTTATATTTTACCATCTTCTAATGTTTTGTCGATAACAAACGTAAAATCCTTTTAACGAAACAAATAAAATACGTAAATGGTTTGAGCCAATAGTTTACTAACACACTTACGTTTTCACATAAAACACTAAACAAGTAAAAGTGATTTTATGATTTAGTAATACATATGTACAACAACTAGTGTTTACATATTGGGTAGATATATACATAATTAATATGTATTATAATGGGTAATATAATGGGTAGAAGTTTAAGTATTTGACCCATTGACTAAATACATTGAATGTTGCTGAGTAAAACCCAAAGTCCATGACCCATACCCATGGAGCATAACCCATAACCCATTGCATGATATCATGCATAAGTCATATATGGATATTATCCATGACCCATGGTTTTAACCCATGACCCATGGACTAGATGCATTGCATCTTGTAGATACATTGTATCTACTTGGATACCCATGGTCAAAAGTCTAGGACCCATGACCCATAACCCATGACCCATGACCAAAAACCCATGGGTAAAGAGGAGCGTCCCACGGATCCCCAGGATTACACTGGACGGATCCCTCAAGTGAGGGATCCGTGGAACAGTAGCACTTTTTCCTCTATAAATAGTGAGCCATTTCTTAATTGTTACTTAACCCTTTCACATATATTTTCTCTTTGAGTTGTAAACTCTCTAACCACAGATCCAAGTGATCTTTGTATGTAGTTTTGTTTTTGTGTGATTCTCTAGGTTCCTCTTAAAGGCGAGATCACCACCTTTTGAAGTCGGGCAAGCTCAAGTCCATGAGTTGCCATGCATCGTTATCATCAAGACTACTGAGGTCTTCTTGTTGATAGTTATCTTCTTTCTCATTAGAAGTGTAGTGTCGAAGACATAAGTGCAAGATGTCTAAAGCGTCAACACGAAGACATTAGTGAAAGGTGTCGAACGTCCGTATTGAAAGCACTAGTGAAGGGTGCTTAGAAGTCAAGGCTAAAGGCATTAATGAAGGGTGCCTAGAAGTCAAGTCACAAGGCATTAGTGAAGAGTGCCTAAAGGTCGAGTCAAAGGCATTAGTGAAAGGTGCCTAAGGTGTACATTCGATATGGTGTGTCGATGTACAAGATAGACTTATACTGAGTCAAAGGATATTGATATCCTTGTTGATGTTGTCATAAGGAGTGGATCTCCTTAGGGAAAGGATTTGTGTAGTGTTGGGTAGTAGTTCCTCCTTTGTAATGGAACTCGGTATCTAGCCTTGTACCAGATAAAGGGTAGGCGACGTTGTGACAGGTTTGGTTCTACCTTGTGGAAGAATCCGGTATCTAGCCTTGTACCGGATAAAGAGTAGGCAACGTTATGAAGGCTTCTCCGCCATAAGGAGCTGGTGTCGTGTAGTGTTTACGAACTCTCGAGTAGGTGACTCGGGGAGTGGAGTAGGGCAAGGAAGGTGTCCTTGTAGCCGAACCACTATAAATACTCGTGTTGTGGTTATGTGCTTCTTACTACTTATCCTTTCATTACATATTTATATATGCTTGTCTATCAACATCCAACACACATGTTTAAATAGATTGACATAAGTTGATCTAAATAGTTTAAAACCAAGTTTTAATCGGTAAAACTATTCAACCCCCCTTCTAGTTTTCCACAATTGGCATAAGAGCTTTGTTACCAAGTTTCTTAGAGTATGTTGTACTCTAAAAACTTGATACGATCCGTGTTTAATTGAAAACTACAAAGAAGGTCTTTTTACAAAAATAAACACCATGTTTTAAAAAATACTTTTGTAGGATGTTGATTAGATGACAACATTTGTTTTCTTATTTATCTTACTAAATTGAACTAAATTTCCTTGTCATCTTGCTTAGTTAAAGCTCATACTTATCAAGCCATAGGAATTGCTTGGTAACAAGATTATCTTCCCTAGGAAGGTATCTTAATCACGAAGGAACCGAAGTTGTCTATTGACATTTTTCTTGTCATTAGAAAGACACTCATAAGTGCATTAGAGGTATGTTTTCCTACCTATCTCTAAATAATATTAGCTTAGAAAATTAAGGTTGCTTGTAGGACCTTGTTTTACTCAACCTTATCATGAATACCAATCTTATCACACAAGTATAGCACGTAAAACACTTATACCACGTAAAGACTTATGCGTAAAGATGAAGAAAGAAAGCAAAGATGGTGATTTGAATATGTTATGCTACTCGTATTTGTTTAGAGAGAAAGAGAGATGAAAGGAAACTTATATTTCAAATGGAAAACACACACACATACACACTCAAGCACACACCTCAAATGTGTCATTTGAGGTGTATTTATACTACAAAGTAAACTACCCTAATGGGCTTGGCTATGGGCTTCGTGGATATGGATTGGACTTGGATTGGATTACAAATGATAAAAGGCTAGCTTAACTTAAATTCTAACCATTTAGATTAGCCCAATCCACGAGTCGGTTGACTATTCTATTATGATATTTAGCACACGTTACAAAGTTCCTAAACGTGAATGACCATCACTTCTATTAATTATTATTAAGGCTAACAATCTCCCCCTAAGGGGTGGTCATTCAAAAGATGCTCCACTTGAATAGGTATTTACTCTCCTTGAGCTTGAACTTTGCGTGTCGATATAGAATAGTCTTGATTTTCGTTCCTTCATGCTTTGTGATCAGATAATGGTGTTGTCTACCGTACATCTACTCCATTGGTGTAGGTGTCTCCACGTCTTTCTCCACCATGCTCATACTTCTTTTGACTTAGAATTTCCAATGATGAAGTTCTCTTGTCTTTAAACTTGTAGATTCTTTGACAATGACGAAGAATCATCTTTAACTTTGTGTTTGCCTTTGATTTTGGTGAGAACTTTCAAGTGTTATGATGTTGGTATGAGCATGGGAAGATGGTGCGGTCTTTCCTCCAAGGAACAACCATCAGTACCTGCATGAATATGTTAGTTAAAAAATACCAATCGATCATTGTGGTCTTTTCTTCAAGAATTGACCACTACGATTGTTATACTGATGAATGTATTGATTCCATTCACCTTGGTCAGGCGAATCAGCTGTCTGAATCCCGTTGAGGGACAATTATCATTACTATGAAAAGATTCAAGTAACGACCCACGTCTTCAGGATACAATTCGTGAAAGGAATCTCCTTGGCGGGATTTCCAACACTTACAGAATCAAAAGTCGAGGGTGTTAACAGCATATTGTGAAAACACGTCTCTAATTCTTACAAAGGCTGTTCCTGAACTGGAGGCCCTCAAGTAGGCTAACACGATATACCGAAGTACATCTACAATTCAGGTGAGTCGCTGAAGTACACCGAAGCATCACTTCACGACTGTAGACCGTTTAAGACACACTAAGCGTAACCTATAAAGAATTACCAAAGTGACCTGCTGTCAGGGCTGTTTGATGTTGACCCTGGCAGGAGTTTCCATTCAATCACTGAGGATCACATTTGTAAATCCTCTCATAAATGTTCTGGCAGATTGCTAAGATCTGTGTAGGACTCTAGAATGTATCACTTGTGTCCTTATTGTTGAACAACAAGAGATGAAATCTCAAGTGTTCCTAAGAGATCTTTTAATGAATCTCGTGGTTCTAGACTCGATTAGTGCATTTTGGTTTTCCTAAGCGGAGACTAGGGAGAGGGTCTCCTTCTTCAATACCAATGATCTCTAAGAGAAAGTCGATAGTTTACGTAGGGTTCCCTGTAATAATGAAACAAGCTTCTATTGAGAGAAACTTGAGTGGCTAAGAAGGTTTAGTGCATTGCGTTACTGGGTCCATGACGTCTTTGTCTTCAATACCAGTGTCATCTTAGTGACAAATAGTAGCAGATGAATTGAACCCGGTTTCTGCCCTAAGGTTGATTATGGTGGGCTATTTCTTTTCACCCTTTCATTTACTTTTCTTTTTAATTCTTCAACCCCTTCTTTCTACTTTCTCACATTACTCCTTTTTTCAATCATTCCTAAGGACTTCTAGTTCTACACATGGGTATTGTCCTTGGGCAGATCCCTCCGGCTCTGGCGGATCATAGGACGGGTTTTCCTATCCTTAGACACCTTATAACTCCATGATTATCCTATGTTGCCATAAAACCTTTTTCTTGAAAATCTCTCAAAGTGTTTATGATTATAAAACATGATTTGTTAACACCTTGAGAGTTTTATATTTTCAGAAACACTCCCCCTTCACACGTGCTTATATTGTTTTAACTTAAATCTGCACAGAGAGGGTAGAGTTCGCACTTTTTGAATTGATCGGCTCATAATAACTACCTTGAAGTTGTAAACTCTTCTTGAAAAGAAGGTTAGACCCATGAAAGTGCATGTCTATCACGAGTTTCTTGAAATGGTACATTTACCGACTTTGATTCCTCGTCAATTCAATGGTTTCAACTGAGTCGAGCTCTTTTGAGATTCAAAAAACGATCATTAAACTTTTTGATCACATTTTAATCACGTCTACTCCCCCTTAAAAATAGCATATTCGTGATATTTTTGATATCAATGGATTAAACAACATTTTTAGAATCTTTTGGAGAGACAAACGGATTTGATTTAAGCATGAAATTGGAACATTTTGTTTTATACTCCCCCTTTAATAAAGCGTAGAAAATAAAGGGTTTTGGAGGGAGTTATCTTGAGCACAAAATATTTTGAAAGATTTTGAAAAATCTTTTTGAACAATCTTGAAAAGGTGCTCAAGATGATGATGATTTCTCACCAGTTTTAAATGTAGTGCACTGAAGCGTAAACTAGATTTTCTTTAGAAACACGAGTTTTGATTTGAAATAATCAAAAGTCCTCATTTTTAGTCCGGGTTTTGTACTGAAGTATATGAAAGCCATTGTGAAAGAAATTTTGAGAAACAACATGTTTTAGAAAAACATTTAAAGAACTCTCGCTCAAGAATCTGTACATGTCCGTATCATTGTTGAATGACATTTCTAGAAACGTACAGAATATTGATTATACGAGAGACATGTCGTGAGAAGAATATTTTTGGATTTTTGATTTTATATTGTTTTTGTATTTTTTGAAAGTTTTATATTTTTATAGTTTGCTTTTGTTGGTTTTTCAAATTTTGTATTTTGTTTTTCAAAAATATTTACAGCGAAGCTTTTTGGAAAATCATTTTCAAGAAGATTCGAGAAGACGTTCTAACTCCACAGGGGTTAGGCTTCGCATTCCAATTCGTCGAACTAAATCGTTAAACCTTTCTTTTGGAAGGGCTTTAGTAAATATATCGGCGAGTTGGTAATCTGTCTTCACGAAAAATAATTCAACAGTACCAGCTTCTACGTGCTCTTTGATGAAGTGGTAGCGGACACGAATGTGCTTAGTCTTTGAGTGATGAACAGGATTGCACGATATGGCTATGGAACTTTTCGAGTCACAATACATAGGTATTTTATCGAAAGTAAAGCCATAATCTGTGAGTTGTGTTCTCATCCATAGAACTTGAGCACAACACGCAGATAGAGATACATACTCAGCTTCAGCGGTTGAAAGTGCAGTGTAATCTTGTTTCTTTGAAGACCAGCTGACTAACTTTTCACCCAAAAATTGTGCTCCTCGTGATGTACTTTTTGCTGTAACTTGATCACTGCGTGGTCCGCATCTGAAAAATCTATTAGATGAAATCCGGATTCCTTCGAATACCAAAGTCCCATGTGAATGGATGTCTTCAGGTACCAAAAGATCCGTTTAACCTCTTTGAGGTGCAGTTCGGTAGGCTTTGCCTGAAACCGTGCTAATAAGCAAACATCAAAATGAATATCGGGTCGACTAGCAGTGAGGTACATGAGAGAACCAATCATGCTCCGATATTTCTTCGGATCGATGGGTTTCCCAAATAAATCGGCTCCAATTTTTGGTGAAGTTACCATTGGTGTACCGATCGAATCACAATTATCCATACCATGACTTTTCAAATTCTCAGTTGTATATTTAGATTGATTTATGAAAATTCCACGAGGGGATTGATGTATTTGTAAACCAAGAAAAAATTTTAGTTCCCCCATCATGGACATTTCAAATTTGCTTTTCATGAGATTTGCAAAATGTTTTGAAAGATTCGGATTAGTGGACCCAAAAATGATGTTGTCCACATAAATCTGAACAATCAAAATGTCATTGTTGTATTTTTGAGTAAACAAGGTAGGATCAACAGTTCATTTGGTGAAATTGTTTTTGATCAAGAAAGAGGACAGTTCATCATACCACGCTCTCGGAGCTTGTTTCAAACCATAGATTGTCTTTTTGAGTTTGTAGACGTAGTTTGGATGTTCCATGTCTATGAAACCTTCTGGCTGACTCACATAGACTTCTTCTTTCAGAGTTTCATTCAAGAACGCAGTCTTGATGTCCATCTGATAAACCATGATGTTTTTGTGAGCTGCATAGGCTAAGAATATCCTGACTGCTTCAAGTCTGGCTATCGGCGCGAATGACTCTTCAAAATCAATTCCTTCTTCCTGTCTATATCCTTTAGCCACGAGACGAGCTTTGTTGTGAATTATAGTCATTTCTTCATCCTTTTTGTTCTTCCACAACCATTTGAGATCAATGACTCGAATGTCAATTGGTCTTGGAACCAGATCCCAAGAGTCATGAAGACGGTATTGGAGAAGTTTTTCCTGCATCGCTTCTATCCAAGCGTTTTTTGCCATTGCCTCCCGAATGTTCTTTGGTTCTTTATTGCTAATTGAGCAAAGATAAATGCACAAGTCGCAGTCTATGGCAAGTTGGCGTCTCATCTGAATTGGCCTTGAAGGTTCACCAATAACTTGTTCAATTGGATGGTCTTTAGTCCACTTCAGAGTAGAAGGATACCGTTGGTTTAACGTATGCGAGTTAGATGGTTCTTGTAAGTTTAAAGATGATTCAGCTGATTCCGTAGAAAACGGGTTTTTGAATACGTCTTCATCTAACGTTGCATCGTTTTGGTTTTGTGAAGGTTCTTCTTGAAATGATATGTTTTCGTTTTGCTCATCAACTGCTGGTAAAACTATTTTAAGAATAGGATTTGCGGAAGTCGATGTAGATGACGTTGATGGAGTTGGTGCATTGGTTTCGACCATGGTAGATGCATCTTATGTTGGTGGTGGTGGATGATTTTGAGCGGGTGCAGCGGAATGATGGTTTGATGCATTTGTCGAAGTTCCACCATAGTATTCATCGAACATTAACTCGAAGAAATTCTCCCATTCTTGTTCATGAGGTTTGTCAAACGAAGTTGATGGAGCTCTTTGTTGTATGAGGCCTAAACTGATGTATCTAGAAGTCTTCTGGTTTGGTGCGGGTTCTAATCTGTTTTGATTATAAGCCATCGGATTAAGCGCGGGTTCTAGAGCTAGTCTCTCAGAAGCCATCTGTGAAAGTTCGTCAAAATTCACATTCATCGTCTCCATTATGTTCCTAGTTCTTCTGTTATACCCCCTGAATGCCCTCGAGTTATCTGAATATCCAATGAAGATTCCAATATCACCTTTAGCTTTTAGTTTTCCTAGATCTTCTCTGTCGTTCGTTGGATAACAAAAAGCGCCAAACACGTGAAGGTAAGAGATATCAGGTTTTCTGTTTTTCACTAGCTCATAGGGTGTTTTATTGAATCTCGGATGGATTAGGGATCGATTCTGAGTGAAACAAGCAGTGGAAACAACATCCGCCCATAAAAATAATGGTGCACTAGAATAAATTAGCATTGTGCAAGCAGCTTCAACAAGAGTTTGATTTCTTCTTTCAACTACCCCATTCTGTTGTAGAGTTCTAACAACTGATGTCTGATGTGTGATTCCAACATCTTCAAAATAAGTTCTTAACTCCTGATTAGTGAATTCTGTGCCGTTGTCTGTTCTTACAACCCTTATAGGAGCTTGTAGAAGTACTTGAATACGCTTCAGAAAGGTGATGATGATGCCTGGTGCTTCGTCCTTTTGATATCAGAAGCTTAACCCATGTATATCTTGAATAGTCAACGATGATAACAAGAATATACTTTTTCCCGTTAATGCTTTCAACTCTCATTGGGCCACATAAGTCCATGTGCAACATATGCAACATTGCTTCCGAACTAGGTACGGATTTGGGTTTATATGATGCTTTTTTGCTTTTTCCTTGTTCGCATGATGGACATAAGTGATCCTTGGTGTATTTGAACTTTGAAAGTCCGTTGACGGTGTTGTCTTTGGCAAGTTTGTTGATAGTGTCAAAATTGAGATGGGATAATCTTCTATGCCACAACCAGGACTTTGTTCCAGATGCTCGTGTCATAAGACATATTGGTGATGAAGAGGCCATTTGATTAATGTTGATAGCATACAAATTTGTGTCACGATTCCCAGTTAAGAGATAATTGCCATCCAAGTTTCTAACGGAGCATGCATTTCTCCTAAAAGCAACCTCTAAATCTGCATCACAGAACTGCCTAAATAAAAACAAATAGTATCCCAACCCTTCGACATAGTAAACCCGAGTGATCAAAATATTTTCAAACGAAAGATCTCCATAACCCATGATAGCTGCTACATGATCATTTTCACAGCATACAGTTCCCATGAACTTCCTGACAAAATTGATCAGCAGCTTCCGATTCCCGGTCATGTGCTTGGAGCAACCCGAGTCGACGATCCAAAGACATATTTCGATAACCTGCCAAGTACAGAAGAAGAAGTTTTTGGAAACCGTTTTGATTTTGGTTCCTTTGGGTTAGAGGTAAAATCCTGATCACACTCATAGAAGTTTTCTACTGGGTAAACTGGTTTAACACTCATTCTTCCATTCTGGAGTGTGAAAATTCTACCCGTTGGTTTCCAAATATCAACCCTAAAGTAAACACTATGCTTCTTATCAGTAGTGTAAGACCTAAATCTTGCAACTAGGCTTCCTATTGGTTTAGCATAAGTTCTTTTTGGAACGTTCTTCTGAACAGGCTTAACATTCTCATTCTTAGAAACACAATCATCATGAACATTAGTTAAAGATTTCTTGCAAGTTACACAAACAGATTCAACACATTCATTAAACTTAGCAAGTTTCATATGTTCATTACATTCAGATGAAATGTCTTTCTTATTAAAAAGCGGTAAATTCCTAGGGTGTTCTTCTACTTTATTCACATTATTCAAGCTGCTACTCTTAGAGGCAGGCAATACTCTATTGTTCTTTGTATTGCTCTTAGGCTTTAGTCTGCTGCTCTTAGAGGTGCTTTCTAGTCCTGTATAAGGTAAGGCACACGCATTAGGATTCACATTGTATCAAGAGAAGTGGTTTCAACTTTCCTAGTCTCTTTAGAGTGCTTGTTTAAAGTTATGTCGTTTGTTCCATATGGTTTAGATGTGGAGGCAGACGCATTAGTGGTTCTCATCCTAAAAAGGCCAGGTGCTAAAACTTTTGGTTTCTCGATAACCGCTTTTTCATTTTCAACTATCTTTTCTTTTTGCTTAGGCAAGGCAGGTTGAGTGACTGTTTTGACAAATCTTTTTTCTCATTGACTTTTGGAGGAGGCTGAAAAATAGACATTTTTGGTTTAAAAACTTGTTTGGGAACATTTACTTTCTCCTCAGTCAATGGTTTTGCAATCTTAGTATCCACAACCTTTCCTTTTTGACATTCCAGCTGAGCCCTCAAAAGATCATTTTGCTCTTTCATGTCCTTATAGGCACGCTCATACGACAGTTTGTCATACTTGCATTCCTCCGTTTTCCGATCAAGTTGTTTAAGATATGACACGTTTTCTTTTTCAAGTTTTTCAAGAGCTTTTTCATATTTTTAAACAATTGCGGAGGTCTCAGACTGGAGTCTTTCATAGTCTTCAACAGAATATGTTTGTAAAACAATGGACATGATATCAGTAGTTATAACATCTTCGAAGAGAGAATCATTCTAATTTTCCAAAACTTTAATGTGTTCAAAACTTTCATTAGCTTTCTTTACCAGGGATTAATGGTCCTTGACAAAGTCACATGTTTCTTTAAAAAATGCTTGTTCAAAATGAATTACCCTCGCACTGATGTTATTTAGCCGAGTGGCAATTTGAGTTTCAAAAACCTTTTTCATTTCATCATCAAAACTAGAAAACCAGATGATAGAACTATTGTTGATTTGATATTTAACAATCCCTTGAAGTATCCTAATTCTAGTTTTAACATCATCTAAAATGCTTCTAGCATCACTTGTGTTAAAAGGATTGTTTGAAGACATTTGTTCTATGTTCGAAAATGATTTTGAGACAACTACGGGTTTTGAAACTGGTTTTGACTCTTTGTTTGAAACACTGGGTGTTATAGAAAACTTTGACTTTTCAGTTTGAAGAACAAACTTAATTCCATAAATTTGGTGAAGTTTGTCATAATCAATTGGTTTTAGATCTGGGTTCTTTTGTTTTATTTTTGATCTACTCTCATCAGATAGTTCTAACGTTTCAAGAGAATCACAAACAATTATGGGTTCATGCAAAGTTTTTCCATTATTCAAAACATTCTGTTCTTTCTGAGCTTTCGTGATTGCACAAGGAGGTTTGTTACCAAGAGCCATTTTTTGTGTTGTATGATAATACGGATTTGTTTGATTAAATAACATGTTTGATGTTTTAGCCGAATGACCCGTGGTAACAAGCAAATTATCCAATTTTTTTATTTTTTGATTTTTATCAAGAATTTCATCAAGAAGAGAATCTTCTCGTTTTGAAAAATCAGCAATGAACTTTTTCTTTTCTTTTTCAAGATCAGAATAAGTTGCTTTTTGTTTAGAAAGTTGGTTTTTAAGATCAGAAATTTCCTCGTTTAAACACATCAAATATGACATTGTTATAGCATGGATCAATGATTGGTACCTCAGATACTGCGTTGGCGTCATAAACAGGAGGTGTGTCGGAATCAGTGTCGTACTTAGCCTCCTGAAGATTTGCCATGAAGATGCAGTTTGCATAGATATCTTCTCGGTCTTCCAGTTCATCCATAATTGCTACAAAGTCATGTTCCTCAGCATTCAACTGCATCCCTGTTTCAGCCTTTTGTACCAACAGCAATGCTTTCTGATGATACGCAGAATCCTTATTTTTCGGCTTAGTAGGACAATTCCGTGCAATGTGACCTACTCCTTGACAATTGTAACACGTAACCCGATTAACCTGATTCACATTTCCATAATTCCCAACGACTGGAGCTGCAACATTCCCATTCTGATTACCCATTGTTCTATTCCCAACATTCTGACCCATCTGATTTCCAACATTCTGACCCAACTGATTACCCTGATATGGAACCGCCTGATTACCCGTGTGAAATCCAGTAGCATATCCCTGTGTATTCCTAATAACTCCAACCATTTGTCTTTGATGACCCATATTCAAACTCGGCTGTGCAATTTGCCTGTGGCGAGTGTTAGATGAAATCCTTTGGTTGTTGTTAGTTGGTGTGGAATAGCGTCCTTTGAATACTTTAGTCAAATAAGCAAATGCATTTGACAAAGCCTCTGTTTGTTCAGCTTCAAGGTCGGTGATTCCTTGTTCCTGGTATTGTGGATACTATTGTTGTTGAATGACTTGTTGTTCTAGTGAGTAGAATTGTTGTTGAGGGATAACAGCTTGTGGTTGCGGAATGTATTGCTGCAAGTTGTTGTTATTGGAAGATGATGAAGGATGTTGTTGTGTGTTCACTAGAGTTTGAGTCTTTGCAATTAGTGCCAAGGGATCATGATTCTTTGCCAATCTTTCATTCCTTACCTCGTTGACTTCAGCTTGGTTTTGTTTCAGAAAATCATAGAGTTGATCAAAGTTCACATGATGTAAGTCCTTTGTTTGATTGACAATAGTGACATAGTGTCCCCATTCTTCTTGAAGATTGTTAAGGAATTTGATGTTACTCACGATAGTCTTGGGTGTCAACTTGTTTCTGATAAGGTCATTCATCAAAGTGCAAAACCTTCCATAGTAGGATTCAATGGATTCTCCTGGAGTTGATGTAAAATTCTCCCATTCAGTTAGCAGCTTGTTCTCCATGTCTTGTTTACCAATTTTTGTTCCATAACATAGCCGTTTAACATGTTCCCACATATCGTAAGTAGTTTCACAGCTATCTACAACAGCAAAGATGTCTCTTGGTAATCCTAGTTGGACAATGTGTATTGCCATGTCATCTGCTTCGATCTGTTTCTTATCCTCGTTAGTGTATTCGGATTCGTCTTGATCACGAAAAGATGGTGGGACGGGAGGTGTTGCATCAGGAGTTCCAGGGTCTTGGACTTGTCGTGGCTTGAAGGATCCATTCGTAATGGATTGAATCATGAGGTTTCCATTAGGTTTGGTTTTGATGTAGCGGAGCATACGACTTGTCCATTGAAGATATCCACCTTTTTTCCAGCATAGGAGGACATTTTCGGCATCGGCTGCATGAATGTCTTGTTGAGTTTCCATTGATGAAGGTATAGTTGATAAAGTTGATGTAGGATCGATTCAACGTTAAAGGAGTTGTGTTTTGCTGAAGATCTTACTCGTAAACCTGTTCTTAGGCATATGATTTAGTGCTTAGGCGTAAACTTCCTTAGGCTTAGACTTCCTTAGGCGTAAGACTTCCTTAGGCGTAGGATGAATCTTATGCGTAGACTCTAACTTACGAGTAAACTTAAGCTTATGCGTAAACTATAAACTTAGAAGTAAAGGACCTTACGCGTAAGATTTCACTTAGGCGTAGAAGTGCTTACTCGTAAGCTTTAGACTTAGGTGTAAGATTAGGTTTGAAACCAAAATCCTTCACACTTGTCCAAGTGTGAGAGATATCCACAAGTCGAAGTATTCCACAAACTTATCCAAGTGAGGGAAGTACTGGGTAACCGTTGTTGCACGAAGATTCTTCACCAAATGCTTAAGCGTAGAGTTCACTTCTTACGCGTAGAACTTAGGCGTAAGAAAAGAGGGTTTTGACTTTCTTAAGCGTAGAAACTAGGGTTTTGACTTTCTGTACTTGCAATCCTTACGCGTAAACAACCCAAATTTTTTCAAAAACACGAATCCAAATGATTTCTTTTGGACAAACTTCTTCCAAAACACGTAAAGATCAATAAAAACTACAACTTTAACCAAGATAACACGTAAAAATCAAAACTTTATGCAAAAAGCACACATTTTTAATGAAAAAAACGCAACTTTTGTGTAAAGTTTCAACAAAAAACGTAACACAAACACTCCTAAACCATTGTTAGGCGATTGATACCAATTGTAGGACCTTGTTTTACTCAACCTTATCATGAATACCAACCTTATCACACAAGTATAGCACGTAAAATACTTATACCACGTAAAGACTTATGCGTAAAGATGAAGAAAGAAAGCAAAGATGGTGCCTTGAATATGTTATGCTACTCGTATATGTTTAGAGAGAAAGAGAGATGAAAGGAAACTTGTATTGTAAATGGAAAACACACACACATACACACTCAAGCACACACCTCAAATGTGTCATTTGAGGTGTATTTATACTACAAAGTAAACTACCCCTAATGAGCTTGGCCATGGGCTTCGTGGATATGGATTGGACTTGCATTGGATTACAAATGATAAAAGGCTAGCTTAACTTAACTTCTAACCATTTAGCTTAGCCCAATCCACGAGCCCGTCGACTATTCTATTATGATATCTAGCACACGTTACAAAGTTCTTAAACGTGAATGACCATCACTTCTATTAATTATTATTAAGGCTAACATTACTTATATAGGAAAATTATATGATTATTTCCTTTCTCACATACTCATATATTACACGTAGCTTCGTTAGGAATCTTCTCTTGCATACGTGTTACTCTTCGGTCTAGAGTCTAGGTTTATAAACTTGTGTCTTATTTTACTTAATCCAAAAATCATATCTTTCTAATAATAAAACAAAACACATATCTCAAAAATTCATCCTTCCCCATAAATATCCCTTCCGATCGTCTAACTCCACCAAACCCTCATTTTTCAAATCTTCCACTTTCAAAAATTACCTCTCATTTAAACTTCATCTTCCTTCTCATCTCATCCCATCTCAAATCCGAACCAAGGAAGAACTTCATCATCATGGTTTACATCACCTTCGTTCTCATTGTCTTGACACTCATCGCTCTCGTATTCCCCATGATTAAGTTTTCTTATGGAGACATGTACTTTCTGTTGCTAATCTACATTGGTGTTATATACCCAATCTTTTGTATCGTTCTTAGAATTGAAATGAAATTTTACTAGTATTTTAGTTTATCTAGTTTATTTCTCATAATGTGTTTGTCATTTCTTTTACTCTTTGTCTTTCGTACTTTTGGTCCTAAGATACTCTAGAAATCGACAATACATGCTAATGTAAACATTGGCTAAAATACATATCTTTGTATAAACCTATAAGATGTAAAAATCTATTTTTTCATCAAAAACCTTTTTCTATCACTGCAGATCCACGGATCCCTGTAGTTCAACCAGCCGGATCCCTCATGGAAGGGAACCGTGAGAACCGTTCTTCTGGAAAACAGTTTCTCATGCAATATAAAAACCGTTTTCTTCCTAAAAGAAATATTTCACTAGAATGTTAAATACTAAGTGAGACAATTATCATTGTTAATAGATATCAAGTAAAAACGTTAGGTGATCATCTTTTTGTTTTAATACGTCTCATCTTATTGTTTTTACTTCCATAGGTCACGTCATGTCTCATGAGTATGAGTTCGACTTTTCGCTCACTTATGTCTACATTCCTAACATCTCTCTTGAGCCCACCGCAACTGGTAATCATGTCCGTGGGTTCAATAATCTCGAAACTCGCCACTTCCATGAAGGACGTATTGTCGACACTCCTCTACAATACAAAGAAGGTATCAATACCTCTTTCTGAACCATAGGACTAGAATGCCTTCTCGGAATCAAAGAGAAAATCTGTCCAAGGTTTGTATTGGAATTCTTCTGTCAAGTTGAAACTCGTTCGTAACGAGGATCGATCTCTATCTCTTTGGTTTTGGATCAAAAAACAAAAGTTCGTTTTAACCCTTGAGCAATTTGCTCACATTCTCCGAATTCCAAATCATGGACAATGTGCCTTCACTGAAGATTGGTCTCTTGATTCTCTCTTCAACTATCATGAAGAAAATAGTCCATATTGTTCACACATACCTTCCCCTCAAGACTTGACTCGCATGTTATGCAAACCTCGACCCTATTACTCTGATCCAAACATTATCTATACACGGGACATCCGAGATGAGTACAAGCCTCTCGCACTCATCCTACGTGAAAATGTTTGGAGTCTTAAGGGACATCGAGAAATCCTTCCCGCTTGTTGTGCTCACATAATGTATTGTTTGCTAACACAACAACCATAAAATCTCGCCTATTTCTTCCCAAGGCGAATTGTAAACCTTCAAAGCTCTAAGAACAATCTAATCCCTTATGGAATGTTCTTGACACGCCTTTATCATCACATCATGTACTTTCACCCTCAATTTCAAAGTCCGTTGTACTTACTTCTGAATAAGATGATGGAACCTCTAAACACATCCCTCATGAAGAATTTCTTCATTCCTGAATCGGCAAATACTCATCAACCGTTTGATGATCCATCTAGCGAAAACGCTCAAGAAACTTAGTTTCTTTTCAAAATAGGGTCAAACCTTAGTATTCATGCTTTATCATTGTAATGTAATTTCTCTCATGAAATAAAACATTTAACATTTGATGTCTCGACTATACTATCGTTTAAACTTCTTAAACACCTGCTTTGAAATATGATGCATTATGCAACCCTTGCATACCTTTTGTAAAGGTATTGTTTTGCAGGTGACGGATCCCTCAGTTTGTGCTAGACGGATCCCTCCACTTAGGGAACCGTGGGATCCGGGCAAACAGAAATGCAGTTGTAGTCCTTATACTTCAAACCATGTCTTTAGATCACTTCACATTAGCTAAACATAGTGCCTTAGGATCAATTAAGTCTTTCTCAAAGCTTAGTAAAGCTTCATACTCACTCATAACTCACTTATGATCACACTCAAGGCATTTTTCGATCTATCGTTTCACCAAAACTCATTACTCTTCCGCTATTATACTCACACATCATCTCTTACATATCAATACATCTAGTTTTATAAATCCATCAATTTTAGCAAATTGATTTTAGTCATCCTTACCTCAAAATGGGTCAAATTCTAGTTTTTCCATTTCCTATAACTTTTAAGATATTTTCCTTAATTATCTTAATTTACTATCTGGTCTTTAGGATCATTCAGCTCCATTTGACACTTCAAAAATTTCTAGTGTCACCCTTGGTCATTCATTGGTACTCATAAAAGTTCCATTTTTCTTCCATAAAAGGCAATCATTAGCTACACCACTCATTGCCCTTGATCATTTAAGTACTCTTTCATTTAAGACACTTAGGAAGACTGAAACACTCAAGGAGGTATAGGTATTAGACTTGACAAACATCATTTTTCTCTTTTCTTAACTGCTGAGAGCTGGATCCCTAGGATTAGCCTAGACGGATCCCTCATTGGAGGGAACCGTGGGATCCGGGTGACAGATTCATGCTAACTCTAGCTAAAACAATCATTTCAAGCTCTTCTTGCTAACTTGAACACTCCATCTCATCTTAATTAAGTCCCTAGATCAGTACAACTCTAAAGTTAACTCTTATGCATGCTAATCATCACATTCCAAAGGATATTAGTGGCTTAAGTCTTGAATGCACTTACCAAATCCTTTTCTTTATAAACCACCTTGTTAAGACTCCTAAATTCATCATCTACATCCTCATTCCCAGCACTTAGAAACTTTTACAAACCTCTTTTAATCATCTCATCATGAGGAAAGCTTCTAGTGGTAACTCATCCACCAAAGAACCACCCAAGAAAATTGCTCGTGTTGTACACGAAATTTCCTCAACCGAATCATCTCCCGTTAAATCCATAAATCGTAGGATCTCCCCTCCACCTATCAAACCAATCCCCAAAAGGATTGTTCCCACAAAACTACCAATGCCAAACACCACCATACCTCCTAAACCAAACAACCCAATTTTCACTAAACCATGACCCTTGGTGCCTAGAGCCCTATCATTCACCACCCCACCTCTACAATCTAGAGGATTTACCTCCTAGGCCATCTCATCCTCCACCACTGCCAAAATTCTCCTCTTTAGGAGGAATAGTGGAACAAAATCAAGGTGTTGAGTCAACACTAGCTCTGGCTTCTTTTTCTCCGTCACCATCAAATAATCCACTTTGGATTATGAGAAATCATCAAAGTCAACCACCCGACCACATGGAAGTTGACACCTCTCTACCACCACCATAATTCTTACTTGAGCCTTCCTTGAATGCGCCTCAGCCAATCCCTCCTTCTTTTGAGGCTCCTCAACCCTCTTCACTTGATCCTTGACAAAGTTTTTTATCATTGTCAACATGTTGAAAGTTTGATACATGAAGTACGTGAAGATCAACGTTTCATGTTTTATCACCTCCTCGAACGTTTCGACGAGATCAAACCTAAACAAACTTGAGCTAGAGGATTCAAGTGGTGTCCTAGTATCAAGCGCGACTTAGATAGTCTAGTAATCCAAAGTCATGTATTATTCATTTTCTTAGTTTTTAGAGTCATGTACATCATATCTCTAGTTTTATTAAATGAAATTACATGATATTTGCCACATTGTTCTGAGTATATGCTTATTGCTCTAATACATATCTCATTTTGATGATAACATTACTTGTTACATTACCTTTGCTATATTTTGTTTATAGTCAGACAGATCCCTATGTCTTGCCTAGACAGATCCCTCCAAGGAGGGAACCGTGGGATCTGTGCAACAGAAGACTAGTTTTCTACTGACTTAAGTCTTATTTACAGGAAATTATGCATTATATACTTGTTTTCTAATCTTTGTTTTGTAGATTTTCAATTTACACATGAAGACTTTGACACCCTAAGCTAGGGGGAGCTTTATGTCAAAGAAATACATTGCAAAATCACTTGCAATATTAGGATTATATTTCATGACGTCCCTTTGCAAAGTTGCAATCATCAAGGGGGAGCATATTCGTCACATAGACAAAATTTTGTGCAAACATAGTTGCAAATGAACTAGTTTAGTATTTTTTGCTTGCTTGACGCCCTCACAAAGGGATGGACTCGTCAAGGGAGAGTTAAGACGAGAACACTTCTCGTCACTTGCTCTCTACTTTTTTACATTATCTTTTTCCTTTACATGTTTTTCTTAAAACAATGTGTTAGTTTCTTTTCGAAGCTCTTTTTGTTTCGACAAAAAGGGGAGAAGAAAGTAAAAACTACAATTCAAAATTTTACGAATTTTAGTTTTTCCTTAAAAATAATTTTATGTTTTGTCATCAAAAAAAGGGGGAGATTGTTAATACAAATGAACCGTAAAAACGTTTATTTATATTTTACGATCTTCTAATGTTTTGTCGATAACAAACGTAAAATCATTTTAACGAAACAAATAAAATACGTAAATGGTTTGAGCCAATAGTTTACTAACACACTTACGTTTTCACATAAAACACTAAACAAGTAAAAGTGATTTTATGATTTAGTAATACATATGTACAACAACTAGTGTTTACATATTGGGTAGATATATACATAATTAGTATGTATTATAATAGGTAATATAATGGGTAGAAGTTTAAATATTTGACCCATTGACTAAACACATTGAATGTTGTTGAGTAAAACCGAAAGTCCATGACCCATACCCATGGAGCATAACCCATAACCCATTGCATGACACCATGCATAAGTCATATATGGATATTATCCATGACCCATGGACTAGATGCATTGCATCTTGTAGATACATTGTATCTACTTGGATACCCATGGTCAAAAGTCTAGGACCCATGACCCATAACCCATGACCCATGACCCAAAACCCATGGGCAAAGAGGAGCGTCCCACGGATCCCTAGGATTACACTAGACGGATCCCTCAAGTGAGGGATCTGTGGGATCCATGGAACATGTGGAAAACTAGAAGGGGGGGGGGGGTTGAATAGTTTTACCAATTTAAATCTTCTTTTTAAATATTTAGATCGACTTTTGTCAATCTATTTAGATGTGTATGTTGGACGTTGATAGATAGATATATAAAAGTGTAATGAAAGAGAAAGAGTAAGAAGCACATAACCACGACACGAGTATTTATAATGGTTCGGCTACAAGGACACCTTCCTTGCCCTACTCCACTCCTCGAGTCACCTACTCGAGAGTTCGTAAACACTAAACAACACCAATCTCCTTATGGCGAAGAAACCTTCATAACGTCACCTACTCTTTTTCCGGTACTAGGCTAACCACCGGGTTCTTTCACACCAAGGTGAACCACACCTACCACAACGTCGCCTACCCTTTATTAGGTACTAGGCTAAGTACCTAGTTCCAATACAATGGAGGAACTACTACCCAACACAACACAACACCTAATCCCAAGGAGATCCACTGCTTATTACAACATCATCAAGGATATCACCATCCTTGGAAATAAACTAATAGTATATGTATAACGATGCACCTCTTCGATTATACGACCTAGGAAATCTTCCGTGATGCCACTTGATTTGATTCCTAGGCATCCTTCACTAATTCCTTTGACACAACGCTTGTCACCTTTCACTAATGCCTTCGTCTTGACACTTTTAGCATTCTTCACTAATGCTTTTGACACGGACTTTAAGCATCTTTCACTAATGCTTTCATCTTGACTCTTTCGGCATCCTTCACTAATGCCTTCAACACAACATATCTATGGAGGAAGAAAAAACTATCAACAAGAGAACCTCAGTTGTCTTGATGATGACGAAGCATGGCAACTCATGGACTTGAGCTTGCTCGACTACAAGAAGTGGTGATCTCGCCTTTAAGAGGAACCTAGAGAATCACACAAAAATAAAAACAAACTACATAGAAAGATCCCTTAGGATTAGTGGTTAGAGAGTTACAATACTTGGGGAAAGTATGCGTGAGAGTGGCAAGCCAAAAGGAAGAAATGGCTCACTATTTATAGGCAAAACATGCCACTGTTCCCCGGATCCCACAGATCCCTCCCACAAGGGATCCGTCTAGTGTAATCCTAGGGATTAGTGAGACGCTCCTCTTTACCCATGGGTATTTTGGCTATGGGTCATGGGTCATGGGTTATGGGTTGATCCGTGGGTTTCTTATTAGGTACAATGTATCTCAAGAGTTCAATGTACCTAGTCAAATGGGTATGGGTCAATACCATGGGTTATGGATATTTTCCATGGGTTATAGTTTTTACCCATTTATATAATATATACTAGTCGTGTATATATTTAGTCCAATATGTAAACACTAGTTGTTGTACATATATATCATAAAATCACTTATACTTGTTTTAGTGTTTTATGTGAAAACGTTAAGTGTGTTAGAAAACTATTGGCTCAAACAATTACGTATTATATTTGTTTCTTTAAAATGATTTTACGTTTGTTATCGACAAAACATTAGAAGATCGTAAAATATAAATAAACATTTTTACGGCTTATTTGTATTAACAATCTCCCGCTTTTTGTTGATGACAAAACATAAAATTTTAAAAACTAAAATTCAAAAAAGTTTGAATTGGAGTTTTTACTCTCTTCTCCCCCTTTTTGTCGAAACAAAAGAGTGTCGAAAAGAAACTAACACATTATTTTAAGAAAAACATGTAAAAAGAAAAGATGTAAAGAGAGCAAGTGACGGGAATGGTTCTCGTCTTAACTCCCCCTTGACGAGTCCATCCCTTTGTGAGGGCGTCAAGTACATAAAAGTAAGTAAGCTAATGTATTGCAATTATCTTTGCAAATGGTTCGTCCTTGTGACGGAAATGCTCCCCCTTGAAGATTGCAACGTTGCAATGAGGTGTTATGAAGTATAATCCAAATAAGGATTATGTTGCAAATGGTTTTGCAATATGGTTTGACATAAAGCTCCCTCTAGCTTTATGGTGTCAAGTTCTTCATGTGTATTTTGAAAATCTACAAAATAAAGGTTAGAAAACAAGAGTATAGTGCATAATTTCCTGCAAATAAGACTCAAGTTAGTAGTAAATTGTTCTTCTTTACCACGGATCCCACGGTTCCCTTCATGGAGGGATCCGTCTAGGCATTTTGGTGGGATCCGTCTGTCTGGTGACAGGTTATTCAGCAGAGGTGATATATCAAGCAATGCCAAATATGAAGATGAGATATGTATATAAACAATAAACATATACTCAGATACATATGGCAAGTAGGCTATCATTCAAAAAAACAAAGAGATAATCAACAAATCTCTTAAAACTAAGAGAATGATCAAGCCATGTAATACATTTTCTACTTAGTGCTAAATGAAGAATCTAAACTCAAGAGGTAACTAAGTTCTTAAGGATGATCAAACATAAAATGGGATTCCTAAGAGTTCTAAGTTGAGCTTGGGGCTAGGACACCATTTTGAGGCTCATGGTTGTTTGGGTTTGTTGACTTCTTGGAAACGTTCAAGGAGGTGATAAAACATGAAACGTTGCTCATCACGTAGTTCATGTATCAACCTTTCAACATGTTGACAATGATAGCAATCATTGTCATGGTTTTGAGCTTCTTAAAGCGTAAGTTCAAGTGAAGTGGATTGAGGATTCTCAAATAAAGGAGGAATTGGTGGAGGCTCATTAAGTGGTGGCTCAACAATGTTTGAGGGTGGAGGTAAAGAGGTGTCAACTTCCATGTGGTTGGGTGGTTGACTTTGATGTCTCCTCATAATCCAAAATGGACTATTGGGGGGAATTGGGGAAGTTGATATTGGTGCAAGTGTTTATTCAACAGTTTGGTTTTGTTGCACAACCTTTTCAAGTAAATTTGTTTAGGGCTGCAAAACGACCGGACGAACACGAAAGGAGCCTTGTTCATGTTCGTTCATTTAATTTTAACCGGACAAATAAACGAACACGAACACTTAAACGGATGGAATTTCTTGTTCATGTTCGTTTATTAAGAAAATGAGTTGTTCATGTTTGTTTATGTTCGTTCATTAAGACACTAAATGAACATAAACGATCGAACATAAATGAACATAGACAAACAATCATAAACTTTATTAACTTATGCATCTAATATAGTTTTATAAGTATAGTTTTGTTTATACAAACTAATTTAAAAATTATAAAATTAAAAGATTTTATATACGAACATAAATAAATAAATGAACGTTAACGAACGTATAATCGGACGTTCACAAACATAAATACACGGACGTGACTTTTGTTCTTGTTCGTTCATTTAACTAAACGATCGTAAAATATTGTTCATGTTCGTTCAATTAATAAATAAACGAACATAAACGAACTTTTTACCGAACCGTTCATGAAATGTTCACTGAACGTTCAGTTCGTTTACAGCCCTAAATTTGTTGGTAGTGGTGGAAGATGAGATGGCCAAGGGGGTAAGTTCTCTAAGTTGTGAGAATATGGAGATGATTGTGAGGTGTTAGATGATGTGGCTCTAGGCGCCAATGATGTTGGTTGGGTTGAAAGAGGTGTGTTTGGTTTAGTAGAGTTTGGTGATGATATCCTTGTGGGAACAATCCTCTTGGGAATTAGTTTGATTGGTTTATTTGGTGTAGGGGGAATCCTAGTATTGATGGACTTATCCGGAGATGATTCGGTTGAGGAAACTTCGTGTATGACCCTAGCAAGTTTCTTGGGTGGTTCTTGGGTGGATGATTTAGCACTAGGAGCTTTTATCATGATGAAGATGTTTCTAATTGCTGAGAATTATGTTTGTGTTTGATTACTAAGGAGTTCTAGCAAGATGGTTTATAAAGGGAAGAATTTGGCAAGTGCATTTAAGACTTAGGCCATTAAGATTCATGGAAATGTGATGATTAACATGCACAAGATTCAAGTTCAGAGTTTCACTGATCTAGGAACTTAGTAAAGATGGGGTGGAGTGTTCAAGTTAGCAAGATGAGCTTGAAATGATTGTTTTTGGCTAGAGTGGACATAATCTGTCACCAGGATCCCACGATTCCCTCCTTTGAGGGATCCGTCTAGGCTAATCCTAGGGATCCGGCTCTCAGCAGACTGAAAGGATAAAAATGATGTTTCTAAGGTCTCAAATCTATACCATCTTGAGTGTTTTAGTCCTCCTAAGTATCTTAAATAAGGGTGTACTTGAATGATCAAGAGCAATTAATGATATAGCAAATGATTGCCTTTTATGGAAGGGAAATGAGACTAAATGACTACCAATGGATGTTCAAGGATGACACTAAAAGTTTTGATGGTGTCAAGTCATAATAAATGATCCTAGAGATCAGATGTTAGCTTGAGATGGAGTTTGAAAGATCCTCAAAAATCAAAAGAATTGAAAAACTAATTTTTGACCCATTTTGAGATAAAGATGACTAGAAACAATTTCCTAAAATTGTTTGATATGTCCATCTAAGTATTTTGAAGAATGAGAAGCAATTTGTAAGTATTGAAGCGGAAATATGGTGAGTTTTGACGATTTGATAAATCAAAAGGCATTTTGAATAAGGTCTTATGTAAGCTATGAGTGAGTTTAATGCTTTCTTATCCTTGAAGGAGACTTAGTTGAGTTCTAAGATCTTATGTTTAGCTAGTGTGAGGTTATCTAGTAAACTATATTGATTTATGGGATCTTTATATTCTGATCGTAGTCACGGATCCCACGGTTCCCTCAAGGGAGGATCCGTCTAGGCTAATCCTAGGGATCAGCATCATCGTCAAGAACCATCAGTCATATGAATTTTGCATCAACCATTAAACTAAACGCAGCCAAGCATATGCACATCTCTAGAAGAAGGTAGAAATAGCAATATCCAAGTTAGCGTAAAAAGTGCTTAAAATAATCATTCACACACAAGATTTTAAAACAAACATAATCCTATAGTCTTTTATTAATTCTTTCCTCTTTTCCGTTGTGGTAGGTGAATCATTTAATTGCTTGAATTCCGTGGTCTTGTTTGGAATATCCGGAAGTTGTTCATAGTAATCAAAGGGTTCCAATTCGATGTTAGCTATGGGGTCGGCGTCTTCTTCTTCTCCATCTTCTTCTTCTCTTTCCGGCGAGGAGTCCGAGAGAGCTTTAGGTTTTCTTCCATTGACCATGAATCGTTTAGTGGGTTGTTTGGTGAGAGGTACCATTACTTGATCGGCAAAGAAGTGATCATCGTTGATAGGATATGGTTGCAATGCACTAACGTACTTAGAAAGTCGTGTTAGGAGCATACCATATGGAAGTACCATGTTGGAAGCTTTGAATACCCCGGCCATTCTCCTCACTATGTAATAGGCAAGATTAAATGGCTTTTGGTGGATAAGACAAAAGATCATTTACACAAGACATGCATTTGGATGATCCTTGTTACCAACTAGGCTAATGAGCGTTTTCCTAAGGATTTCTTCACATTTTCTAAACATGGGATGCATTTCGAAAAGTTCCATTTGAAAAGGATCACGGTGAATGAGCTTTTGTTTCAGAGTTGTAGCGAGATTGGTCGGTCCTACCCTTGAAGATAGTATCTCGAATGGTTGCGGGATCATCAAGAGGAGTATTGTAGATAGGTTTTGAATCAAGTGCAAGGTTTTGAGCGTTAATAATCTTGAGAATACATACAAATTCCTTCACAATGAATGCGAAGAGTTTGAGAAAATGTGTTGAGAGGTAGAATGAAGTTTCGTTTATTGATGATGAAGGCGATTGAAATGCTATCATCGGCGTTTTGAATGATCCTAATGCTTTTATAGAATTCAAAGATAAAAACCGGGCAAATTTGTTCATCAATGTCAAGAAGACAATCAAAGTTGATTGCCGAGAAAACTTGACGAGTGTCGGTATCTTCAAGGAAACATTCCTTGACTACACGACCTTCGTGAATAAGTCATTTTTCAAGTCTTTAGAAGACTTTGCGATCTGTTTTTGATAGCCCTTCTTCCCGATAGTAATGGGTGAGGTAATGGACGGTGTCATGGTGGTCTTGTTGAGTGGCTTTAGGCATGGTTGGTCCTAGAAACAAAGATATTCTAATTAGGTAAAATTAGTTGAGATGGGTTTATGGTTTTCATTTGTATTAACAATGTTGTGAACAAAGTGTAATCCTAATTGTGTTAAAAGCCCCTTTTAATGATTAATTTTGAAAACCCTAATTGAATTAATTGATTAGAAATTGTGTAACCATAAACCCTAGGATGAGGATGATGGAAATTAGAACAAGTTAGTGTAATTACTTACAATGGTGTTCTAGAGCAGAATACTTGAGGGTATGGAGTCCAATGAGGATAAAATCAGTGGTTGAGTCATTTTTTTGTTATGTGAGGAGAGGGAAACTGGTATGTGATGTTTTTCAAATGCGTATAGCTGTTTTCTATTCTATGGTTCCCCCGGATCCCTTGTATTTGGGATTCGGCTAGTACAACCAGAGGGATCCGGCTCCTGTTGACAGAAAAAGGGTTGTTTGGCTTTAATTTTGTAGTAGGCTATAAACTAGCTTACAGAACAAAATTAGTTTAAGGGTTTCAAATAAAAGGATGTTTTGGTTGATAGAATTTGATAAGTTAATTATCAAGGATCCATTTGTGACGACGGCGTTAGTTTGATGAATCAAGAGGAATACTATTCCGATGATCAGATAAGTCGAAAAAGTGAAAGAAAGAGAGACTTTAAAGAGACTAGCTATTATCAAACAAGAAGAACTATAATATCAACATAATCATTTAAGCTAGCTAATGAAAAGTAAACATACCTCTATGCTTCTTGGTTTGGCATTATACCAAAAATACTTCATGAGCTCTTAAAGTAATCCTTTGTACTTAGAGTAAGTAGGTTGTGATTACTTTTGGATCCTTTCTCGAAGGTTGACTTCATTATTCTTTGAATAGAAATGAAGGTTTTGAAGAGATCCAAGCATGAAGATTTCTTGAAACAAATATGTTAGAATGATCTATCAATGTCCAACATGAAAGAGAAAAAAATGTTTTAAAATATTTCCTTCTTTGTAGTTTTCAAACATACGCGGATCGTATCAAGTTTTTAAAGTACAACATACTCTAAGAAACTTGGTAACGAAGCTCTGATTCCAATTGTGGAAAACTAGAAGGGGGGTTGAATAGTTTTACCAATTTAAATCTTCCTTTTAAATATTTAGATCGACTTATGTCAATCTATTTAGATGTGTATGTTGGACGTTGATAGATAGATATATAAAAGTGTAATGAAAGAGAAAAAGTAAGAAGCACATAACTACGACAAGAGTATTTATAATGGTTCGGCTACAAGGACACCTTCCTTGCCCTACTCCACTCCCCGAGTCACCTACTATCGAGGTTAAGTAAACACTACATGACACCAATCTCCTTATGGTGGAAGCCGCCCATAGCGTCGCCTACTCTTTTTCCGGTAATAAGCAAACCACCGGGTTCTTTCACACCAAGGTGAACCACACCTACCACAACGTCGCCTACCCTTTATTAGGTACTAGGCTAAGTACCCTGGTTCCAATACGATGGAGGAACTACTGACACAACTGCACCTAATCCCAAGGAGATCCCACTTATTACAACATCATCAAGGATATCACCATCCTTGAAATAAATAATAGTATATGTATAACGATGCACCTCTTCGATTATACGACCTAGGAAATCTTCCATTGATGCCACTTGATTTGATTCCTAGGCATCCTTCACTAATTCCTTTGACAGCTTTAGCTTTCCTTATGCCGCCGTCTTGACACCTTTAGCATTCTTCACTAATGCTTTTGACCGCGGACTTTAAGCATCTTTCACTAATTCTTTCGTCTTGACTCTTTCGGCATCCTTCACTAATGCCTTCAACACAACATATCTATGGAGGAAGAAAAAACTATCAACAAGAGACCTCATTATGTTGATGATGTGAAGCATGGCAACTTCGTGGACGAGCTTTCCGACTTTAAGAGTGGTGATCTTGCCTTTAAGAGGAACCTAGAGAATCACACAAAAACAAAACAAACTACATGAAAGATCCCTTAGGATCAGGTGGTTAGAATTTACAATACTTGGGGTAAGTATATGTGAGAGTGGCAAGCCAAAAGGAAGAAATGGCTCACTATTTATAGGCAAAACATGCCCTTTGTTCCCCGGATCCCACGGATCGAGGGATCCATCTAGTGTAATCCTAGCGATCAGTGGGACGCTCCTCTTTATCCATGGTTATTTTGGTTAGGGTCATGTATCATGGGTTATGGGTTGATCCATGAGTTTCTTATTAGGTAGAATGTATCTCAAGAGTTCAATGTACCTAGTCAAATGGGTATGGGTCAATACCATGGGTTATGGATATTTTCCATGGGTTGTAGTTTTTGCCCATTTATATAATATATACTAGTTGTGTATATATTTAGCCCAATATGTAAACACTAGTTGTTGTACATATATATCATAAAATCACTTATACTTGTTTTAGCGTTTTATGCGAAAACGTTAAGTGTCTTAGAAAACTATTGGCTCAAATAATTACGTATTATATTTGTTTCGTTAAAATGATTTTACGTTTGTTATCGACAAAACATTAGAAGATCGTAAAATATATAAATAAAAGCGTTTTTAAACTATTTTATATTAACTTGAAACATTAGCACTTTTTCCTCTATAAATAGTGAGCCATTTCTTCATTGTTACTTACCCCTTTTACATATATTTTCTCTTTAAGTTGTAAACTCTCTAACCACAGATCCAAGTGATCTTTGTATGTAGTTTTGTTTTTGTGCGATTCTCTAGGTTCCTCTTAAAAGCGAGATCACCACCTTTTGAAGTCGAGCAAGCTCAAGTCCATGAGTTGCCATGCTTTGTCATCATCAAGACTACTGAGGTATTCTTGTTGATAGTGTTAGGAATTGGAAATTCCATGATAAAGTGTCGGTCACCCCAATTATGGTCTAGCATATGTTAGCTCGTAGACTTGTAGTTATTTACATTATTTAGTAGTTTATTAGTTAGTTTAGCGTAGTGTTTCATCGTGGAGGAAGGACGGGTCTTTACCCACTGTATGCCTGATCCACAGTCCGTCAGGAGGACGTTTCTTGTGTAACTATAAATACCCCTTCCATCCATGGAAGGGTGTGTGCTCTCATAATCTAACCTTCCATATTTTGTGAACCAAGTCTCTAGCAAAAACACCCTCTCTATCTTTCTCTCTCTAAATATGGCAAAAATGTATTTCCATCATCTAAGACCACCCGAATCATCAACACAATAAATATATCAATCCTACAAATGGTACCAGAGCCAAGGTTTTTGTGTCTTGATGATTTATTGTGGTTTGAATCGTGTTTAAAACTGTTATCTCACCATTTTTTATGTCTCGAAACATTGTTTCCTCATTTTGTGGTTAACAGTTTTTACTATTGTTTGTATCTTTTTGGTTTAAAATGGTCCACAAATTTACTTCTATGTGTCATCAGTCATGTTTCTTGTATTGTCTCTATCAAGAATGATTCTTGGTACCAATATTTTTGTTTGACTTACTTTTTTGTCCATATCACGGTAGTCTTTTGGTCATATGGTCAAGTTTACGTGGTCTAAGGGGTCATGAAAGCATGGCATAAGAAGATTTTTGGGTTTTAAATAGTTGTATTGATAATATGATCACGTCATAGTAGGTTCATCTTAGCGGTTGGGTTGCATTTAGTCCGGGTTCAATGTTTCTTGTGTAGCGAGTTGTAAATCACTAGCGGACTTGTTCTGAAAAATGTGTAGCGAGTTGGTCTAGGCACTAGCAACTGATATTTATCATGTAGCGACTTGTTGACACACTCTTAACAGTTATACTAGCGACTTGGTTTGAATGCTAGCGACTTGTGGTTTAAAGGAGTGGCGACTTGACATAATAAAATAGTAGCGACTTGAATTAATTTGAGCTTATTCTTGCGAACAGTCGTAGCAATACTAATGCTAGCGACTTGGGCTATACTTTGGCTAGCGAGTTGTTTTGAAAACTTTGGTTAGCGACTTGCTTTTATAAAAATGGCTAGCGACTTGACGTCGGCGAGAAAGGTAGAAGAAGTTTTTGACTTGACCACATCACCAACATACCATATACCAAATAACCACAACTCATCTCAACTTACGTGTACTAACATCGTCCAAGTATTCTATATGATGAAGCAATATTCTTGAACTACACTATGACTCAACCATTCATATAAAAGCTCTACAAGATCGGTTTTAATCGGTGTCATAAATGAAAAACATCAACATTCATTGGTCTAAAGACACGAAATATTCCATCATAGATCCTAAGTGGAGTAGTTACTCAAGATTCATAATAAATGAAACAACTTCAACCAAGACTCATTGCTTCTATAATTCAATTATCAAATCTCAGATTTAAGCTCGTGATCTTAAATGGTATCGAGACATCAACCCCAACCATGGTCTTTCACACGAAACCTTATCCTCATTGATTCTACTTTATTATTTCCGAATCATTATAAGAAAAAGAAATTAACAATCATGTTATTTCTTAAGTCTTAATTCATTCTTTAAATCAAAGTCTAAATTATTGGAAGAACAAAGATAAATAAATCTCGGGGTTTACTTTTGATACATTCATAAGAACATCGGGACTTTTAGAGGTCCATTTATACAGTAAATATCTTCATCGATCTAGGTTTGTTTTATGATATCTAGAAAAACAAAAGAAGTGAAATTAACAATATATTTATTTCAAATCTTTAGGTTAGTTAAATGATAAGCAAACAAAATGAACAAATGATAACCTACCGAGACCTTCATCTATAAGATCTTGAAGCCGGTCAACACCTTTGCCATCCCTTTGTGGCGAATCATTAAACCCAAAGCCATCCTGTGGCATTGAAGAGCTCATCTCTAGGGTTTACTAATTTGTTGAGATAAAGTATTTTTGATATTTGCTTCGGAGATAAAGAGTGGGAGGTGAATGATTATTGTATTAGGGGTTTTAGTAGGTGGTGAGATGATGATTGAAATGGGAGCGTATGTTTGTGAGTATTTGGAAGGGATTAGGGTTATGAAGTGTTATTCTTAAATACCCGAAATTTTAGGGTTGCTTGTGCCTTTATACGATTTTTGTGTTGGGTAGGTGTTGTGTTTTATGGGAGTTGGAGCGTCTTTGTGGACTAATATGGCATTGTGCATCACTTATTTGGACCAATAATGTATATCACCGTGCATAATTAGATATTAACTTTGATATTAATTTTGGTTCTAAAGTGTTTGACGTGAGTTAGTAAGTTTGATATTAACTTTGGACTTTAAACATCAAAGGGTTTATAAGATGGTTGATGTTAATCTCGGATCGACATGCTTCTTGCCTACATTTTTAAGATTTGAGATTTGACGTGGGATTAGACCTAAGGCTGAGTTGATTCAGGAGTTGGTTAACATGTTTCAATGTATTGAGTTGATATGTCATGGGTACATGTTATCTCTTTTGGATGCGTCTGAAACTCTATTTGGATGAGCGGAGGCGGATTGCTTGTTTTGCTATGAATAGGATCTAAAAAAATTTGGCGGGGATTAATGTATCTCATGGGCTAAATATCTTTAAGTTATACGGGTTGAGCTTGAGTAATTTAAGTTTTTAGACGGATAATGGATATATGGGCCTCAATATTGGATTGTTTATGAGATTTGTCAAAGTGACTAGATAATGAGTTTTGATAATGAGAGTTGGTGTGATGATGAGATTTGTTGGGTAATGAGGTTTGATACTTTGGTATATACATTTTCACGTAAAATATTATGTCTCGGCTTGAATTGATGATTGTTCAAAGATAACTACCGAGATTATTTGTTGTTCGTTATTTCTTATTTGAATTTGAAGTGAGGTTTTCCGGGGGTTTACTTATTTCGTCTTCTTTCTTTCTATCCTTCCGCGAAGATGACTTGTTTGGGCATTTGTTGACTGTGATAAAGACTTGGCTATTTAATTACTGTTGTGACTCTTTCTCTCTTAACCCACAACGTAACTATCACTTCGGTGTCTCACTCAGTTGAGAATGTCAAGAGGTTTTGTACATTGGGTACATCGTTTCTTCTTCACAAGGATTAGTACAAGTTTAAGTGACAAATCTGGGGAATTCTACATCATGATCAAGTTTGATATATCGGGCTTACTTCTCCATGTGATCACTACAATTGCCAACAGAATGCGTGAATGATGTGTTTACCAAAGTGTTAATTGGATAGTTGATGAGAATGTTGATGTTGGATTATGAACCACTGATGAACCGCTGCATATTCCCCTTAAACATATATTCACTGAAACCAAAGTGGTCATAACACATTCTAGCTGACGTTGTTTACGGTTTATTCTTGATTTTGTAAAATCCCGTGACAATGGAAACATCCTGGTAAATGTATAGTGCATTTCCGGATCTTTCTTATGGTTTATTCTTGGTTTTGTAAAATCATGAAAAGCTATTTCGGTTTAAACCATAGAGTTATAAAATCGTAATGATGGAACCATCTTGGAGAAGAAAAATGTAATTCGGATCTTACTTGATCTTTGGTGCTATGGTTTCTACTTTGAAGAAGGGATAAAAGGCCTTCATGAATTGGGTGATTGTTTGGATTTTCTTCATGGCGATTTGGTTATTCAAAGTTTCTGAGGGTTTTGTGCTTTTAATCATGGTCGGGATGAAACCATTATCAAAGTTCATTTAAATGTCAAAGAAGGCTAGATTTGGCTGTTAACGAAGATGTGACACGGCGTTAATTTAGTATTATTTATTTGAGATTGTAGTGAAATATCACGAGCAAGTGTACTTAGTATCTGAAGGTATCGGGGATGGTTGGATGAAGATTCTTCATGATCCTTGTTCGATGCTTATTATCAAAAACGAAGACTTGGAAATCTAGTTATTGTTGGGTGTCTTTAACCTTCTCTTTTACCACTTGGGGGAATTGGGCTCATACCACCACAAAATATCTATCACTTTAAGGAGTTACGTTGTAGTGCTCAGTCACATTCAGTTTTCAAAAGAGTAATATGCGTCTTATACTTGATGGTTGGTTGGTTGAAGAGTATAGAGTACATAGAGTACTAGAGATGCTAATGGAAATCGGCACGCTCTTTTTACATATGTACAAGTTTAAGTCACGAGTCAGGGTTAGTTTACTTCAGGGTCAAATTCATCATATTGGGTTTTCTCCATCATTTGTCACTACAAAGAGCCTACTGAATGATAATGGGGTTGATCACATGTTTTGCCAAAAGATGTGAAAGAGAGAGATATGACGTATAACACAATGATTCATGCCTCGTTCTCTAAGAAAAGAAATGTGTACATTTCAGTCGCGTATTATCTTGGAAAGAAAGAAATCTTCTTATGATATGAACACAGCGTTCATGCCTAGTTCTCTAAAGAAAAGAAAAATTATGCAGCAGTCGCTTTATCTTGAAGAGCAATCTTCTTATTATGACCATTCTCATCAACATGCTTCATACTTCATCTTTGTTGATTGTTTTACGATTCCACTTTCTCAACTATAATGGCGATGGCGACATCATTGGCTAATTTTGGGGGGAGAAGTGTGAATAGAATACATTGGGATGATAATCACTTGTTTAATCAAGAATGGCATCTCAAATGCTATGCAATTCTTGAGGGGAAGAAAGTGTGAATTATGCATGGTTGATTGGCTTATGAGAATATATGGGTCATACGGCTCTTAACTCATGTAAGAACCGAAACTTCTTTATCGGATCATCTTTCATGGAGTTCCTTCTAAAACGTTGGTTGACATCTTACCGGATTGATGAGTTTATCGACAAAGTGCTTCGGTTAATGCTTCGTATACATCAACATGATGATTCTGAACAATCTCTCTATTCTTGTTTGATGTGATTGGTAGTTTGGCGTTACCATCTTGTGTGTTCGTTGCGGCCGATTCTTTGATTTCCTTGATGAACATTTTCTGTTCTTGTTTGATTGGGAGGGATTTTAGTTAAGGGGATTTGCAAGATGTAAGTTAATTGGGATGCTTTTTGGTGGGATGCTTTTTGGTGTGAGTTGAAGATGTTAACATTACTATTCCCCATTGGACAATCTTGAAGAAGGTCGAGTCTACGGTCGATTCTACATTTTCTGGCAGCATGTTAGAAGACTAAAGAGCAATTGCATTTAACGATCTAAAGACTTCTTCTTAATCAGGGGTACATTATCAAACAAATTGTCGGTTTTGGGGAGAGCACTAATGGGGGAGAGTGAAAAGCCAGTTAATCCCAATTAGCTTGCTCACAATCTTATTGATTTATTCTCACAGAGATACTTACGAGCTAATGATGTTCTTCTCAAAAGATTTCAAGTATATGGGATTATAAAGAGTTCTTTGATTACGAAATGTCAAAACCGGCAAAGGGGAAGGAGACTCGCATCTAAACACTGGCAGAGTAAACTTGATGAACTTAATTCTTAAGTGATTGAGAATATCAGGGGAAGACAAATGTGCAGCGAGAGAAACTCTCAGGTTTGACTCATGGCGAGTAAACTTGATGAACTTAATACTTCTAGTGATTGAAGATATCAGGAAAACAAATGTCCGCGACCCTTGAGAGAAACTCAAGGTTTTAATCATCAAGGCTTTTAGTGTTATTATTCCAACTATGTGGGGGAAGAGATGGAAGAGTTAGTTTCAAGAAGATGAAAAGAGGTACACAAGTGTATGATGATTTTGATATTATCACCTTCAGGGGAATTGTGTACATTGGGGACTCATTTGTTTCACTTGAGTGCTGTCGGTGATTAGAGAGATATAATCACTTATTCGGAGTTGAAATCACTTGAGATGATCTCATGAGATGTCGATGATTGACTGCTCCTTCAATGTTTCTTGATTATTCTCTCTTTGGGCATTCAGTACCGGGTTCTTGAGCTTCATACCTTGTCATGGGAAAGAAAAGAGTATACATCGAGGTTATTCTTTGTGGAATTAATCACTTTCTTTGATGGTATAAGCTTCTATGTCTTTGGGTATATGTGTATTCGGGTTCGTGAGCTCTAGTCTAAGAGATTGATTGCATCAATTCAACTACTTCGAGTGGTCTCTTGACACCTTTTGGAATGGATTGCTTAGACGTCAATAGAAAGAAATTTAGAAGATTGTTTTTATGTGGGATGATCGTTCTTTGTTCTATTGGATGATATAACCTCGAGCGAAGAATCATGGTGATTATTCTTAAAAGGAAAAGCGACAAGTTCGATGATAATGGTGTGCTTCTTTGTGCACTTGGCTAAGGGAAGCGAAGAAAGCTTTGAATCACCTCAGCTAAAGGATTTTGGTTTGGGAAGGCTACAAAGTCTCACTTTCAGATGGTTCAATTTCTTTCTTCGATTCAAGAGCCACAGGAAGCTTTGGTGGTGAATGTTTAAGAGATGATGACTTCTATCTTTTACAAAGGTACTTTCGATATCCTTATCTGGGTACTGTCATCATTCTCTAACTATATCATCTCTCTATCTTTGTATATATTTATTTGAAAAACCAAATACAAAAATATAAAACCAACAAAAAGAAAATAGAAAAATATAAAACCTTCAAAAAAATCCATAATCGAAAATTTCAAAAATGCCAAAAATATGTTTTCTATGACATGTCTCACAGTATGATAATATCTGTGCTTAGAATGTCATTCAATAATGGCACGGGACCATAGATGAAGTTGACGGGAGGTGTAAATATTCTTTTTTAAAACATGTCTAAAATATAAACTTCAGTTACCGGTAGTAACCGGTGCTTAAAACTATGGCTTGCTATTATTTCCGATAGCAACCACGCTCTGATGAAGGAAAGTCTTGCACTAAACCATTTTTATAATTGTGCACTTATCCTAAAAGCAGAATGAGGAAAGTATGTTGAAGGACAGCTTTCCTACACAAATGTTTTTCGATCTAAAATTCTTGAAAAATATTTGTTCTTTTCAAAAAGTGGTGGTAAATGAGTTGCTTTAAAACAATCGTTAGGTGTTTTTTTATAAAATTGAAAACTCAATCAATGACTTAGGCGCTTTTTTTACCTTTAAAATAAGTCATTGATTGAGAGAATGTTTTTCAAATTTACATCATCTATGAGGGCTTTCTTAATTATCTAATATGCAATTAAAATGATGTTAACCAATGTTGAAGGACTAGGTGCCTAGGATATGATTGCTAGGATTAGATGATTAGAGTTTAATAAACACATTATTCCCATGCTTTACATGATCTGTTTGATATGTTGAATTGACTTTTATTAGTCGATTGTTGTTTGGGTGATGTCGACCACCATATATCCGTATGTATGTTCAAACAGCATTATGCGGTCTATATTCGTATAAAAATGTTCCGACCGGATCCCTCAATTGAAGATGATTGGATGCCGAAAGGAAAGGGTAACTATATCTTGGGTTGACAAATGAAGAAACGGAACTTAATTTGATTTCCAAGGAGAGTTGGCATAAATGCAGCGAAAGAGGTCTGTTTGCATCGCACGAGATGGTTTTCTTCTAAGTGATTGAAGCGGAGCTTAATTTGACCTCGTTGGCATTAAAATGCAGCGTAAGTCTCACTGCATCTATGACGGTTTCTTCAAACCCTCGGCAACAACAACAAAGCGGCTCAACCACTTTGCGTTATCTTTAATGCGGGTACCATTTTTAAACAATTTTGAAATAATTTGATTAAATTGTTTTGAAAAATGGAAAAATATTTGTTTTGAAAATAAATTGGACTTAATTTTGAAAATCACCGGACTTCTTTTTTATCAAAACCTAAGTCACTCAATCAACGACTACGATCATCGATTGAGGGGGAGAGTGATTTAAAAATAAATTATTTTCAAACAATATTTCTTCATAAAATTCCGAATTTTACAATATAAGTGGTGATCTAAAGATTTAATGTTATGTCATGGTATGATTTTCTTTAAGAATCAAGATCTTTCAAAATGAAATTTTTTCTGTTCTTGTTTGATTGTCAAATTGTTTTATTTTACTTAAAGATCTCTTAAAACTATCATACCTGACACTAACAATCTTTAATGTCGTAATTGGTCCTCATGGTCATTTTCAAAATTAAATCTTGCCACGTCTTTCCCAAAATTTTCTAAATGATTTAAATCAATTGGGATCACAAATCTCAAATGGTTTGAAATTTTGATCGGGGGAGAGATCGTGATTTAAATATCAAATCTGTTTTAATGGAATCAATTTTAGTCCTTTATAGGCACTCCACCTCATGTGCCAAACGATTTCAAATACACAATGCACATGTTGAGGATGAGGATTTATCCAAAACAAGATGAGTATTTAAACCTGGCCACATATTCTCCCATGTTTTCTAAAACTGATTAAATCATTTGAGATCAAAATCTCAAAGGGTTTGATATTTTGATGAGGGAGAATTTGTGTTTTAATAATGAAACTTGATATAAGATGATCGTTTTGATTTAAAGTGCAAGTTCTCTCTAATATGTGCCAAACTCTTACATTTATGATGCATATTGAGGGAAGGCGAATGGTTTCTTAATGACTTGTGTGATCGTAAATGTGCTTCAAAAGAACTCTTGCCTCTATGTGATAAAATGATTTCAAATATCCTATATATTAGAGGGAGAATTTACCAATAAAATCAAATGGCTTTTTCTATGAAAATTGTGATCAAAGAAAATATTTCAAAGTCCTCTTTGCCTCGTATGTGCTAAACATTTTCTAAATCATATGCACATGTTGAGGGGGAGGTCTTCTAAATGATCAAAACTATTAAGGTACAAAATGCTTTGATCTCGTATCACAAGTACCTTGATTGTTTTTCCAAATGATTTTCAATTGGTTTTAAGGAAAGATGAAGCTGTACCAAAAGACCAACCATTTTACTTTATGCATGGTGATATAAGGATGGTTAGGTTAGGTATTAGTTCCATGATCCGCCAGAGCGGAGGGATCTACCGAGGGACAATCCACTAGATAGTGTAGAGTTCTTAGGTATATTGAAAAAAGGAGAAAAATGAGAAATGGGAAGAGTGCCGTGAGTGCAGAGCTGAAATACGGAATAAACCCAACAAGGTTCTAGTTATGAAGTCTCGATGAAAGCCTTGAATGGTTGAAGAATGAAAAAGAAATGAAATGAGAAAGGGTGAAAAGAAATAGCCTCAATAATTCAACCTTAGAGACAGGGTTCAATACATATGCTACTTGGTGGTTACTAAGGTAACTGCTTGGTATTAAGACAAGGCGTCATGGACCCGGTGACGCACTGCACTAACCTTCCCAAGCTACTCAAGTTCCTCTTAAAAGGGCTTGTTTCATTCTCACGGGAACCTACATAATCTATCGACTTTCTCTTGAGATAGTAGATATTGAAGAGACCCTCTCACAGTCTCGGCATAGGAACCAAATGTGCACAATTGAGTCTAGAGCCAAGAGATCATCCACAATATCTCATTAGGACACTAAATTAATGAAGACTTGCGGTTTCACACAATGTGGAAAGTAAGAATATATTAAGAGTCCTACGCATTATCCTTATGGTATTGCCCGAACATCGAGGTGGTATGTAAAAGTATTCACGATGAAAATGGAAATCCTTCTAGAGCCAACATCAAATAAGCTCTTGGTGGGTGACATGTGAGATCTTCTCGTAAATCAAGCTTGTGATAGAAACAATGGGAGATTCATTCTTGATTAACCTTGGTCGAAATGAATTGTGAATACTTTTGGAAAAACCGTTGGTCAATGCAATTCTTCTTTCTCGCACATGAATGTGTATTCATGTTTTCAAACACAAAAAAGTATCTACGATTGAAAAATACTTTTGGAAAAAGCGTTCGATGTGCATATTTCTTCTTTTCTCTAGCATGAATGTATACTCATTTTCTAATACAAAAAGTATTTTGATTGAAAATTGATCTTTCTCATAAAACCTTCGTCGTATTTCAAAAACTCTTTCTTCAGCAATACCGATTGTTTTCAAATCAATATTTCATCAATCGGTGAATCTCAATTCATTGGTTCACTCACTTTCGTGTTGTCTTCTTTGAGCGTTCGGTTTGAGAATGGCTGAAACATTTGCAAACTATCAGGAGATTCTTGAGAATTATACGATCACAGGCAGTGCTATAACGTCAACGGGAACCGTGGGCCGTGTACCTCAATTCAACGAAAGTGATCAAAGACACTTCGTGTGTTTTATTGCTAACTGTTGTTTGCGGGTACATTTGGACTGACTAGCATTCGAAATTGAGTCAATCAAAGCGCACTGCGGCATCGCGCACTTAAACAATCATGGCCGGTGCATATCTCTACAGAACAGCTCACGATATTTTCATACTATGCTTCACTTTCATGTTGCCGCCATATCATGAATAAAGCTTCCGCTACTCTAATGGAAAGATGTCATGATCCAAAAGTGTGAGCATGTCGGTCCGAAAGTCACAACTTCACATGATGTCAATACAATAAAGGGTGATCTAGAGATTTGATGTGGCTGATGATCTCAATGAAAGCTCGAAGATCATCAAATGATTTGGATCAGTTCAAAGACCTCCACTCAAAGTGCAAAACTATGCGGACTTTAAAGAATCGCTACTAATGCACATAGATTGCGGAACTTGAAGAATTGAAGTCTACGAGCTCAAGAACTAAAGTCAAAGAAAGAATGCTATGATGAAAAATGTATTTCATGGGGTGACATCCCTTAGGGGGAGATTCTTAGGAATTGGAAATTCCATGATAAAGTGTCGGTCACCGATTATGGTCTAGCATATGTTATTCGTAGACTTGTAGTTATTTCGTTATTTAGTAGTTTATTAGTTAGTATAGCGTAGTGTTTCACCATTGGAGGAAGGGTGGTCTTTACCCACTTGTATATGCGATCCACGTCCGTCGGGAGGGCGTTTAACTTTGTGTAACTATATAAATACCTTCCATCCATGGAAGGGGTGGTGCTCTCGTAATCTAACCTTCCATATTTTGTGAAGACGAGTCTCTAGCAAGAACACCCTCTCTATCTTTCTCTCTCTAAATATGGCAAACATGTATTTCCATCATCTAAGACCACCCGAATCATCAACACAATAAATATATATAGATCCTACAGTAATTCTCTTCTTTTCTCATTGAGAGAAGTGGCAATTAATAGAAGACATAAGTGAAATATGTCTAAAGAGTCGAGGCGAAGACATTAGTGAAAGGTGTCGGCAAATTAAGGTGAAAGCACTAGTGAAGGGTGCTTAGAAGTCAAGGCTAAAGGTATTAGTGAAGGGTGCCTAGAAGTCAAGTCACAAGGCATTAGTAAGAGGTGCCTAGAGGTTGAGTCGAGAGCATTAGTGAAAGGTGCCTAAGGTTTACATTCGATATGGTGTGTTGATGTACAAGATAGACTTATATTGAGTCAAAGGATATTGATATCCTTGTTGATGTTGTCATAAGGAGTGGATCTCTTTAGGGATAGGATTTGTGTAGTGTTGGGTAGTAGTTCCTCCTTTGTAATGGAACACGGTATCTAGCCTTGTCTTGGATAAGGGTAGGCGAAGCGTTGTGATAGGTTTGGTTCTACCTTGTGGAAGAACCCGGTATCTAGGCTTATGCGGATAAAGAGTAGACAGCGTTGTGACTTCTCATGTAAGGAGAATTTGGTGTGAGTGTAGTGTTCCTGAACTCTCAGTAGGTGACTCGGGGGGGGGGTCGCGATAGAGCAAGAAGGAATGTCCTTGTAGCCGAACCACTATAAATACTCGCGTTGTGGTTATGTGCTTCTTACTCCTTATCCTTTCATTACATATTTATATATGCTTATCTATCAACATCCAACACACATGTTTAAATAGATTGACATAAGTTGATCTAAATAGTTTAAAACCAAGTTTTAATCGGTAAAACTATTCAACCCCCTTTCTAGTTTTTCACACTCTCAATTTTGACAAATTGATTTTAGTCATCTCTACCTTAAAATGCTCTAAAAACTAGTTTTTCATTTCTTGTGAGTTTTAAGGAATTTTCTAAATTTTCCTTTGATCACCATCTGGTCTCTATGATCATTAGCCATCCTCAAGAAACCCAAGTGTCATCCATGATCACTCATTTATGTTTCTAAAACTCCATTTTCTCCACAAAAGTCATCATTTACAAACCTCACTAATTAGTCTTGACTACTTAGGTATCATACCATGTAAGACAGCGTTAATGGATGACTAGCTTAGGATATGTAAGTATTAGATGTTGCTAGAACCCAATCATCTCCTTTTCACCTCATCGTTGTAGGATCCTAGACTAAAGCTAGCGGATCCCTCTAGTGAGGAACGGTGGAACCGGGGAAAATAAGGTAAATTAACTCTTGAGATAATCATTTCAAATTTCCTTTTTCCACTCAAACACTTGCTTAACAAATAGGAATATCAGTTTCTTATATGCTTATAAATGAGTTGCGTTTATGTGATTATTTACATGTTCTCATTTGTTTTCTTTTCATGATATTATTTGAACAATTTCTCTAGTTCTATAAATGTTTCCCTTTTGTACTAACTAATTTGGATTCTTGTAGCTCGAAAATGGTCGATTTAATCATCAAGTCAAGTTGTACTCATTCGCACATTTTTTATATTCCTAATCTTTCATCATCCTAACCATTTTCCTCCACTTTTGTCACTACTCACAAAGTCATCATGTCTACCACCTCTATTGAGTCATCAACCGAGTCAACAAAAAAAGTCACCTTGATACCTTTCATCACCATCCCTTGCTACTCTTGAGTCACTTTATTACCTAGTAAAAATTGACCTCTCATCACCTCTACCACAGCTTCCATACCTCTAAGTCATAATGATGATCTCTACCTTAAAATGCTCTAAAAACTAGTTTTTCATTTCTTGTGAGTTTTAAGGAATTTTCTAAATTTTCCTTTGATGTATCGGTCTCTATGATCATAGCCATCCTCGAAACATAGTGTCATCCATGATCACTCATTTATGTTTCTAAAACTCATTTCTCCACAAGTCGCCATTTACAAACCTCACTAATTAGTCTTGACCCTTGGGTATCTTACCATGTAAAGACGCGTTAATGGGTAGCTTAGGATATGAAATGATAGATGTTGCTAGTTAATCATCTCCTTTTCACACCTCACATTGGCGGATCCTAGACTAAAACTGGCGGATCCCTCTGATGAGGAACCGGTGGAACCCGGGGAAAATAAGGTAAATTAACTCTTGAGATAATCATTTCAAATTTCCTTTTCCCTTTCGAACACTTGCTTAACAAATGGAATATCAGTTTCTTATATGCTTATAAATGAGTTAGCACGTTTATGTGATTGTTACATGTTCTCATTTGTTTTTCTTTCATGATATTATTTGAACAATTTCTCTAGTTCTATAAATGTTTCCCTTTTGTACTAGCTAATTTGGATTCTTTGGCTTCAGTAGTCCGATTTAATCACATCGAGTCAAGTTGTACTCATTAGCACATTTTTTTATATTCCTAATCTTTCATCATCTAACCATTTTCCTCCACTTTGTCTTTTCTCACCAAAGTCATCATGTCTACCACCTCTATTGAGCCATCAACGAGTCAACAAAAAAAGTCGCCTTGATACCTTTCATAGCCATCCACTTTGCTACTCTTGAA
>OU343217.1:209509698-209649234 GCA_910596185.1 Chrysanthemum makinoi | reverse complement strand
TTTGTTTTTCTTGTAACCGAAGTTTGTTTGTCAATTTTCAGGGGAAAACCATGGTATGAACCTGATTGGTGGAAGTTCGGTGACGAGAAATCGTAAGTATTTAGCTTCTGGCCTGAGCAACGTAAATAACCCTTTAAGGACAGATGTCATGATGTGCCTTAATTGTCAAATTTCTGAATTCATTATTATATTGATCTCCGCGGCTCCATTTGCCGGTTATGTGTGTGTTATAAAAAGAAAAGCAACCACTTTGACCCTTGTCTCTTTCTTTACCCATAGGGAAGTCAGAATGTGAACTAAAAGTATATAATCGTTTTTTCTCTTGTCGATGACTTTTTATTTTTTATTTTTTTATATTTTATATTTTATATTTTTTTTATTTTTTTACTTTACTACGGGAATGTTATTTTTTATACAAAACATGAAGCTAGCGAGAAGCTAGAAATAACAATACACAATAGATAGAATAAAAATGGCCAAACTAAAGACAACCTCGACTCTCTATAACCCCCAACCCCCCCACTCCCCAAAAAAAAACCCAAAGAAAATTGAAGGCCTCATGGACTTCCTTAAAACACTACGCCTAACTGTTGCAACATCCTGACGACTCCACTAATTCGGATGAAAAGAAATGCCTAATTGATGAGTATTCCGACTGCATTTATGCTAATATATGACAAAAAGCCTGCTTTCTTTTCAGGTACTTTCGCCATGCATCTGGATCACTTGTCATTCTATCAAAAAATTTCTCTCAGTACATAAACATAAACAGGTAAGTTATGCATTGCAAGCTGTGAATGTTTCAGTATAGTTTCTGGAGATTTACTTGTTTCAGAAGTCTGTCATGTTGCATTAAGCTTTGCGGTATTCTTCTATTTTTTTAGCAGTTATGTCTGATTACAAGTTTTCAATATTTGTAATAAAATAATTTTCCAAAATCAATATTTTGATAAAGACCAGAATGAATGAAATAGGTCATTTTAACTCAATGTTCAACTTAGCATGAAGTGTTTGGGATATGTGTTTAGTTTTGTTTTCTTTTCTAACTTTTTTTCTAGAATCTATGTACTGTCGATGAGTACAAGACATGCCTTTTCTTTAATTTCTCTCTTCTTTCAGTGCATCATTAAAGAGTTACGCTCACGAAGACACAACAATTGGTTCATGGATGATGGGCATACAAGCAACGTATATAGATGAAAATCGTGTGTGCTGCAGCAGTATTCGACAAGGTAAAAATGCTTATTTTTTCATAATATACCAAAACGAATTTTATTGTTATTTTAGTTCTCCTTGAACATTACCTTGCCTTTGTTAGTTTGTATATTGAAAACCCGGTTTTAACCCTAAAGTTAAGGTAGAATGATGTAGTAAAATGGAAACTTGGCCCTTCGTGCCATTCAACTTTGGAGAATTGAAGCTAAAACAGAAAATTATTTATTTTTCATTTTTTCATCACAAATTATGGATAATGTAAATCTTTTATTAAAAAACATAATTATCTAACTATATTTGAAGTCAATTATTACGCTATCTTGCATGCTTACTATTTGTGAGTTGCATTTTGTTCCCAGATAAGGTGTGTTCGTTGGCTTGAGTCATGGAAACATTCTGTTTGTACAAGCTCACAGGAAATATACCGTAAGAAGATTCTTTCCCAATTAAAGTATAACATAAGTAAAAAGATAGTTACCGTTTAGTTATGTACATGCTGGAACATGTATGTTGGGTATATGAACAAATACAATGGAAAAAGGAGCAACATTAATCGGGCTCGAGAAGTTCTGTTTTATCGGCTCTAACAATGGTATAATCCCCGAAGAATTGACGAGTAACTCATTTCCATTTAATAACACTATTTGGCTATGCAAGTCTCCACCCTTTGCTGTAAGGTGATACTCTTCTCTTGTGGCCTCATTAAGTTTAGGATTTCGAAGCATCTTTGAAAATTTGGTTCTTTTTGTTTGTTTCGTTTCTTGTTGAGTTGATGTGATTATCGTAGTGGTATTTTCAATAGTAACACCGATATTGGTTGATTTAAGACCATCTAGATTTATCAATAGCAACGTGATTCCTGCCTGTAAAGTTCAAAGACAATTTAAAGTGAGTATATTGCAAATTCTAAAGAGTTAAATTTAGCTTGCTTATTTGTACTTACTGAAATTTTTGAGCAATGAGCGTAAGAACGTATCTTGTTTGTGCCTTTGAAATTTGTTGATAGAACATGTCTTCCCATTAGCCGGTGCCAAAGAAGTGCGCTGCATTTACATCATGCACATGAGATTTTAATGTTGTAAGCTATTGGTTACCTCACGATCCATTAGCCCGGCCCTACATACTTATTTAGTTAGATTGTGGGTTGAGTTTGCAAATCTGACCCATTTACTGGCATGCATATGGATACTAGAGGTGGTGAAATGTGAGGGTGATGTAACGGGTCAAATTGAGACATTTTTGTGCAAGACGAGTTGAGTTAACATGCAACGTTTTTTGTCCAAAAATTTGAAGATTTTAATGTGCATTTGTTGTGTTAAATCTGTTTAACAAATGTATTATTTTAATTCAATAAAGGATTAACATTACACTTGCCTAACTTTGGACCTAATTGATCGATTTTTTTAGATAACTTTGTTTTATTATATACCCGTTTGACCTTTTCAAGTCAAAAGCACAATTATAATTAACTCATTAGATTGTAAATTGATTGAATTTGTGAGATATAATAGCTTTAGCTAAAGAAAACACAATGTTGATGGAAAAAACACTATCTGGTAACCAAACTTGTTCATTGCTGAATCTCCAAAAGTATCAGAAAATCCAGAGTACGTCAGAAGTACCTGTAATAATCGGGATTTGGCACAAATGTAGTAGTGTTAAGAAGTCCATAGTTTCCTCCTACCAACGTTTGTCGACAGTACGTTTTCGTTTTCGTATCATATGTAGATGCCATCCCAAGCTGATCTAAGTACCTATTCAATCATCCCAAATACAAATTCACATTACCCAGTATGATCAGTAAAAAAGTTTCGTTAAGACCACACTTCACTTAAGTGAAAATAAACATTATATAGCGTGCATATGACTAAGAGGCCTTTCAACAGCTACGTATAAAGAGCATAACATTTTAAATTTTACGAAGAAGACCTACCAAAAGCCAGACACAAAAGAGTTGGAAACAAGATTATGACCGCTGTTAAACGCACCTCCAGCTTCACCCACCCAAGCCACCGTAGAAGTCCCAGATTTCTTCAATATGTTCTGAAGATCTCTAAACGGTTGAGATCCTCCATCTAGATACGACGGGTCAAGTATCTTTTCAATCAAATGAGCGTCAATACCTAATTAAAGTACATTTCAGTCGATTAGAACGCTATTATTTGTTGATTTTCTTGTATATTTTTTAGAAAATATGTAAATTACCTGGACCTAGGTTGTAAATGTGCTGAGTAATCACTTGAAGAGAACTTGATGATTCAGTTACATACTCGTTGAACCAATTCGTATCATAGAATCCTCCTGGTCCAAGAAGTATCGGTTTTTCAGGAAATCCTGCGTATATCTTTTGAACTAGATTTTGGAGGGATATTGTATCCAATGCGTACTGTTTTGCTGTGATGCTTGTTCCAATCCCGCTTCCACTCAGTTCATTTCCTAGTCATTCACCAAATTAGCTATAAAAAACTTTTGATAACATTTGAGAATTTGTATTTCTCGTCATTCCTTTATCTCAATTTCGATCATTCAATTTGATTAATTTGTATAAAGTTAATAAAAAATTGTAAGTAGTTCGATGGTTAGAATATAATCACATGACCTATATTTTTAGTGAAATATGCATAGAAGTTAATACGTTCATAAGAATATATCAGTCTGTAAATGAAACTCACCAAGTTCCCAGCCATGAATGATATAGCCCTTGTTGGTAGTGTATCTTATAAGAGTCTCAGCATCGGTCGAGTCCCATGATCCTGACGCTATACCATCAAGGCCAATCGTTCGGCCACTTAGTGCATTCAAGCCTAACACAATTTTTGCACTATATAGATAGAGAATACATATTTAGCAGAAAGAGTTCAAAGTTAAGAAAAATATGATATAATTGCCACTGAAAGATAAGTATTTAGTTACCCGGAATTTTTAAAGAAAATGTTGAGTTGATCCCATCTAGACATGGTCAAACAGCCATTGGTGAAGCCAAACATTACACTAGTGTTTTTGGTGAAGCTAGGACATTGTTCTTGATCACCAATCTTTTGGTATATCACTTTGTCTTGCAAACTTCCACCCAATCTAAGTTTCAGAGGAGAAAATGCTGCATAAGACATATTAAGACCTTAATGCTTGACGTGCGCAATTTTTTAACTTTACGGAAATGCAGTGGAACAATCAAAGCTAATGATTATGATTAACAGGCCTTTCGCTAGTTATTTGAGGTGTATCAAAAGGTGTCAATGTTGTCTTCGGAAAACAATGTTAGTTATGAACAAGCAGTTTGCAGTAAAGTACCTTTGATTGCATTCAACAAAATTTTGTTACTAAGATCCTGCAAAACAAAACAAAAAAAAGTTATAGTAAACAAAGGTTTATACAGCTAATTCGGCCTAAATGCTAGCAAATTAACAACATAACATAGTAAACTACTACTAATAAATATTTTAAAAGATAACATATATATGTAGATGAATACGACTCAGAGGTGGAATCATACTGACTTAACAAGTTATATGAAACAAAATTTGGTAAAAAAAAGTAGTTCATACTTCATACATAAGAAGCATCAGTCACAAAGTTTGAATATAAAATACTTCAAAAAGACAAAAATCATAGTATAAAACTCTTTCATACTATAACATAAATAAGTGTTTAGTGTCTAATCAAACAAAGTCGAACATCAACAAACAGTCACTGATGCTGACAAAATGAATAAGAGAGAAAGACACTAAAAATAACTCATTTCTTACCAGATTGAGAAGAGAAGCATTTCCCCAACTACAAGTTCCATAATCACATTTTTCTGGTGGCCACCAATCTAAAGTTGCACATACGAAGTCGTCATCTATATAGCCTATTGACGTTGTCCCATTCACGTGCATGCTACCCTCGACAACATCAACACTTAACGAAACAATCGTATCCAAGCTAAAAGAAACCATTAGTAGCGAAAATAACAACACGGATAGACTGAACGATGAGCCCATCTCAAAGATACCGATTTCTTTCTTACAAATACACAAGTACTATACCAACACAAAAACAACAAACCAATGCGACCTATGCATGTACGTGTTTTATGTGCAAATACATGCAAACATAAACATTGGTTTTCCAATACTTAGGTTTGATTTCAAGGTTGAAATTATGTTAGTGACCTTCTACTACAACATTGGAGAAATAAGTGTGTGTATATATATACGAGTTTTAACATTGTTAATGAGAGTTGGTATTGTGTTGGGAAAAAACTATAACTTGTATAAGTCAATGCTTGCTTGTTGGGTGTCTTTTTTCAATACATTGATTATTGCATATAATATGTTTTAGTTGTATGTTAATTGGAGCAAGACTTACTCGACTGTATTTTAAGTTTAAGTACTTTGATAATCTTTGAAATTAGTGCTTACAAATATACTTATTAAGCTTAAAATACATATGAATGAATGGTTTAAATGAAAGCATAACTTTTAATTTGATTTTAATATTCCAATTGGCTATAGATGAGAACAATGATTGATAAGGTTTCAACTGGTGATAAAGGACCCAATAATAGTAGGTTACCAAATTAATATTTTAAAGCATTCGCATAGCAAACAATAATACCCCAGTAAACTACATATACGTCTTCAAATATAACAAGAAATAAATTTAATTTGATGTTACAGATCGACTAGTATCGCGTGATAATTGCCATATGGATATTTCAAATCATGCATTATACTACACTATAAAAATATGGCTGTTGTCTTGGATTAGAGGTTTATGCTGCCTTCACTAGATAAACTTGGACTCACTTGCAAGTGACAATGATATACATAGTTACATACAATATTTATGTTTAAGCTTTAGGGCGTGTTTGGTCGGAGCAAATTTATGGAATTTGAAATTAAAATTCTACCAATTAATGTATTTGGTTCATTAGAAATGAGGAATTTTAAATGGCAACACGAATTAAAATTTCTTAAAATAGAGAATTTAGAATGCCTTCAAAAAGTAAGAAATTTTAATTTATTTAGAAATTTTTTTTATAAACTTTTTTTCTTATTGTTTTTTTATAAACTTTTAAATAAAATATTTATGAAAATTTTTTTATAAACTTTTTTATAAATTAAAAAAAAAAAAAAAAAATTAATTTTTTATAAACTTTTTTTATAAATTTTTATAAACTTTTTTATAAATTTTTTACCAAATTTTTTATAAAACTTTTTTATAAATTTTTAATAAACTTTTTTTATAACTTTTTTTACAAACTTTTTTATAATTTTTTTTTATAAGTTTTTTATAAACTTTTTTAATAAACTTTTAAATAAAATATTTATGAAATTTATATTAAAAAAATAAAAAACGTATTTATAAATTTCTTTCAACCAAACATGCGAAGGTATTTTAAATTCCGAAACTTTAATTTCTCAATAATTTAAATTTCCTAAAATTTAAAATTCCGGAATTTCAAACTCCCCAACCAAACGCTTGGTGGAATTTGAAATTAAAATTCCCCTAATTAGTGTGTTTAGTTCATTAGAAAGGAAATTTTTTAAATGGCAACACAAATTAAAATTTCTTAAAATGGAGAATTAAAATGCCTCTAAAAAGTAAGAAATTTTAATTTACTTGAAAAAAAATTATAAACGTTTTTTCGTATTGTTTTTTTTAAACTTTTACATAGAATATTTATGAATTTTTTTACAAACTTTTTTTATATATTTTTTATAAACTTTTTTAATAAATTTTTTATGTAAATTTTTTATAAACTTTTTTTTATAAATTTTTTATAAACTTTTTTTATAAATTTTTTATAAAACTTTTTTTATAAACTTTTTTTATAAATATTTTATAAACTTTTTTTATAAATTTTTTATAAAATTTTTTTATAAACTTTCTTTACAAACTTTTTTATAAACTTTTTTTTATAACTTTTTTTATAAACTTTTTTTCTAAACTTTTTTTATAACTTTTTTTTATAAACTTTTAAATAGAATATTTATGAAATTTATATTAAAAAAATAAAAAATATCTTTATAAATTTCTGTCAACCAAACATACGAAGGTATTTTAAATTCCGAAATTTTAAATTCACAATAATTTAAATTTTCTAAAATTTAAAATTCTGAAATTTCAAACTTCTCAACCAAACACCCCCTGGCGTGTTTGGTTGGAGCAATTTCATGGAATTTGGTAAAATTTGAAATTAAAATTCCCCCAATTAGTGTGTTTGGTTTATTAGAAAGGAAGAATTTTAAATGGCAACACAAATGGAGAATTTCGAATGCCTCCAAAATGTAAGAAATTTTAATTTACTTGGAAATTTTTATTTATAAACTTTTTTTCTTATTGTTTTTTTATAAACTTTTAAATAGAATATTTATGAATTTTTTTTATAAACTTTTTTTATAGATTTTTTATAAACTTTTTTAATAAATTTTTTATAAACTTTTTTTTATAAATTTTTTATAAACTTTTTTTTATAAATTTTTTATATTAGGTTTTGATCTCGCCTTTAAGACGAACCTATAGAATCACACAAAGAGAAAACTGCATAGAATGATCATTTCCCTGACTGTTAGAGAGGTTAGGAACATAGAGAGAAAGTATGTCTAAAATGGTTAGTCACTTAGAGAAATGGCTACTATTTATAAAAAAAGCGCCCTCATGTTCCACGGTTCCTAGGATCCTTACCAAGGATTCGCCGCAATTTAGGGATCCGCAAATGGGTCACTTTGTTCGGATTTTGGGTTGCAAACCGGGTTATGGGTTATGGGCTATGGACCATGCGTCATGGACTTTAGATCATGGATACCTAACAAGATACAATGTATCTAGTCAATGGGTTATGGATCTTGGGTCATGAGTTATGGACTTTGGGTCATGGATCATGGATAATATCTAACATGACTTCATACATGATGTCATGCAATGGGTCATAGGTTATGTGTAAGCTCCCGGAATTTCATATGTCATTAACAGTTTAATCATGAATAAAGCACGGATCATAGAACCATGAAATTTTCTTGACATCGTTTTTGCACATCATTTGGCATTTGCATCGTAACACGCGAATTACAAGCTCAAATTACACCGTTGTGACGCGATCAAAATTCCATCGATCACGGTATTATTGATTATCTCATTTATATAAGTAAATTATATAAAATATATCTATACTACTTTATAAAGTGTTTAGGACTTTCTAAATAAAGAAGTCTTAAAAATTTTAAGACAAAAAACATTTCTTTAATTGGAAATTAATAAGCCATTAGTTAATATTATTCACCACATACTTCCATAACAATTTTTATAAATAAAAAGTAACATCCCTTCATACACTTTGTAACAGTCTTCAAATATTTATGCAGTCCATTAATACAGTCAAATATTTATACAGTCCATTAAGTGTCGACTTGTAACAGCCCAAACCTCAATGATATATAAGCCAACCTAAAAACGCAAACACCAATACGAAACACACTCTCTCTTCTTTTTCCGAGCACCGATAAAAAAAACACACACACAAAATTAGATAAATCAACTCTCATCTTAGTGTTCGGTTACCTACAATATAAATAAATAAGCTTTGCTTCTCGGATTATAGCAATAGAATGACAAATTTTATTTGGATATGAAATAGTTTGCATTGTTATTGTTTATAGTTATTTTAATTAAAAGTTGTCATTCATTCGTAAAGTTACTGTTAGAAAAACGTATAAATGAAAAATATTTGCTCTCCATAAAATTATGCACCGGGTACTCGCCGCTGCATTGTGCGGGTACCCTTCTAGTATATAATAAAACATTTAATAATTTTTATATTTTTTTTATTTCCAACCGGGTCTCAAGCCCAACACCACCCCAACTCTTTTCTTTGGGCCCTCGTCTACCATCCGATCCAAACCCAACTTTTCCACCCTTGGGCCTATCCCAATCGTTGCCCGGCCCAGCGCACCTTAAATTGTGTATGCACTAATATTTTGTACAAGGTAAAATTTCATATTATGTTACCATTGTTTCTGTGACCAAGTCGAGTGCAAAACAAGGATCAAGACAAACATCACCCATGGTCTCACTAGTTTGCGCGTGTGTGTATGTGTAAAAGGGAGACAAAAGCAAAGCTTAGCCACCCTAAGATTATTTTAATAATCCCCTAATCCCCCTTTACTTAACTTTGACCCTTTTACCCAGAAGGTTTTGTGTTCCTTGCGATTTGACATAGCAAAAAACGTGCCCCAAAGAGGTGCTGCAACTCAAGCATGCTCCAACCAAACAAAACACATTTTTGACTTTTCTTGAAAACATGGAAGATCATGCATAAAATATTATAGGCACCATACTTGTTCTTCCCTTTATAAACCACCTTCTAACACTTAGCAAACATGCTAGTTCACTCACAAACTCACACAACCTAACTCATTCAAAACACTTACAAAAATTGTCCACTGTGGTACCGTGGGTCAAAGGAAAAGAAAAAGGGAAAACATAACGCAAGGGTTGTTGATCGTTTTGGGTATAAGGAGAACAAGGGTCCTTTAGTCACGTTCGTCTTTCGTTTTATCACCACTCAATTGAGTGTTGTAAGTCCTCAAACCTCACTTTTCTTCTTATCTTTGCAACTTGATTCCAATATCACACGTTCACAAGTTATGTGCACCTTATGAACCAAATGTATAAACGTTTTGTAAAACTTTTGAGACACTAGCAACATGATAAACCAAGTTATACATAATTCATGACCCCTAACACTCATATCATGCGACTTGAAACTCATTACACGTTTTTATTCTAAACTAAGTCCTCGTTTCCACCATTATCAAATTGTATGTCGCGTTATTAGGATTTCACGACATGTATTTTGTTAAATGAAATCTTGTCAACATAATAAGATCAAGTTCATAACACCATTGACCCTTTGAAACCCTTAAAACCCCCATCTGTCGCGTCTTTCTTCAAAACCAAGCACACACCGATTGGGCCTTAAGGCCCAAACACATTCAAACCCGTAGCCCAATCGCATTTACCCGGCCCATTTCGTAAAATAATAAGCTCATAAGCTCCAAATAAGCTCGTAATAAGCTATTGAAAAAGTAAAATAAAATATGTAAGTCGAAATGTATAATTTTGGACTAATTTTGCAAATCATGTAAATTCAGGTCAAAAGTGTAAGTTTTCGAAAGATTAAAGTTTGTTTTGTACGTGTGTTTAATGCATGGAAAGTCAAGGGTCTATTTTGTAATTATGGTAAACTTAGTTTAAAAGTAAATAAAAGTTTTGGGTGAAAACGTAAACTTTGAAACTTGGGGGACCAAAAGTGTAAAATAGATTTTTTGGAATACTTAAAAAAAACAGTTTTAATTAGGGAAAAAAAACTGTCAAATCTAGAAACTTTGAGTATAAAATACTTTTGGATACAAAATGTCATTTTTCAAAGTTGAGGGGCCAAACTTGTATATTTTGAAACTTAAGGGTAAAAAGTGTAAATTTGGGAAAAAGTTTAGAAAACTTGTAAACTTATCACGACTTCGTAAAAACAAGTATTTTGATGATTTAAAGAATATATCGAGAAGTATTACGTTAATATTCCATTAAACTTATATATATATACACACACACACACACACATATATATATATATATATATATATATATATATATATATATATATATATATATATATATATATATATATATATATATATATATATATATAGGGGCCTTATTTTGAGAACCCTCGTTATGGTAGAACTGCGAAACCCTTTATGTACTCCTAGAAATGCATATTGTGCAACATATCAATGCAACATAGCATTTTTGAATTATTAAACCTTTTTATTTAATCCAAAAGGGTATAATAGTAAAAATCAATTTTATATTATTTTTGATTTTTTAAAATAAATAAATCATATTTTTTAAAAACAAAATTTTTTTTTTGCTTTTTTCTGAACATGCATGTTTTAAAACTGATTTAATGCATATGTGTTTTTATGAATTAATTTTATTATTTTGGTTTTTGGAATAGTTTTTTCGACATACATGTTTTTTATAGTCAAGTGCATACATGTTTTCTAGATAACTAAGTTTATATGAAACCAAGAACATACATGTTAAATACAAAATCCAATATCGATTGATATACAATTAAATACAAATTTCTAAGAAGCAGAAATACATGACTCTAATCGATTTGTACACGTGTGTACAAGTAATATTTAACGCAAACAGATATATGTGCACACTCCTTGTTATCAACATTTTAGAATTCGACATATATGCACATTCAGTAGTGTCAAAGCCGTGTTGGACATATTGCACGCCCTTTTCAATGTCTTAAGACGGACAAATGTGCACACTGTTGTCATCATTCTTTAATTCACTATACATCCGATACAAAGAAAAGTATAAAAATTAGGAAAAATACACGCAAAATAATATACACACGTACAATTTATGTTTTTCAAATAGTAAAGTGCCTATGTGTTTTCTAGATAATGTAAATTTATCGTAAAACCAAGAACATACATGTTAAATGCAAAATAAAGAAGCTAGAACCATTAAATTAAAATTATTTGTATAACCACGTTAAAAACATACATGTTAAACCAAGAACATACATGTTAAATATATGTTAAACCAAAAACAAACATGTTAAAAACATACATGTTAAACCAAGAACAAACATGTTAAACCAAGAACATATATGTTAAACATACTTACATCTTAGCTTGTTTTAAATGACCTCGGGTGTTAAATGATCAAACATAGAGGTGCCAAAATAGATGTGTCGTATAAGTGAATAACAAGTGAAAACAGGACGTGCGGTTGACCCATTGATCCATTTGAATAGATGTACTTTAGAAATGGTCAATATTTAAAAGTATGTCGAAGTAAGTACTATTTTAAGAATTGTCTGAAAGTTTCGAAAGTAACATTATTTCTGTGCCTATACTTGATAATTGATTAATGTGTTACTATGATTAGATAAGCAATACTGTCATCATACAATTCAAATTTTTGAATAAACCGATTTAGAAGGTTGTATGCAAAAAATGGATTTTCATAGATTTGAACCGTTAAACATCTTCACCTATTAGCTGAACTTCTTGATTTAATCTTCTATTTAAAATAAAACACCAGCCCATTCCTAAATGGGTCAATATTTTAATTAGCCATATCCAAGTTCGAATTTGACACGAATTATTCAGATGAAAATACTATATGAGATCATATCAGAATATTAAATTTGATAGCATATTTCAATCTTTAAGCCAAAATTAGATCATGTAAAACTCATTCACGCACAAGTTGTAAAGCAGAAATGGGTAGTTTTGAATTAGGTAAGACAGACAAGCAATATGAATACTTACAGGGCTGAGGATGAAAATGAAGAGGGAGTATCCCCACATGCACCAAAAGTGCACAAGGCCGCCAACCCTTGAACCAAGATACTGAAGCAACAAGTAAAATCCCAGTGGTACAATGAAGACATAACCATACACTGCAATTGCTGAAACCTGGAAGTAGCTCATGTCAAAGCATATTATTAGTTACCGGCATGCAAATCCGCACCGATAGCCGGTGTGGGGCCGTCTAATACTAGTGATTGCAGTGGTAAAACTGGTGCCCATGTGTCATACCATCATTTATCATCTTCTTGATCCTCTTCAAAGAAAAAGGTGTCCACAAGAAGAATCAACATGCGTTTTAAAAGAGTTAGTTTAGGAAGACAAAAAAGAATATCAAATTCATTAGAATCTACAAAAAACCAAAGACGAAAAAAATGATCAAGCCTTATAACAACATGCACATATAATAATAAATCAAACCCAACTTATACACACTAAATAACATGCATGAACATACAATAATAAATCAATAAAAATATTGGTCCTTAAAGAAAAGGTTTAATAAAAAAAAGTTTGTGAATAACATAAAATCTAAATAGTACCATTGTTCACGTCTTGATCATGTTCAACATACTCATAATCAAATGCTTGCACAGAAAATAAAAGTAATCGATTATTCTGGTCTTCAATGTCGTTAATTTCTTCATCTTGGTCTTGAACAATGTTTTCCATGATTACTCTTGCATAATGTATAAAAGATTGTGTGTTTGATATGATTTTTAAATTGATTTAGGGTTTGTTTCATACAAATGAAAAAGAAGACCTGGAAAAAAAATATGAAACCGTATGGAAAAAAAATAATAAACCGTATAGCAAATCAATTCCATGTTTGTAGGGAATTTTGAATTTGAAAAAGATCAATATTAATGAATAAAATCATGTTTAATGAAATATTTGGTAAATTACAGATATGCCCCTACGATATTAATTAAATAAAATAAAAAGAAATCAATTTACTAAATTCTGATTGGACAATATTAGTTCTCGCAGTTCTCGCACTTAACAGGGTTCTCAAAATAAAGATACACTATATATATATATATAAGTAAATAATTATATCGATATTCAATATCGACGCACCTTGAAAGTAAATAAACTAAAACACTTATTAACATCGTTATTTTCATAAATCAATAACGGGAAACATTTCACTTATATATAAGTGTGAACTTTTGATAAATATCAAACTAAGTCGATACAGGGCATATTTTGAACTTAAAACAATAAGCATTATCCACACTCTCGAAACCAACACTAATAACGCTCTATTGAATGGTAAATTCAATGCTCTATTGAATGGTATATTCAATGCTCTATCATTTCGGTTGCGAACCAAAGGTTTATCATTATTCTGAGACTTGCCATCTCGTTCTTAGGTTCCGGTGGAGCCTCCTATATCGTACTTGATCTCTTTATGATTGTTCATTTCCGCTAAGGTGAGTTCATAGCCTCGCTTTTACTTTTATTTACAAACCCCGCGAGAGAGATACATGCTCTAAACTAGAACACAAGATTTTTCATAACTGTTCGCAACTTGATTATTGGAATTGCCTAAGTATTTAGCCAAAAGACCCCTGCATCATGAAACATTAGTCACTTGCGAGTGAACGCATATATCGTGAATAGTACTATGGGGAGTAACGACCTCGTAATAGTTATCAGAAATAACCAGAGCGCACCATATTTGAATTACATTAGGTAATCGGCTATTACCTCCTTGGGGCAAACTGTCAACATACACCAGTAATTCGGTGTATGCAGTTGAGCATTGGTTGCATGAGCTTAGCGCATAATAATCTGTGATTCTCTTTATGATAAGTTGTTAGTTTACAATTATCATGTTTGTAACACCCCTAAATTTCATGATACGCAGCGGAATTGCAAGCTGGGTGTTACTTCATGGCACAACAGTTATAACAATATAAAACGAACCCTAATTGAGTCGTTTTAAAAAGATTTATCATTCGATTTATATAAATATCAGAGTTTACAAAATGAGGTCCCAGTGGTTTTACAGTTTATTAAATAAGTTTTCAAATGATAATATATCCTTTCTGAAATCTGCGTTCCTTCCGTGCCATCCTCGTAAATTATGAACCTGAGATAAACATGCTAAAAAGTGTCAACACAAAGGTTGGTGAGCTCATAGAGTTTATGATTAAAACAATTGAGTTCAATAGTTGAAGTTTGAGCGATTATTGTAATAAATACCAATATCGATGAAATAAGTAGTGGGTTACGTTGTTATACACCCATAGTTCGCTTGTTTAGTAATCGGAACACAAGTTTCAAGGTTGGGCACGTTGTTGTACCCATAAATTCAATAGTTGCGATTTGTATCATTGCAACATAGTATATATTGCCTTAAGTCTCATGAACGCAAACCTTAATACTAACGCGCCATAATAATGACGTAAGTTACAAACATCATAATAATGATGTGAGCAACAATGCCCCCTGGTAGGAGTTTGCCATTCTCCTAGTATTCTCAAATAAAGTGCATTTGGTTACCTATCCTGCTAACACAAATGGGGCGTCAACTGCCAATAGATCTATTCACGATATTCGCGTTCACTCGCAAGTGTTTAATGGTTCATGATATGAGGGACTTTCAATGGCAAAAGTGTGTCTTAGGCAATATCGATCAAGATAGCATACATAAAAATACTTGTGTTCGTGTTTGCAGCATTAACGCATAAAGCAGTAATATGTAAGAGTTTAGAGTACTTGTGAAAGTAAAAGCAAGTAGTTGAGCATGTATCTCCCCCAAAAATAGTATAAAACAATTAAACAAGAGTTGGGGCTATGAACTCACAGTAATATGTAAAAGTTTTTAGAGTACTTATAAAAGTGAAAGCAATTAGTTGACCATGTATCTCCCCCAAAGCATTAATAAACAAGTATAAAAACGGGGCTACGAACTCACCTCGATGTTACAGTAGTCTGGATGGAAAATAAATTAAGTAATGTGAATAAACTGCTCCGACTCGTGACCTGAGTTAGTATGTCATGTTTTTAGTATTCGAATTCAAGTTTATGCGATGATAATGCTTTATCGATAGTTGGGTAAACATGAGGTCTTTTCAAAAATTAGTAATACTTATCATACTTATTTTTATGGCTCGGTTGATTGTTAATAAGTTTTATCGAAACCCAAGTTGTTAAATATGATATGTTTCCAAAATGTTATATTTTTACAATTTTGAATATATACGGTTTTTACCCTTGCACTTTCAAAAATGAAAATTTATACCCTCAACTATGGATTATTGACAAAATCAGCCCTTGTATAATTAACTTTGAAGTATTTACATTTTTAGCCCAAGAAAACTTTATCTTTCAAAAATTACAATTTTTATACTTGTAGTTTTATAAGAAAAGTTCACTTGTTTTATGTCTAAATTGACAAAAGTGAGGGTAAATATAAGTGAGGCCTTAAGAGGTTTTTATTACGTTCTTGATCCCTTCAAGAGTTTGTCGGGTGGTCTTTCTAATGGTTCAAACTAGAAGTCCTAATCTCTTACGGTTTGGTCGAAATAATTTCCCAAAGTAGGGGGTTAGGTGCCTTATTTAAAGAATGTTGGTTTTGGCAACAACAAGCCCAAATGAGGAAAACTTTTACACGAGGAAAGCCAATATTTTTATGATGCAGTTGATCCTTCAAACACTTTGCTGTAAGCTCTTCAAAATGGTATAGGTCTCACATTCTAGTTATCTTTGGTTAGAGAGAAACAAGCCCGTGAACATGGCCACTTGGCCACGTCGCGGTTTAAGAAAAATTTATTTTTGACCCATTAACTTTTACGGTGTAATATAGGGACATCATAATAGTTAATTAACTCATTTTAAGTCATTCTCTATCATCCTATAGCTCATAAGACTCAAATTTTGAAAAATGCACGCAAGAGTTATTTATGAAAATCATTACGAGTCACCTTCTTTTTTATTGATTATAAAAGAGACCATACGGGTTTTTGAAGACGTTCTTGGGGTTTTAAAATCCTTGCAGCGAGCTCTTTAAAACGGTGTAACTCTCATACTTTACAACTCTTTAATTAGCGAAATATTAATTATTGAAAAGGGCTAGTTTTGACAAATTGAAAATCTTGTTTTCAAACAATAAAATTTTATAACATTTGCATGCAACTTGGTGACATGCTGTTTAACTCATTTTCAATGTTTCTAGGTTAGTTCAAAATCGAATTTATCAAAAATCCCAAGTTTTTCCCAAAGACCTGGTGTATAGGACTTTTGGTTTTTAGGACATATGGCCCTAAAGGAGTGTCGTTTTTATGCAAGACACTAAGGCTTTTCAACCAGCTTATGGGGGCGTTTTAGAGTGTCCTAGGTGGTGGTTACAAAGGTCCTTTGGTTGGCCCTAATACCTTCAACCCAATGTAGAAAAATGGGGCGCAAGTATGCTTTGGTTTTAATAAAATCAAAACAAGCTTTTGGGATTTTTATTAAAATATGACTTCGTTATGCGTTTTCTTGACCCATGCTCCTGAGTTTTTGAAGAAAACGTCGTTTCGGACAACTTTCGTGTTTTAACTTTTTGATGAAACAGACCAGAAACGTCTCGAATTGTGTGCCCGATCTTCCTGTTACAGAAAGTTTTGACAGCTTTTCGATAACTTCATTAGACCATATCTTTTGACTCTTGGTGACCGTTTTAGGTGATTCAAATTGCTACGTTGATGCGTGCCAGACAGTCAAGCTAAATCACACAAGCCTGCCACTTGTGAATGGCAGACCGTAACCAACTTAAAACTGCCTAAGCACGAATGCAATGAAGATCTGGGGAGTATAGTGTTTCCCCTGGTCGTTATGTCCCACAATAGCTATGCAATGGATTATCAAACGATAGTGATCGAGAGATTTGAACGGAAAGGAGAATTTGGATTATTATAACTACAAAGAAAAGCCAAATTACAACGGCTTAAATGCAAATTAAAGGAAATTAAAAAGATAAAATCTATTAAATAAACACTATCACTATATTTAAAATGATGTTTTTGTTTTTATGTTTTTATAAAACTAAAATTAAAATCTACGCGACGTACAAAATAAAAAGTGAAACTTACACAATATAAATCCTAAAAATATGAAAAATACATTTTTACAAACCTAATGATAAAACAAAATTTATAGAAAAAGAAAAATATTTTTATAACTAATTATCTAATTATTATTAATTAAAAACTATTTTTAACTATTTAATAATAACCTAAAATACAAGAAAATATGAAATAAAGCTGGAAAAATAAAATTAAGACTTAGAAAAATCTAAAATATCAAACTAGAATTTTCAAAACTATTTTTGTATTTTTCTTATTATTTTTCTATTTTCTAGGAATTAAATACTATTTAAAACTATTTAAATTATCTAAAAATACAAATTTAACTAAGAAAAATATGGAAAAATACTTTTTTTCTCTTTTTATATTTATCTTAACTTAATAAAAATGAAAAATTATTTTTTTGAACCTTTTCTTAATTTTTTATATTAAATACTAATTAAAAATGCTTAAAAACTATTTTAAATTAAGAAAAATAGCTAAACACCTTAGAAAAATCTGAAAATTTCAGAAAAAGTCTAAAATTATATAAGGAATAAAGGAAAAATAGAAAAAAAAGGTGCATGTGTGGAGGAATAAGCAACTGATATGGAAAGTGCTTAAAAATAAGCACTTTGATAAGCAAATGAAATTCAAAAGCCACCAAACTGATACACAAGATGCAGTATGCTAAAGTAACTAAGATGGAACAAGTTTAAACAAGCTACAACCTCTGATTCACAAGCTCAATAGATTTGATGAATTGATCTAATAAGCTAAAACAGTGACTGAGGGGCTACTTTGAGCTTATGCATAAGCTTCAAAATAAGCTGATAAGGAAAACTACAAATTGGGACATGAAGAGGACCTGGTTGAGATCTTACACACCAAAACTCAGACCTAATGGAGCTATGATGAGCTCTATGCAGACCTTGCAAAACCTGCTCAACCCTGTGCACAGTTACGAGTGCCGCATTGCACAGGGGATTCATCACTAATTTGACAAGCTCTTTAGAGCTTGCAGAAAATTTGCAAAAATATGAAAAAATGACAAACATAAACTAGACCAAGAGAGGTTTTAAAAGCAACAATAATCACTTGATTTGACCTAGAAATGAGTACATGAAAAATACCTCTAGTTGAGCTCAAAACTGAGTTTGTGCATTTTGACTTTTAAGAAAAAGTGGAAAGTTGACTTATCTGGATTTTGATCATGATTTGAAGACTGGAAATGAAATATTATGATGAAATAAGACTAATGCTAGCTTTGTTTAAGACTTCTAAACACAAAACCATTATCTGCAATCCTCAAATTCCAACAGTGGAGCTATAAGGACAGTGGATGTGTAATTTTGACTATTGTTGATCTAGAGTGCAAACCAAAGTTTGGAATGAGCATAAGAAAGATACAATAGCATAAAACAAGAGAATTTTACTTGTGAGCAAACCTCAATCTTAGCTAAACAATCTGATCCAAACACCCTTGAAATATTGACAATGAGATTAAAACTACACCAACTGCTACACTAACTCTTGCAAACACTTACACTGACTCTAACTATGCTAAGTACAACTTATTCAACAGGTTTCAACTAGTGAGGATCACAGATTCACTACAAGCCTAAAATACAAGATTGCAAAAAAAATGGAAATGAAAACAGAACTCACAAGGTTCCAGCTGTTGTTGCAGGCCAAAACCCAACCAAATTCTAATTTATCCTAGTCTAATACAACCCATTATCATCACTGCATCAACCAAATACCCATTTCCCAAACCAACTGCACCAGTTTGACTTCTGTTGACCATCAACCACATTCATTTGAAAATGAAATGTAAGCTTATAAAAAGCTTATAAAGACCTTAACTAAACTTTTTTAAGCTTAAAACAAGCAAACAACAACTTGGACAGAAGATTTTGAAACTGAGAATCTCAACAGTAAACTCATAAACTTGAAAATTTAGCACTACTGAAATTAACACTTGAAATGGGTCTCAATACACTCTAATAACTTACTTTGATAAAGTTTAACTTGAAATTACAACATTTAACTTAAACTAAAACAGTTTACTAAAAAAACGACATTAAAGATGAAAAATAAAACTAGCTACCCTTCTTCAAGCTTCATTCTTCCCTTTTTATAGTTCCAATCTGTTTCTCTCACATGTCTGAGCAAATCCCACCTCATTTTTGGGCCATTGGATGACTTTGGGAGCATAATGGCCATTGATCATATTTGGCGGGAAAATTGGATATTTAACAGTTGAGCATGTGGGGTGAGATTGAGTGTGGGAAAGGTGATAAGTTAATGATTTTGGATGTAGTGTTTGGAGGGGGGACAGGATTGTGATAAGGTGAGGAGGTTGAGTGTAGCAGGTTGATTGCAGGTCTAGTGGGAAAGGGAAGACAAAAACGCGCCAAGGGGTGTTGGTTTGACTTGGGAGATTGACCAGGTATTAGTAACAAAGGGGGGTTCAAAAAGCTTATATGGCAGGGGGTCAAAGGGTTCAAGGGTCCAAATTGGTGTATAAAGAGTTAATAATAACAAGGACTTTATGTGTAATTTCTGAATTTCAAGGGACCATTCCTGCCAATTAAGCAAAGTTTCTCCAAGGACCATAACTGACAATCTCAAAAAGTACAAGGACTAGACTTGCCATTTTCCAATTTCCGTGGGCCATTTTGCCAATTTTGAAACTTGGAGGACCAGACTTGTAATTTTCTCAAACTTTTGATATTTTTCACCAAAGGACTAAATTTGACAACTTATGATTTAAAAAGGACCTTTGGTGACTTTTTTTTGAAATTTTAACTCAGGGACTATTTTTGACAATTTTAGAAACTTGGGGGACTGAAACTGCCAATTATGCAAACTTTGCTCGATTTTCATCAGATTTTAAACATTTTGCATCTGAAACATATAAAATGCAATTTTGGAATATTTTCAGTATTTTGATGCATTTCTGAGCATTTTTAAACGTTTTGCAGTTCAGATTTGACTAAAAATGATGAGTATTTACACACTCATCAATCCCCCACACTAAACTATTGCTAGTCCCTAGCAATCTTTTGAGAAAAACTTAATGGATTTGCATCTCTTTACCAAAAGCCATTACTTCTGGAGTAGCCAAATGTTTTAGTTCAAGTAAGAACCATGGTACACCGATAACCATGTGATTTTGAGCAAATCACCAGCTTTCAACGGATTTGATTTTGTCTTTACCAGAAGCCGTACCCTTTCGGACTAGCCAACTCTTAGATAAATTATCAATATTATCTTTGGTGAGCTGATTACCAATTATGGTTTTTCCAATGCCTTTACCACAAGCCATAACCTTGCGGGCTAGCCAACTCTTCACTTTTTAGGATATGGTGAGGTGAATACCATACAATTTTGGGCAAATTGCAAGCCATATAAACGGATTTGAGAAATCTTTACCAAGAGCCGCTTGCTCCTGGATTAGCCAATCCTTTGTCTTACAGACATGGCGGACTGATAACCAAATGAGTAAGTGTAAAACACTTACTCCAAAAAAAATTTTGGCCAAAAACGGGGGAATTGGGTGGATAATATATGATAAAATTCGTGAGAATTCCTCCCCACACTTAGAAATGAATATTGCCCTCAATATTCAAAGTACCGGCTGTTATGCCGAAACAAAGAACGTAAAAGGGAAATACTACGGCCATTATTTAAAAGATTTTTTTTTTTTTTTTTTTTTTTTTTTAACACATGTGGGCAACCCCCCCACACTAGGGTGGTAGAAAATAGAAAGAAGTCAGAAATATGGGTGAAAACCCATATGGTGTGTGCTATTGTTTTTGATTTCCGAGTCGCTAGCTTGACTCGACCCCGAATTAATTTGTTCATGGGGAAGTAAGTGGAAGAGACAATCTCCATCGGACTTTCATTCAAGATGTTTGGACAAACATTTGAAGCACGTGAAAGTTCCACACCGATGAGATATACATAGAACCGACTCACAAATAATAAATGAAAATGCCGGGTCAAAGATAGTGTCCTCACTCCCGAACGAGTGAAGAAGAGAGGAAGTCACAGTGTAGGTGAAGAAAGAAGGAAAATCATGATGACGATCATGATAAGATCTTCTTCCTCAAGATCAAGTGCAGTTGCACTCGTTTGGATTTTGTTGGTTGAGCTCTTAGGGTTGGAAGGCATCTCGGGAGGGAGGGTTGGAAAATTTGTCATAGAAATACAAACTCTCATGATTGAGAACTTTTCCCCCCGATCATGATTTTTGCCATCCAAGCAATCATACTGCGGCGGAGTCATGATATGAGTGAGTTCACCGGCGAACTCCTCATGAAGAGAATCATTCACATGATGTGAATTTGTGAACTCTTGTTCCATTGTGGACTCATCACTATCCTCAATCTGAGTATCAAAGAGTGGATTCTCAGAAATTAAAGTGAATTCAGAGTTGAATTCAAATAGAGGATTAGTGAGAGTTGTTTTGAATGTTTCGGGAACAAAGTGATCAACATTCTCTATTGGACTGTTGGGATAAGAAGTGAGTGAATGATCATTATCAATGAGACTTTCAGTCTTTCCCAGATCGGCTTCGAAATCAAAGAGTGGATTGATGTGAGTGAGTTCACTGGATAACTCCTCAAGAAGGGATCAAGATCAGGTTGTGAAAGTGATGCCTCAATACTCGATGTTTCCAAAAGAAGCACAATCTCGCCGCTAAGATCGAGAAAGTTTCCAAATGATCATTTGAACACTCAAGAGGGGAAGAAGAATCACACATATGATCAGAAATTCCCTGTGACTCTCTCTGGATTGGGACAAGGTTCTCAACACTAGACTTTATGAAGTCGTCCGATTCCTTTTCATGAACAGTGTCAAGATGCTCGTCCCCCATGTTCAGAGAGTGAGTGGGAATATCGGGTGTGATAGCAGTTGTTTGAGATGGAATCTCAACTGCTGGGATATCAACTGACCGAGGAGGTTGAGAAATATTATTTCTAAAAGGATAAAAACCCTCCTCGTCATCATCATATAGAGCCGCTTTAAGAAATTGGGAACGCCTTAGAGCTGCATGCTCTAGGGCTAATAATTCTTCCCTAGATTTGCGGGCCTCTCGCTCTTCGGCAAGCAATTCTCCTATGGTCTTTTCACCACTCACTTGATTCTTAAAATTAATCATCATATCCTCAAGTGTTTTCATTGCGGTTTCAAAATCATGGGAGATTTCTTGAGACAACGGCTCAGGTGGAGTTTGAACCGTATGGTGCTGTGGAGGTTGGAAATTGTCAAAACCGGAAGTATAGTAATTTTGATTCCACGGTTGACATTGAAGAGGACCTCCACAATTTGTGCAAGAACAATTCGGTACATTCTGAAACGATGTGTCATTAAAACTTTGATAGTACGGTTCTTGCTCAAATGAATAATGAGGAAGGTGGCTAAAATCGTTTGAGGATAATTGGAAAAGTTCAGATAAGTGCATGAGTTTTCAGCTTCCGAAGCACAAAACGAACAAAATCCATCCGTAAGATCATTTCCACACCTCTCGCAAGAACATCGGTGACATCGAAAATCAACTAACGGATCCCCACAACCATAGCAATACTGCTGATTGAACGAAAAAATTTGGGGTTGGGGTGGGTAGTCGGAGAAATTTTTCGGCTCATTGAAAAAATTTTGATCATAAGAACATGAATTCCTCGAACCGCAAAACAAACAACTTCCGTTATGAATGTCCTTACCGCATCGTTCGCATCGCATTACACCAACGCATTACACGGTAAACCGAAAAAGCGGTTCTCCACAACCGACACAAGGAATCGATGATTCCATCGAGAATAGAAGAAGTTAGAATCAAATGGATAGAGGGTAAAGGGATAAAGAATCAAAAAGGGTAAGAGGGTAAAGAGGAATATTTTTGGTATTTTTGAAAACATGATGTAAAACAAAGAATGAAAATCTTTTGGGTTTTGATTTTAAAAGAAAATATAAACATACAGATGGTATAAACAAAGAGTGAATATCCAAATCACTAATCTACTAGACGTAAGATAATCAAAGACAGCTCGGCGGCGCAAAAATTGATGCGTGCGAAGTCAGCTAAATCACACAAGCCCGCCACTTGTGAATGTGGCATCGTAACCGAGCTTAAAACTGCCTAAGCACGAATGCAATGAAGATCTGGGGAGTATAGTGGTTCCCCGGGTCGTTATGTCCCAGCGAGCTATGCAATGGATTATCAAACGTATAGTGATCGAGAGATTTGAACGGGAAAGGAGAATTTGGATTATTATAACTACAGGAAAAGCCAACAAATTACAACGGCTTAAATGCAAATTAAAGGAAATTAAAAAGATAAAATCTATTAAATAAACGCTATCACTATATTTAAAATGATGTTTTTGTTTTTATGTTTTTATAAAACTGAAATTAAAATCTACGCGACGTACAAAATAAAAAGTGAAACTTACACAATATAAATCCTAAAAATATGAAAAATACATTTTTACAAACCTAATGATAAAAGAAAATTTATAGAAAAAGAAAAATATTTTTATAACTAATTATCTAATTATTATTAATTAAAAACTATTTTTAACTATTTAATAATAACCTAAAATACAAGAAAATATGAAATAAAGCTGGAAAAATAAAATTAAGACTTAGAAAAATCTAAAATATCAAACTAGAATTTTCAAAACTATTTTTGTATTTTTCTTATTATTTTTCTATTTTCTAGGAATTAAATACTATTTAAAACTATTTAAATTATCTAAAAATACAAATTTAACTAAGAAAAATATGGAAAAATACTTTTTTTCTCTTTTTATATTTATCTTAACTTAATAAAAATGAAAAATTATTTTTTTGAACCTTTTCTTAATTTTTTATATTAAATACTAATTAAAAATGCTTAAAAACTATTTTAAATTAAGAAAAATAGCTAAACACCTTAGAAAAATCTGAAAATTTCAGAAAAAGTCTAAAATTATATAAGGAATAAAGGAAAAATAGAAAAAAAGGTGCATGTGTGGAGGAATTATGCAACTGATGTGGAAATTGCTTATAAATAAGCACTATGGATAAGCAAATGGAATCCAAAAGCTACCAAACTGATACACAAGATGCAGTATGCTAAAGTAACTAAGATGGAACAAGTTTAAACAAGCTACAACCTCTGATTCACAAGCTCAATAGATTTGATGAATTGATCTAATAAGCTAAAACAGTGACTGAGGGGCTACTTTGAGCTTATGCATAAGCTTCAAAATAAGCTGATAAGGAAAACTACAAATTGGGACATGAAGAGGACCTGGTTGAGATCTTACACACCAAAACTCAGACCTAATGGAGCTATGATGAGCTCTATGCAGACCTTGCAAAACCTCAAGCTCAACCCCACAGTAACAGGTCAAAGGCTCCTACATGTACAGGGGATTCATCACCAATTTGACAAGCTCTTTTAGAGCTTGCAGAAAATTTGCAAAAATATGAAAAAATGACAAACATAAACTAGACCAAGAGAGGTTTTAAAAGCAACAATAATCACTTGATTTGACCTAGAAATGAGTACATGAAAAATACCTCTAGTTGAGCTCAAAACTGAGTTTGTGCATTTTTGACTTTTTAAGAAAAAGTGGAAAGTTGACTTATCTGGATTTTGATCATGATTTGAAGACTGGAAATGAAATATTATGATGAAATAAGACTAATGCTAGCTTTGTTTAAGACTTCTAAACACAAAACCATTATCTGCAATCCTCAAATTCCAACAGTGGAGCTATAAGGACAGTGGATGTGTAATTTTGACTATTGTTGATCTAGAGTGCAAACCAAAGTTTGGAATGAGCATAAGAAAGATACAATAGCATAAAACAGTAGAATTTTACTTGTGAGCAAACCTCAATCTTAGCTAAACAATCTGATCCAAACACCCTTGAAATATTGACAATGAGATTAAAACTACACCAACTGCTACACTAACTCTTGCAAACACTTACACTGACTCTAACTATGCTAAGTACAACTTATTCAACAGGTTTCAACTAGTGAGGATCACAGATTCACTACAAGCCTAAAATACAAGATTGCAAAAAAAATGGAAATGAAAACAGAACTCACAAGGTTCCAGCTGTTGTTGCAGGCCAAAACCCAACCAAATTCTAATTTATCCTAGTCTAATACAACCCATTATCATCACTGCATCAACCAAATACCCATTTCCCAAACCAATGCACCACTTTGACTTCTGTTGACCATCAACCACATTCATTTGAAATGAAATGTAAGCTTATAAAAAACTTATAGAGACCTTAACTAAACTTTTTTAAGCTTAAAACAAGCAAACAACAACTTGGACAGAAGATTTTGAAACTGAGAATCTCAACAGTAAACTCATAAACTTGAAAATTTAGCACTACTGAAATTAACACTTGAAATAGGTCTCAATACACTTTAATAACTTACTTTGATAAAGTTTAACTTGAAATTACAACATTTAACTTAAACTAAAACAGTTTACTAAAAAAACGACATTAAAGATGAAAAAAATAAAACTAGCTCTCCTTCTTCAAGCTTCATTCTTCCCTTTTTATAGTTCCAATCTGTTTATCTCACATGTCTGAGCAAATCCCACCTCATTTTTGGGCCATTGGATGACTTTGGGAGCAATATGGCCATTGATCATATTTGGCGGGAAAATTGGATATTTAACAGTTGAGCATGTGGGGTGAGATTGAGTGTGGGAAAGGTGATAAGTTAATGATTTTGGATGTAGTGTTTGGAGGGGGGACAGGATTGTGATAAGGTGAGGAGGTTGAGTGTAGCAGGTTGATTGCAGGTCTAGTGGGAAAGGGAAGACAAAAACGCGCCAAGGGGTGTTGGTTTGACTTGGGAGATTGACCAGGTATTAGTAACAAAGGGGGGTTCAAAAAGCTTATATGGCAGGGGGTCAAAGGGTTCAAGGGTCCAAATTGGTGTATAAAGAGTTAATAATAACAAGGACTTTATGTGTAATTTCTGAATTTCAAGGGACCATTCCTGCCAATTAAGCAAAGTTTCTCCAAGGACCATAACTGACAATCTCAAAAAGTACAAGGACTAGACTTGCCATTTTCCAATTTCCAGGGGCCATTTTTGCCAATTTTGAAACTTGGAGGACCGTGACTTGTAATTTTCTCAAACTTTTGATATTTTTCACCAAAGGACTAAATTTGACAACTTATGATTTAAAAAGGACCTTTGGTGACTTTTTTTTGAAATTTTAACTCAGGGACTATTTTTGACAATTTTAGAAACTTGGGGGGACTAAACGCCAATTATGCAAACTTTGCTCATTTTTCATCTGATTTTAAACATTTTGCATCTGAAACATATAAAATGCAATTTTGGAATATTTTCAGTATTTTGATGCATTTCTGAGCATTTTTAAACGTTTTGCAGTTCAGATTTGACTAAAAATGATGAGTATTTACACACTCATCATACGTTTTCTTTATAAAATCCTTTTTAACTTGTCCAATTTGGATAGCTTAGGTCTAGTCTCGTTTTACACAATATGGGGCACTTGGTTTCTTCTTATTAACTTCAGAAAGAAACTAATATGTGACTTATGACCTTACCCTTTCTTTATAACATGTTTATGTTCATGTGATAAGTAAAAGAGTTTAAGAAATTTAGAAAGGTTAAGAGACTTACAATATGCTAGTCCTCGAGATGGAGTGTAATATAGGCAAGTGACTCCTAATGTAGCAAAGTTATATCCCTCCTTCTATTAGTCTCCCATTACTTCCTTATAAGCTGGAAATCAGAATTTTGGTATAAGTGTGGGTGGTGTTGTGTATGTCGAATGGTAATGGGTAAAGAAAAATAATGGGTGTTGCTTTATATAGAAGAAGAAATATAGGTTCTTAAGTTAGTTTATGTCACCACTTTGATAAGTGTAAGAAGTTGGATGGTTTGAGGGTAACAAGGATGTTGTGTAACATGTTCTCACCTCACACTTGTTTCCTTCTTGACCAAGGCTGGAAAATGGTGAGGTGGTATGAAGGTGGTGGCGTGAGGTGTTTAGGGCTCAACGAAGCATAACATACAAGGGTTTGACTAGGTGAGAACATGGTGATGTGGTGCAAAGGTGAGCCAAGAAGACCCTTGTGGCTCATATCTTAACATGTAATAAGCTTGATTATGTACACTTCATCCTAGTTAGGACTGAACTAAGGCAAATGAAAGTAATCAAATGAGCTTTATTATATGGTACATAGGCCTTTAGGTGTTGTACATGTAGGTAACTTAGTTAGGTATTCTAGTTTGGTTTGGCAATTTGTAAGTTTGTCTACTTATTATACAAGTATGTCTTGAGTTATTTATATATATTTTTAATCTTTGTGCATTACCTACTTGTACTCTAAGCATTAGAATGTTGTACTTATATTATAAATATATATATATATATATATATATATATATATATATATATATATATATATATATATATATATATATATATATATATATATATATATATATATATATATATATATATATATAATATATATTTAGGGCTTGTGCTTGAAAGGTTTGTGTAATGTGTTTTAAAATAAATACACCAAGGTTTATAATGAGATTTATGTTAGTAGTATGCTCCTATGCATTTATGACTTGTACATTGGCTTGATAGACTTGTACATTAGTATTTTAAAAATATATCATGCACATAAAATCATAGAGTTGTATATTAGGGCTTGTAATGGAAATTAAAGTATAGCTAGGTTCCGTGCTTTAATGACTTGTACTCTAGGTATAAAATGTTGTACTTTAGTATCTATGATTTAGTTTCATAAAATCATGGTTATAATAAATTAGGGTTTCGTGTAAATTCTAATAAATGGCTAAAGTTTAGTTCGAAAGTTTAATAATCGTACGTTAATGAAATAACGTAAAGTGGTAAATAAAAGTTGAAAACTTTTATACTTGACGTATAAGGAATGAACTTAAGACATTCGGGTGTTGGTGTGTACATTTATTAAGAATGTGAGTTACGTCATATTAGTTAGTTGTTGTGATTAGATACCTGATAACGTTTAAAAAAAAATTAGACGTGAAAAATGGATAAGTATTTTTTTAGTTAGAATATCATATGAGTGGAAATTTACCGGTGGTTACAATGTTCATGTTCTTGTGTTCAAACTGATTAACTAAAACCTATGGATTCACTCAACATTATTGTTGTCCCTTTTAAGCATGTTATCTAAGGTAATCATTGAAGATCATATTCATTGCACGAAGCGGGCAATGCAAGACCTTATTTTGTGGTGTAAACTTAACGTTATCATTTCTTACAAACTCATGATCAGTCTTTTGTGTATCATCTAAAACAATTTGGGAATATTTTGTAACAAACTATGAGTTTTTCTTGAATGATAACAACTTTTCTTAAAACGTCTCTTTTGAGTCGTTTTCTATTATTATTGACTGTGATCTCCATTCAAGTAACACCCCGATTAGCCTTCCGCTGCTATGTTGATCTTTGGGGGTGTTACATTATGGATCATGCTCCATGGGTATGGGTTATAGACTTTGGTTTTTACCCAACAAGATTCATTGTACCTAGTCAAGAGACCATGGGTCTTGGGTCATGAGTTATGGACTTTGGTTTTTACTCATTATTTACCCATTACAAGTTATACAAAGTACATACACATGTTTATAAAATATAAGTAAACAACATTACTTGTAAGTGTTTTATAAAAATGGTTTTGGTTTTTGTAGAAAACTAGAAGGGGGGTTGAATAGTTTACCAATTAAAAACTTTGTTTTAAAATTTATTGAAAAATCAATTGATATTGATCTTAGATATGTTAATGAAATATGCAAGCAATATGTAAAGAGTAAATAAGGAAAGAAATGATCAAACCACAACAAGTTGTTTATAGTGGTTCGGTCTACAAGGACTCTTTTTCCTTGCCCTACTCCACTCCCCGAGTCTCACACTCGAGAGTTCAACTTCACTAGTCAACAAGCTCCTTTCACCGGCGGAGAAAACCTTTACACTTCGCTTACACTATTTCCGACACTAAGCTAGATGTCGAGTTCTTTCCAAGGGTACAACCACTCCCACACACAATGTATTTTGAGGACTAAAATACTAACCACTCACACTCACAAGATTATGATGGTTTAATACAACAATGAAGTATGAATCAACACAAGATCATACAACACTAAACAAACAAGACTTCCAACTTCTCGTTTGAAGCTTGAATGTGACTTGATCTTCTTTGCTACAAAAGAGATCACTAATATGATATGAAACTGAGTTAGAAAGGTTAGAGAGAAGATATGTAAGAGAGTATGATAGAAAGGGATGAAAAACTACTTGGTTTGGCTTTGCTATTTATAGCCAAAACTATCAGCAGCATCCACGGACCGCGGACCCCTAAAAGGGTTCCGCCCGTTGTGGATTTTGGTGCCGCCAGGTCTGACAGCAAGATTTCAATATCTTGCCAAAGTCAACCATATCTATGCAAGATTGTGTAGGATATGAAGAGTACAAATCTACACAAAATATCTAATGAAATCTTCCAATGATTTCCATGATGCATCACATGATGTCATATGTTGTATTTCTATTTTTAGAAATATGCAAGTACTTAAGTAGTGTTTGGTTTTAAGAACCTAACACATTCTAAAACTACTATCATACATAATGATTAGAGTCATATTAAGATATGATTAATCACAAATGTAAATGCTTAAATGATGAAGATATTGTTTGAGAAAGCTTGTTTTAATATTTATTAAACTTGTCAAGCTTTAAGCTTTTATACAAATTAAATTTACTTTTGTCGTTAACAAAACTTAGGTAAAGATCAAAAATATAAATAACATTTAATGACGATATTTGTATTAACAATCTCCCCTTTTTTGTTGAGGACAAAATATAAATTTTATTTTTATAAAAGATACAAAGTTTGTGCAAGAGTTATAAAAATATTAGTTTTAGAACTTGAAAAGAAAATGATAATGCAAAGTGTATGATGTTTGACTATTTCAGAAAGTCAAAGTATTCACTAGTTGATGCATGATGTTGACTTTTTTCAGAAAGTCAAGTATGCATTGACTTTTTAGAAAAGTCAAATATAAGCAAGTTCTATATTTTTCTCCCCTTTTGTCTCAACAAAAGAAAGCGATGCGAATGTAATGAGCCGCCATTATCTCCCCCTTGATCAAAGCTCCCCCTAAATTGGGTGCTTAATGGGAAGATACATGGATTGTGAAAGTAAAGCTACAAAAAAAATGTTAGTAATAATGATCATTCACAAGCATTTCCAAACACTATGTAATGGCGCCAACAATATAATAAACACCATTCATTAGTTAAAAATTTTCATGAATAAAGATCATAAAAAGAGAAAACAATGATGTGTTTTAGTACAAGAAAAAGAAAATAATCCTAAGAAAAGAAAAAATGTTAGTCTATGACCATCCTAATGAGATGGTGGATGAGAAAGAGCGTTGAGGCGCTCAAGGATGTGATTGAGGATGAACCTCACTTCCTCTTGAAAGTCATGGACCATAACCCGGGTCCTTTCAACGGTTTGGGCTGTTTGCTCACAAGTTGAGCAACCATGCCTAGGAGGATAGTATGTTTGGTGAGGTTGTGGTGGTGGAATGGTAGATGTGTTGTTGTTGGTGGGGATGTTTGGGGTGGTCATGATGGAGGCTAGCAAAGCATTTTGCATTTGCATAGTCTCACTAAGGTGAGAATCCACCATGCCTTTGAATTGGTGGAGGTTGTGGAGTTTCGCTTGAATCTCCTCTCTTGTGGGATTTGCATCCCACATGCACTCCTCAATGTCCTCAAGTGCTGAAAACAGTCAAGCTACCTCACACAAACCGGCCACTTGTGAATGGCCGACCGTAAGAAGCTTAAAACTGCTTAAAACACAAATACAATGAAGATCAGAGAATACAATGAATTCCCGGGTCGTTATGTCCCACGGAGACTCAATGGTGTGTCAAACAAACTCAGACGATAGAATGATCACTAATGATAGTGATCAGAAAGGATTTGGATAAGATAATTACACTACCGAAAAAGGTTATAAAATAAAGCGACTTAAATACAAATTAAGAAAATTAAAAGATAAAATATATTAAATAAACGCTATCACTATATTTAAAATGATGAACGTTTAAAACTTAAAACTTACGTTTAAATAAAATAACGTAAACGTACAAATAAAAACGTGAAACTTACACAATATAAATCCTAAAAATATGAAAAATACATTTCTACAATCCTAATGATAAAAGAAAATTTATATAAAAAGAAAATTATTTTTATAACTATTTAATTAATTATTATTAATTAAAAACTATTTTTAACTATTTAATAATTACCTAAAATACAAGAAATTAGGAAATAAAGCTAGAAAAATAAAATTAAGACTTATAAAAGTCTAAAATATTATAAAACTAATTTTAAAACTGAAAATATATTTTTCACACTTTTTATATATTTATTACTAATTTAAAACTATTAAAAACTAATTAAAATGCTAGAAAATACTTTTTAAACTAAGAAAATTATGTAAAAATAATTTTTATGACTTATATATATATATTAACCTAGGAAAAATGAAAACTTATTTTTTTGAAGCTTTTCTTAATTAATTGTATTTAAAGCTAATTAAAAAGTGCTAAAAAGTGATTTAAATTAAGAAAAATAGCAAACAAGCTTAGAAAAATCTGAAAATTTCAGGAAAACTCTAAAATAATATAAGGAATATAAGAAAATGGAAAACAGGGGCTTATTAGGAGGAATATGAAACTGATGTGGAAGTGCTTAATGAAATAAGCATTTAAATAAGCAAATGAAACAAAACAAGCACCAAACTGATAAGGGAGCTTAAATAAGCTAAAACTACTCTAATACAACTAGAAACAACAAGCCATGTCCTCTGATTTGCAAGTTGCTATGATTAGGTTGATAAGACTAAAGTGCAAAAACAGATTTTGGTGGTCTACTTTGGGTTGAGTAATAAGCAATCAAATAAGGCTGGAAAGGAAAACCAAAAGTTGGGACTAACACTAGACCTGGCTAAGATCAAGTGCACCAAAACTCAGACTTTGGGAAGCTCTTATGAGCCCTGTGCACAAGCTGCAAAACTTGGCCAAGTCCTGTGCAGATTCAATCCCTGCACAGGCATTTAGGTCCGTTTGACAAGCTTATTAAGAGCTTAAAGAAAATTTCCAAAAATCTGTAAAAATGACAAAAAGAAAGTAGACCAGCAGGGCTTTATAAAACCACAAGTTACATTGAAAATGATTCAGAAATGAGCTCATGAAAAATCTTCCTATATGGGCTCAAACTGAGATTTTGCATTTTGACTTTCTCAACAAAACTAAAAAGTTGACTTTATGGATTTTGATCCTGGTTTTTAGATTGATTATGAACTTAATAGATGAAATAAGCCTAATGCTAGCTTGATCTAGGTATTTGGAACACAAAACAAGAATTGGATATGCAAAAACTTCAACAGATAGCTAAATAGGACAGATGGTTTGTGATTTTGACCTTTGGGGTTTGCAGTCACAAATTCAAGACAGATATGAACTCAAAAGGACTTAATAAACATGAAACAAAAGGAGTGTACCACTGAACTATCCTAAATCACAGGTTTAGAAGCAATTCCAAACACCCTTGTAACTTATGTTTAGCAACTTAAAATGAACTAACTGCTTAACTAACCAACCTAACTGATTGAACTGAGATTATAAGACCATAATATAACTAAATTAACTGGTTAAAACCAATGGTGACCATAGAAACAGATACAAGCAAAAACTGCAAAATGACTAAAAAATTGAAAATGAGGAAATTACTAACCACTATCCAGTTGGTTTGCAGACCAAAACCAGAACCAAAACTGATCTAATCTAATCTATTTAAAACCCCAAATCCACCTCTGCATCATCCTTTACCCCTTCCAAGGTCAGTTTGACTTTCATTGACCATGGAACAAAGATACTTAAAATTGATTCCAAAGCTTGTAAAAAGCTTTAAATGGCTTAAATAACTTATTGTAACTTAAGAATAATCCGTTAAAGGCTTGGAAATAAGCTTTTGAAACTGAACTTCTCAACAGTGGATAATCAAAACATGAAATTTAACCAAACTTTGATATAGATTCTTAAAACAGATTACAAAGATAACTAAACTTAAGTTTGAATCATTAAAACAAAAGATTACATGTTTTAAACTAAACTAAGACATTAATTAAAAAAAACGACATTTTAGAAAAATTAAAAACTAACTCTCCCCTCAAAGTTGCTTCTTTCTTCTCTTTTATAGCTCCAAGTTTCCTCTCTCCTCTCTCTAAGTGAATCCCACCATAAATCCTGACCCTTGGATGAGAAAATGTGATCATGGCCCTTCATTCCATTTTTGGCGGGAAATGTTTTATAACAGCTGTAGGGGTTGAGTGAATGGGGAAAGGTTGTATTTAATGTATCTTGTAGTTTTGTTGAGGTGTAGGGGACAAGGGGAGTGATATATTGAGGAGGGGGGATGGGTTTGAGTGATTCGAGGCAGGTGAAGGGAAAGAAAAAGTATGCCAAGTGGTGGTTTGGTTTTATTAATAAAACGTGGGTGATAATAGAAGGGGGGTCAAATGGCTAATTGGAGGGGTCACAATTTAGGCAGGGTCCAAATTAGGTTTAATGGGTTAAATAACATAGGGACCAATTGTGTAAATTCTGAAACTTCAAGGACCTAGGCTGCCAATTCTGAAAAGTTTCTCCAAGGACTAAAACTGACAATCTCAAAAAGTACAAGGACTAGACTTGCCATTTTCCAATTTCCAGGGGCCATTTTTGCCAATTTTGAAACTTGGAGGACCAAACTTGTAATTTCTCAAACTTTTGATATTTTTCACCAAAAGACTAATTTTGACAAGTTATGATTTTAAAAGGACCTTTGGTGATTTATCTTTTGAAATTAAGGCTTAGGGACTATTTCTGACAATTTTTGAAACTTGGGGGACTGAAACTGCCAATTATGCAAACTTAGCTCATTTTTCATCTGATTTTAAACATTTTGCATCTGAAATATATAAAATGCCATTTTGAGATATTTTCAGTATTTTGATGCATTTCTGAGCATTTTTAGATGTTTTGCAGTTCAGATTGACCCAAAAATGATGAGTATTTACACACTCATCAATCCCCCACACTAAACTATTGCTAGTCCCTAGCAATCTTTTGAGAAAAACTTAATGGATTTGCATCTCTTTACCAAAAGCCATTACTTCTGGAGTAGCCAAATGTTTCAGTTCAAGCAAGAACCATGGTACACTGATAACCATGTGATTTTGAGCAAACCACCAGCTGTATAACGGATTTGATGTGTCTTTACCAGAAGCCGTACCCTTCTGGACTAGCCAACTCTTAGATAAATTATCAGAATTATCTTTGGTGAGCTGAATACCAATTATGGATTTTCCACTGCCTTTACCACAAGCCATAACCTTGCGGGCTAGCCAACTCTTCACTTTTAGGATATGGTGAGTTGAGAACCATACAATTTTGGGCAAATTGCAAGCCATATAAACGGATTTGAGAAATCTTTACCAAGAGCCGTTTGCTCCTGGATTAGCCAATCCTTTTGTCTTACAGACATGGCGGACTGATAACCAAGCTGAGTAAGTGTAAAACACTTACTCCAAAAAAATTTTGGCCAAAACGGGGGAATTGGGTGGATAAATATGATAAAATTCGTGAGAATTCCCCCCCCACACTTAGAAATGAATATTGCCCTCAATATTCAAAGTACCGGCGGTTATGCCGAAACAAAGAACGTAAAAGGGAAATACTACGGCCATTATTTAGAAAGAAGATTATTTTTTTTTTGCATATTTTATATACAACAGTGTGGGGAAACTCCCCCACACTAGGGTGGTAGAAAATAGAAAGAAGTCGGAAATATGGGTGAAAACCCATATGGCATGCTACTGTTTTTTGATTACCGAGTCGCTAGCTTGACTCGACCCCGTATTCATTTGTTCATGGGGAAGTAAGTGGAAGAAACAATCTCCATCGGACTTTCATTCAAGATGTTTGGATAAACATTGAAGCCCGCGAAAGTTCCACACCGACGAGATATACAGAGAAAGACCCGGCTCACAAATGATAAACGAAAATGCCGGGGTCAAAGATAGTGTCCTCACTCCCGAACGAGTGAAGAAGAGAGGAAGTCACCAGGTAGGTGAAGAAAAGAAGGAAAATCATGATGACGATCATGATAAGATCTTCTTCCTCAGGGTCAAGTGCAGTTGCACTCGTTTGGATTATATCGGTTGAGCTCTTAGGGTTGGAAGGCATCTCGGTTGGGAGGGTGGGAAGATTTGTCATAACTATGCAAATTGAGATTCTCTCCCCCCGATCATGATTTTTGTCATCCAAGCAATCATACCCGCCGAGATATGATATGAGTGATTCACTGGAGAACTCCTCATGAAGAGTATACGGAGGTGGGACATGCGCGGTACTTCGTGGGCTATAAATATGCACCTCGTCCATTATAGTCTCCGTGTCACACTCATCACTATCAAAGATTGGATTAACTGAATTTAGAGTAAATTCAGAATCGAATTCGAATAAGGGATTAGTGATAGTCGTATTAACTGTTGTGGAAACAACATGGTCAACATCCTCTTCTAAGTTGACGATCTCGGAATGTGGAAGTGATGCATCAATAAATTCTATGTCTTTAGAATATAAAGAATCAGCATCACTAGAATCACTGTCAAAATCTGAGAAAGTCTCAACAAGATTATTTGTAAGAGGAGAAGACACATCACATTCATTATCAAGAATTCCCTCAGACTCACTTGGGATCGGGATAAAGTTCTCAACATTAGACGATTCCGTTTCCGGAATAGTGCTGAGATGCTCATCCCCCATGGTTAGAGAGTCTTTGGGATCAAAAAATTTCAAAGAAATAGGATCATCGACCTCTTCCAAAAGGAATTCACTTCTCTCAACCGGCGTGAGTGAAGGGGAAGAGTCAGAAATGAAAGGCTCAGAAAACGGAGTGGGATTGCCACTCGGAGCATCGACTTTATCGAAAACATATATAGCTCCTATGCTCTTCATATTCTCCTCCGCCAACAATTCTCCCATACTCTTTCCTTCTTCAACAGGAGTGGGATTGCCACTCGGAGTCATAGATTCCTCATCAAAATCATCATCGTTGTCGTCATCATAATCGCATACTCCAGAGGTTTCCAATATTGGGAACTTACTCTAGCTGCTTGTTCTTCAAGCATACGTTTTTCTCTGACGAGACTCTTCTTTAACTAATTCTTTCAAATCTTTGAGTATATCTAGACAATTTTTGAGAAGTTCTTGAGGAATTTAAAAGAGGTTGTGTTTGAATCGTTTGTAACTGTGGAGGTTGGTCATGATAAGAGTAGTCATAATTGTTACAAGGATTATGCTCATAGACAAGCGTGTTCCCTGTTTGACACTCAAAACTCAGGTGAGGACCTCCACATACTCACAAGAAATATGTCTCCATCTCATAGTGCGGGGGTTGGTTGAGGAAATTAGTTGTTTCATTGTAGGGATTTTGGTCATAGACAAACCCGTTTCCCGGATTCACAATGCCACAACCGGGGCAATTTCCACCATTTTGAGGTTCCCCACACCATTCACAACCAAATTGGTGAGGATAAGACATAGAAAGAATCAAATGGATAGAGGGTAAAAGAAATGTAGAATCAAAAGATGTGAGAGGATAAAGATGGATTTTTTGGATTTTTGAAAAACATATTGCAAAAACAAAGAATGAAAATATTTTGATTTTCCGATAACTTTACAAAAAACTTTTTACAAAAATGGGATATGTGCAAGAATGGGTCTGAAAAGGCTAAACACAGCTAAACAGCCGTAAGGGCGCTAAAATTTGATCAGGTTTGAAACAGAAGCTACTCACACAAACCGGCCACTTGTGAATGGCCAACCGTAGTAGAAAGAAGCTTAAAACTGCTTAAAACACAAATACAATGAAGATCGATGAAGTACAATGAATTCCCAGGTCGTTATGTCCCACGGAGACTCAATGGTGTGTCAAACAAACTCAGACGATAGAATGATCACTAATGATAGTGATCAGAAAGGATTTGGATAGGATAATTACACTAACTGAAAAGGTTATAAAATAAAGCGACTTAAATACAAATTAAGAAAATTAAAAGGATAAAATCTATTAAATAAACGCTATCACTATATTTAAAATGATGTACGTTTAAAACTTAAAACTTACGTTTAAATAAAAATTACGTAAACGTACAAATAAAAACGTGAAACTTACACAATATAAATCCTAAAAATATGAAAAATACATTTCTACAATCCTAATGATAAAAGAAAATTTATAGAAAAAGAAAATTATTTTTATAACTATTTAATTAATTATTATTAATTAAAAACTATTTTTAACTATTTAATAATTACCTAAAATACAAGAAATTAGGAAATAAAGCTAGAAAAATAAAATTAAGACTTAGAAAAGCCTAAAATATTATAAAACTAATTTTAAAACTGAAAATATATTTTTCACACTTTTTATATATTTATTACTAATTTAAAACTATTAAAAACTAATTAAAATGCTAGAAAATACTTTTTAAACTAAGAAAATTATGGAAAAATAATTTTTATGACTTATATATATATATTAACCTAGGAAAAATGAAAACTTATTTTTTTGAAGCTTTTATTAATTAATTGTATTTAAAGCTAATTAAAAAGTGCTAAAAAGTGATTTAAATTAAGAAAAATAGCAAACAAGCTTAGAAAAATCTGAAAATTTCAGGAAAACTCTAAAATAATATTAGGAATATAAGAAAAATGGAAAAACAGGGGCTTATTAGGAGGAATATGAAACTGATGTGGAAGTGCTTAATGAAATAAGCACTTAAATAAGCAAATGGAACAAAACAAGCACCAAACTGATAAGGGAGCTTAAATAAGCTAAAACTACTCTAATACAACTAGAAACAACAAGCCATGACCTATGATTTGCAAGTTGCTATGATTAGGTTGATAAGACTAAAGTGCAAAAACAGATTTTGGTGGTCTACTTTGGGTTGAGTAATAAGCAATCAAATAATTTTGGAAAGGAAAAACCAAAGTTGGGACTAACACTAGACCTGGCTAAGATCAAGTGCACCAAAACTCAGACTTTGGGAAGCTCTTATGAGCCCTTGCGGCACAAGCTGCAAAACTTGGCCAAGTCCAATGCGGCAGTTCAATTCAATCCCTTGACAGGGCATTTAGGTCCAGTTTGACAAGCTTATTAAGAGCTTAAAGAAAATTTCCAAAAATCTGTAAAAATGACAAAAAGAAAGTAGACCAGCAGGGCTTTATAAAACCACAAGTTACATTGAAAATGATTCAGAAATGAGCTCATGAAAAATCTTCCTATATGGGCTCAAACTGAGATTTTGCATTTTGACTTTCTCAACAAAACTGAAAAGTTGACTTTTATGGATTTTGATCCTGATTTTTAGATTGATTATGAACTTAATAGATGAAATAAGCCTAATGCTAGCTTAATCTAGGTATTTGGAACACAAAACAAGAATTGGATATGCAAAAACTTCAACAGATAGCTAAATAAGACAGATGGGTTGTGATTTTGACCTTTGGGGTTTGCAGTCACAAATTCAAGACAGATATGAACTCAAAAGGACTTAATAAACATGAAACAAAAGGAGTGTAAAATTAACGAACTATCCTAAATCACAGGTTTTGAAGCAATTCCAAACACCCTTGTAACTTATGTTTAGCAACTTAAAATGAACTAACTGCTTAACTAACCAACCTAACTGATTGAACTGAGATTATAAGACCATAATATAACTAAATTAACTGGTTAAAACCAATGGTGACCATAGAAACAGATACAAGCAAAAACTGCAAAATGACTAAAAAATTGAAAATGAGGAAATTACTAACCACTATCCAGTTGGTTAGCGACCAAACCGAACCAAAACTGATCTAATCTAATCTATTTAAAACCCCAAATCCACCTCTGCATCATCCTTTACCCCTTCCAAGGTCAGTTTGACTTTCATTGACCATGGAACAAAGATACTTAAAATTGATTCCAAAGCTTGTAAAAAGCTTTAAATGGCTTAAATAACTTATTGTAACTTAAGAATAATCTGTTAAAGGCTTGGAAATAAGCTTTTGAAACTGAACTTCTCAACAGTGGATAATCAAAACATGAAATTTAACCAAACTTTGATATAGATTCTTAAAACAGATTACAAAGATAACTAAACTTAAGTTTGAATCATTAAAACAAAAGATTACATGTTTTAAACTAAACTAAGACATTAATTAAAAAAAACGACATTTTAGAAAAAAAAAAAAATTAAAAACTAACTCTCCCCTCAAAGTTGCTTCTTTCTTCTCTTTTATAGCTCCAAGTTTCCTCTCTCCTCTCTCTAAGTGAATCCCACCATAAATCCTGACCCTTGGATGAGAAAATGTGATCATGGCCCTTCATTCCATTTTTGGCGGGAAATGTTTTATAACAGCTGTAGGGGTTGAGTGAATGGGGAAAGGTTGTATTTAATGTATCTTGTAGTTTTGTTGAGGTGGAGGGACAAGGGAGTGATATATTGAGGAGGGGATGGGTTTGAGTGATTCAGGGAAGCAGTGAAGGGAAAGAAAAAAGGGCCAAGTGGGTGGTTTGGTTTTATTAATAAAACGTGGTGATAATAGAAGGGGGGGGTCAAAATGGCTAATTTACAGTAAACACATTAGGGGGTCCAAATTAGGTTTAATGGGTTAAATAACATAGGGACCAATTGTGTAAATTCGAAACTTCAGGACCTAGGGCCAATTCTCAAAAAGTTTCTCCAAGGACTAAACTGACAATCTCAAAAGTACAAGGACTAGACTTGCCATTTTCCAATTTCAGGGGCCATTTTTGCCAATTTTGAAACTTGGAGGACCAAACTTGTAATTTCTAAAAACTTTTGATATTTTTTCACCAAAGACTAATTTTGACAAGTTATGATTTTAAAAGGACCTTTGGTGATTTATCTTTTGAAATTAAGGCTTAGGGACTATTTCTGACAATTTTTGAAACTTGGGGGACTGAAACTGCCAATTATGCAAACTTAGCTCATTTTTCATCTGATTTTAAACATTTTGCATCTGAAATATATAAAATGCCATTTTGAGATATTTTCAGTATTTTGATGCATTTCTGAGCATTTTTAGATGTTTTGCAGTTCAGATTGACCCAAAAATGATGAGTATTTACACACTCATCAAGGGGACATTGATGTGGGGAGTGGATGGTCCCCATACAAAGGACCATGAATGTCTTTGTGAATGGGGTGGAAGAGAAGAGGTTTTGGCCCTAATGGGGCATTTGGGTCAAAAGATGACCTAGGTGACTCATGAGCAATCATTTCAACCGTGCCAAAGGATGGCAATGGTGGTGGATGATTTGGCCTAGGAGGCAAGTCATCCAAGTCCTCCAAGAAAGGATTTGGTGAAGTTGGTGGTGTGGAAAATAACTCCATAGGAATGAGAGTTGGAGACTTTGGTGGTGAGGGTGTTTTGGATGTTTGGATGGGTGCCGGTGGAGGTGAAGTTGGTGTTTTTGTAGGTGGTGGAGTGGTGATCACAATGTGTGATTGATTAGGTGTAGCCAAGGTAAGGCTTGTATCATCTCGGATGGAAGATGAGATTGTGAGTGGAGAAGACTCGGATGAGGAGCTTAGGTTTACGAAGCAACAAGGCCTCACACTAATTCTAGCGGTTTTCTTGCAAGGTTTAGGAGAGGATTTAGTCATTTTGACTTGTGTTTTTCTTTGCTAGATGATGGTAAGAATAAAGAAGGTGTGAGGATGATCATGGTAAAACCTCTCAATTTATAGAAGTGAAAAATTATGGAGAAATGTGTTTGATTTGATGTTAAACCATTGAAGAGATGAGGTTCCTAATGATTTGGAAGTGGGTTGAATGCTAGTCATATCACCCAAGTCAAGCCATACAAGAGAGATGGAGTGAAGAAGAAAAGATTTGCAATAAATGTGTTCTAATGAGTGGAGTTTCTAACAATCAGATTTCCCACGGATTTGAAGGTACCAAAAACTTGGTTCCTTCCTTTATGCCAAAGGGCTCCTTGGGTGGATTTTTCAAATTTTTGAATTTTGGTGGGAAATGTATTTCTTATATACCTAAGTGAATTATACTAACTCTAATAAGTGTATAAACTAGTTAAGATTGACTTATAAGCAATGGATGGTAATTTGGAATCACGAAAGAGTCGAAATTCAGAGAGTTGCCTGGAGGATCCACGGCACCAAAGTTTATACGGACGGAACCCAAAAAGGGTGCCGCCTGATCCGCTCATCTGCATGTATGCGGTACCATTTGTCATAACAGACGGTACCAAAACGTTGGTGCCGGTCTGATCCTCGCGGTAGTCCAGAAATTTTGACAGAGTTCATTTTTAGGTGTCCGGGACTTTTCCGAAACCTGAAATTTTTCTCAAAACATGTGACACTAAACATTTCTAGTTAGAAAAAGTAAATAACACATGTATAAACACAGTGGAGCATGGATTTTGAGCAAGGCCTAATGATTTTCACATTATAGTGAAAATGGGTAAAATTTGATAGCATACTTGTGCTATCCCCCTGCATAAGATTGTTAGCATACAACATTGTTTTAAGTTATATTAGCATCCTACACAATAAAAACACCTAAATTGTATTAAACATTGATGATAATGTATTGTTCCAAACACTCCTTAATGGACCCTTACTTGTCCAACTTCTTGTAGATCTTGTTCATCATCCTACCAAGACACTTGAACATTCCTTTAGTTTGCTTGAACTCCGCTGATTCATTCTCGATCTCGGGAAGAGACGCATAATACTCATGAGGTGGAAGATGAGAGCTTGGAAGACCATCCTCGGAGCTATTTGATGATGATGATGATGGAGTTGGAGGTTTTGCTCTCTTGCCTTTTGTCTTAGCACCTCGTGCATCACTTAAAGGTACAAAGATGTGAGGGATGAGCTCATAGTGAAGGTGCATCCCTTTTGGGCTTGGTTGAATTGGTGCAAAGTTTCTATAGAGTCGGGTGAGAAGCATCCCGTATGGAAGAACAACCGATCCTTGAGTTGGAATATCAATCATTCTCCTAGCGATGTAGTAAGCTAAATTGAATGGTTGACGGGTGGACAAGTTGTAGAGCATGTGACAAAGGCAAGCGTTGATGTGATCCCTATTTCCTATGGTGCTAATGACTTGGCTCTAAGTAGCTCCTCCCATTTCTTAAATTCGGGCTTAAGTTCATTTAGCTCCATTCCATATGGATCTCGGTTTACCTCCTTTCCCTTTCGGGTAACTCGGGTTGTATCACCCCTTGGGTTAAAAAGGTGTTCATGGATAACATCCTTATCGCCAAAGCGGGTTTGGTAGGGAGGAGTGCGGTCATTGATTGCATCAAGAGTGGTGAGTGACCACTTATCCGAGTAGATACAAGTCCCTCGGTTGGAATTCTAGCAATTGAGAAAAGTTGGCTAAGGTGATGGTGTAGTCGTTTTGATTGATTCTAAACCTAAGACAAAATTCATCATCGTCTTCATCATTAAAGCCGGTCACACTAGCATAGAACTCTAACACAAACCTAGGACAAATTGGTTCATCGATGTCAAGGAGACAATCGAATTGAATGGCGGCTAGTTCTTCACGAAGATTGGTATTTTCAAGGAAGGATGGGTGAATGGTTCTACCTTCATGGAAATACCTTGATTCTAGACTCTTAAAGATTTCTACTTGTTCCTTGGAAAGTCCTTTGGTTTTGTGATGTTTGGGAATGTAAGCAAGGGTGTCTTTGTGATCATAGAATCTTGCGGCTACCATGGTTATTCCTAAGAGCAAGAATTAATATGTTAAAAATGAGACTACACTTTAACGTTTTGGTTCTAGTGTGTGCCTATATGAAAACGATTTGGAGTTGCGGTTATCTCGACTCATTTTATGCACAAAAAAAGGTTTTAGTGGAGTGTTTGGCAAATACCATGAGATAACCCAAATGCTCCTAATTCAATGTGGCTTCATTTGAATATACCTGGGAATGCATATTAGTTATGCAATACCTTTAGTATTCAAGAGCATGCAAGTGATGAAGGTCTAACGTTTCTATTTGTATTAACAATGAAAAATTGTTTTCCTACAAGTGAGAAGTTTTTCAAATTTTTTGACATGGGGTGTTTGGTTATTTGAATAAGGCCTTATAGTCATTATCTATTGATTAGTGGGAAGCATGATTTGTTTATGCAATATGATAATGTAGTACCTAATTTCAATGACTAGTTATGCAATTTGCCAATTGAATTCATATTTAGTTTAAAAGCATACATAAAACCCCATGTAATGATTTGTAATGGTTTTGTGCATAAAGAAGAATCCTAGACTCAGAATTAGGAGATAAAATGTAGTTAGGATACTTACAATGATGTTATCTTCAGTGATTAGTGAGTGGGAAGGTGTCAATAATGAGCTTGGTTTAATGTTTACACGTTTTGGTAAAGTGAGTTTTGAGGAAGAAGATGTTTTGTAGGTAGTTGTTTTGCTTCTGTAGACACCACGGACCAGACGGTACCAAATTTTAGTTCCGTCCGTGTTATCGTTTGGGTGTCGTGGTCATTGCTACGATACTTATACAAAACAAAATTGTTTTGTTTTGACTATTCTAATGTTTTGGGCTATGTTTATCCTACATGTTTGGTTCCATTAACCCTAAACCAAGTCTAAGAAGATTAAAAGGTTCTCGTTTAAGAGGCTTAGTTAAGATGTCGGCTATGTTGTCTTCGGAGGATACTTTCTCGATTGAGATGTTTCCTTTTTGAACATTGTCGCCAAGAAAGTGATGACGGATTTCAATATGCTTTGTACGAGCATGTTGAACGGGATTCTTGCTGAGATCGATGGCTCCTTTGTTGTCGCAAAGTATTGCAATGTCGTTGAGATGAATTCCGTAGTCTACGAGAGCTTGCTTCATCCAAAGAGCTGGTTGACATGCTTTTCCCAATGGTGAGCGTGCTCGCGGTTCATGAAGTTGAGATGGCTAAAGCCGTTGCTTCTTTGCAAACCATGAGGTGAGACAATGTCCAACAAAAGTGCAAATACCACTTGTACTTTTCTATCGACATAGTCACCGGCATGATCCGAAGTCGGATACACTATGGTTTCTACACCTCGCCTTTGGGATACCATAATCCTAAACACGCTTGTTTCTTTAATGTATCTAAAAATCCTTTTAAGGCTTCTAAGTGATGCCTTGGGTTTCTTGTCACACCCCCAAATACTCATTGCTTGGTACGGAATGGAATTCCCCGGGGATGACGGCTATAAAGACCAACAATCATATGATATTTGGAACCTAATCTAAAGTCGCCGAAAGAACATCGTTTGATATATTAAAAACATTCAGAGTTACAAAGATAGGTCCCAAATGAAACTCACATGTATGAAAAATAAGTTTGGTACAAGTCAAACGATTAAAAATGTATAAATCCATAGACGCCACACACCGCTGACTCTATGATAAGTCCTCATGTATGCCATGAAGTGAATGCCTTAGTTACTTGAAAATACATTGCTAAAAAGTGTCAACACAAAGGTTGAGTGAGTTCATAGAGTTTATGTAAATGTTTTATACGACTACCACAAGTATAGGCCATGTATGACAAATATGCCACAAAAATGATACCATTGCTTAAGCACATGACACCGAAGCTAGACTGTTCATGATGTCATTTTAAACATAGTTTATATGTTTTGCAAAACAACTCAATAATGATAAAAACAAATGAAATGCATCCGCTGACCAGTTTGGGACACCAACACGGATGGAGGAGTCACCCTCAATAGATCTATCCACTCACTCTCAGCTTTTCTAAAATTAACGGTTCATGATTCGTGAAATGGGGACATTTAATTGGCAATGAAGTAACTTGCAATGTAATTGAATTTGATATAATTTGGTATCGTAATAAAAATGATGTGCAATGCATTCTCCAGAGGTCTGAATAAGTATAAACTTGAATAAAATTCGGCTATGAAAAACTCAATTGCAATGTTTATTTATGATATAATGGCACAATATCAAATGAGGCACAACCTTCAACCATGACCTATTATGAATGATATGTTCTATAATAAGTTATGATGTAATGTTATGCATGCAATTCGTATGATATCTATACCACTTGCACATTTGAAAATAATGTTTATCGTCGAAATATTTGTTTATGACATCTCGTCATATTATAAAATACTTTACAAGTATTTACATTGAAATGATATCCTACGGTAGTCATTTAATGATTTATTATGAAATTATAACTTTTCGTCGTAAAATAATGTCATTTGACAATTTCATGAAAGTGACTAAACGGCCTTGAAAAGCTAGTCGTAAAATGGTGCAAATCGAGTGTTAGGAAACAAACTCAACAGTTTTTGAAAGCTTGATCATTATCTCAAAGTTTTAGCTAAGTTTTTATCATGAGGTCTCATCATGAGAAAAATATAGGTAAAGTATGGTACTGTATCCAAAATATTGTTTAAGGGTGGTTTTCGCAAAGTTTAAGGACCGTGATTTTTTATTCGTTACAACCCCGCTTGAAAACGGTTGACATTTTGGAAATTAGGCTAGGCTTAACTTACTTACTAGAGGACATCATTTTATAAGAAAAAGTATTCCAAATTAGTTCTCCAAATTTGTTCTCCAAATTTGTTCTCCAATTTAGTTCTCCAAATTTGTTCTCCAAATATTTTAACTACTTTACAAACACTTATCCATATACTTTGTTTTTACAAACATTCTTGACCCGCTTGACCCAAAATGGGTCAAAAGTATATAAAAGGGATACGCAGAAAAGTGGGTGTTTGGTTTGTTTAAACGCTGTAATTTAATCGTTACAAGTCCGCTTTCTACATTTTATATGTCCTTAGCTTCGTGTTAAAGTATACTAATATATTTTTGATAATTCGACACGTTTAATAACGCTCAAGACTTATTTTTGACTCGTAAAAAGTGGAAACAACATGTGAATTTTCTGAATAATAGTTTCATTAGTCAAACTTGAAAATAGCATAACTTCTTCAAGTATAACCTGCTTAACCTTATCCAAGCGCCACGCTGCTTTTAAAGTATATTTTCTAAATATCTAGTCCAAAATTTTACCCACTGTCTAAATTTCCAGAATTAACAAATATGATCAGACCTCTAAATATAGTTGTCGAATGAGTTTTTCTCAGAAACTTATTCTAACCACTTCAAACCAACGCCGAAGCTATTCTAAACCAACCATACACCTTCTTAGAGTGTCATGGGTTCCTAGAAATCACCAAAAATGATATGTTTTAAGGAGTAATTATAGGATGATATATATATATATATAGCACTAAAAAAACATTTAAAGTGGTATAGCTATCCATATAAATTGCATGTTTTTCTCAAGCATGATAAAATGACCATAATATGAATATGAAAGATAAAAATGAGCATGAAATGCTTACTAGTTACTTGATGAGGTTTAATGAACAATGGTTTATCCTAACTACCCTAGGTTTTTATTTCAAAACTTTGTTTAAGAGTATACTAAAGTTGTGAAATAAGCTTGACTTGAAAAAAAAATATGCACTCCTTGTGGTCTTCTTCTATGGCCGGTTCCATGAAAAATGAGAGAATATGTTGTGATATCACCTTAAGATATTATCTCATGTATGTGTTCTATTAGTATAATATTAAAACATGTATGCATAATTGAAGAAAGATATTTTGTTCTAAAATGTTGGTCATACCTGTATGTGTCGACATACTTGTAAGAAAAAAAAAATGAAACATTTACTTATATAACATAATGTATTTTGTATAAGAAAAGGAGTAATTGTTTAAGTATAGTTGGTAAATTGTATACATATTTAAGCATTTAGGGTAGCTGCAATAAAATAAATTTAACGGATCAAAATAAAATATATTGAAGTCATAAAAATTATAAAAATACATTTTCGCAAGAATTGAGTGAAATAATAATTATCGTGTAGTATTTACGAAAACCGTCGTAATTATATAAATATAACAATTTATATACAAAATAAGTTTAAAACACCGGTAACTCTAATAATATTTTTATAATCTTAATATGAGTATAAAAATATATCGTAATAATTTTGGAAGTGTCGGATCAAATGTTCAAAATAATTGATTACGCGATAGCGTTTATTTGATAGAAAATAAACGTTTAAATGAAAAATGCAAATCCATGCATGAACTAATATGACGATGATGTTGCTAATGATATGTAGACTAAATTTAGTCTATATGAAATGTCCTCGATGATATGTTCATGAATTCGCGACCTAAACCCTTACGAGTTACGCCATTTTGATACTCGTGAAACCTAGTTTACTACAAATGATGAATAGTGAAGCATGAATAGTGATTTTCTCCTGTAATGAATAGTGTTTCGTGAATAGTAAAATTTTGAAATACGCTCGTAATATCAAATCGACATAAAACGCATGAATAGTAAAATGATGAATAGTAACCGGTGAATAGTAAATTCCCGAGATGAATAGTAAAATTTTCAAAGTTTGTAAAATGACCTGAATTTACGAGTTGTCACATTTCTTGAAAGCGAGCACATAGACAAACACTAAACATAATATCGGGTCTACTAGCCGTGAGATAGAGTAGGCTACCAATCATTCATCTATATTTAGTGTTATCTACGGATTCACCTTCTTCATCCTTGGTAAGTTTAGTGTCCGATGACATGAGTGTCTTAGTTGGTTTCGAATCTTCAAGACCAAATTTCTTAAGCATATCTTTTATATATTTAGATTGATTAAAGAATATGTCATCTTCTAGTTGTTTAATTTGAAGTCCTAGAAATAAGTTTAATTCACCCATCATACTCATTTCAAACTCTCGTGCATGATTTTAGAGAAATCATCACATAGCTCTTGACAAGTTGATCCACATATGATGTCATCAACGATATTTGAACAATGATAATATGTGACCCCTTTTTCTTGGTAAAAAGAGTATTATCTACTAATCCCATAGTGTATTTGTTTTCAACAAGAAAAGTCTTAAAACGATCATACCAAGCTTTTGGTGCTTGCTTAAGACCGTATAATGCTTTCTTGAGTTTGAAGACATGATGTGTTTTCTCAAAGTCGGTAAAACCGAGGTTGAGAGCAACATACACTTCTTCATTAATAAACCCATTAAGAAATGCACTCTTAACATCCATTTGAAATAATTTAAAATCATAGGCACATGCATAAGCAAGTAATATTCTAATGGACTCAAGTCTAGCTACCGGTGCATAAGTTTCATCATAATCAATCCCTCTTGTTGATTATAACCTTGCGCTACAAGCCTAGCTTTGTTTCTAGATAGTATACCATTTTCATCCATTTTATTTCGAAAACCCATTTCGTTCCAATTATAGTTTGATCTTTAGGTTTTGGAACTAATTTCCAAACATCATTTCTAACTAATTGGTTTAATCTTCTTGCATGGCAATTACCCATGATTCATCTTTTATTGCTTCATTTATATTTTTCGGTTCAATGGTGGATACAAAACAAAAATAATTACTTTGATTTTGCGCTTGTGACCTTAAGGTTCTTTGATTTAGTTGTCTTATGACCTTGTCTAACGGATGACTCTTAGATTCTTTGATGTTTACAATTTCTTTATTTAATGGTTCATCTTCCCTGTTATTATTAATTATTTCTTGACTTTCTATCATTTGACTTTCAACTAAGTCATCATCTACCAAAGGTGATGTCTTAGAGGGAGGTGGACTTTCGTCGAATGTTATGTTCAACGATTCCTCGACTATCATTGTTTCTTTGTTTAGGACAATGTAAGTTTTACTAGTTTGAGAATAACCAAAAAATACACCTTCATAAGACTTTGGGTCAAACTTGGTGAGGTAATCTTTAGTATTAAGAATAAAGCATTTACAACCAAAGACTCTAAAATATCCTAAAGTTGGCTTTTACCTTTATAAAGCTCATATGGTGTTTTGTTTTAGAAAGGACGATTAAGACTCTATTTAAAATATATGTAGAAGTGTCAACGGCGCTACACCAAAACTTTTGAGGAATGTTTTGTTCATTAAGCATTGTTCTACTCATTTCTTGAATTGTTCTATTTTTACGCTCTACTACTCCATTTGATTGAGGTGTTCGTGGAGCGGAAAAGTTATGTGTTATACCATTTGTATCACAAAAGTTTCCAAATTGAGTTTCGTTGTCAAATTAATGACCATGATCCGCTCGATCGACACAATTTTAACACCTAGTTGATTTTGAATTTTCTTGCTAAGAATTTCAAATTTATCAAAAGCTTCATTTTTGGTTTTCAAAAACAACGCCCAAGTAAATCTTGAGTAATCATCTACTATGACCAAAGTGTAAGTGCCTCCATAGCTTTTATACGATGGACCAAACAAGTCCATATGCAATAATTCTAGACACTTAGATGTGGACACCAAATTTTCAGATTTATGACTACTATGGGTTTGTTTACCAATTTTGCAAGCTGCCGCAAAGTGTTGGTCATATTTTAGTTTTGGTAAATTCCTAACTAGTTCTTTTGAAGATAGGTTTTGTATAAGTCTCATATTAGCGTGACCTAAGCGTCTATGCCAAAGAGATGAGCTATCATCTAACGTTGTTAGGCAAAGTTTGTCATTAGATGTTTTATCTATTTTCATGACGTATATGTTATTTTTCACTCCTTTAGCTATGGTGATACCATCTTTTAGTATTTTACTACCATTTTCATCAAATACTACTTTATACTTTTTATCACACAATTGACTAATACTAAGTAGATTAAATCCTAACCTATCTACATGAGCAACATTTTCAATATTTAGGGAGTTATGAGCGATCGCATCTTGCCAATGATTTTGCTTTTGAGATTGCTACCAAAAGTGACATTACCTCCGCCATACTCTTGGTATGATGAGAAGAGACTTTTGTTGCCCGTCATGTGTCGTGAGCAACCACTATCTTTTATCCATTCATAAGGTTCCAATCCAACTTTAAGCATACCTAAGAAGCAAATAACTCAAACATTTGGTCCCCAATATCCCATGGGTCCGCGGTTAAACATACCATTTATTTGATTCATGTATGGAAACAATGAATAAGAGTTCCATGACATGTAATCTGGAGTTTGATATGGTCTTGGAAAGTTTTGATTCCAAACTGTGTTGGTAGTTGTTGTATGTTGTGGTTGCTTAGAAAAGGGCTTTGGCAAAAAAGGTGTTTTATATCGTTGTTGAGTAGTTTTTGATCTAAATTCAGTTTTAGCAAGTCCTACTCGATGTAAATGTACCGTTTTAGTTTAACATTATCATTAGTTTTCTTTGTTACTTTTACAAATTCAAGACGGTTCGTGATATTTAACATTCTCGCCTCACAAGTACCCACGGCACCATTTTGTTCAACGGACGGAACCCTTATTTTGTTCCGGCTCGTCCGTGGCTGCATCAAGCAGCAGCTTTTGACAGATTGTTCGCCTTTTTCGGCCGTTTTGTTTTGACTCTTTGGAATTAATACTTCATTAAATCCCAGCCCATTCATGTCTCCTGGTGTTTTATGGATTTTAACTATTTCATCGGCAAGAGCGATGTTTTTGTTAAACCTATTAAATTTAGAATTGTTTCGATAGAACATCTTGTGAGCTTTAGTTTTCTATTTCAAGTTTAAGCTCTTGACATGATTTACAATCATCGTCATTTGCTTTTCCTTCTTCAAGTCGTTTTGCTTTTTCTTTTAACTCATAAACATTTATGATGATTTGAAACAATTGGATTATATTGTTTTTTTGCAAGGTGTCATCATCAATAAGAATAAGAAGAGTCGGAAAGTACCTCGCTTTGACTCATGTGCCATTAGAGCCATTTCTTCCTTGCTTGATTCTTCATCGCTTCACTATCACCCAAGCACCACTTACAAAAGCTCGTTGAGTTTTGCCTTTAGGTGGCTTGGGACATTCTCCTATGAGATGACTTGCATCACCACATCTAAAAACACTTTCTTTCACCTTTACCCTTTTTGTCATCCCGATCTTTCGAATTGCTTTTTTCTTCGAGGTTGTCTTACTAACTTTCCTCTTCTTCTAAAGAACTTTAAAATCTCTAACGCCATGGCATACTCCTCATCTTCACTACCGAGCAAGATTCGCTCATCATCACTTGATTCCGCTTTGCTTTAGAGCAACGGATTTGATCTTCTCCCTTCTTCCTTTGATGATCTCCGAATCTTTCTCCATCACCATTTCGCGTACTTTGAGGTTACCGATTAGCTCGCCTAGTGACATTTTTGAGAGATCTTTTGATTCTTCAATAGCGGTCACTTTAGCTCTCCATTTGGGATGGAGTGCTCTAAGAAATTTCCTGACAAAGTTCTTACTACTAAAAGATTCATCAAGTGCTTTAAGTGATGTAATAATAGTATTAAAGCGAGCAAAGCCACAGTCAATGGTTTCATCTTCACAGATAACAAATTGTTCATATTGTTGAACAAGAAGATCAATTTTGTTATCCTTGACTTGTGAATTACCTTGATGTGTAACAATCAAAGATTCCCAAATATCTTTGGCGGTTTCACACATAAAAATTCTTTCATATTCTTTTCTAGGTAAAGCATTATAAAGCATCATTTTAGCTTCATTATTTTTAGCAACTAATTTCTTTTGTTCATCAACAGAAATATCCTTTGTTGTAGAACTAAAATCCTCTTTAACAATAACAAACCAAAGATCTATATCTTTTTATTTTACATATGTTTCAAAACGGTTTTTCCAATGGATAAATCCATTGGTTTCAAAGAGTGGTGGTCTTTGCATAGATTGCCCTTCTTTAAAGTTTTCAGAATCCATGGATCGTTTCAAGTTTATAAAATACAAATTATTTTAAAAATTCCTGAACAACGATGCTCGTACCAATTGTAGAAAACTAGAAGGGGGTTGAATAGTTTACCAATTAAAAACTTTGTTTTGAAACTTATTGAAAGATCAATTGATATTGATCTTAGATATGTTAATGAAATATGCAAGCAATATGTAAAGAGTAAATAAGGAAAGAAATGATCAAACCACAACAAGTTGTTTATAGTGGTTCGGTCTACAAGGACTCTTTTTCTTGCCCTACTCCACTCCCCGAGTCTCACACTCGAGAGTTTAACTTCACTAGTCAACAAGCTCCTTTCACCGCTGAAGAAAACATTTACACTTCGCTTACACTATTTCCGACACTAAGCTAGATGTCAAGTTCTTTCCAAGGGTACAACCACTCCCACACACAATGTATTTTGAGGACTAAAATACTAACCACTCACACTCACAAGATAATGATGGTTTGATACAACAATGAAGTATGAATCAACACTAGATCATACAACATTAAACAAACAAGACTTCCAACTTCTCGTTTGAAGCTTGAATGTGACTTGATCTTCTTTGCTACAAAAGAGATCACTAATATGATATGAAACTGAGTTAGAAAGGTTAGAGAGAAGATATGTAAGAGAGTATGATAGAAAGGGATGAAAAACTACTTGGTTTGGCTTTGCTATTTATAACCAAAACCATCAGAAAGATTCATCACGGACCGCGGACCCCTAAAAGGGTTCCGCTACTTGTGAATTTTGGTGCCGCCTTGGTCACTGACAAAGAAGATTTCAATATCTTGCCAAAGTCAATCATATCTATGCAAGATTGTGTAGGATATGAAGAGTACAAATCTACAACAAAATATCTAATGAAATCTTCCAATGATTTCCATGATGCATCACATGATGTCATATGTTGTATTTCTATTTTTAGAAATATGCAAGTACTTAAGTAGTGTTTGGTTTTAAGAACCTAACACATTCTAAAACTACTATCATACATAACGATTAGAGGCATATTAAGATATGATTAATCACAAATGTAAATGCTTGAATGATGAAGATATTGTTTGAGAAAGCTTGTTTTAATATCTATTAAACTTGAAAAGCTTTAAGCTTTTATACATATTAAATTTACTTTTGTCGTTAACAAAACTTAGGTAAAGATCAAAAATATAAATAACGTTTAATGACGATATTTGTATTAAAAGTTTTATATAACTTATTTAACTAAACATGTTTTGATGGTTTTTATATGTTTAATAAAAGTGTGTTAGTAAACTATTGGCTCAAAGCTTTTACATATTTTATTTATTTCGTTAAAATGATTTTACGTTTGTTATCGACAAAACATTAGAAGATCGTAAAATATAAATAAACGTTTTTATGGTTTATTTGTATTATACTATTTTTTATAACTGACTTTTGTTTTTTATGTCTTAGCTATACAATGGAGGAAACCGAAATTGCTCAGTTACATACGATATCACACAACAAGATCCTTGAAGCTAGGGTATACAGAAAATTGATTTCCAAAAGTTACCCAAAACAAATTGAACCTGGATTTGCTGCATCTTGATAGACCGAGAGGTATGTAATAGTCTATAGAAAACTAGAAAGGGGGTTGAATAGTTTTACCGATTAAACCTTTATTTTAAACTTTTTAGATCGACTTATGTCAATCTATCTTGGTGTGTTGGATATTGATAGTTAGATGTGATTAGAATATACTACAAAAGAGAGAAAGAAAGACACAACTATAACATAAGTATTTATAGTGGTTCCGCTACAAGGTCACCTTTCTTGCCCTACTCCACTCCCCGAGTACCCAACTCGAGAGTTTGTAATCACTACACAACACAAGCTCCTTTTCTTGGTGGAGAAGCCTTCATAGCATTGCTTACTCTTTTTTCGGTACAAAGCTAAATATCGAGTTTTTTACACAAGGTAGAACCAAAACTTCGTCGCCTATACTTTATCCGGTACAAGGCTAGATATCGGGTTCTTACACAAGATAGAACCAAACCTACGTCACCTATACTTTATCCGGTACAAGGCTAGATACCAAGTTCCTTTACAATGGAGGAACTAATCCAAGCACCACTAGTTAACACAACACACCTATGACATGCTTGAGAGGAACCAACAAAAAAAGACACTTATGTGATCTTGTAATGATGATGAAGTCTAGTAACTCATGTCTGGAGCTTGCAAGTCTTCTATGATAAATGTTGTGATCTCTTCTTTAAGAGAAACCTAGAGAATCATTAAGAGAAAAAACTATATAGATGATCCTTAGATATGAGGTTTGAGAAGTAAGAATATAGAGATAAGATATATCTAGAAATTGTGGTATAAAATGAGGAAATGGCTAACTATTTATAGGAAAACAATCCTCTGATCACCCGGATCTGGCGGATCCTTTCCCAAAGGGATCCGGCAAGTGTTATCCAAGGGATCTGGCTATCTAGTAATACATTTCTAGGTTTTGGGTTATGGGTTATGATCAATGGGTTATGTGATGTACTACATGATGTAATATACATCTTGGGTCATGGGTTATGGACTTTGGGTCATGGGTTATGAACTCTGGGTCATGGGTCATGGATTTACCCATTTTGATGTCATACATGATGTCATGCATATGGTCCATGGGTTTTGGGTCAAGGTCCATGGGTCATGGGTTTTGGGTTATGGATAGTCCAAGATTTTTTGGCTTAGCATGTATTTTATAAAAATGTAAGTGACCAAAGTTACTTATAAGTGTTTTATAAAATTGGTTTTGATTTTATGTAAACTATTTAACTAAACATTTTTAATGGTTTATTTGTTTAGTGAAATGAGTTAGTAAACTATTGGCTCAAAAACTTTACGTATTTTATTTATTTTGTTAAAATTATTTTACGATTGTTATCGATAAAACATAAGAAGATCGTAAAATATAAATAAACGTTTCTACGATTTATTTTTATTAACAATCTCCCCTTTTTGTTGATGACAAATGTCATAACCACAGAGAAACTCAGTGTCTTAACTCGTGGCTTGTGGTGTATTATTCCAACTACGTGGGGGAAGTGGTCTCTGGATACTTTTGGTATGTATTACTTCAGCTTTCAGTGGGAAGAAATATGAGAAGAATATTTGGAGTGTGAGATGATATTGCTTATCGACATCTTCTCACGAGCTGATATGCTTTATGATAAAGTGCTTTCGGTTAATGCTTCATGTACACAATGTTATCATGATTTCGATGAGATCACAACCATCAGGGGAGAGATATGTGTACATGAGGGATGCACAACAGGTTCACGTGATCGAACTTAATCAGTTATTCCGGAGTTGACATCCGCAGAGATGATCAGTGCTTCAACATGTTACTTTGGTGTCATCGTTTCAACTATGGTTGGGTACTTGTGTACATTATGAGCTGATTTGTTATATGTAAGATAACTGTAATGCATTTGGTGAAATGAAGATGTTGATATATTGTTCCCCCGAATAGACAACTGCTCAAAACCGCAGAGTAAAGTGTGCATCGGGGACGCACAACATGTTCACGTGATCGACTTAATCACTTATTTCGGCATTGATACCCGCAGAGAAGATCAGTGCTTCAACCTGTTACCTTGGTGTTATCGGTTACTTTGGGGTTCATACAATGAGACTATTTGCATCGCTTCAACTTCTTGGGGGAAGTGGTCTTTATACGAAGATTGTCAGTTTGGGGGGAAGCTACCAAAGCTTCACATTGAGAAGGCTCAAGTTCATACGATTGTTCAGGAGCCTCAAAAGCTTTGGTGGTGAACATTTAAGAGATGTTGACAACTGTCTTCTACTACGTGTTGTATGATATCCTTATCTCGGTACTCATATCAACATCTTCTTAACTTAAATAATATAGTCTGTACATATCTTATGCCAAATTGTAAATAAAATATATAAAACCATAAAAAATCCATCAAAATCAGAAAAATTAGAAAATACCAAAAACAGTTTTTTTTTCAAGGCATGTCTTCTGGTATCGATAACATCTACGGACCTAGAAATGTCATTCAATAATGACACGGGTCTTTAGATGAAGCTCGAGCAGAAGTTCAAAATATTTTCAAAACATGCCAAAAACGGCTTGCAGTTATTTCAGACTGTAACCCGCTTTTTCAAGAAAGGAAAGTGCTGCGCAAAATCGATTTTTTTAAATATCGAACACTTATCCTAAAGAAAAATGAGGAAAGCACGTCACCAAAAATACTGTATTTTGTCAAATGGTCCTTGAATAAATGGTCCTTGAATAAATCTTTTGTCAAATGGTCCTTGAATAAAGTGTCCAAAAGTTGTCAAAAACAGTCCCTGGTAAAACAAAATAAAGAAAAATGTTATTCAAGGTCCCTGAAATATTCTAAGTTGTCAAAACTGGTCCTTGAATAAATCTTTGTCAAATGGCGAAAAGGTCCCTCAAGTTTCAAAAATGTCAAGTTTGGTCCCTGGAAATTTGAAAATGTCAAAACTGGTCCTTGTACTATTGGAACTTGTCAATATTAGTCCCTTGTGTTAACTTTTGAAATTGGCGTAATGGTCCTTCAAGAATTCAGAAATTGCAAACAAGTCCTTGTCATAACTAAAACCTAGCCTTGTCAAAATGAGAATTGGACCCCTGGCAAAACTAAGTGAGCCCCCTGTCAAAACCCTTTGACCTCCCTTTTTGGACCACAAAGTCAAACTCCCGCCACCGCCACCTCGCTTATCTTCCCCCAACTAGTGCCTCGCAATCATCGTCCCCTTCCCATCACCTTTTCACCTTACCCTCCACCCCTCATCATCACAAACCCTCCACATTAAATGCCACCCCCCCCCCCTAGTTGATAAGATGCAGAGCTACAAGTCAAACCAGTGTTCCCGCCAAAATGATAAAAACGGCCAAAACACTCAAAACTCACCCATTGGTCAAGCAAAGAGGTGGGATACTCTCAGAAGGACACGTGGAAGATTTCTAATGCATAAAAGAGGAGGAAGAAGCAAGAGAGAGTTAGTAGTTAATTTTTATTTTCACATGTATGTCGTATTTCATTTTTATGTTTTTAATTAAGCTTTAAGTTGTAATGTTTTGTTTCAATATATCAAATTAAGTCATTTAAGTGTATTAAAACTATTATCAAGCAGCAATTCAAGTTTTTATTCACATTTCACATTTTATGCTTATTGTTGGAAATTTCTATTTCAAAATCTCAAACCCAAGCTTCAAGTAGCTTATTTCATAGTTTAAACAAGCTTACATGAGCTTATTATAGCTTTTGTAAGATTGAATGCAGTTTCAAGCAACTCTCATGGTTGGTCAACAAAAGTCAATCAAGATCATTTGGTCATGGAAATGGTTTATGGGTGTTGCAGAGAAGGATTTGGGTTGGTTTTGGATTAGTATAGTGTTATAATGGGTTTGGATTAAGCAACACAAACAGCTTGGACACTTGTGAGTTTAACCTCAGCCATTCTTTTAGTAAGCAGGTGTGCTTTTGTGTTGTGTTTGAATTTGTGGTCAACAAATAGTTTAAACATGCCTAATTAATGATAATGAGGATGTTAGATTTAGTTTAATCAGTGGAATAAGTTAAATCAGTAATTTGTCTCATTTAACTTTCAAATCAGTAGTTTAAGATGTGTTTGGATTTGCTGCCAAAACGCTAGAGGTTTAGTCTCAGTGGTAGTTCACTGTTGTTTCATGCTTGTTAAGCTCATTTGAGCTCATTGCAGTTAATATTTTGTGCCTACACAAGCTCTAAGTCAAAATCAAATTGAATCTGTTCTAATTTAATCACTGTTGGATTTTTGGAATAGCTAAAGCTTGATTCATGTTCAATTATCACTAGAGTAGCTTGCATCATTGTCATTATACCATATTACATCAATATCAGTTAACAAATTAGGATCAAAGTTCACAAAAGTCAAACTTGTCTCAACTGCTCAAAAGTCAAAATATTTGCAAAAAACCAGTTTTTAGGCCAACTAGTAAGATTTTTCACAGGTTCATTATTGGTCCAAATCAAGTGAGACTTTTTGTTCTTAAAACCTCAACTGGTCTACTTTCTTGTTGTCATTTTTATAGATTTTTGGAAATTTTCTATAAGCTTCAAATAAGCTTGTCTAACAGGGCTCATTTGCCCTGCTCACTCAACTCGCAATACCGAAGTTTTCTCAAGATATTGCAGAGCTTGGCAAACGCTCAAAAGAGCTTGTCCAAGGCTAATCCTTGGTTTAAAAGTAGCCTACCAGGTCAACTTCAAGTTCTAATATTGCTTTTAAGTTTCAAATTTTATTTGGTGGCTTATGCTTGAGCTCAAAAGTAGTACCTCAAAATGCTTTAAGCAATAAACTCAAATAAGTCAAATCTTGTAGCTTGGCTATTCAGAGGATAAGTGTTGTTGTTTTTAGTTCATTTTGAGTAGTTATAGCATATTTCAGCTTTTGTTTCAGTTTGGTAGCTCTTGGTGCTCATTGGCTTATCCTAAGTGCTTATTTATTAGCATTATTGCATAGCAGTTGCATAATCCTACACACAAGCACCTGTTTTTCTATTTTTCCTAGTTTCATAATATTATTTTAGAGTTATCTTGAATTTTTCAGATTTTTCCTAGCTCTGTTTGTTATTTTTCTCGCATTAAAATCAATTTTTAACACTTTTCAAATAGCTTTTAATACAATTAAATCAGAAAAAGCTCAAAAAACTAATTTTTCATTTTTATTAAGTTTAGATAAATATAAAAAGTAAAAAAGGTAGTTTTCCAGATTTTTCATAGTTTATTTTGTAATTTTTAGTAATTTAATTAGTTTTAAATAGTTTAAAACCCATAAAAAATAGAAAAATAATCAGAAAAATATAAAAATAGTTTTGAAAATTCTCTTTTGTTATTTTAGATTTTTCCAAGTCATAATTTTATTTTTCTAGCTTTATTTCCTATTTTCTTGTAATTTAGGTTATTATTAAATAGTTAAAAATAGTTTTTAATTAATAATAATTAGATAAATAGTTATAAAAATAAATTTCTTTTTTCTTAAAATTTTCTTTTATCATTAGGTTTGTAAAAATATCAATTTCATATTTTTAGGATTAATATTGGTTCAGTTTCACATTTTCTTTTGTACGTCACGTAGTTTTTAAATTAAGTTTTATAAAAACATAAAATCAAAAACATCAGTTTAAAATTAGTGATAGCGTTTATTTAATATAATTTAGATTTTAATTTCCTTTAATTTGCATTTAAGCCCCTTTAGTTTTAAATAACTCAAAATCCTTACTGATCACTATCCTTAGTGATCATTCGACATCTGATTGTGTTAAACACCAGTCATCCTCCGTGGGACGTAACGACCCGGGAATCCAATCATGTATTCTCCGATCTTCATTGCATTGGTGTTTGAGCAGTTTTAAGTCTATTACGGTTAGCCATTCACAAGTGGCTAGCTTGTTTGATTAGACTTGACTCGCTCAAGACCAATCAAATTTTACGCCACGCCGGAGGTCGTAGTTTGTTCTAAGCATATTTTCGCAACCCGTACTTGCACATATACCACAGTTTGTAAAAAGTTTTCTGTAAAGTTATCATAATCAAAAATTTCATTAGCACTTTTCCTAAAGTGTTAACAACACCAAAAATATATAAAACAACAAAACAATCGTAACGTTTTCTAGCTTGTGTTTCTTTAAGGTGATTCTTAAAGAAATACGATTTGGTTAAACGAGACGATACCAAAATATTGTCCAAAAGTTTTTAAACCATCAGCACATATCCATACCTACGTCTTTTCAGTGGTACTTAATATATACATGAAAATCAACCACCGCGAAATCAAGGCAAGCATACACCTACTAACCGGGTGTGACCATAATAAGTTCCCGAACATCAAATTTAAAACTTGCCTTTGTGTCCTTGTGATTTGGTGTACCTTTTTCAAAGAAGCCATTTCATTTGTGATTATTGGTTAAGTTCACTTGTCGCTTTGCCTCGCATTTGTTTTGAAAACGATTTTAAGCTTAGTGCATGCGCACTCGCTCTTCCAGCTCTACAAGTCCACTTTCTCGAGCTTGGAAAGATTCCTCGTAGACGAGGACGTTCTGCTCCTTCACCGTGATCGAGGAACGCTCTACCACCACCACCACCGTAATGGCGTAAGACAAGCCGATGAATGAGCTTCTCCAAGCACCCATCGAGGGTTACGGCGATGCTATTGTTGTCCCCACCCATCGTCGGGCTCGACACTTTTGAGCTCAAAACCGGGTTACTTAACTGTAACCCAAAGCCAATTCTATGGTTTTGAGCGGGATGATCCTCATGCACACATTCGATGGTTTAACAAGATTACATCTACCATCAAATACAAGAATGTCCCACATGAAGCTATCAAGCTTCTTCTGTTCCCATTTTCTCTAGAGGGACAAGCACGGAATTGGCTTGAGAAACAACCCCCTCGTTCTATTGAGACATGGGAAGATCTAGTCACCAAGTTTGTGAACGAATTCTATCCTCCATCCCGAACTACAAGTCTTAAGAATGAGATAATGAAATTCTCTCAAAGATTTGATGAATCATTCGGGGAGGCATGGGATCGTTACAAAGAATTGCTCCGTAAGTGTCCGCATCATGGTTTTACCGAATTAATGCAAATGGATACTTTCTACAATGGTCTGAACCGCACTAATCAAGACTCTTTGAATGCCTCCGCGGGAGGTAATTTCTTGAGCAAGACCACAAAAGATGCCTTGCAAATCATTGAAAACAAGTCCTGTGTCCGCCCTTTCCGCACAAAGACATATCATCGAGTCTAATGCTGGACCTTCTACTTCATCTCCCGTGAGTACATCTAGCACCGATGCTAAGATTGACAAACTCACGGATATTGTTCAAGCTTTGGTTCTTGCTAACCAAAAGAAAGTCACTTTCACACAAGCACCATCATATGGTGAAGTGAAGAAAGTTGAAGTTTGTGTTACTTGTGGTGGTCCTCATGCATACTACAACTGTGCTGCCACCGATGGTAGTCCGTTTGAAGCTAATGCTATAGCCAGTACTTCAAATCAAGGAGGTAATCAATACCATCCTCATAATGAACCAAACTACCGTGCTAACACTTATCAGGCACCACCCGGTTTCAACCGTAATCCTAATCGAACCAACCAAGAATGAACCAAGGTTATCAAAACCAAGGTAATTTCTATTCCGGACCCAATCAAGGTTTCCAACATCAAGGAAATCTTAATAAAAACACTTACAATCGAGGGAATCAATTTCAGGGGAATATGAACCCTAATCAAGGGAATTCGCTATAACCGTAACATACGGCCTCAAATTATCCCTCCACCTCCTCATGTATCAACATCTGATGAGCTTTTAAAGCAACTCATGAAGACTCAAGAGGAGACAAAAGTGTTGTTGGTCACCGAATCGCTGAATAAAAGAAGTCTTTAAATGATCGACCCGGCTCGTACTTTACCTAGCAACACGATCGCTAATCCGAGGGCGATGCAAAGGCTTATCACAACCGAAGTGGTATTTCGTATGATGGACCCGCTATTCCTACTACCTCTTCTTCTTCTCTCCGGCGGTAGTGGAAAGTGAACCTGAGGCGACAAAGGACAAGGAACTTCCTACTAATAACGGAGGCACCAACAATGTCCATCCTCGTGTTGTCCGTAAACCAAAATCCAATCCAGAGTTGTTTTGAACCTCCTGTAGCTCCCGTTGAAAATACCAAATCCAAATCTTCTATTCCTTACCCATCACGCTTTGAATGAACAAAGCTCCGCGAAAAAGCCGGTCATCAAATGGAAAAATTCTTTCAAATTTTCCAAGAACTACATTTTGACATAAGCTTTGTGGATGCTATCATGTTGATGCCCAAGTTTGCATCAACTCTCAAACACATGTTAAGCAACAAGGAAATACTGTTTGAAATGGCTAAACTCCTCGAACGAGAACTGCTCTGCAGTTATCTTGAAGAAGCTTCCCGAGAAGCTTGGAGATTCTGGAAAGTTCCTCTTACCTTGTGTATTTCCGTGAATGCTTGAATGCTTTGCCTTAGCCGATCTTGGTGCAAGCATAAACCTGATGCCTCATTCAGATGGAAGAAACTCTCTCTTCCGGATCTTACTCCTACATGCATGACTCTCGAGCTTGCAGATCGTACAATATCCCGTCCTCTTGGAATTGCCGAGGACGTATTTGTGAAAGTAGGAAAGTTCCATTTTCCAAATGACCGACGTAGTTGTTGATTTCGATGTCGATCCACGGGTTCCTCTCATTGTTGGAAGAGGATTCCTGAGAACGGGCCGGGCTCTCATTGATGTATTTGAGCAAGAAATCACATTACGTGTTGGTAATGAAGTTGTCACCTTTAACCTTGATCAAACTTTGAGGTACTCCGCAAACTATGATTCGAATCGCTTAACCTAATAGATATCATTGATGTTGCTTCTGAAGAGTACTCTCAAGAAGTTCTTGGTTATTCTCATAATTCCGTGAGTGGGGATCCCACCACATCTTCTCAACCTATCATAGCCAATTCTACTTCTCTCACTCGTTTGAGGGAAGCGACTTCATCTTGGAAGAGATTGAAGCATACTTGGCTAGTGATTTCGCTCCATGGGAAATTGATCACGCTCCAATTGACATCGAGGGGGACATACTTCTCATTGAGAAATTGCTTAAAGATGATCATTCATCAACCCCTCACACTAGTGATGCAATTCCAGAAGAGATTAATCACCATGAGATTAATCTGGAGGGAGATATTCTTATTCTTGAGAAGTTGTTAAATCAGGACACTTCTCCTCCACTCCTCCCGCCGAGCTTCATAACAAGGAAGTCAAGTCAGGTTGAGAAAACTCAAGAATTTCCCAAGTCGAACTTAAGGACTTACCGCCTCATCTCGAGTATGCATTTCTTGAGGGTGAGGATAAATTGCCCGTCATTATCGCTCGAGATTTGAGTAAAGATGAAAAGACGCCTCATAAAGGTCTTGAAGTCACACAAGCAAGCAATTGCTTGGAAACTCTGCGACATTAAGGGTATCAACCCCGAGTTTTGTACTCACAAAATCTTGATGGAGGATGACTTCAAACCAGCAGCTCAACATCAGAGAAGAGTAAATCCAAAAATCCATGATGTTATCAAACAAGAGGTTATCAAACTTCTTGATGCAAGATTGATTTACCCAATCTCAGATAGTCCTTGGGTTAGCCCAATTCATCGTGTTCCAAAAAGGGTGGCATAACCGTTGTCACGAATGAAGAAAACGAGTTAATTCCAACTCCTGGTTACGGATGGCGTGTGTGTATTGACTATCGTAAGTTGAATGACGCCACCCGTAAAGATCATTTTCCTCTACCCTTCATGGATCGATGCTTGAGAGATTAGCAGGGAATGAATACTATTGTTTCCTTGATGGTTTCTCGGGTTACTTTCAGATCCCCATTGATCCACAGGATCAAGAGAAGACCACATTCACCCGCCCATACGGAACTTTTGCCTACAAACGTATGCCTTTTGGCTTATGTAATGCCCCGCACGCTCCAACGATGTATGATGGCCATATTCCCCGACATGATCGGGGAAACAATGGAGGTGTTTATGGATGACTTCTCAGTCATTGGGGATTCATTTCAGACATGTCTCTCCCATTTAGACAAAATGCTTAAAAGGTGTGAAGACACCAATCTCTGTCTAAATTGGGAGAAGAGTCACTTTATGGTCAAAGAAGGCATAGTCCTTGGCCATAAGATTTCAAAAACGGGATTGAGGTAGATAGAGCAAAAGTCAATGTTATTGCTTAAACCTGCCTCATCCTACTACCGTCAAAGGTATTAGGAGTTTTCTTGGTCATGCCGGGTTTTATCGTAGATTCATTCAAGATTTTTCTAAAATCGCTCGGCCTATGACCCATCTTCTTGAAAATGAAGCTCCTTTTATCTTCTCTCCGAAAGTGCATCAAGCTTTTGAAACACTAAAGAAAAAGCTTACGGAAGCACCCATTCTAGTTGCCCCCGACTGCGATTTACCCTTTGAGCTCATGTGCGATGCAAGTGATTTTGCTATCGGTGCAGTCTTGGGGCAACGAAAACCAAGCATTTTCAGCCTATCCACTACGCGAGTAAGACTATGATTGAAGCTCAAACCCATTACACCACTACGTAAAAAGAACTATTAGCTGTGGTGTATGCATTTGAGAAATTTCGGCCATACCTCATCTTGACCAAATGCGTGGTGTATACGGATCACTCGGCTCTCAAATATCTCTTTGCAAAACAAGATGCAAAGCCGAGATTGCTCTGTTGGGTTCTACTCCTGCAAGAATTTGATATCATTATAACGTGATAAAAAAGGAGCCGAGAACCGGGTCAGGCTGATCATCTGTCCCGATTAGAGAACCCTCACCAAGATGTTTTAGAGAAAAAGGAAATAAATGAAACATTTCCTCTCGAAACACTCAATGCGTTTCTTTTCGTGGAGACTCTTCTACCCCATGGTTTGCCGACTTTGCAAATTACCATGCGGGTAACTTCATAGTGAAAGGGATGTCGTCCCAACAGAAGAACAAATTCTTCAAAGATGTTAAACATTACTCGGGACGACCCCTACTTGTTTAAAATTTGGCGGATCAAGTCATCCGGCGTGTGTGTATGGTCGTGAAGCTATTGACATTCTCAAGGCTTGCCATGCCGGACCTATCGGGGCCATCATAGTCCAAACTACACCGCCAAAAAGGTGTTTGATTCCGGGTTTTATTGGCCCACTATCTACAAGGATGCCCACAAATTTGTCAAAGCCTGTGGATGCTTGTCAACGCCACGGGAATATCTCACAAAGGAATGAAATGCCGCAAAACGCCATTCAAGTGTGTGAGATTTTTGACATATGGGGCATTGACTTTATGGGGCCATTTCCTTCTTCTCACGGTAATAAGTACATACTGCGTGGCCGCTTGACTATTTGTCAAAATGGGTTGAAGCTAAGGCTTTACCTACCAACGATGCCCGAGTTGTTGTGAAATTCTTGAAATCTCTTTTTGCTAGGTTTGGAACTCCACGAGCCATAATCGTGATCGTGGTACGCATTTGCAATGACCGCTTTGAAAGAGTCATGCAGAAGTATGGTGTAACTCACCGCTCTCTATCGCAGTACCACCCCCAAACAAGTGGGCAAGTGGAAGTTTCCAACCGGGGATTAAAGAATTTTGGAGAGGACGGTTGGCGAAAACCGTGCCTCTTGGTCGGATAAGCTAGATGACGCGACTCGGGCCTTTCAGACAAGCTTATAAAACACCCATCGGGTGTACTCCATACAAGCTTGTGTACGGAAAGGCGTGTCATCTGCCGGTTGAGCTTGAGCACAAGGCATACTAGGCCTTGAAACATGCTAACTTCGATATTCAGATCGCCGGTGATCACCGGAAAGTTCAAATGAATGAATTAAATGAACTCCGTGATCAAGCATACGAGAACTCTTTGATCTACAAAGAAAAGACAAAGAAGATTCATGATTCCAAAATCAAGAACCGCTGCTTTCAACGCTGGTGATCGAGTCCTTCTTTTTAATTCAAGATTGAAGATTTTCTCGGGAAAGCTTAAATCCCGTTGGTCTGGTCCATTCACCATCACTAAGGTTTATCCTTATGGCACCATTGAGTTATCTCAACCCGATGGTCCAAACTTTAAAGTGAATGGTCATCGGTTGAAGCATTACTTTGGAGAGGACATTCCCCCCGTGGTTGTCCCGGATCTACAAACTTTCCCCATGAACCAATGAATGCGGGAATCGAGTCAAGCTAGCGACTCGGTAATCAAAAACAAGTAGCTAAACATGGGTTTTCACCCGTGTGTACCACCCTAGTGTGGGGGTTGCCCCACATGTTGTGTATATATATAAGATTTCAAAAAAAAAAAAAAATCTTTTCAAATAATGGCCGTAGTATTTCCCTTTTACGTTCTCGGCCGCATAACCGCCGGTACTTTGAATATTGAGGGCAATATTCATTTCTAAGTGTGGGGGGGGAATTCTCACGAATTTTATCATGTAATTATACCGCCTAATTCCTCCATTTTTGGCCAAAATTTTTTTTTTTTGGAGTAAGTGTTTTGCACTTACTCATCTTATGGTAATCAACCGCCTTGTCTAATAAACAAAAGGATTGGCTAATCCAGGAGCAAACGGCTCTTGGTAAAGATTTCTCAAATCCGTTTATGGCTTGCAATTTGCCCAAAATTGTATGGTATTCAACTCACCATATCCTAAAAAGTGAAGAGTTGGCTAGCCCGCAAGTTTATGGCTTGTGGTAAAGGCAGTGGAAAACCATAATTGGTAATCAACTCACCAAAGATATATTATCTAAGAGTTGGCTAGTTCGAAGCAAACGGCTTCGGTAAAGACAAATCAAATCCGTTGGAAGTTGGTGATTTGCTCAAAATCATTTGGTTATCGGTGTACCAAGGTTCTTACTTGAACTGAAACATTTGGCTACTCCATAAGTAATGGCTTTTGGTAAAGAGATGAAATCCATTAATTTTTCTCAAAACATTGCTAGGGACTAGCAATATCTTAGTGTGGGGGATTGATGAGTGTGTAAATACTCATCATTTTTTGTACAAATTAGATCTGAAAAACATCCAAAACACTCGAAATGCATCAAAATGATAAAAATATCACAAATAAGTGTTTTATGTGTTTTAAATGCAAAAATATCAAAATCGGATGAAAAACGTATCAAGTTTGCATAATTGGCGCTCTTAGTCCCCAAGTTTCAAAAGTTGTCAAAAACAGTCCCTGGTAAAACAAAATAAAGAAAAATGTTATTCAAGGTCCCTGAAATATTCTAAGTTGTCAAAAATGGTCCTTGAATAAATCTTTTGTCAAATGGCATAAAAGGTCCCTCAAGTTTCAAAAATGTCAAGTTTGGTCCTTGGAAATTTGAAAATGTCAAAACTGGTCCTTGTACTATTGGAACTTGTCAATATTGGTCCCTTGTGTTAACTTTTGGAAATTGGCAGAATGGTCCTTCAAGAATTCAGAAATTGCAAACAAGTCCTTGTCATAACTAAAACCTAGCCTTGTCAAAATGAGAATTGGACCCCTGCCAAAACTAAGTGAGCCCCCTGTCAAAACCCTTTGACCTCCCTTTTTGGACCCCAAAGTCAAACTCCCAGTTACCCGCCACCTCCTGTTTATCTTCCCCAACTAGTGCCTGCAACTATCAGTCCCCTTTCCCATCACCTTTTCACCTTACCCTCCACCCCTCATCATCACAAACCCTCCACATTAAATGCCACCCCCCCCCCCTAGTTGATAAGATGCAGAGCTACAAGTCAAACCAGTGTTCCCGCCAAAATGATAAAAACGGCCAAAACACTCAAAACTCACCCATTGGTCAAGCAAAGAGGTGGGATACTCTCAGAAGGACACGTGGAAGATTTCTAATGCATAAAAGAGGAGGAAGAAGCAAGAGAGAGTTAGTAGTTAATTTTTATTTTCACATGTATGTCGTATTTCATTTTTATGTTTTTAATTAAGCTTTAAGTTGTAATGTTTTGTTTCAATATATCAAATTAAGTCATTTAAGTGTATTAAAACTATTATCAAGCAACAATTCAAGTTTTTATTCATATTTCACATTTTATGCTTACTGTTGGAAATTTCTATTTCAAAATCTCAAACCCAAGCTTCAAGTAGCTTATTTCTTAGTTTAAACAAGCTTACATGAGCTTATTATAGCTTTTTGTAAGATTGGAATGCAGTTTCAAGCAACTCTCATGGTTGGTCAACAAAAGTCAACTGAAGATCATTTGGTCATGGAAATGGTTTATGGGTGTTGCAGAGAAGGATTTGGGTTGGTTTTGGATTAGTATAGTGTTGTAATGGGTTTGGATTAAGCAACACAAACAGCTTGGACACTTGTGAGTTTAACCTCAGTTTCATTCTTTTTAGTCAGTGTGCAGTTTGTGTTTGTGTTTGAATTTGTGGTCAACAAACAGTTTAAACATGCCTAATTAATGATAATGAGGATGTTAGATTTAGTTTAATCAGTGGAATAAGTTAAATCAGTAATTTGTCTCATTTAACTTTCAAATCAGTAGTTTAAGATGTGTTTGGATTTGCTGTCAAAACTGCTTTAGAGGTTTAGTCCGTGGTAGTTCACTGTTGTTTCATGCTTATTAAGCTCATTTGAGCTCATTGCAGTTAATATTTTGTGCCTACACAAGCTCTAAGTCAAAATCAAATTGAATCTGTTCTAATTTAATCACTGTTGGATTTTTGGAATAGCTAAAGCTTGATTCATGTTCAATTATCACTAGAGTAGCTTGCATCATTGTCATTATACCATATTACATCAATATCAGTTAACAAATTAGGATCAAAGTTCACAAAAGTCAAACTTGTCTCAACTATCTCAAAAGTCAAAATATTTGCAAAAACCGCTTTTAGGCCAACTAGTAAGATTTTTCACATTGTTCATTATTGGTCCAAATCAAGTGAGACTTTTTGTTCTTAAAACCTCAACTGGTCTACTTTCTTGTTGTCATTTTTATAGATTTTTGGAAATTTTCTATAAGCTTCAAATAAGCTTGTCCAACAGGGCTCATTTGCCCTGTTCACTTAACTCATTAATACTCGAAGTTTTCTCAAGATATTTAGAGCTTGGCAAAAGCTCAAAAGAGCTTGTCCAAGGCTAATCCTTGGTTTACAAGTAGCCTACCAGGTCAACTTCAAGTTCTAATACCTGTTTTTAAGTTTCAGCTTATTTGGTGGCTTATGCTTGAGCTCAAAAGTAGTACCCTCACACTGTTTTAAGCAATAAACTCAAATAAGTCAAATCTTTGCAGTTGGCTATTCAGAGGATAAGTGTTGTTGTTTTTAGTTCATTTTGAGTAGTTATAGCATATTTCAGCTTTTGTTTCAGTTTGGTAGCTCTTGGTGCTCATTGGCTTATCCTAAGTGCTTATTTATAAGCACATTGCATAGCAGTTGCATAATCCTACACACAAGCACCTGTTTTTCTATTTTTCCTAGTTTCATAATATTATTTTAGAGTTATCTTGAATTTTTCAGATTTTTCCTAGCCTGTTTGCTATTTTTCTGCATTAAAATCAAATTTTAGCACTTTTCAAATAGCTTTTAATACAATTAAATCAGAAAAAGCTCAAAAAACTAATTTTTCATTTTTCTTAAGTTTAGATAAATATAAAAAGTAAAAAAGGTAATTTTCCAGATTTTTCATAGTTTATTTTGTAATTTTTAGTAATTTAATTAGTTTTAAATAGTTTAAAACCCATAAAAAATAGAAAAATAATCAGAAAAATATAAAAATAGTTTTGAAAATTCTCTTTTGTTATTTTAGATTTTTCCAAGTCATAATTTTATTTTTCTATCTTTATTTCCTATTTTCTTGTAATTTAGGTTATTATTAAATAGTTAAAAATAGTTTTTAATTAATAATAATTAGATAAATAGTTATAAAAATAATTTTCTTTTTTCTTAAAATTTTCTTTTATCATTAGGTTTGTAAAAATATCAATTTCATATTTTTAGGATTAATATTGGTTCAGTTTCACATTTTCTTTTGTACGTCAAGTAGTTTTTAAATTAAGTTTTATAAAAACATAAAATCAAAAACATCAGTTTAAAATTAGTGATAGCGTTTATTTAATATAATTTAGATTTTAATTTCCTTTAATTTGCATTTAAGCCCCTTTAGTTTTAAATAACTCAAAATCCTTACTGATCACTATCCTTAGTGATCATTCGACATCTCTGTGTTAAACACCGGCCATCCTCCATGGGACTTAACGTAATCTGGAATCCACTGTATTCTCCTGATCTTCATTGCATTGGTGTTTGAGCAGTTTTAAGTCTATTACGGTTAGCCATTCACAAGTGGCTAGCTTGTGTGATTAGACTTGACTCGTTCAAAGACCAATCAACCATCACACAGTACACCACACCCTCACGAAACAACCCAACATCCTCATGTAGCCTAACAACAACAACTGACCCAAGAACCTCATGATACTTCCAACGCTGGTCAACAACAACAGGTACTCGAACAAAACTTTAATTCAAACTCACGTTCACCTGTTGTTCCCGAAACCAACACCCATAGTATGGCCACTTGTGCTAAAGTCGACATTTCTAAGCCTCTTGAACGTATGAATTCTCATGTCACCACCATGTCCCCTCTACCACGCTCTCACATTCATGCTCTTCTTGACCCGAGTTGGCAAAAGGCTATGTTAGATGAGTATAATGATTTGATTACTAACAAAATGTGGTCCTTGTTCCTCTTCCAGCTAATGTGAATGTTGTTTGTGTTAGGAATTATAAAATTTAGTCGTTAAAGATTCGGTCACCTCAAGTATATGTATTCGATAGAAAGCTCGTAGTCGTAGTCAAGTTATGTTAGTAAGTAGTTTGTTAAGTAACACCATGGAGGACGGACGGGTCTTTACCCAATCTGTATGCCCTGATCCACCACCTAGGTGGCGTTTATTTGTAAGACACTATAAATACCCTCTACCTTCCAAGGTAGAGGGTTTGAGCTTCAATACCATTTTTCTTTGTTTCACATAGTTCCCAACTCTCTTCCTTTTCTCTCTCTAGAACTTTCTCTCTCTAAACTACTTATACGCCCCATTGTGATTATGGTGTAGTGTGTTTGTAAAATCCTATATCTTACAATTGGTATCAAGAGCCATGGTTTGATCACTCATCTTTCATGCTCTTTGTTTTGGTGGATTTCATAAGGTTTTTGGGGTATTAAGTGTTTATGAGAGTTTGAATCATTTGGACAAATTCTAGTGTTAAAGTTTGAATTTTGCTTGTACTTTTGTGTTTAGGATCATCATATGTGTTTATGTTTTGAATTGGAAGGCTTAAATCATTGTGGTTTGTTGTTTTTTATTGATAAAGTGGTTATTTGTGAACTTTGTACAAAGCGAGTTGAGTCTCGGATTTTTGTTTCTTCAAACCGAAGTTGCTTTGTTACCTGGATGCGAAGTTGGTATATTTGACTTGGCTATTTAGCGAGTTGACTTTTTATGCGACTTGAGTTCTAAGCAAGTTGTTTCTTGGCGTTTATTTGGGTTCTAAGCTTAGTTGTTTCTTTTTAATTTGAGTTCTAAAGCGACTTGCTATTAAGCTCAGATAGCAGAGTTAGGCTTGCTTGCCTGGTGGTTAAGCGAGAGTTGTGTCTTTCATGACTTGCTATTAAGCGAGTTGTCTCTATATGACTTGGCTATTAAGCGAGTTGATTCCTGCTTTAACTTGTTTCTTTAAGCGAGTTGGTTGTTTAGCGAGTTGATAAGTAGGCGTGTTGAGTGTTTAGCTAGTTGTCTATTGAGACTTGTTACTTCTTCGTGCTACATTCTTACGGTTGTTCTTTTGGTTTAGTAAAATCCCGTGAAAGAATCAATTTCCCGGTTGAATCAAAGAATCATTTTTGATAATTCGTTGTCTTACACAAGATATTTTCCGAAGAAATACAAAGGTATGTATTTCCCGGGTCGTTTTCCCAACGAGGGATGAATGGAGTAAACAACTCACGTCGCGTGATTCGGGATTCGAATGGGTAATAAGGATTTTTGAGGATTTCTAAACTACGGGATAAGCAATAGTAAAGGGAATAAAATCGACTAAATCTATGATGCAAATGAAGGAAATGCAACTAATTATGCAAGATTAAACAAAAACGCAATTAAACGTAATTAATAAAGCGCGAATTAAATGCAACTACTCTAGTTTTAACCCATGAAAATGAAATACTATTTTTCTACAGCTAAAAATGATATTTAAAACTTATTTGTAATTTAAAACTAATTTTTTTGGTTTTTCTTGATTTATTTTGAATTAAAAACTAATTTTAAACATTTAAAATACACTTAAAATACTAAAAATTAGGAAAACATGCAAGAAAATTACCAAACTATTTTTCAAAAATCAAAATTAACTAAAAAGAATTTTCAGAACTGGAATCACATTTTTCTGACTTTTTCTCTATTTATTATGAATTTAAAACTATTTAAATCTAATTAAAATGCTAGAAAATACTGTTTAAGCTAATAAAATTCTGGAAAAATACTTTTTATGACTTTTTGATTTTTCTAAAACTATAAAAATTGAAATTGCATTTTTCTGAACCTTTTATGAATTATTTGCATTAAAAGCCAATTAAAAAGCCTAGAAAATGAAATTAAATGCAGAAAAATAGCAAAAGACCATGGAAAAATATGAAAAGCTCTAGAAAACTATAAAATAATACTGAGAATCAAGGAAAAATAACAGAAACTACTTATGATCACAGGAGATATGAAATGGGCTTGAATATGATGAAATAAGCACATGTAAAATAAGCAAATAGCCACTAAAAGCAACAATAAGCTACCACAAGCTAAGACTACCTTAAAATATCTGCAATAAACCTACTGCAACAGATTATACCTTAAAAGCTCAAGCTAAAAGTATTTAAGCACTAAATAAGATTCTAGCGCTAAAATCCAAACGGCCCTATTGCAGCAACTTTAAGCTCCAATTCAGCTTATTTAGAAAAATCCTAAAAATAAACTAAAAATACCCTGTTAAAGTTCACCAACCAGAGTTTCTAAATCAAAAATTTCAGCTTAAGAGGACCTAATATGATGAAATTAAAATTCAAAAATGAAAGCTACTTAAGAACTTGGACCTGTGGTGCAGGGCATGTAAACTTAAACTGACCCACTTTCACCCCTCCACAGATTAAGCTACAGATTTTTATGATTTTTTTCCTTTTGGAAAAAGTAAAAGGAGATGGTGAAATTGTGATTTTTAATTTTTAATATTTTTTATGACCACTGAAATTGAATTTAAAAGGCTGGTTAAAAGTGAGAAAAACAGATTTAGGACCAAAATTGACTTTTGACAAAAACTCTTATTTTGACTATTTCAAACTTTGATTGCTCTTAATTGATTGAAAATGTAATGATAAGCTATAATATGACCTACATAAGCTATATTAACAACAATGTGACCAATATCTAAGATTATGCTACCTAAAATTACTTATAACTAATTGATGAGAGATTTAAACATGATTTTGACTTTTTAATGAATAAACTATGAATATTATGCTTAAACTACTTAAAATAGACCTAGAGTAGACTAACTAAGCTAATGTTACCCCCTGCAACAAACTCAAACATAGCAAAGTGGTCTGAACCAAATTTTGTGACTGAAATGAAAACGTTATGAAGCAAATTAGAGATTCAAGCTTAAACACTTCTTAAAACATATTCAACTACTAAAATTAAAGCTATGTGACTGCAATTAGACTGATCTAACACACTAAATCTACAAGAACCAATTGATGACAGATTATTCTACTTTGGACAATTAAAATGATAATAAATGGAAATTTGATCTAACAAGCTATGATATGATTAAGAATACTCAACTAAGCTATAATCTAACTAAATTAAGCTATAACTAACAGAATTAAGCACAACAACAAAGATCTACACCAATAGAACATAAAATGCAACTTTAACCTAAAATAAACTAGTAACTCACTTGGGACCCTAGCTAAACAAGGGCACCAACTTAATGGCAGCTACAAGCTCCAGCTTATTCAGAGAATAAGCTGGTAAAAGTCCATCTGGCCAATCCATTACGACCACTTCCAAAGCTTTCCATTCTAAGCAAAGGTATTTTTGGACTAATTTTTGATGTTTTTATGTGTAAACTGAATGAAACTTAAAATAAGCTATGAAGAGCTTATCTAAGCTTAAGTGAACAGATTATAAAGCTTATAGAAGCTTAAAAACCGTTTTGGCAATTTTTTATTTTTTTTTTCAATAATTTTCTTATTTTTTTGTGATTTTTGATTTGAAAACAGAAATAAGCTAATTTGATGATTGATAAGCTAAAATTAAAATAAAAGAAGCTTAATAACAACAAAATGATGATTTAGGACAGATAAGATGATTAAAGTGAATTTGCAAAATAAAAGTAAAATTTCTTATTAATGAAATTCGAGTAAAGAAACTGAAAACAGAATTACAAAACTATTAAAAAGCTTAAAAAAACTTAATTAAAGGAAATTACACATACTTAAAACACCTAATACTACATCTTCATCTCTGTGGAATCCATGGGGCTTTTATACTTGAGCTTGAGCTGAGGAAAGATCCAGAATTCTTCATTTGTGCTTCTTTTCATCACCTCACAGCCCTTGGATAAGTTTCCAGCTCTTTCCAATTATTTCCCACCATTGGATCATGTGTACACGTCTAATCAGCCAATCAAAGGAGGGTGTATCACACGGATTGATGACCTGGCAATCCACATGTGTCAGATGGTGTCATAAGGTGTCAGAGAAAAGACTGAATTGCCCTTGATTTTAGTGAATTGTTCGAATTAGGAGAAGGGTATATTAGGGTTCTTAGGCCTGGGTAAAAGAGGGGTGGATTTGGCGGGTTTGGTTTTTTAGTATATTTTGATTTGTGTTGACCGGGTAAAGGATGGGGTTGACCAGGGTAAACAGGAGAATTGACCAGGCTTATAGTATTGGACCGGGTATAAGAATTTGGGTCGTGGGTTTATTTAGGCTTAAAGGTTTATGAAATGGATTTGGACTTGTTTAGTAATGCAAGAGTAGACATAGGGACCAAACTTGACAAATCTGAATCTTCAAGGACTAAAGTTGCCATTTTGCAAATTCCTTCCCCGGCTTCAGCTTTTGCTCTCTTCTTTCTCTCGTGCTCGGTTTTCTTCGGTTTTGGCTTTCTTTTGTCTGTTTCATCATATCCGTACCTGCACATACAAAAACTCAAGAAACACACAAATATTAAGCATTAATGGCTCTTTCTTGGTTATTTTGGGTCTGATTTGATAATGAAAAGGTATGTGTTTTTGCACATATCAAAATACCCCAGAAGAGACCATTGTCGTGTCCCCACGCAATGTGATCAACTCACGCTTCTAAAACCAAGGATTTCAATCTCTTTCTACTAAACCTATGAAGAAGTAGCAAAGATTCCTCAAAAGAGATTAAGAAAGCCTTAATTCTAAAAACGCCCCGTTTACCTTTTACTTCACATATAGATATTACGATTAAGCACATTCTGATTATGAGTGACGGTTTGTTGAATCTTTCATGTCGATCAATAACTCCAACATTTTTCAAACGACACATTAGGATCACGGAGTAGGAAACACAACACAGCGTGAAGTGACCATACGGATAGAATACATCGTTCCTGATTTTTCACAAGTCCCCAAACTAAGCGTAAAATCGAAATCATTGTTAAATATGACTCTAGATGCTAACACTACCCATGGAAGTTACTTGTGTAATTACCTTTTGCTCCCATTTTCCTATTTTCCACTAGATTTTTTTATTTTTGTGAGAAATGAATTTCTTCATATGTTCTCGTTTCGATAACTTTTATTCCGATAAAGATATAAAGCTAAGTCGCTAATTAGTTATCCATCTTCTCTCAAAAACCATTGCACACAAGAATGAGGTCCACATCAAGGTCCTAATTTCGCACGATTTAAGGAGATATCTCCCGGATTCAAAGTTTGGCTTAACACTTATTTCAAAGACATTTGCATTTTTGCAATTTAGGCCCTTGGTCTTTTCAACCACTAACTCAACGGGATTACCGTTTTATCAGAAGTCTTATTATGACTTTTGGATTTTCCTCTAGCTTTTGGAAGTCTATGACAACTTTTATGGCTTTGGATTTTTCAACTTTAATACATTTGGGCTTTATTTCATGTTTTTTGTGCCAAACTCAATCCTCGCGCTTTTATAACAATAGAAACAATAGCAAAGAAACTATCGGAATCAGCTTGTCTATTACAATCAACACCGATACCTTTGATGTGTACCCAATTCTCATGGGCAAAGATTCTCTAAAGAAGATAAAGAACTAACTATCGTCAAAAACTCAACATCTCTAATTATTTATTAACATATATGGGGTGAAACAATCTTGTGGGAACAAAAAGCCATAAGTACCTTCGATGGGCTCTAAAGAGAACCAACTACTCCACGCTTAGCATCTAAACTCATAAGTAACTCTATCATTCCTCGATCTCCGCAAATTAAAAATCCCAAATAATGAGATCCGCGGATGCTTAGCCGATAATTTTTAATTATCTATGGTTAAGGGAACAAGCTAGGGCTCAACACGCCCGTCAAGTCAGAATTCTATTCCTACTCTCACCAAATGAAAGTCAACAAGGTGTCAAAACATATATTAACTTAGCAAATGCTTCGTAAAATTATCTTAAGTCTCGCATTTTTAAAGTCACTTATTAGAAACTCGCAAATTCTTGTGTAAGCTTCGCATATTTAAAATCACTTAGGGAAGCTTGCAAATCCTTGGCCTTGTGAGCTAGAATCGCATTTTATAGCCTCTTGTCTAAGCAATTAGCAAAGACTTTTTCAAGAAAAACGCATATTTAAAGTAACTTCTAAGAAACTAGCAAGAACTTTTCGATCATAAAACTAGCAAAAGCTTACAAAATTTTTTAAATTTTCTCATTTTTGCACAATTTTTTCATTTTCTAAGGAAAAACGGGTTGCGAATACACGCAAAGAATAAGCAAGTGCGTCAAATCAAATCGAAGATTACCCTACCCCAGACTAAAACGAAACATTGTCCTCAATGTTTAAAGGCAAGGGTAAAAAGGAAAATCTAAAAGCCGTTTATTAAGTATGCTAAAAGATAAACGTTAGTCGATAAGATTTCGGATATAGGATTTCCATAAGCAACGATCATGAAACTCGAAAGGGAGAAAAGACAAACTTCGAAAGCACAGAGTCTTCATATCGGGAAAATCCTAAACAAAACATCACAAACAACCAAACATGAGAAATCGAAGAGGCTAACCCCTTCACGTCACTTATTAGAAAATAGAAAGATAGAGATAAGCATGGGGTGCCTCCCACGAAGCGCTACTGTTTTTTATCTACGAGTCACTAGCCTGACTCGTCCCCGAATTCATTTCTCCTTGGGGAAACAAGCGGGAAAGATACCTGGATCAAAGATGGTATCCTCACTCCAGAGGTAAAGAGAACGGGTGGGTTGGGAGGGAAAGAAAATGTCGGGCTCAAGCACAAATGCGATAATTCCACCCAAACTTACAAAAGGTTTATCAAGAAAGAATGATCCATCATCCGGCGGTTTAGGGGGTGGACGAAGGAATGACGGATCAACATGAGAATACTCCAAAGAAAATGGAAGCTCATGGTAAAGGATAAGAGGTTTAGGCTCACAAATGAAGGCATCCATCCGAGGATCCTTATCTCCAGAAATGATTTTAACAAAAGGCTCATCAATGCATATCCCGGGTTTAAAGATTTTGTCTTCACATGAGGGCTCATCGGGATAAGTGAGGGTCGCATCAATAGAGGAAGGAGAATCATCATTTAGCAAGCTTTCAAAAAAGGACATCTTGATCGTGAGTCGCGACTCACACTCTCAATACCCGGTGGTATTGGATCATCAAGAAATAAGTCGATTTCTTCCATATCGGAATCATAAGGCGGATTATCAAGAATATCGTCTTCAAACACTTTAGTCAATTCATCAATCTCCATAATATCTTCAGGTCGATTCATCACTTTCTTCATCTTGCATAACATCACATGACGGGAGAGAAAGGTCTAACACAGAGATGGGACAAGTGGTGTGCTCGAGCTAGCAATATCTACCACTTCCTTGTGGTCTCCGAATCGGACTCAAAATCTTTGTCGAAAAGAGGATTAACTTCGCAAAAGGTATAGTCGTCTTTGAATTCAAAAAGTGGATTTGAAAAATCCCGAAGTAACCTCGGAAATGTCAAGAGAATCACATAAAAGCGAATCACAATCACTATCAGATACATCCTCGAACTCACTTGGGATTGGGTCAAGGCTCTCAACACTAGACGATTCCGTTTTCAGAATAGTGCTAAGAGGCTCGTCCCCCATTATGAGAAAGTCAACGGGATCAATAATTTTCGAAAAAATAGAATCATCGACCTCTTCCAAAAGGACGTCACTTCTCTCAACCGGCGTGAGTGAAGGGGAAGAGTCGGAAATGAAAGGCTCGGAGATGGGAGTAGTTTCAGCCGACAAACTCTCATAATATTCTTTCATTTGAATGGAATCCTCATCATCATCAAAAACGAAAGTCTTGCGATATTGGGTTGTTGTAGCATTGTAGACGTCGTCATCGGTGGCTTGACAATCGTAAAAAGGAAGGGGACCACCACAATAATCACATCTTTTGGTAACGGTATCAACGGGCTTTGGTTTTTGCTTCATGTATCGAATATCATCGGTAAGCTCAGCCATCGCAACCGGTTTATTTCTTGATGTCGGAACTTTTTATTTGTTCTCGATGATCGTCAATATATCCCTTGGGGTACGATACAAGATATTGCCACCGGCGGCTGTATTAAGTGAATCTTGATCGGTTTGCGTTAAAGCATTGTAGAATATATCGATTTGAAGTAATTCCGAAAAACCATGATGTGGGCATTTTCGTAGGAGATCTTTGAATCTTTCCCATGCCTCACTAAAACTTTCATCAAACGCTGGAAGTTTGTAATTTCGTTCTTAAGATTTATCGTTTTAGAATAAGGAAAGAAACGATTTACAAATTTTGAAACGAGATCTTCCCAAGCAGTGATCGATCTAGGGGGTTCTTTATCGAGCCAATTTCGGGCTACCCCCTCGAGAGAAAATGAGAATAACATCAACTTAATTGTGTCATGAGGAACATCCTTATATTGTATAGTCGAAATTAACTTATCAAACCATCGGATGTGAGCATAGGGATCGTCCTTCTCGAAACCATAGAATGGATTTGACATAACTAGTTGAATTAAACCGGTTTGTATCTCGAAATTTTCGGAAAGAATCTCCGGTACAACAATAGCATCTTCGTAACCCTCGGTGGGTACTTGGAGCAATTCTGACATCGTACGCGTGTCCGCCATTAGAATTAAACATATAGAGGGATAACAGGGAAGAATTAATGGTTTAGAGGATAAAGACGATTATTTTTGGGTTTTTGATAAAAGCAAACATAAAGGAAAAACAAATTTTGAAAAGGAAAATCTTTTTGGGTTTTTAATAAAAGGGATATTTACAAAAAAAAAACAACGATAACTTCTCGTGGAAGGATCTTCAAATGCACGCGAATCGAGACGGAATCGGAAACTACATGCCCTCCCCGGCAGCGGCGCCATTTTTGATTTTTCATTTTCTTACACAAGATATTTTCCGAAGAAATACAAAGGTATGTATTTCCCGGGTCGTTTTCCCAACGAGGGATGAATGGAGTAAACAACTCACGTCGCGTGATTCGGGATTCGAATAGGTAATAAGGATTTTTGAGGATTTCTAAACTACGGGATAAGCAATAGTAAAGGGAATAAAATCGACTAAATCTATGATGCAAATGAAGGAAATGCAACTAATTATGCAAGATTAAACAAAAACGTGATTAAACGTAATTAATAAAGCGCGAATTAAATGCAACTACTCTAGTTTTAACCCATGAAAATGAAATACTATTTTTCTACAGCTAAAAATGATATTTAAAACTTATTTGTAATTTAAAACTAATTTTTTTGGTTTTTCTTGATTTATTTTGAATTAAAAACTAATTTTAAACATTTAAAATAGACTTAAAATACTTAAAATTAGGAAAACATGCAAGAAAATTACCAAACTATTTTTCAAAAATCAAAATTAACTAAAAAGAATTTTCAGAACTGGAATCACATTTTTCTGACTTTTTCTCTATTTATTATGAATTTAAAACTATTTAAATCTAATTAAAATGCTAGAAAATACTGTTTAAGCTAATAAAATTCTGGAAAAATACTTTTTATGACTTTTTGATTTTTCTAAAACTATGAAAATTGAAATTGCATTTTTTTGAACCTTTTATGAATTATTTGCATTAAAAGCCAATTAAAAAGCCTAGAAAATGAAATTAAATGCAGAAAAATAGCAAAAGACCATCGAAAATTTTGAAAAGCTCCAGAAAACTATAAAATAATACTGAGAATCAAGGTAAAATAACAGAAACTACTTATGATCACAGGAGATATGAAATGGGCTTGAATCTGATGAAATAAGCACATGTAAAATAAGCAAATAGCCACTAAAAGCAACAATAAGCTACCACAAGCTAAGACTACCTTAAAATATCCAATAAACCTAATGCAACAGATTATACCTTAAAAGCTCAAGCTAAAAGTATTTAAGCACTAAATAAGATTCTAGCTAAAAAAAACGGCACCTATTGCAGTAAAGAACTTTAAGCTCCAATTCAAATTTTATTTAGAAAAATCCTAAAAATAAACTAAAAAATACCTGCATAAAGTTCACCAACCGTGAGTTTCTAAATCCAAAATTTCAGCTTAAGAGGACCTAATATGATGAAATTAAAATTCAAAAATGAAAGCTACTTTAAGAACTTGGACTGCGGGTGCAGGGCATAAATGTAAACTTCTGACCCACTTTCACCCCTCCACAGATTAAGCTACAGATTTTTATGATTTTTTTCCTTTTTGGAAAAGTAAAAGGAGATGGTGAAATTGTGATTTTTAATTTTTAATATTATTTATTGACCACTGAAATTGAGTTTAAAAGGCTGGTTAAAAGTGAGAAAAACAGATTTAGGACCAAAATTGACTTTTGACAAAAACTCTTATTTTGACTATTTCAAACTTTGATTGCTCTTAATTGATTGAAAATGTAATGATAAGCTATAATATGACCTACATAAGCTATATTAACAACAATGTGACCAATATCTAAGATTATGCTACCTAAAATTACTTATAACTAATTGATGAGAGATTTAAACATGATTTTGACTTTTTAATGAATAAACTATGAATATTATGCTTAAACTGCTTAAAATAGACCTAGAGTAGACTAACTAAGCTAATGTTACCCCCTGCAACAAACTCAAACATAGCAAAGTGGTCTGAACCAAATTTTGTGGACCTAAATGAAAACGTTATGAAGCAAATTAGAGATTCAAGCTTAAACACTTCTTAAAACATATTCAACTACTAAAATTAAAGCTATGTGACCTAATTAGACGATCTAACTCACTAAATCTACAAGAACCAATTGATGACAGATTATTCTACTTTGGACAGTTAAAATGATAATAAATGGAAATTTGATCTAACAAGCTATGATATGATTAAGAATACTCAACTAAGCTATAATCTAACTAAATTAAGCTATAACTAACAGAATTAAGCACAGCAACAAAGATCTACACCAATAGAACATAAAATGCAACTTTAACCTAAAATGAACTAGTAACTCACTTGGGACCCTAGCTAAACAAGGGCACCAACTTAATGGCAGCTACAAGCTCCAGCTTATTCAGAGAATAAGCTGGTAAAAGTCCATCTGGCCAATCCATTACGACCACTTCCAAAGCTTTCCATTCTAAGCAAAGGTATTTTTGGACTAATTTTTGATGTTTTTATGTGTAAACTGAATGAAACTTAAAATAAGCTATGAAGAGCTTATCTAAGCTTAAGTGAACAGATTATAAAGCTTATAGAAGCTTAAAAACCGTTTTGGCAATTTTTTATTTTTTTTTTCAATAATTTTCTTTTTTTTTTTGTGATTTTTGATTTGAAAACAGAAATAAGCTAATTTGATGATTGATAAGCTAAAATTAAAATAAAAGAAGCTTAATAACAACAAAATGATGATTTAGGACAGATAAGATGATTAAAGTGAATTTGCAAAATAAAAGTAAAATTTCTTATTAATGAAATTCGAGTACAGAAACTGAAAACATAGTTACAAAACTATTAAAAAGCTTAAAAAAAACTTAATTAAAGGAAATTACACATACTTAAAACACCTACTACTACATCTTCATCTCTGTGGAATCCATGGGGCTTTTATACTTGAGCTTGAGCTGAGGAAAGATCCAGAATTCTTCATTTGTGCTTCTTTTCATCACCTCACAGCCCTTGGATAAGTTTCCAGCTCTTTCCAATCATTTCCCACCATTGGATCATGTGTACATGTCTAATCAGCCAATCAAAGGAGGGTGTATCACACGAATTGATGACCTGGCAATCCACATGTGTCAGATGGTGTCATAAGGTGTCAGAGAAAAGACTGAATTGCCCTTGATTTTAGTGAATTGTTCGAATTAGGAGAAGGGTATATTAGGGTTCTTAGGCCTGGGTAAAAGAGGGGTGGATTTGGCGGGTTTGGTTTTTTAGTATATTTTGATTTGTGTTGACCGGGTAAAGGATGGGGTTGACCAGGGTAAACAGGAGAATTGACCAGGCTTATAGTATTGGACCGGGTATAAGAATTTGGGCCATGGGTTTATTTAGGCTTAAAGGTTTATGAAATGGATTTGGACTTGTTTAGTAATGCAAGAGTAGACATAGGGACCAAACTTGACAAATCTGAATCTTCAAGGACTAAAGTTGCCATTTTGAAAATTCCTTCCCCAGCTTCAGCTTTTGCTCTCTTCTTTCTCTCGTGCTTCTGCTTTTCTTTGCTTTGGCTTTCTTTTGTCTGTTTCATCATATCCGTACCTGCACATACAAAAACTCAAGAAACACACAAATATTAAGCATTAATGGCTCTTTCTTGGTTATTTTGGGTCTGATTTGATAATGAAAAGGTATATGTTTTTGCACATATCAATAGTAAAATCCCGTAGAACTTGTAATTCTGGCAAACATCGTTCCAACTATTGTTTCTTCTATAGCTGAGGACGTTCAAGCAGCGGGATCAGATACTCGTCCACCTATGCTTGACAGAACTGATTATGACTCTTGGGCTCAACGAATCCTATCCAGTTTGGGAAAATAAAACGGAGTCAACATTCTCAAGTCAATTGATGAAGGACCTTATCAGATCGAGACTACAAGAGACATAATTGATACCTGCCGATGGAACAATGATCTTTGGATTGGACAAACCAAAGACGTATGATGAGCTTAATGATAAGGAGAAAAAGAGATTCGATGCGACATCGGTGGCTTCCAACATTATACTTCGTGGTCTTCAAAAGGATATCTACAAGCTCATCAATCACAACACGAAGCTAAGGCCTGGGATAATGTCAAGATGCTTCTCTCGGTTCGAAGTTAACTAAGGAAGACAGAGAATCACAATCATGATGATGAGTTTGAGCACTTCAAGATGAAACCAGATGAGAGTGTCTATGAGTACTACGTGAGGTTCCATAAGCTTGTGAATGACATGAGGAACATCAAAATGACCATGCCAAACATTCAGCTGAATTCAAAGTTTGTAAACACCATGAATCCCAAGTGGCACAAATTTGTCACTTCTGTAAAGCTAACCAAAGGACTAAAGAATACAAACTATGAGCAATTGTATGCCTTCCTTCTTCAGAATGAGAGGCATGCTATGTTTGAAAAAAGGATTCTAGATCAGTTCAAAACCAATCAGGGAGAATCAAGCTCACCAAATGATTCTACAGCTTTCTACACCAATGTTGGTATTACCACTAAAGCATCTCAAGTCATACCCATGGGTAATGGTAATCACAAACTCATTCCCGATACAAGGTTCAAACAAGTCGATGATGATGCGCTGGGACACTTCATTAATCAACTGGCCCTTATGGTTAAACAAAACTTGACTCTCAGCCCACATACCAACAGTCTTCACACTAACAATGAGATCAGAATTGCATCCAACCTTCACAATCATGCGGTTGTCAGAGATGGAAAAGTTATGGTGCAACCCGATTCAAGGAAGGCAATATGAACTGGGAAGAGGTGGAGTATGTGGAGGTTATGACGGAAATCAGAATCGTAGAAGGAATCCAAATCAAGGACAAGCAAAGCCAGTCAAATGCTACAACTGTGGTGGTGAGTGACACATTGCTAGGAACTGCACATCTCCAAAACGTCCACAGAATGCGGAATACTTCAGAGACAAGATGTTGCTCGTGCAAGCTCGTGGGCAATGGTGCAGCGTTGGATGAAGAGGAGTTGTTGTTTCTTGTCGAGGGCAATGCCAAGACATATGATGCGATGTGGATGAGCGGCCAATTCAGGAGATAGGTCACAATCATCAATGCCTTCCAAGTCGATGATTGTGATGCATATGACTCGACGTCGATGATGAACCCTATCGCACAAAAAATTTCATGGCTAGCATTTCTCCAATGGTCTCTCCTAAGGTCTCATCATCACAGCAAGCTGGTCCATCCAAAGAATCAATCATCTTAGAGGTATTGAAACTATATGATGAAGTTGATGAGCAAAAGATGCATAATAAAGTACAATCTCTTGAAACTTATGAATCAAATATTGATGATGAGGGTAATAGCAATATTGTCCCATATGATCAATATATGAAGCAAAGTGAAAGTGAGGTTGTACCAAGTAATGCATCTTCTGCAATCAATGATGACTGTGCTTTTGATGAATACACTGCATGTGCCCCTGATGATTTTGTTATCTCTGAACTGAATGCCTATAAAGAACAAGTTTCTATTTATGAACAGCGTGCTAAGTTTGAGTTAACCACACGTGAGCATGAAATGGATGACCAAATGCACAATTATTAAAAAGTAATTTTAGAGAAGAAGTATTAAAACAAGAGTTAAACTCCTTACAAGAAAAGCTTTCTAAAACTGCTAAGCAAAAACAAGAACTTCAAGAAAATGTTAAAATGCTTAAGCAAGAATTCAATGCTAAGGAATCAAAACTTTTGAATGATTTTTCCAATCTAAAAACGTTGAAAAACAAGCTTGAAAATAAGTTGTAAGTACAAGGGAATACCATTCAGACTGCTCACTTGATCACTAAGCATAGAGTCTTAAGCGATAAGCATAGCATTCCCCTTGTTGAGGAACCAAATCCAGAGGTCATTAAAAAGGCTAGAACTGCTCATAAGGTTATTTATGATGGTAATGAAATCCTTAAGCCTAGGCAGAAACCTAGTTGCGCTGAGTGCACCGAGGAAGATAAGAAATCAGATGAAGTCACTAGGGAGAAAATGGATAAGAAACTCAACAACCCTACTTGTAAAGAGAAAAACATAACTATCAAACCTCATGATTACACTAAGGAAAATTGGATCTCCTTGAACATGTTTAAGCCTCAAACTCAATTAACCCTGCAATGCATTTTTGAAAGAAAGATATGGATAAGCAAAAAGCGAGAATCTTGTTGTAACAAACCCTCCCCTTAGGAAAATGCCTTCAGCGACCGTGTATCCTCCAAATACACCAATGCATTTAGTTCCTAGAACTATTGCCACTAAAAGCAAGACCTTAATCAGCAATATGTTATCTTTCAATTATTTGTTGATTTTGAGAAAACTTGTAAGAAGAGGATCACACCCACTGGAATAACTGAAGGGGAAAGGGGTTTTGAGCAAACTAAAGAATGCTATTTAACTGAGGTCATGCCTTTCTTTAAACAACTAAAAGATCAATTTGAGAGTCTTAAAAAGGGGATGGATTCAGATATTAAAGAAATGGAAAAGGAATTTGATGCAATGATAGTTGAGGTTAGTGACTATAAGCGAGAATTAAAATATAATGAGATTGAGAGGAAGAACTTGCATACATTGAATGAGAATCTCATTTCTGAATGTATTACTCAAGATGTGTTTTACACTGCTAAGAATTGTTCCATTAATGCTTCTTAATTTCATGAATTATCTCGTTGCTCGAAAGTCTCCCATGATCGTGTCATTGAGCTTGAAAAAACTAACTCTAAATTGCATGATAAAGTTGAACAGGATGATCATGAGAATTTGGTGAAACAGCTTTCTAAATTGGAAGTTGAGCATCTTGCTTTGCAATTAAAATATCAACATCTAAAGAAAATGTTAAAACCTCAAATATCAAGACATCCTTGGATGCTCCTGAATTTGATGCAGCTTTTGAAATTAGCAAACGTGATGAATAGATTCGAGCTCATTGTAACACGATCATAAAGTTGAAAGCCCAAATCTCTCAATTAAAGGGTGAAAAGAACAATGTGACTGGCTCCCAAATGCCTCCTCCTTTAGATTCTCAATATTCTCAAACTTTTCATCTTCAAAACTTAGTTAATGCTTTACAAAAGGAAAACGACAGTTTTCTAGAAGAAAATGAAAAAGTTAAACGAAACTTTAAAGACTTATATGATTCAATGAAAGTCACTCGTGACCAAAACAACGAAAAAATAACTTCTTTACAAAAGGAAATTGAGAATGGAGAGTCGGAAAAAAGGAAACCGCCACTTGTTTTAATGAGAATGTTGCATCAAAGTCATCCTCGATCGCAAATAATCAAGTTAAATATATTCCTCCTCATCTTAGGAATAATGAACTTGTGTTTCATAACTATTGTGCTCACCTTAAGGATAGCCTAGAATGTCTCTATGAGATTGTGGAAGAGGATTTCATTAATAAACCTCTTGATAGAGAAATCAGGTTTGCTTGCATTCGGCCAAATGATCTCGGGAGTCGCTAGAATGTTTAATTGCAACATGTCCTAAATCCTCAGGTGCAAAAGGAAAAGCTGTGATGCCTTGTTCTATACCTAGTGCCAAGCATTCAAATCATTCTATGCTCAACTTTAAGAAAGCAAACACTAATGTGCCTTTAAGTAGTTCAGATCCCTGCACATCTAGTTCAGGAATGCAAAAGTAGATCAACCAACTAATGTTCCCATAATTCCCTACAGAGTAATCAGTGACATTAAAGCAAGCGGTCAAAGCCTCGTGCAATACCAAGCAAGATAGGACCTCGCAAGCTAAGAATGTGCATTGGAAGAGAGTAGAAGATCACCCTAGGAATATTAAGTTTGAGTTGAATAAAACGAATCGTGTTGATTCTAGTAATAGCTATAAGCGTCGTAATTAATTCAATTCGCATACTATTCAAAACCATGTAATGATGATTGCTTGTTTTCATTGCTACTAATCATGAATGTGGTGTGAATGTTATGTCTAATGTCACAAATGCCCGATAAACTGTTAATGTTAAAATTCAAGCTAAGAAGGCTAAAAGGAAAAGGCGAAAGAAAGTTAGAAAACAGTGGAAACCCACGGGAAGGAAATTTAGTAATATAGGTTATCAATGGATACCTACCTTCAGTAAGATTAATGAGCTTTTGCCCTAAAGTTGCTAAGTCAATGCCCACTAGAAAATGGATGCCTACTGGTAGAACTATTCCTTAAGAAGTGAACATACTTTGAATAGGTCAAATACGGACACTAGCACATCTATTTCTAATGAGTCCATTGTTTCTACTTCTGATGTGGGTGTTCCAATCATCGTTACTAACCAAGTGGAACCCATTCTTGCATGGGGATACCAATTATCCAGTTATCCATTCTTGTGCGTGTTCAACCGCAGATCGTTCAAATCGCTCGTGGTACCGGACTCAGCCGCTCCAAGCATATGACGAGACCGGTCACGCTCATGAACTTCGTGAGCAAATTCATCGGGACTGTTAGATTCGGGAACGATCATTTCGGAGCAATTATGGGTTATGGAGATTATGTTGTCGGTGATAGTGTTATCTCCAAGGTATATTACGTAGAAGGTCTTGGTCATAACTTATTCTCTATCGGTCAATTATGTGATTCGATCTAGAAGTGGCCTCGAGAAAACATACTTGTTTCGTTAGAGAACTTGATGGTAAAGAACTTTTAAGAGGAACTCGTGGTTCAAATCTATACACCATCTCTATCGAAGATATGATGAAGTCTTCTCCAATTTGCTTGTTGTCAAAGGCTTCAAAACAAAGTCATGGTTATGGCATCGTCGTCTCAATCACTTGAACTTCGGCACCATCAATGATCTCTCCCGAAAGGACTTAGTTGTAGGTTTACCTAGACTAAAGTATGAAAAGGATCATCTTTGTTCAGGATGCCAATTAGGAAAAAGCAAGAAGTATGCCCACAAACCCAAACCTACAAACTCCGCTACGAAGTTCTTCATACAATTCACATGGATTTATGTGGACCCATGAGAGTGGAGAATATCTTTGGGAAGAAATATGTGTTAGTTGTGGTTGATGATTACTCTCGATTCACCTGGGTTAAGTTCCTAAGGACAAAGGATGAAACTCCGTATATCATCATCAAACTTATCAAACAAACTTCAGTTCGACTTAACAAAACTGTCAAAATCATCCGAACGCAGACAATGGAACCGAGTTTGTTAATAAACAACTTAGTGAGTTTTATGAAAGTGTTGGAATCAGTCATCAAAGAAGTGTTCCACGAACTCCTCAACAGAACTGTGTAGTTGAAAGACTAAATGAACTCTTGTGTAAGCCGCAAGAACAATGCTGATTTACTCAAAGGTTCCAATGTTTCTCTGGTCTGAAGCCATTGCCACTGCATGCTACACTCCAAATCGATCCCTAATTCACATTGCTCATGGAAAAACTCCATATGAACTTGTCCACAATAGAAAACCCAATCTCCCATTCCTTCGTGTGTTTGGTGCACTGTGTTATCTAACTAATGAGGGCCAAGACTTAGGCAAACTTAAAGCTAAAGCGGACATTGGAGTATTTGTAGGATATGCACCAAACAAAAAGGGATACCGAATCTACAACAAAAGAACCCGAAACATCATGGAAACAATTCACGCTACGCTCGATGAGTCGACCGGTCCTATGGCTCCGTGACAACCCAGCCTGACCCAAGCATCATCATGTAGTCCCATCAGTTCTACTCTTGTTTTCGACTCTCGCCAAGATCTCCTTATGTACCTCCTTCAGAAGATGACTTGAAGAAACTGTTCAATCCAATGTTTGATGAACACTATGAGCCAACCGCAAATGATCTCATCAATTCCTTCATCGAGGTCGCCTTTATCCCTGCCAATGAAGTTAACCCTTCTTCGATGACGCTAAGTCAAGAAGCCGATCACTCTCATCAACAAATCATCAATCATCGAGTGTACATCATGGAGATGGTTTCGCACCATTGATGGAGAAAATCCTTTGCTACCTCCGAAGATGCTCCATTTGAGAACATATTTGCTCCCGAATCATCATCGTAACCATCTTCATCGGAGAAATCGACTCGCTACTTCAGTTCCTCAACAACAACCACATGAACACCTTAGGAAATGGACACATGATCATCCATTGGACAACATCATTGGAAAACCCTCTCATCCAGTATCAACACGGAAACAACTTGCAACCAATGCCTTATGGTGCTTCTTCAACTCCTCAGATCTCTAAGGTCGAACCAAAAGATGTTAAAACCGCCATGAATGAAGACAAATGGTTCAATGCCATGCAAGAAGAAATTCATGAGTTTGATCGACTTGATGTATGGGAATTAGTACCCGCTCCAGATTGTGCTATGATCATTGCTCTAAAGTGGATCTTCAAAGTGAAGCTCGATGAGCATGGCGATGTATTAAAGAACAAGGCTAGATTGGTTGCAAAAGGATATCGCCGAGGAAGGTATTGACTTTGAAGAATCATTTGCTCCGTTGCTCGTGATCGAGGCAATCGAATCTTCTTGGCTAATGCCGCAAGTAAGAACATGGTGGTTTATCAGATGGATGTAAAGACGGCGTTTCTTAATGGATATCTTAAAGAAGTCGTGATACGCCGCCCAACCTGAAGGCTTTGTGAATCCAGAACATCCTACTCACGTCTATCATTTGAAGAAGGCTCTATATGGTTTAAAGCAAGCTCCAAGGGCATGGTATGATACGCTATCAAAGTTTCTTCTATCCACTGGATTCAAGAAAGGAGCAGTTGATCCGACATTGTTCACCGTGAAAGTCGCAAACATTTAATTCACGTTCAAATATATGTTGATGATATTATCTTTGCCTCGACCGACCCCAATGAATGTGATCGTTTTTCTAATGAAATGGGATCCAAATTTCAAATGTCAATGATGGGACAAATGTCATTTTTCTTGGGATTACAAATTTCACAAAGTCCCTGAGGCATTTTTATAAATCAATCTAAATATGCTAATGAGATTTTAAAGAAATTTGGATTTGATTTTAGTGACCCTCTGACACTCCCATGATAGAGCGCACTAAACCGGATGAGGACCACTCGAGGATCATGGTAGACCAAACGAAATATCGTAGTATGATTGGATCCTTGATGTACCTCACAGCCAGTAGACCCGATATTATGTTCGTTGTATGCATGTGTGCTAGATACCGTGCTAAGCCTACCAAAAGCACCTTGAAGCGGTTAAACGGGTCTTGCGGTATCTCCAAGGAACCATCAACATGGGACTTTGGTACCCGAAGGACACCCGTATGTCACTAATAAGCATATGCGATGCAGATCATGCAGGTGTCAAGATACTCGTCAAGCACGCCCGAGGTGCTCGCTTTTGGGTGATAAGCTTGTGAGCTGGTCTTCAAAGAAGCAAATGAGTACTTCTATTTCCTCTACAGAGGTTGAATACATAGCCATGTCATCTTGTTGTGCTCAAATCCTATGGATGAGATCTCAATTATCTGACTATGGCTTTATATTCAACAAAATCCCCTCAGATCGCGGATAATAAAAGTGCTATTGCTCTCTCATGCAACAACGTACAACACTCAAGAGCAAAGCATATCGACATTCGACATCATTTCATCAGGGAACAAGTGGAAAAAGGTGTGGTGGAACTCTATTTTGTGAGGACTGAATACCAATTAGCGACATCTTCACCAAAGCTCTTCCTAGAGAACGTTTTGAGTTTATCCTTCCACATCTTGGTCTAAAGAGTCTACAACCGGAAACACTCAAGCGTCTTCAAGAGGAAAACGAGGAGTAAAGGTCTCTATCCATCTATATCTTGTATATATTTATTCAAAAAGCAAAATAAAAAATTTAAAAACCCTCAAAAGAAAATATAAAAATATTAAATTCTATAAAATCCATAAAATTTTGAAAAATCTTGAAAAATTCCAAAAAAATATTGTTATTTTGTCATGTTTTTCCTTATTCGATAACTTGTGTCATTGATTGAGGGGGAGAATGATTTTATTCGAATTAAAAAGGTTATTTTGAAAGGTCTCTTTTCAAATAATTGGCACGTAAATGAGCAAGGTGTATTGTTGAAAAAATCAAAAAGAATAATGTTTTATACAGTTGATTCAAAACCTTTGCTAAATGCTATGATTTCAAAAGACAATCTTGCATATTTAATAAATGAAGTTTAAAGTCTGAAAATCTGATCCATATCAGTTAAAAAGTTTTTTTTCAAAACCAAGTCTCTATTCTCCTCAAAAAGCTTCCAAAATTGAATTTAAATCAATAGAGATCACAACTCTCAAAGGAGTTGAAAAATATGATCGGGGGAGAATTTGTGATTTAAATTGGATTTAAACTGATAACTTGATAATTGGTTTATAAGTGTTTAGCATGCTTTCCTCCCCACATGTGCCAAACGATTTCAAATTTTTCATGCACATGTTGAGGGGGAGCATCTATTTTAAACCACAAAGATGTGAAACATGATCAATTTATTCCAAAGTGCGGTCTTTTCCTAATATGTGCAAAACATTTTCAAATTTCTATGCACATATTGAGGGGGAGCAACTATTTTGAAAACCACATTCTTTATATAACTACTCTTAGATGCAAGCCAACCCCTCAAAGATGAAAATTATTTCTATTACAAAATGATGATTGATGCACATGTTGAGGGGGAGCTCTTGTTCTAAAAATATCAAAACAATTCAGGTACAAAATGCTTTGATAATATATCACAAGTATCCGGATTGATTTTCAAATGGTTTTCAATTGGTTCCAATGGCAGATGAACAATATCAAATAGACCGACCAACTTTACTTTATGTATGGTGATATAAGGATGATAAGGTTAGGTATTTGTTCCCATGATCCGCCAGAACCGGAGGGATCTACCCAGGGATAATCCACTAGATAGTGTAGAAGTCCTTAGGTATGATGAAAAAAGGAGAAATGTGAGATATGGGAAGAGTGCGGACTGAGACAGAGCTAGTACTGGAATAAACCCAACAAGGTTCTTGTTATGAAGTCTCGGTAAGCACTGAAGGGGTTGAAGAATGAAAAAGAACTAAATGTGAAAAAGGGTGAAAAGAAATAGCCCTCCAATAATTCAACCTTAGGGCAGAAACCGGGTTCAATACATATGCTACTAGTGTTTACTAAGGTAACACTAGTATTGAAGACAAGATGTCATGGACCCTGATGCACCGCACTAAACTTCAAGCTACTCAAGTTCCACTTAAAAGTACTTGTTTCATTCTCACGGGGAACTGACATTATCTATCGACTTTCTCTTAGAGTTTGTTGATATTGAAGAAGGAGACCATCTCCCTAGTCTCCGGCATAGGAACCAAATGTGCACAATTGAGTCTAGAGCCAGGAGATCATCAAATAAATCTCTTTAGGACACGGTCATTGAAGACTCTGCTTAACACAATGTGAAAAGAGAGATTATATCTTATGAGTCCTACGGATTATCCTTGTGGTATTGCCAGAACATCCGAGTGATATGCAAACATATTCACAATGAAGATGGAAAGCCTTCTAGAGCCAACATCAAACAAGCTCTCGGTGGGTGGCATGTGAGATCTATCCAATAGATCAACCATGTGACAACTGAACAGAAACAATGGGGAGATTCAATCTCTTGAATCAATCCTCGTTCAGTTATGGATTGACGGATACCTTTGGAAAACCGGTCGTTGTGCTTAAAAACTCTTTTCTTTAGCACATCGACCGTGTACTAATATTTCAAAATAAAAGGTGTTTATGATTGATAATTGATTTTCATTAAAACATTCGTTGTATTGCAAAAAAATTTCTATTGAGCAATACACTCCGATTTTTCAAATCTCTTTTCATCAATCAATGAATCTCTATTCGGTTCACTCACCGTGTTGTCTTCTTTGAGACGCTCCGGTTTGAGAACAAACTAGAGCAGCCACGAAACCCCGTCAAGGAAATTCTTCGAATTATACCTTATCACAGTGCGGTACTAGTAATCGATCAACGGGGAACCGTAGGGCGTGTACCTCAATTCAACGAAAGTGATCAAAGACACTTTCGTGCGCTTTATTGCTAACCGTTGTATGCGTGTACGCCCGACGCTTGTTGATCGTAATGAAGCGGTCAATCCATAGCCGCATGCTCACACTATACATTCATCTCAAAAGAAATCATGATAAGTGCTTCAACGACTCTGATACATTCACTCCATGCTTCGCTATGCCGCGCAAATATCATGATCCAGTAAAAGCTTCCGCTACTCTGATGAGAATATATCATGATCCATAATGTGAGCATGTCGGTCCAAATGTCACAACATCACATAATACCAACACCACAATGGAAGAGTCAGAGATTTATGTTAGCCGATGATCTCAACCGCTCAAAACTCATCATCACGTGGATCGGCTTAAAGACCTCCACCTGAAATTATCCAAACATGCAGATCATGAAGAATCAATGACTACGTGCTACTGAGCAAGGAACTGAATCAAGTTTCCTAGAACAATCTAATGTAATATATGTTTGTATTCATTGAAAATTGAGGTGACCTCCCTTAAGGGGATATTGTTAGGAATTAGAAAATTAAGTCGTTAAAGAGTCGGTCACCTCAAGTATATGTATTCGATAGAAAGCTCGTAGTCGTAGTCAAGTTATGTTAGTAAGTAGTTTGTTAAGTAACATCGTAGTCAAGTTATGTTAGTAAGTAATTAGAAAATTCAGTTGTTAAGTAGTTTGTTAGGAATTAGTTATGTTAGTAAGAGTCGGTCACCCACTGTATGCCTGATCCACAGCCCGTAGGTGGCGTTTATTTGTAAGACACTATAAATACCCTCTACCTTCCAAGGTAGAGGGTTGGAGCTTCAATATCATTTTTCTTTGTTTCACATAGTTCCCAACTCTCTTCCCTTTCTCTCTCTATAACTTTCTCTCTCTAAACTACTTATACGCCCCATTGTGATTATGGTGTAGTGTGTTTGTGAAATCCTATATCTTACAGTTTGTTTTATATGGCTTTTCAAGAACAAGTTTCATAGAGATTGCTTGTTAAGTCGGTACAAAGCTCGACTTGTTGCTAATGGTCGTATTCAAGACATGGGATAGATTGTGATGAAAATTTTAGTCTAGTTGTTAAGTCAGCTACTATACATATTGTCTTAAGTCTTGTTATCTCTCAGGATTGGCCTATCCATCAGCTTGACGTGAAGAATGCTTTTCTTCACGACCATTTATCTGAGACAGTCGATATGCGTCAGCCATCAGGTTTGTTAATTCTATCACCCTGATTATGTTTGTCACTTGCAACATCGTTATATGGGCTTAAACATGCCTCACGTGCATGGTTTTAGCTCTTTGTTGGTTTTGCTACCTGGAAAGGTTTTCAACACGGTAAAACTGACACATCTCTCGTTGTGTTTCAGCGGGGTTATGATATTGTTTTATCTCTTGTTATATGTGGATGATATTATACTTACAACTTCTTCTGTAACTTTGTTACAGTGTATATTGCATTACTTCATGGTGAGTTTGATATGACAGATCTCGGCAGTCTCAATTATTTTTATGGTATTTTTGTTGAGCGGACCGCTTCTGGCATGTTCTTGTCCCAATCCGAATTTGCTAAGGAAATTCTTGAGAGGACACATATGCAGAAATGCAACCCGTGAAAGACTCATGTTGATACTCAATCCAAGCTTGGTCCCGATGGTGATCATGTTAGTGGTCCTACTCTTTATCGCAACCTAGCTAGTGCTCTTTAGTATCTTACTTTTACGCGACCAAATATATAATATGTTTTTCAATAGGTTTGCCTTTATATGCATGATCCTTGTGATCCACATTCACTGCTTTAAAACGCATATGTGGTACTCTTTCTCATGGTCTTTAGCTTTATAGATCTTCCACTGCTCAGCTTACTGAATATATTGACGTTGATTGGGCTGGTTGCCCTGTAACTCGCCGGTCTACATTAGGTTATTGTGTCTTTCTTGGTGATAATTTATTGTCATGGTCTGCAAAGCGGCAGGTCACTCTGTATCGTTCTAGTGCTGAAGCGGAATATCGTGGTGTTGCTAATGTGGTTGCTAAAACTACATGGATTCGTAATTTGTTGCGTGAGCTGAATGCTCCATTATTTACTGTTACTTTGGTTTATTGTGATAATGTGAGTGTCGTGTATATGTCTGCCAATCCGGTTCAACATCAGCGTACTAAACACATTGAGCTTGATATACATTTTATTCATGATTTTGTTGCTACCAGGCAAGTTCGTGTTTTTCATGTCCCTTTGCGGTTTCAGTATGCGGATACTTTTACTAAAGGTCTACCTACTGCATTGGTTATTGATTTTCGCTCTAGTTTGAATGTCCGAAGGCCTCCTGTTCCAACTACGGGGGTGTATTAGCGTAGCATCTTTATTTTGGGCTTAGCCCAACTTCTATCATAGTCCAATGTAAGGGTGTTCATTGGTTGGGTAATATCCGAATAAACCGAAAACCGAAACTGAACCGAACCGAATTTGCCAAAACCGAACCGAACCGAAATAAAAGTTCGCTTTCGGTTGTTATGGTTTAGTAGGGTTATAGCCATAAAATCAACGTATTTTCAAATTTTGCCGACTTGAACACTTACTTTTTATTTAGTTCATCAACGAACTTTCAAAATTTGTTTGAATCACCCATATGACCAGCTTTATATTAAAATAATAACTAAAATGACTATATTACCCGCATATGGGTGAAGTCGTAACAAATTTTGAAAGTTTGTTGGTAAAGTCGGAACAAATTTTAAAGAATAATAGGGTAATATAGTTATTTCAGTTATTATTTTAATATAAATTGGTCATATGGGTGAATTCGAAACAAATTTTGAAAGTTCGTTGGTGAACTAAGGTAATAAAAAAGTAAGTGTTTTAAGTCGGCAAAATTTGAAAAGTACGTTGTTATTTTATGGCTTTTACCCTTTTAGCAATCCAAACCGAAAACCGAACCGAAATTAAATAAATATATATATATTTTTATATATTTATATTAAAAAAATATATTAAAACTCTTTTATAATATATATATATATATATATATATATAATATTTTTAAGCTTGAAAATTATTTTTTTTTTTAAATATATATAAATAAATGAATAAATTATTAAATTTAGGTAATTCGGGTTATTCAGTTCGGTTTTTGGTTATTGGGGGTTCGGTTTTCGGTTCGGTTTAGTTAAATTTAAATTCGGTTCGGTTCGGTTCGGTTCGGTTCTCGGTTATACCCAGAAAAAAAAATTAACCGAACAAACCGAACCGAACAAACCGATAACCGAACCGATGAACACCCCTAATCCAATGATAATTCGTATGACATGCATGTATATATACATTACTTTGGTTGTTAATAAGTTTAAGGGGAATAATTAATTCAAATAGTGTAAACATTCAAGATAAAGAAAGCTAATAAATTGTTTGCTTTTCACTGGTGAATAAACACTTATAATGTTGTCTAATCCAGTGAGAGTAATGCATTTTATTTCTAAGATGACATACTTGTAATGCTATCTAATTCAGTGTGAGCTATGAGCTTATCGCCTTGTAAGTGGCCCTTTTTATTTATAGCTTGTTTTGAAATAATACATCACTTTCCACATATGAAACATCATAGCTTATATACGAATCATTGCGTATTTTATAAGATAACTTACCATTTTTATGATGTCGCTTCCTGAAATGTTATCTATAAAATAGTTATGCATGATTCCTTATTAAACGATATAGTTCTATATATACTTGTAATGTAAATACGTTTTGAGTTTGACTTAAATCATATTTTACTGACCCTATTTAGTATTTGGATAATGGAACGTTAAGTAGTCATATTAAATAATGAATTGATATATCTGGTATGATCGTCTTCAATTATACTATTGTGTTCTATATTTGCATTTTTGATTCACGAATAATTTATTTATTCTAAATTGTCCATTGTCGGTTGACGATATGGGAGTATCATTGAATTAAGGAAAATGTGAGAGCATTAGTAACATTCATTGAAATTGAATAATAAGTGATGATGCCACCAAACTCACATGTTGTTCATTGTGATGAATATTGGAATGAACCAACCCACGATAGTTCACTACATGGATCTACGTCTATAGTGAATCTCGCAAGTGGTCATGTCTCTCACCCTTACTCTTGAGATGCAAGTAGGTTTTTTGTGTGTGGAACGTCTATCTTTGATATGGTTAAACGATGTCCTGAATAAGGTTGTTATAAAGACCATCTTTAGGAGCGATGTGAAACACATGATGGATACATACAGTCAAAATAGGATTTGTTCCTCTGTATGTGTGGCCACACCTAAATGTAATTAAGATGATACTTGACTAATTTGGTAATCTAGTTCAATATCTATATCAAGAAACAAAATCGTTGAACAAATTAGAATGACATTTGATCCATTTCTAATGTTCAACAAAGTATATGTAACGAAGGGATGATTGAATTATAAACCATTTAAAGTGAGATGTTTGAGAAACTATCCTCATGTGTTTCTAGGGATAGTGGCGTGCTGTTAGACGCTAAGATTTACTTGTATAATTATTTGTTATTATGACGTTCGCAAGTGGGAGCTGTTGGAGTATGCTCATGTCATAATAAATAATTATACGGCTAGACACATGTGAGCCTATGGGGTCACACACTTATACACAGAGGTACCATTTAATATAACGTATATATCCTATTTAAGTTATAGATAGCATACGTTACTCGGGATCAATAATGATCTATTAATTACTGAGTTGAGATTTAGTAAATTGGATTGGACCAAACCAAATGGGCAAGTCCATTTGGAGGTGCAAATGCCAGGCCTCAATGGAGGCAAAAGAGGAGAAAAAAATCCTTTGGGGTTATGTGTAACTTGCATGTTTATTATGGAATGAGATTATTATTATCTCATAACATAATAACAATATTACACAAATCTCTCTCCATCCTCTAGTGACCCTATTCAGCCGTGACTCCCCTAGGGTTCACTTAGGGTTCTTGGTTTTTGATCTTAAGCTTTTATCTAATGTAGTTCAAGGCTTATTGATGGTTTAAGAGTTATCGGACTAGTATCAAAGTGGTATCCATTGACATCTATTGTGTTCTTGCATATAGGTAATCTCCTTATTGATCACTTAGGTTTCTAGTCTAGATTGGGTTGTATTGAAGGCCTCTTTTACGATCCTACGATATCACGCCACAAAGGTATATTGTTATTTGTCTCTCTTACGATTGATCATATAACTCTATGGATCTGTATGGGTGATTTGTATCTACTGTGTTTTACATTTATTTATATGTTGTTTATATCTTAAATCACCGATACCTCCTATTTCACATTCTTACTTATCTTCCTACTCATACGAAAATATAACATGTATCTCCCACTAACTATCTCTTTTCATTTCTACTTATCTCCCTGTGAGTAAAAACCAAAGTTGCGACAAAACAATCTCGGTTCAGAGAGCTTCTTTTATGCAGAGAGGGTCATCAAGTGGATAGGGCCTCTGCAGAGGAGAGGTATAAAGTTGCTAAAAGAGAAGCAAAAAAGGCAGTAGCACCAAGAGAAGGACAAGGCATACGAAGATTTGTATAAGAAATTGGACTCCAAAGAGGGAGCAAACGATATCTTCAGGTTTGCTAAAGCCCGTGAGAGAAGAAGATTTAGGAAACATTAAATACATCAAAGATGAAGGATGAATAACCATTGTGAACAAAGACGATATTAGGAAAATATAGGGAGAGTATTTCTCCTCTCTTTCAACGAGAGGAACATCGAACCTAGTGGGGAAGGAGAGAACCCTAGCCAACACATGTTACCCGAATGCTACTACTCGAGGATCAGCCAAAGAGAAGTAAAGGTTGCACTACAGAAGATGGGAAGAAACAAAGTTGTTGGCCTAGACCAAACACCCATAGAAGCTTGGAGGAGCCTAAGAGACGAGGAGGTAGAATGGTTGACTTGTCTCTTCAACAAGATCTTCTCTAGCGCTGTGATGCTAGAAGAATGGAGACTCAGCAAAGTCATCCTCATCTTCAAGAACAAGGGCGACGCGCAAGTGTGTAGTAACTATAGGGGTATTAAGTTACTTGGTCACACCCTGAAGCTTTGGGAGAGAGTTATTGAGAGGAGGTTAAGAAGGGAGACGAGGGTGTCAGAGAACCAATTTGGTTTTTTTCCAGGAAGGTCCTTAATTGAGGCTATCTACCTTCTCAAAAGTCTTATGGAAAAATATAGAGAAAGATAAAGAGATTTGCATATGGCTTTCCTTGACCTAAAAAAGGCATATAATAGTGTTCCACGTAAGTATATTTGGAGGACTCTAATTGATAAAGGAACCCCAAGGAGGTACCTAAGAGTTATTAGGGATATGTACGATGGGGCGAAGACCCGCATAAGTTCCACAGTGGGGATCATTGAGTTTTACCGATGGAAGTTGAACTCCACCAAGGATCTGCCATTAGCCCTTACCTCTTCGCCTTGATTCTAGATAAGCTATCACGAGGGATACAAGAGTTCATTCCCTAAAGTATGATATTTTGCAGATGATATTGTGTTGGTTGCAGAGTCGGCGGAAGGGCTAAACTACAGACTGGAGCACTAGAGGGAGGCACTGGAAGGCAATGACCTTCGGGTTAGCAGAGAGAAGACAAAATACCCGAGATGTGATTTCTCTAGCAATAGGATCGACCACAATGAGGAAATGAAAGTTCGTATTGGCGACCACATTCTTCGACCAAAGGAGTCTTTTAGATATTTGGGGTCGGTGATACAAAAATCGGGGAGGATAGACGATGATGTAACTCATCGTATTAGATCAGGTTGGACGAAATGAAGGGCGGCGTCAGGTGTAAATTTTTGATAAAAAATTACCTTTTAAGCTAAAGTGAAAATTTTATAAGGTGGCTATTAGACCTGCTATCCTTTACGGGTCAGAATGTTGGCCTATCACGAAAGCTCAGGCTAACAGGTTGGAAGTGGCAGAACTGAGAATGCTAAGGTGGACTTGTGGTAAGACCATGCTTGATATGATTCCGAACGGAGTTTTCAGAGCAGAACTTGAAGTCGAAACTATAATCTCGAAGATGCGAGAAGGAAGACTGAGGTGGTTCGGTCATGTCAGGAGGAGGCTACAATCAGCGCCAGTAAAGAGAGTCGAAGCACTGACAATCGACGGTCTGAGAAGGAGGGGCAGACCTAAACTTAGGTGGGAGGATAGACTTAAGCAAGACACAAATGAGCTTCTCTTGTCCGATGACTTGACCTTAGGTAGGAATGCGTGGAGAGATAGGATAAGAATTTGTGGGTAGTTCGGGCTAGGTGGAAGGATGTTGTCTTAGCGTCTAGGTCTTTTGTCTCCTCTTAGTTGTCTTGGCCCTTTGCGTTTTTGTTTTTCGTGCTTCCTTTGCCTTGTCCTTTTAGGTTTTTAGGGGTATAGTGGCTTTTCTTTTTTCTTTTGCTTTTGCCTTAGCTTTAGGCCCCTTTGCACTGCCCTGCTCTTGTTTATGTGTTTGCTCTCTGTGGTTTGGGTCTCCCTTTTTTTGCCTTTTACCCCATATTCTTTGCTTTCTTTATCTTAGGCGTCTTTGCTCTTTTGTTTATGCGTTTTAGCTTTTTTTCGTGTTTGTTTGTGTGTTCTAACTTTTGTCTTGTGCTTGCTTTCAACATGTGGTGTTTGTCTTATTTGTTTTAGTCCTTTTCTCTTATGTCTTTTGTTGTGGGTTCCCTGCCTCTCCTCTCTACTTTGTTTGTTTGGTTTGCTTGTTTGTTGTATATTGTTTTTTATATGCTTTTCTTATTGCTCTCTTGTTTCATGTATTTATTTCTGTTTTCTCTCACCTATATTTTTGTGCACTGTCCGAAGGTCCTCTGGAAGCAATCTCTCTACTCTCAAGTTTCTTTTGAAGATAAGAATATGATATGTCTATATTTTATCTTTTCATATCTCGCATTACGAAATTGGATATGTTGTTAAAAAAGAGAATATCATTTGTCATATACCATAATTCTAGAAAGTTCTAACGTGAAGGGTTAAAATCTCAATTCAAAACCATGTGGTAACTCACAAAAATCAACCCTATATAAAAAATCAAAAAAACACAACCAACGAAAAGTAAAAAAAAAAAAAACACAAACACAAATATAAACTCAAACACACCCCACCGCCCACACTATAGTCCAGATCGCTCCACACACCCACACACACCGCCGGTGTTGCGGTGCCACCTCATCATCATCAACATCACAAAAAATATAAAAATCTCAGGTTAAAACCACGAATTTTTATAAAATTTAATCATCGATCTTTTTTTTTACAGATATCTGGAACTCTCGCGTTGTGTTTTTATGTGATATGACATTTATAGGGTTTTAGAATTCGTACGGACTTTGTTTGAAAAAGTTTAGCTCTTTGTTTATAAAGATTGTGTTTTTTATGTTAATTTGTTGTGTAGATGATGGGTTTGAATTCTTGTTTTTTAGTTGATTAGGCTTAGAATTATAGTTTCTTAATTGTAATATTGTTTTGTTTATTTACCTGGGAGGGGAGCTTTTTTGACTCAGATGCGCGCGGCCTCACCGGGTTTATTTTGTTTATTGTGTGTGTGATGATTGAACATACATATGTTGTAGCTATTGGATAACATAGAGGATGCGTAATTCTTTATGTTGTAGGAAGAGATGTGGAGTGCTGATGAGATGGACGTCTTATGCTCGATTATAGTGAATACTGTGTATATATTTGAGGTTTTACAGTTTTGATCCTATATAAGTAGGAGCGGACTGATGACACCAGTAGTTAATGAGTTGGATGCTTCATACGGGTTTTTGGTGGCCATACATTTGATGGTTAACGTCTGTGTTTATATATGGTATAGTGGTATGTAAAAAAGAGCGACGAAGTAACATACAGATGTGCAGGATTTAAAGAAAATTGTAGTTTTTGATCGATTAAGAACGAAGATAAATTATGGAGGCTTAACAGTATTATGCCATTGTGTCTGAAGCGAATGGTTACGTTGTGTTCCTGCTATTTTTGAACTTGTGAATTTTTTCAGTCCATCTTAGCTTTCGAATATTCCTAATATTGCCATCCTGAATTGTGTGAATCATTGGTGCCTCTTTTATGTCTGTTTTAGGCTATGTAGTTTTCAGTAATCATTTGTGAGTTTTAACTCTTACATTTATGCCTTGCCAATCTTTATTTCTAGTTTTCTGTATGAACCACATGTATTTTTAAAGTTTTATATCATTAATGTTTAACTTATTACAGACTTTGAGCAGGCTAACCGAGACTATGGCAAGTAATCAAGGTGGTAAGGATGTCATTGACTGTGGAAGCAGTGAGGGTAACACTTCTGAAGCCACTGTTGAGATAAAGATAAGGACTTTGGATTCTCAAACATACACCATGCGAGTAGATAAATGCGTAAGCACTTTTTTCTTCATCTGCAATCTTTTTTGAAGTGAAATTCTCGGTGTAAGTGTATTGTATACGGTTTTCTTATTTGCGCTAACTTGAATTAAATAATCTTGTAGGTACCCGTTCCTACACTAAAGGAACAGATTGCTAATGTAACTGGTGTATTATCTGACCAACAGCGTTTAATATGCCGTGGAAAAGTTCTGAAGGACGACCAACTCCTTTCAGCTTACCGTATCCTTTTAGTTTAATCAAACATTATAAATATTTATATGAAAAAATTAAAATATACTCAGAATTTATTATCTGACCTTCATACTGAAGCTCCTTAACGAGTATGAATTGTAGATGTGGAAGATGGTCATACGTTGCACCTGGTGGTCCGACAACCAAATCAACCACCACTCGGAAGCTTTCCTGAGCATACAGGTTTGTTGTGTTCTAATATTTTTTTTATAAATTATATTTTCTCTGTTAACTTAAGTTTGGACGAGTGGTTACTTCATATCATTTAAGTCTGCACAAATACCTTAGATCATATCTCTCTTCCCTTATAAGCTAGGTGAAGGTCTGATTCCTGAAACATGAATCTTGCATCTGTTACATGCCTCCCTTGTTGTCTTGCACTTTGTTTTCCATCTGATAATGAAGCTCTAGGACATGACAATAAAAAATGCCTAATAATGCTCTATGGAGTAGTAACCTAACCTATGTTGGTGGCATATTGGGATGCTTCCCGCCTTACTAGTGATTTATCAGAAAACTAGAGGTGGCAATTTTGACACATACACCTTATAAATGGATCGATTGGGGCTATGTTCAATCTCTAATGGGTCAAATGTGTAAAATAGACGATTTAACTAAAAATAAGGATAAAAAAGGGATTTTGGGTCCATTTACTCTGCCCTACCCGTTTGTCCCTTCTATTTAGCACTCAACCCGCCCATTTTGCATGTCGCTATAAAGAAATGGCCTCTTGTGTTTTCATACTGTATTTTAAAAGATGACGAAATCTGTGTGTATGATATACGAACATATGTTGTTTGAGTAATTTTGCTTTTTTGAATGTTCTTTCTGTGAGGTATCTTCGTTTGTGCTTCTGAACTTTTGTTGCTGTATTTTTTCCTGTTTGTAGGTTCCTTCTGTTCTCTCTCTCTCTCTCTTTTGTGTGTGTGTGTGTGTGTGTGTTGAGCCTTCTTTTTAGAATTTATGTAAGTCTGACATATCCTTCATTTGCAGCAAGTGATCCAGCATCAAGTACCAGGCATGCTATGGGCAATCATGGGCCGAGTGTTGTGGTTGGAACCTTCAATATATCCGAACAAGGTGATGGCAGTCTTCCGGATTTCAGTCGGGTAAGATTATGGCAAAGCTTAAAATTATAAAACCCTTGTTTACACATTTAAATGTAATGATATATTGTGTTGTTTTTATATTAATATGGTAGATTGTTTCTGCTGTTCTTGGTTCCCTTGGAATATCAAATGCTGGAAGTGGTGGTGATGCAGTAGATTTGCAAGTAAGGGGCTACTTGTTAACTCATCCTCTATAGTTATCATGTACATGTTATTTTGAAACAAGGTTTCACCTTTTATAGTTTTTTAACAGCAACACATTTCCGAAAGGCTTTCGCGAATACCTGGTTTAAATGAAATGAGAAATCCCACCGGTCAACAACCTGAGGGTGCTTCTGAAAGGAGTCAACCTAATCTTCAGGATGGCACTTTCACGCTTCCATCTGATGTATCTATGGAATCTTTGCAGGTGCTTATAATAGTAATATTTGGTATTGTTCAACATATAATCTTTACTACTATAGATTACTTGATTAAACCGTCTCTTTGACAGGTTATTCCTGATTCTCTGAGTACCTTGTCCCAATATTTAACGCGCTTGAGGCAACAATTTAACGACACTGGTCAGCAATATCATTTAATCTGAATATTTTAGTCGCTGTTAATTGCTTATCGTGTTATTTGTAATTTGGATTTTATATTTGGCGTTGACAGTTAGATCTCAGTCTCCTGGTGCTGGGGTTGGTGGACAAGAGTCACACGCTACACCGCATTCAACCACTGTTCAGGGTGGTCTACCGACACCAGCTGCTCTAAGTGAAGTGACACAGTCTACAAGACAATTGCTCATTGAACAAGCTGGAGAATGCTTGATGGTATGTACTAAATCATTGCTAGTTCATATAATTTTCTGTTTCATCATATCATTAAGCTGGTGATTCTGCAGCAATTGACCAGACAATTGGGGGACCAAGAGAATGTGACTGATCCTGTAGCACGGTTAAGGATGCAGTCAAATGCTTTGAGGTCCGGCGCTCTTTTGCAGAATTTGGGTGCTTTTTTGCTTGAGCTTGGTCGCACAACCATGACACTACGATTGGGACAGTCATCGGTATGTTTAGTTTTTTAAGAAATCTTTAAATCTTTAATTGTTTCTGGAATACCAAACATGTAATAGTAATTGTCTTTTTTTTAGACTGATGCCGTGGTTAATGCGGGACCAGCTGTCTTCATATCCACTTCTGGTCCGAATCCCATAATGGTGCAACCTCTACCTTTTCAACCTGGGACTGGCTTCGGAGCAATACCTACGGGGCTCGGCTCTAGTTTTTCTGCTGGTTCTGGTTCACGTCCAAGAAATATTGATATCAGAATACGTACAGGTAATAAATGGTGGAGTATAAACTCACTGTGGTTTGGTGAAAATAACAGAAATCGGCCCTTGTTGCTACTGTTTGCATTTGTGGTTCCTATTTTTGCTGTTTGCTTTCGCTTTTGGTCCTTCTGTTATTCTTTAGGGACCAAAAGGGAAATAAGTTACATACATACTTGAGGGACTGAGAGTGAAGTGAGATACATACTTGAGGGGCCAACATGAAAGCAAACAGTGCAATAGGGGCTGTTTATGCAAATAATGTTGAGGAGGGATTTTTCCAAACCGCAAGGACGATTTCTGCAATTTACTCAAATACTATTTTCTGGTTTTTAGGTTTATGTTCTTAAAAATGCTGACTTGCAATTTGTCCCTCTTTAGGTTCAGTGCTGGCCTCAACTGTTGATCCACGAGAGGCAAGTGGCCGAGAACAGTCGACAACAACTGATCCAGCAGCAGCTTCTGATGGTGGAGTTTCAAACCGTGAAGCTGGCATTAGAAATTTGTCCCAGCCCAGAGGCGGTCCTGATGTACGTGTAGTCCCCATTAGGATATCTACACTGCCACCTGGACTTGCATCTTCTGAACCAACACGCAGTTCTGTGAGTGTAGTATATCCCGTGCTAGCAAGAGCTCAGCATGTTGATTCTAGTAATGTGAATGGGAGTCGCTCTCGTAGTGCTGAAAACAGACCACCAGAAGCTCCTGAAATTCCAGGTATAGAAAAAAAAGTTTTTATTTAATAAAAAAAGTCAAAGATTGACTTTTAACAAAAATGCAGGCATGACTCATGGTCATAGTTTTACTACAGAGATTCCAAGCGGACTTGATCAATTGTTGAGAAATTTATTTCCTGGTGAGCCAAACAATGGCAATGACTTCATCTTTCAGAGATCAACAACGGGTGCTAATGTGGAAACTGCTCACACAGCTGTCAATTCACAAGAAGCAGCAACAGTAAGTGATCAAGGAACTTTTCTGTCTAATTTGCTGCACCAGATCATGCCTGTTGTGTCTCAGCATATTAATGGTGGAGCTGATGGATCTTCAAGCGTAAGTCCTAGTATAATGACATTTTTATGTAACTTCTATTGGGGGTTATATTATTATGAGTCTGATGTGCTATATATGTATGTAGGTTGAGGAGAACCAGGATAGAGGCACCTCTTCACGCAGGCCAGATGGTCCGTCGTCTCCTTCAAGCCCGAAACGACGAAAGGTACTCTATAATTCATGTACTTTTCTTATACTTAATTCTTCACACAGATGAACCTGTCACTTCTTGTTTATGAAACTAAAGTTATACATCCATGTTGTATGTGGAAAATCATGGATATTCTCTAATATATTTACGGAAATGCTTCCTGTTTCCTTATTGTTTTCTTACTTAAACTGTGTGTGATCACTTGTTGGAGTAAAAATACCCAAGTACCTTTATTTTCTGCCTTAATAGTGAACATATTGAATTATAACTAAATGCTGATAAGAGTAAATTGCAATTTTGGTCCTTAGGGTATGGCCAAATTGCAGGTTTCGTCCATAACGTTTCGAAAGTGCAGCGATAGTCCCCATTTTGAAGGTTTTGTTCCCCATTTTGAAGGTTTTGTTGCATGTTTGGTCCCTAATCTGCAACTTAAGGACCAACATGTAACGGAAACTTCAAACTTTAAGGGACCAAATCTGCAATTTAGGGATCAAACATGCAACAAAACATTCAAAATGGGGACTACCTCTGCACTTTCAAAACGTTAGGGACGAAACCTGCAATTTGGCCATACCTTAGGGACCAAAAATGCAATTTACTCTTAATGATAAATATGAATTCAAAATATATTTGGTAGTAGTAGAAGATCAGGGGTATTTTGTCTTTTTACTTTAAAATACTGACAAACAATGAGAGTAGGAATCATTCAAGTAACTAGGTCAATAGGCACGATGTCCGTGATATTTGTCATACTATGGGACGGTTGTGTAATAAAGTATTAAAATTAAAAATTAAAACTTGGACACTCTATTTTGGTGTGTTTCATTTTAGTTTCCCTAATGACCTGATGTGTTGTGACTTTTTTTTTTGCTAACAATGTTTCTACTCATAATGCAGACTGAGTAGACTAAGCACAAGAGCAATTTGGCTTCTCCTAAGATGGGTTTTCTACAGCGGATATCAGGAGGCACATAGCTGGTCCGCGTTGGCGAGGTTTTAATTGGCCCCTGATGGGTGATGGATCTATAGAAGATAACCCGAGTTCAATGCATATAGTACTTATATTTCATATCTTTGAATCCGTTTGGGTAAATCTTTTTGTGTCGAGTAAACAATTGCACAGTAAAACATGGCTTTTGATTGCCGTTCTTTTAATTTATATGATATGTCCAAAGAAGCTATTATTCGGCTTTAGTTGTGCCAAGAATCTGAGAGCAATTTTAAGCTATTTATCATCCGGAGACAGTGGCATAGTAATGTAACTTTGTTGTGTCACTCTCATCATGCTATTTGATGGTATATGTAGTAGTTAATTGTATATTTATTGATGAAATTAAAACTCGTGCCGCACGTATTTTAAAGCTTTTTCTTTTATCTATATACTACTTATAATTTACATGATTCACTCTTAATTTTAAGCACGTGATAATAAATTAAGCATTGCCATAAACACTTTAATGCATCCAATTTAGAATGTATAAAAGTAAGGTGCCATTTTTAAACCAAAATTCTATCAAACAATTAATGCTATTAAAAACATCCATTCACCAAAAATTACAAACCATTTAATCGCAATGTATAACAATGCAACCAATTTCTCGATTTACAACAAAATAAAGATAATAACAAAATAAGCGATGATGTAATTTTTGGGATTTACAACATTAACGCTATTCGTTTTATCAATGTATAATTTTAACTACTACTTACAAGAAAGAACATACGAGAACACTTTAATGCACATAATTTTAGCGTACTGAGACAAGAAGATAGTGTACACAAAACACCACATTAATGCTATTTAATGTAGTCAAAACACAATTTATGCATTAAATTTCACTACTACAAATAATAAAGCATATTATACAATATTCAAGCCTCGAGCAGCCGGGTTGCCAAATCCGCCGCTTTGACTAAACGAGCTCGAACTCGAAAGCAGACGCAACTACGGGTTCGACCGAACGGGCACGGGCCATAGTAATTGATATCCGTAAATTTATTGTTAAAAAAAACATAATAAACTAAAATACATTATTTATCGAAAATTTTTATTTCAGGGTACCCGCCGCTGCAATGCGCGGGTACCCTGCTAGTATATTATTATCGATTAAGAAACAAACAACTTAACTTAACGTATCTTAAATGGTTTTACTTGGTTGATTTATAACCTAACGTGTTTTAAATGGTTTTACTTGGTGGATTTATAATAAGAAATCCTATGTTTATATGTTTACTAGCAGGGTACCCGCGCGATGCGACGACGACTACATTGAAATAAAAAATTTCAATGAACTATGCTATAAATCTAAAATGTTTTATGTGACGATAAATTTGCGGATACCAAAAGTTTTATGTCGCATATTTCAACTATTTAGAATATTATAGTAGGGGTCCGCGCATGCGACGGCGGCTATCAGTAATAAAATTTTTGGCGAAAAATGTTTTCAATTTTATGTCTTTACAATAAGCTTACCAATAATGAAAACATAATGAGTTTGAGTAACTTTAAAATAAAGTGATGGATAATATCAAACTAATTCATATAAAACAACTGTGATTTTGTGTTGCGGTAGTCAATAATGTTATGGGGTTATGGTCAAATTAGTTTATACTGGTCCGTAGAAAGTAAGTAGAAACACTTTTTATGAAATATATATGTAATAATCAACACCTCAGTAATAAGTAATAAAATATATTTTTGAAAGAGATGTTTATCATTAATAAGCATTACATATAGATTATATAAATAAAAGAGTATTATCTATTATACCTAAAAGTTGAACTTTAATTTAATGCGAGAGGGTTTGCCACGACAAAAATCATCACGGTACAACATATATTGCACACCAATAAATACAAAGTTTAAAACATAATCTAATGTGAAGTATATACAACATCGAGATGGAAGTGCAATGGTTGCCGGAATTGATCACATGGTATTTAGTATAGAATTAAAAGTCGGTTATGGATTAAGATGAAGTTGAAAAGGTTCCAAGAATAATTGATGATTTAACCTAATCAGTGTTTATATAAACCAGCCAAAATCACATGCACAAACACAAAAGTTCAAATATGGGGTTATTTGGCCTACAACGACGAAGACACCAAAGCCGGTGGTGGCGTGAATACTAGCTTTGGTACGGTTGGTTAAGCAATTCATATTATATTCTTATTTTGCATGTATTACAATAGTTTAGATGTGTTTATGAGTATATGTTTTAATGTTAAACACATGTCCGGTTTGGGCTTATCCTTCTCTCACTCTTTGTCTGGGCAAGTGTTTAAGGTGGCTTGGTTTGGTCTCCGAACCAGAGGGTTTTATTGTCAACATTAGCCAAGGAGATCGGGCTCCATCGTTACATTTGATTTGTATTCCCTTGAAGTTGTATCACTGCCAAAGAGACATGCTATGGTTTGTTAAATTTTTAGTAGGAATCCTGTAATAACGGAATGCAAGATTGCATGCATGCTACTTTTCTTTTTAACCTTTTGACTGATAGTTGTGGTGTAAAATAGACCGATCGAGATACAACTTTATGACATGCCAATATTTTCATATTCATTTTATTTGATTTTTGTTTGAGTGTTAATCTGAGTTTTTTTGTACAAAGCCAAAAGTGCCCATAGTCTGTACCGCGGGGTTGCTCCTCCTTCTGATTAGTTTGGGTAACTCATACATAATTTGCAATGTTTTATTGGGCAGACTTACGCAAACAAATGTATTAGTCAAGTTCAAAGAAACAGTTTCATGTCATTCAAGAGGCATTATTGTTCTTCGAGAAATGTACTTTAAGCGCCATATATTCTCGCATTATATCTATCGGCCACTGGTGTAGATGCATACATGAAGAAGTTTGGCGTCTCGGAAAATATAGCTATCGACGAGGTCAAGAAGATGGTCGAAAATGCATGGAAAGATATAAAGGAGGGATGTCTAAAGCAGAGGGATGTTCCAATGGATGTGCTTGCTCCTATTGTTAATCTTGCACATATGATAGATGTGGCATACAAATACACTGATGGATTAACTCCTGATGTAATATGGAGTTGTAAGTTGTTGTTTCTTAGCTATCTTTGTGTATTGATAAATAATTAAATATTGATGTCCAATAATGAGGCATGTGTCGCCAAATGTATTGATGCCATTTTGTAATCTTATCGTCTATGAATAAGAAATTTCTCATTTCTCTATAAACAATCTATATCTATATACGTGAGCATAAATTGCCTAACCTATTATATAAGTGTGGCATTAAACTCACATCTTAACAGTACTTTAGTTTAATGTATCTAACATAAGTACTTAATAAGGTCTCTTCACGTTCATTGATAAGTTACATGCATTCAAGAAATAAATTGCAACAAACTCTTTATATGCTTTTTGTAAAGGCAAATCGCATAAAACGTGAATAAACTATGTTCAATTTTAATTTTAAGGACAAACTTTTTTTTTTTTAAGGTATCCGAGTTTTAGACCGAAGATGAATTAAGAAAACCGACCACCGAATGTGTGCCTCGTTCCGCTTTCATTCACGGTCGGACCGGACCGTTTAAGTCTACTAAGGCCCAAATGTCATCGGCGGACCGGACCGGACGCGCCGGCCCGTCCGGGACCGGCTCGGTCGGTCCCGGTCCGGCTCCTGGTCCGTTCGCTTGTTCACCCCTATGCACAATGCATTACCATTAATATTCTAATCTTTAAAAAAAAAAAAAAAACTTATAAATTATCTTTATATTTATATACTAACAATTCCGACACGTTAATTGAAACTTTAAATAAAAGTAAACTAATTTAAATACAACAGATTTATTATTTGCCTCAAATAAATAATAACCTCTTAATACAATACAATCAAATATCATTATATACAAACAAGTGCATCAACGCAAAAAAAATAGTTAATTCTTCTACTAATAAGACGTGTATCGCGCGGGTTGTATAAAATCACATAGAAAAATAACACAAAAAAAGCAAACCAAAACAAATAACAAATAAAACAAAAAACAAAAAAAAAAAATTTTGGTAATTAAGATCGCTCGGTCGCTTATGCGCAAAACCATAAAGCATAAAATAATCATAATGATAAGCAAAAAAATATATATAAAAGTGACAAATAAATATGCAAAATAACGAATATATACACAATTCATATTAAAATATTAAATAAACTATTTTAAATACAAAACTTATGATAACATCAATTTAATACCTTATATGTAACTCATCAGTGATACAATATTACGCAAAAAACACGTATATATTCAACCCTTTGCACGGGTTTTTGTAGCCTCGTAATCTATACATCTTGTAAAATATATATTTATGAAAATGTTTGAATCATTAATATTTTTATAACACTTGTCCCACATAGATAGAAGATATAAATAAAGAATCTTTATAATGTAAAGAAAAACTTACATGTTTAAATCAATTAGAGTTATCCATAAAAGTATAATAATTAATATATTAATATATTAATCATTGAATTAGCACTTAGCACTTTGCATCATTTGTCTTGAAAAAATTGTCCCGACTTTTACAAAAGTTTTTTAACCTTTGTGGCTAATTTTATGTAAAATAATTCAAAATTTATTTAGATTGGTTCTCGAAATTCTTACTTATATAATAATAGTTTGGAACTTCAGTAGTTTTGCATGCATTTTAAAATCATATTAATTTATATGTGCATTTTTGCATTAAACCTAAATTAATTCAAAAAAATAAAATAAATTTAATATTGTGGAAGATAAATTAGTAAAAGCTATGTATTGTGTACATTATGCATTAAAAATTATAATGCTTAAAAAACACATTAATGACATCTTAAATTTTTTTAGGATAGAGGGTGTTAAATGCTTTATAAGTAGTATAGCTATGTTATATATATATACATATAGAATCCGGATCGATTGAGAAGGTTTTTATTTTGAGAAGATTGAGAAGGTTTTCAAAAACAATAGAGTTTTAACTTTGATTCATGTTTTTCAAGCGTAAAACTCATTTAAATGTGATTAAAGTTCAAAATATGTAAAACAAAATTGAATCAATGTTAAAAGTCTCTCGATTTTGCGATATATGTAGAATACTGAATCATCTGTACAAATTTAATGAATCATCATTATAATTCGATTTTAACAATGATTTGTGAATCAAATTTGTGATTTATAGATTCGATTCACTATAAAATGATGTTTACTTTCATAATCAAATCAAAACATGAATCAATTTGCTCAAACGAATATTTCTCAATCTTCTCAAAATAAAAACATTCTCAATAGAACCGGAGCCTATATATATATAACATATATATATCAGGATGTGCATGATGTCATTATTCACACGAATGCCACGTAATGCCACCTCAATGCCACGTAATGCCACCTAGGCAATGTTAAGTTTAGATTATAATCCAAAAAATGGACACATGTGAGGTTCGAACCTGCATCTATTTGATACTATTTAAACGCCTTAAGTAATCAAACCAACTAGGCTAATGAATCTTTTGGTTACATACTCCAAATCATAATCTATATACACGACTGTTTTTGTAATGTTATAAATATTTCTTTCTTTTTTGTTAATATTTATCTACTTAATTATATGTGGATATATTAGGAAAATATATATGGTGATATATTATATGCCTATATTTAGGGCCGGTTAACAATTTGATTATATGCATGATTCTATAAAATTTTATCCTAATCTGTAAGGTATATGTAATATATTGTATCGGCATTCCATACATACATATTCAATTATTTTTGAGTTAGTATATACACACAGTTTATTTAAAGATGCAGCCTCTAAGACAGTCTAAAAGGCTTACAAGAGTTAAAGATATGAAGAGTAGTGCTTATGTTTCAAAAAGTATTATTGTGATGTTTTTTGTTTGTATTGTTTGTATTGTTTTTGTATTATTGTGATATTTTATATTACTGTTTGGTGTTTAAAGGTATCTAATTTTTTAAAACAGATTCACGTACCAATAAGAAAGCTAAAACTATCGATGTTGAGGTATTGGAATCAGCCACATCAGGAAATCAACAAACAGGTATTGTGGTTATTTTGTATATGTTGTTGTTTCCTCAATTATTTTTCTTATACAACCTCGCATGTATTCTATGTATGTTGTATGTTTATGGCAAGAAATTAACAAACATGTATTGTAGTTATTTTGTATGTATTGTTGTTTTGTCAAATAATCAATTTTCATTAAGTAATTTGTAGCTTATATTAATTCAGTTTTTCAGAAATTGATGCTTTAGATTCACCAAATCACCACATATTATTTTTTCCCTATTTAATTTTGTTTTGTGTTTTGTTTTTCAATGGATTTTAACATATGTTTTGTTTGGTTTTTCTCGGTCGCTTTTTGTTTTTGATTTTTCTAGTTTTTTTTTTATGTTTTAACATATGTTTTGTTTAGTTTTTCTCGATGTTTGCTAAAACTGGGCATCCAAAAAAACATGTCATGGGTAAAAGTATGATTGAAGGTAACCTGAACAAAAGTGACAAAGGGATTTCAAAAATTATTTTGTTGATTATTAATCATTCCGTTATTAAAGAAACAGTTTTGTTTTGTAATTTTTTGGTATATTAGGTGAGATGAATATATTTACAGGAGGTTGTTCTGAAAAGGGAAACAATGTAACCAAAACTCCTATATTGGAAAGTGACACACAAGGAAGACAAGGTTCATATATTATTTTGTAAATTTATTTATTTATTTATTTATTTTTGAGTGTATTTGTTTTTTTTTAATTAATACAAAATGTTTTCATTATATTTTAAACAACAGCTGATAAAAGTCGCAGTAAGAAAACAATTGGTATGGGTAAAACTGTTTTTGAAAGTAATCCATTAGGAAGGAACTATCAAAGCCGTCATGGAATGTCAACAAGATGTGAGGGTAATATGTTTTTATTATTGTGTAATTTGTATTTTTATTTAAATATTACTTTAGATACGTTTGAATTAATTTGGAATCCTGTATTGTTTGGTTATAAACGCTAGATGCTTCAATCAGCAATAAGACGTTACAACAACGTTCTTCATCTTCTGCAACATGTTCAACGGAAACCATCGCATCGCTGGTATGCCAATGGTAGAAAGCGACACACCTGGGAATCGATCTTTAAAATATGGAAAGGAGTTGGAAGGTATTGTCATTTTAATTGTGTTTGTTATGGTAACGGTTTAGCATGAATTATATAATTTCCCACTACCTAATAATGTGTAGGAAGAAACAGAAACTCAAAAATGAGTTTTGGTAACCAAACATCTTCTTTACGTCCCAAATCAAGTTATGGGAAAACCATAAGCACCATACATGATTTTAATTTCAAGTATCAAGGTAATAGTTCTAGAGTGAATAACTCTAATCTAGGGAGATCTGCATTTGGTGAAAGAAACATTCAAGGGAAAAGTTCCAATTTTCAAAGCAGTTCACGAGGTATATATATTGTTTATTACTATTAATAATAACAAGGTTTATAAATATATTTACCAACAAATGTATGTGTAAATGTTTACAGGAGTAAACATACATGAACAACAAATAACTCCTTTAGAAAATGTTGACCCCATGATTACTAGCATGGTAATAAAAGGGAGATATATATCTATTTGGCATTCTCACAAGTTGAATGAAGAACATGATCCATACAGTTTGGATTTTGTTTTGCAAGATGCAGAGGTAATTTGAATTTATAAGCGCATAATTTATACATATTGAAAAGTACTTATCATAGACTCTAACATTTGTAACCGTCTAAACAGTCCAATCGAATCCAAGTCTACATAAAAAAAGAGTTGATGTTTAAATTTGAACCACTTTTACAAGAGGGCCAATGTTATATCATCTCAAAATTTGGAGTACCGAAAATGGTGGTAGATTACCGTTGTTACCACACAATTACAAAATTTGTTTTACAAAGGACCGGTGACAGTGTGAGTCATTACAGACGATAATTATGTTGGTTTTATTAATGAACCATTCACACATATCTTGAATACAGATAATGAGTATCATGAACATGATTGTGTAGGTATGTATTGTTGCTATAAAATTTGTAATTTTATATTCAAAAGTTGATGTTTTAATCTTTCTCATTTACATTATTGTTGGCGACGCTAGCAGTAGCTATTGGAAAAATTGTAATGGTGGCCGGAAGATCCGCATGAGTGTTGTGATTGAAGATGCTCAGTATGTGTTATTCGTATTTATTTATACAAGATATTATATTAATGGTGTTGTTATAATTTAAATAAACACATATCTATTTCACTCCACACGTGTCTTTCAGATTGATTTGTACCTTTGGGATAAATGGGCATTATTATGGAATGATTTGCGAGAGAAACTTGATCAACTTGGACATATAGACTTTCTATTAGTGTTGGGGAAAGTCAAATATTGGGATAGTAAGTTTTTTTTATTTGTTTTTTAATTTAGCTATCCATAGCGCCATTAAAATAAGTATGTTTTTTCATTCATAAGGATTAAACTTACACATAACGCATATACGCCATCTATACATAACGCTTTATTTGGCATGAAGATTTTTATTAACAGGGATTTGCACGTTGGTTTCATTCCTAAAACGTGAATAATACAAGTTTATATAAATAAGTACGTAATTTATTTAATGTTAATACAATTCATACATACTACAACTACGAATGCCAAAGGGATATGACACCTAGGGAATTCAAGATTGAATCCTACTTGACCAGTCACCCATGTAGTTACACCAAATTCATGCAAGGATGTGTGAAAGATTGGTAGGCATGATTCGCAGATTGATCCCAGAATCAGAATTTTTACTTTGATTATTGATGTAGGTGTTTCCAACGAACGTGGCATTCTTTAAACATCAACAATGTTTATCTAACATTAATAACACAATCGATACATCTTTGTTGTTTATCGTGATTTACAACATACGATATGAGAGTGGTTGGACTTGTTGGTTGCAAAGTATGCAATACAAAAGTAACACCAATAACGGGTAAAGGAAGCTCCAGTTCAAAGAATAAGAATCAGTTATGACATTGCAGAACCCACAGAGCCACAGAGAAACATACGCAGTTGCATCCATGTACGAAATACACTGTGTTGAAATATATTGTTGACTCTGTAAGATGTTTTCAATTATCGTATTTTAAAAACAAAACAACTTATTCATTAATATGTGGGTTCAAAATCATTGTTCGAATATTTGATGAAAGTGGTCCGCACGTAATATTTTGACAAAATGTCCATAGTGATTGGGCTTTCAGCGTGGGAGATAATGGAAAAACAAGGCATGAATCTGAATGAATATTTTCCGAATGAGCTCAATGCAATAATAGGAAAACCGTATTTGTTCAAAATCAAATACACCGAATTTAACCACAACAATAACATGCATATATATCGAAGTGAGAAATCACGGAAGATCTGAGAAATAATCAATCACTTCAAAGATGTAGGATCGTAAATATTATTGTGTTTGATGATTCGGTGGTCTTGGATGATGGAAATACATGTTAGCCATTTAGAGAGAGAAAGTAAAGAGATGGGTGTTCTTGGTAGAGACTTGGTTTACAAAAGGAAAGGTTAGATTATCAAAAGCACCACCTTCCATGGATGGAAGGGGTATTTATAGTTACAATGAATACGTCCTCCTAACGGACTGTGGATCAGGCATACAGTGGGTAAAGACCCGTCCTTCCTCCACGGTGTTACACTACGCTAAACTACGCTACAAACTAACTAATAAACTACTAAATAACGTAAATTACGACACGTCAACATATGCTAGACCATAATTGGGGTGACCAACACTTTAACATGGAATTTTCTAATTCCTAACAATCTCCCCCTAAGGGAGGTCACCCCATGTTTTACATTACAAATCCTAGCATTCTATTTTGTCTTCGGTTCTGAGCTCGTAGACTTCAATTCTTCAATGTCCGCATTCTTTGTGCTTTTGTAGTGACTCTTCATAGTCTGATTATTTTGTACTTTCAGTGGAGGTCTTTGAACTGATCCACATCTTTGATGATCTTCGAGCTTTCTTTGAGATCATCAGCCACAGTAAATCTCTGGATCACCCTTTATTGTGTTGCCATCATGTGTTGTTGTGACTTTCGGACCGACATGCTCACACTTTCAGGATCATGACATCTTTCCATCAGAGTAGCAGAAGCTTTACTGGCTCATGATATTTGTAGCAGCGTAGCAGAATCATAGTATAAAAATATCAGAGCCAGGTTCTGTAGATATGCACAAGTCATGATTTCTTCAATTAAGTGTGGATCTTGTGAGCATGCGGCTTTGGATTGACTCCTCAATTCTGATCAGCTGCAACCGTCAAAATGTTCCTGCAAACAATAGTTAGCAACAAAACTCACGAAAGTGTCTTTGACCACTTTCGTTGAAATGAGGTATACGACCCACGGTTCCCCGTTGATCAGTACAAAATCTTTTGTGATCCTCAGGTATGATTCGAAGAATCTTGTTGAGGTTTCGCAGCTGCTCTAGCTGTTCTCAAACCGGAACGTCTCAAAGAGACAACACGGAGTGAGTGAACCAGCGAATTGAGATTCACTGATTGATGAAAATTGATTTGAAAACAATCGCGTATTGCTTAGAAGAGAGTTTTTAAAATACGACGAAGGTTTTATGAGAAAGATCAATTTTCAATCAAAAAAACTTTTTGTATTTGAAAAGAGTACATTCGATGTACTAGAAAAGAAGAGATTCACATCGACGGTTTTTCCATATTTTTCAATCAGAGATACTTTTGAATTTGAAAATGAATACACATTGATGTGCTAGAGAAAGAAGATTTACATCGAACGGTTTCCAAAATTATTGGTCAATTCATTTCTTGGACCAAGGTTGATTCACGAGTGAATCGCCCCATCGTTTCTATCCAGTTGTCACAAGCTTGATCTTTAGAAAATATCTCACATGTCACCCACCAAGAGCTTGTTTGATGTTGGCTCTAGAAGGATTTCCATCTTCATCGTGAATATTTATAATATCACTCGAATGTTCTGGCAAAATCACAAGGATAATGCGTAGGACTCTCAATATATACTTACTTTCCACATTGTGTGAAACAGCAAGTTTTCATTAATTTTGTGTCCTAATGAGACTTTGTGGATGATCTCTTGGCTCTAGACTCAATAGTGCACATTTGGTTCCTATGCCGGAGACTAGGGAGAGGGTCTCCTTCTTCAATATCAACAATCTCTAAGAGAAAGTCGATAGATTATGTAGGTTCCCCGTGAGAATGAAACAAGCCCTTTTAAGAGGAACTTGAGTAGCTTGGGAAGTTGTAGTGCAGTGCATCACTGGGTCCATGATGTCTTGTCTTCAATACCAGTGTTACCTTAGTAACCACCAGTAGCATATGTATTGAACCCGGTTTCTGCCCTAAGGTTGAATTATTGGAGGGCTATTTCTTTTCACCCTTTTCACATTTATTTCTTTTTCATTCTTCAACCCCTTCAGTGCTTACCGAGACTTCATAACTAGAACCTTGTTGGGTTTATTCCAGTACTAGCTCTGTCTCAGTCCGCACTCTTCCCATATCTCACTTTTCTCCTTTTTTCATCATACCTAAGGACTACACTATCTAGTGGATTGTCCCTGGGTAGATCCCTCCGGCTCTGGCAGGATCATGGGAACGATACCTAACCTAACCATCCTTATAACACCATGCATAAAGTAAATTGGTCGGTCTTTTGGTATATTTCTTTCCTTCTTAAACCAATTGAAAAATCATTTGGAAAATCAATCAAGGTACTTGTGATATAATATCAAAGCATTTTGTACCTTAATTGTTTTGATCATTTTATAAATGCTCCCCCTTAACATGTGCATATGATTTTGAAATTGTTTAGCACATGGAGCAAGTTCTTTTGAGATAATTCTTTGATCACAATTTCCTTAGAAAAAGCCATTTGATTTTCTTGGTAAATTCTCCCCCTCAATATGCGTATTGGATATTTGAAAATCATTTTGCACATGGAGGCAAGAGGTTTTTGAAGTACTTCCACGATTACACAAACCATTAAGAAACCATTAGAAAATCAATCAAGGTGCGTATGTTAAAACATAAAAGCATTTGTACCTTGATAGTTTATTTTCTTTTGAAATGCTCCCCTCAATATGTGCTTCGAGATTCAGCGTTTAGCTTTATATAGGATGTTGCATGCACAATTGAATCAAAACGATCACCTTTTATCAAATTTCATTATTAAATCACAAATTCTCCCTCGATCAAAAATATCAAATCCTTTGAGATTTTGGATCCCAAGTGATTTAAATAAGTTTAGAAAACATGGGAGAAAATGTGGCATTGTTTAAATACTCTTCTGGTTTTGGTTAAATCCTCCTTCAACATGTGCATTATGTATTTCAAAGTCGTTTGACACACGAAGGAAGGAGTGCTTTGAAACAATCACCGTTTAAAACCAATTTGAGATTTAAATCACGATCTCTCCCCCGATCAAAAATTTCAAACCAATTGAGATTTTGGATCCCGATTGATTTAAATCATTTAGAAAATTTTGGGGAAAGACGTAGCAACATTTTAATTTTGAAAAATGACTGATAAGGATCAATTTAAGACATTAAAGATTGTTAGTGTCAGGTATGATAATTTTTTAAGAGATCTTTAAGTAAAATAAAACAATTTCACAATCAAACAAGAACAGAAAAAATTTCATTTTGCAAGATCTTTAAGTTTTAAAGAAAATCATACCATGACATAACATTAAATCTTTAGATCACCACTTTGTTTTTGTACAAACCGGACTTTTATGAAGAAATATCGTTTGAAAATATTTTATTTTTAAATCACTTATGATTTGACAAAATAAAGTCCGGTTGATTTCAAAACTTTGAATCCTATTTATTTTCAAAACAACATTTTTCCATTTTCAAAAACAATATTTTCAAAATTGTTTTAAGAAAAATGGTATCATCCACAACTTTTCCTGCACAAGATACGTTAGTGGTTGAGCCGCATGTTGTTGGCACAGTAGGGCTTGGAAGAAAAAATCGTCTGCTGATGCAGTGAGACTTCTTACGTTGCATTTTAATGCCAACTGAGGTCAAATTAAGCTCCGTTTCTTCATTTGCCGATGAAGAAAACCATCTGCTGATGCAGTGAGACCTCTTACGTTGCATTTTTCCATGCCAATTCTCCATAGAAGTCCAGTTAAGCTCCGTTTCTTCATTTGTCAACCCAAGATAGTTACCCTTTCCTTTTGGCATCCAATCATCATCATTTGTGGGATTCGGATCGGGAACATTCTTATAACCAATATACCTGCATACGTTAGTGAACACACATACAGATATATGGTGGTCGACAACACCCAAACAGCAATCGACTAATAAAAGTCAATCCAACATAACAATCAGTTCATATAAGGTATGGGATTTATGTGTTTATCAAACTCTAATCATCTAATCCTAACAATCATATCCTAGGCACCTAGTCCTTCAACGTAGGTTAACATGTTTTACATTTAAGTATGTAGGATAATTAGATAATCTCGTTAGATGATATAGATTTGAAAACATTCTCCCCTCAATCAATGACTCATTTTTCTGAAAAGTTAAAAGCGCTGAAGTCATTGATTGAGTTTTCAATTTTTACGAAAACTCTGAAACTGATTGACTTAACAAGCAACTCATTTACCACCACTTTTGAAAACAACAAATATTTTTCTGAAGAATTTTAGACGGAAAAACATTTGCGTGGGAACAACAGATCCTTCGACACTTTCCCACATTATGTTTTTAGGATAAGTGCACGAATTTTGTGAAAATCGTTTAAAGTACTTTTCCTTTCTTTAAAAAGAGGTTGCTATGAAATAATAGCAAGCCATTTTTGAAGCAGCGGGTTCAGATCTGAAATAAGCTGTAAGCCATAATTTTAGACATGTTTTGAAATATTTACACCCCTGCTCGAACTTCATCTATGGACCGTGCCATTATTGAATGACATTTCTAAGACCATAGATGTTATCGATACCAGAAGACATGTCTTGAAAAAACATATTTTTGAATGTTCAAAAAATTTCGATTTTTATGGGTTTTGAAGGTTTTATATTTTTTCTATTTTCTTTTTGCTGGTTTATATTTTTTGTATTTTGGTTTTCAGATAAATATATACAAAGATAGAGAAGATGATATAGTTTAAGAAGATGATGATCGATGTACCGAAAAGGATATCGTGACCGGGGTGTAGAAGATAGAAATCGCCATCTCTTAACTTTCACCACCAAAGCTTCAAGGCTCGAATTAGAACATGATCTATGAGAAGAGGAGGGCAGCTTCCCCCGAAGATCCATTAGATGAGCAGATTCAAAGCCTATTTCAAGCTTGCCTTAGCCAGGTGCGAGCACACCATTATCATAAATCCCTTTGCTCCTTTTAAGACGATAGTCGAGATACTTCGTTCGGGGTTATATCATCAACAAGAAGAACAACAACGTATCATCCCACATTTGAATACCTCATCTCAAATTCCTTTTCCACTGAAGTGGCTTAATCCATTCCGAAGGTGTCAAGAGAACAATTCCCTAGTAGTTGAATTGATGTAGCGTCAGAATAGAGCTCAGGCATCCGAATACATCATGTAGGAAAACACACTCCCAATGTTTGTGGTAAACAATGGCTTTCTTTCCTGATGATCGTGTATGAAGCTCAAGAACCGAAACATATCCAAGAACTCTCCCGAATACATATCATGCCGGGAGAGAAAACACCTCCCATGTTTGTGAAACAATGGCTTTCTTCCCTGATGATCGTGTATGAGCTCAAGGACCAAGTACACACATTCCCCAAAGAGAACAACCGATAACATTGAAGAAGCAGGCCGAATCACTGATTATCTCTGCGGATGACAATCTCTACGGATGTCAACTCCGGAATAAGTGATTATATCTTTGAATCACTGATTAAGCCCTCAAGTGAGACAGTGGCGCCCCCAATACACAATTCTCTCCACTGATGATTGCGATAACATCGAGATCATCACACACTTGTGTACCTCTTATATCTTTAGAAACTTTCTCTAACATCACTTCCCCCACATAGTTGGATAAACACTAAGCGACATGAGTCAAACCGATTTCTCTGCGGTAATGACGTCTTCCCGGATATCTTCAATCACTTAGAAGTATTAAGTTCATCAAGTTTACTCGCCATGAGTCAAACCTTAAGTTTCTCTGCGGTAATAACATTTGTCTTCCTGGGATATCTTCAATTACTTAGAAGTATTAAGTTCATCAAGTTTACTTTCGTTTAGATCGTGTCTCCTTCCCCTTGCTGGTTTTGACACTTCAGAATCAGCAATCATATTATAAGCCCACATACTTGAAATCTTTTGAGAAGAGCACTATTAACACAAATATATCTGTGAGAATCAACTTGCTGAAGTAAGTGAGCAAGTCTAATTGGGGATTAAATCAAACATTTCACCCTCCCCCAATTAGTGCTCTCCCCTAAACTGACAATCTTTTTGATAAATGCCTTGAATAAGAAGAAGTCTTTAGATCGTTAAATGCAACTCGTCTTTATTCTTCTAACATGTAGCGAACCGTGTGGTATTTCTTCAAGATTGTCCAGTGGGGATAGATTCATCTCACCAATGCGTTCCAATTACCTTATATGTAGCAAATCTCCTTAACTAAAATCCTCCCAATCAAACAAACGAAAGATATTCATCAAAGAAATCAGCCCAACAACTAGAAGCACTTTGTCATTAAATCATATCAGCCCATGTGAAGATGTCAACCAACGGCTCATAGAAAACAAAACATGGAAGGACCGATAAGAAGAAGCTCGGTTCTTACATGAGTTAGGAGCCGTTTGACCATATATTCTTAAATATCAATCAACCATGTGAAAATTCAGACTTCTTCTCCCCTCAAGAATTTATGGAATGCCATTCTTGATTAAACAAAGTGATTATCATCCAAATGTATTCTATTCACACTCATCCCTGTTAATTAGCACATGATGCAGCCATCGTCATTATAGTTGAGCAAGTGGAATAAGAAAAACAATCAACAGTAGCCTGGTTCACTTGATGTTGGCATGGAAAAAGCAGGCATGTTAATGAGAATGGTCATAAATGAAGATTTCTCTTCTTGAGAAGATAAAGCGCCTTTGAAGCGTACACTTTTCTTTTCTTTGATGCGAGGCGATATTTGGTGAACCAAGCGTCATAAGAAAGATTTCTCTTCTTTTGAAGTAAAGCGCCTTGAGGCGTACACTTCTTTCTTTAGAGAACGAGGCATGAACTGTTGTGTTTGTAGTCATAATCTCTCTTTTCAAACTCTCTTGGCAAAACATGTAATCAATCCCATTATGTTGTAGGCTATTTGTTTGTGACAGCTGATGGAAAAACCCAATATGCCAATTTGACCCTGAAGTAAAATAACTTGAACTAAACTGCACAAATGTAACAAAGAGTGGTGCCGAGACTTTATCCTCCATTGAATCTCTAAGTACTCTATACTCTTCATCCAACCAACCATCAAGTATAAGGCGTACATCACCTCTTGAAAATCCACAATTGAATGTGACACTGAGCACTAAAACGTAACTCCTTAAAGTGATAGTTATTTTGTGGTGGTATGAGCCCAATTCCCCAAAGTGGTAAAAGAAAGGAAAAAGACTCTAAAAAATAACTAGATTTCCAAGTCTTCGTTTTTGGAAAAAGCTCGAACAAGGATCTCGAAGAATCTTCATCCAACCATCCCCGATACCTTCAGATACTAAGTACACTTTCTCGTGATATTTCACTTCAACCTCAAATAAATAATTGTGAATTAACCCCGTTGTCACATCTTCTGGTTAAAAGCTCAAACCTAGCCTCCTTTGACGTTTTAAGTGAACTATGATAATGGTTTTCATCCCGACCATGATTAAAAGCACATAACCCCGTAAAACCATGTAATAACCAAACTGCCATGACGAATAATCAAACACACCCAATTCATGAAGTACACCCTTTTATCCCTTCTTCGAAGAAGAAACCGTAGCACCAGCATCAGATAAGAACCAAAATCACACTTTCTCTTCTCCAAGATGGTTCCATCATTACGGGATTTTACAACTCTATGGTTTAAACCGAGAAATAGTTTCTTTCGCGGGATTTTACAAAACCAAGAATAAACCGTAAGATAGATCCGGAGATGCACTTTACTATTACCAGGATGTTTCCATTGTCACTGGATTTTACAAATCTATTATTTAAACCGAGAAATAGTTTCTTTTGCGGGATTTTACAAAATCAAGACTAAACCGTAAACAATGTCAGGTTGAATGTGTTATGGCAGTATTGGTTTTGGTGAATATCTGTTTTTAGGGGAACATGCAGCGGTTCTTCAATGGTTCATAATCCATCATCAACGACATAATCAACAATTATTTTACTCATGCCAGACAAGCACAAACACAAGTCGTAGTATATACTAACACGGAGGTTGACCGTAACACATCAAAGTACGCGTTTTATCCATGATGGTTCTGAACTTTGAACATCATAACGTGTACGACCATTTGCCTGAAGTTGCGTAAGCCGTATTTGAAAAATCTGACTGACGCTGAATATTCTTGAAAGTTTTGCTAGACTGTGAATATTATTGGCGTTACGTAAAAGTCGAATATCCCAAGAATTGTAAGCTTGAACACTCCTTTGATTCACCGGCTAATAATAATGACCACATATGGAGATAACGTCACTTCAATTTTGCATCAATAATACCATACAAACTCCCATGATCATTTCATTTTGGCTCAAGCCGTGAATTTCATATCCCGTTGAAATTTTAATCCGACAAAGTATCCATTGCCTATGCAAAACTATGTACCTAAATTTTTTGAGAATAAAATTGGATAACACATTTTTATTCGTATATCCGTTATCGAATCGTCGTTTGATCAATCAAGTAAACACAACTCGTTCAGATGTTAAAGTGAGGCCACGATCCAATTCAAAGGCCCATTTGATAAATTGACCATTCAGCCCAAATTAAGATAAAAATATACGATCCATGAAATACGGATCCATTTGACAAAACCAAACAGGTTATAAAACAATACCTAAATCTTAGGACATTACATAACCCTACTTCACACTAATAATATTATCCGCCCCCCTCCTCAACCTCTTCCTCTCAAGCGGCCTTCATCAACAACAAAGCGAATCTTAGTCAAATCTCATATCATCAAGCGTAATGAAAGCGGCAACTAACCCCTTTCTTGCTGCTCTTGTTAAACCGATCATCAAACAATATCGTTTGATTAAGACACCGAACAAAGATTAAGATGGCTTCAAGATCTTTATGAAAGGTCTCGGGTAGGTTTATTATTTGCTCGATTTGTATTGAGAACAGAATAAAGGCTAAGACAAAGGTCTTGGTATTTCTTTGATATATTCGAATATTAATTGAAGCTTGGCTTCGAAAAGTGATTAATGATGATATTGTGTTAGGAATTCGATAATTCCTGTATTGAAGAGTCGGTCACCCCAACTGCTATCTAACACAAGTTAGCTCGTAGATTGGTCATTTTGTCCCGTTTTTATGTAGTTAGTTAGTAGCGTAAAATAGTTTAGTGTAACTCCGTGGAGGAAGGTCGGGTCTTTACCCACTGTATCCCTAATCCACAGGCCGTCAGGAGTTAGTTTAGTTTTACCTATAAATACCCTCTACCTTGCATAGGTAGAGGGTTGGATGTTCTTTGGTAATCTAATATTCCACAAGTTTCTCTCACTAGAATGTCCCACTCTTTCTCTCTCTAAAACCATCTATGTGCTTATTGTGTTAATGATGTGTATGTGAAAGTTAACATCTTACAATTGGTATCAAGAGCCATGGTTAGATCATATCTTACACATCTTTGGATTTCTAGTGGTTTTAGGTGGTTTTGAGTTTGAAAAAGTTTAGTGGTTTTTGCATCATTTGATTGATTTCTAGTGTTAAAGTTTTGATTTTGGTTGTACTTTTATGTTTAGAATCATCAAAAGTGTTTAGGTTTTCATTTGGTAAGCTTGAATCATCTTGGTTGGGTTGTTTTGAAAAGTGATGTTTATATGTTTTTTCAAGCTAGCGACTTAGCTCACGGAATATATTCTTGGTAGCGACTTACTTCACATTTTTAGCGACTTACAGTGTTGGAACTAGCGAGTTAGATCTAGCGAGTTAAAGTACAAGTAGTGGACACTCCACTACGGTAGCGACTTTTGGTAGCGACTTGGTCTGTAGCGAGTTGCTCTTTAGCGACTTGCATTGTTGGCGACATGAGTAGCGAATTACTTTGCGAATTTTGTTAGCGACTTGAGTGTTAGCGAGTTACCACTTAGCGACTTACATCTGGCTAGCGACTTAGCGGTGGTGGTGGAAATTTGTGACTTGGTGTAGTATTTTCTAGCGACTTGGGATTAGTACTATTTAGTTGGTAGCGAATTGATTCTAAATTCTCTAGAGACTTGGGGAGTAATTCTTAATAACACAATGTCAGTCATCACGGATTCTTTAATCACCAAAGTACTTGCTCTCTATGACACAGCACAGAATAGTGAAACAGAATGCCCATCTGAAGGCCTCACACTTAATAACTCAGTATCGATCAATCAGAACAACTCAAATAAGTCATTCTTAATATCATCAGATGATACTAAGAGTGTGGAATGCACCAGTGAGCCGTTTCAACAACTCTGTCAGCTTCTCAAATTACTCTTATCAACAACCATGGATCGAACAAGTTGTGCCATCCTTCGTCAGGATTTTCCCACTTTAACAAGAGCTGTTTTACTTAACCTAGAACGACTGAGGATTCAAATTACCAAAGAAAAGCTCTCAACTGATGATTCTCATGCTGCTCTCCAAACCATCTTCAACCAATTTCAGCCACTTATCCGGGAAGAATACTCCTCAGATTTTGATAATACCATGACTGGAATGTCTTTCAAGAAGCACACGGGAATGGAAATTCATGAGTTCAGAAACTCATTTATTCAACTCATGAGTAATATGGAAACATACATCGAGGAAGCTGCAAAAGAGAATAATGAAGGAATTAAATGAGTGTCAAGAGTGTCCATGGAATGATGGTGTCATGCTTCATTCAGTTGAACCAGCAGAAGACGATTGCAGAATCTCAGTTGAGATGGAAAGGATGAAGAAAACAACACGATCTCAAATTCTCAGTCAGAAAAGGTATCAATCAACAAGGTACACTTATCGATCACTAATTCTCACAAAAAGGTACATGACTCTTACCCTGAACATAACAATGTGGAATCAATCTTTGTTTTGTCTGAATCTAATGCAAGTAACATGATTGAAAAAAGGGTATATGATGAGCTTTCAAACAAATTTTCAATTCTTGAAAAACACTGTATCTCTTTGCAAATTGAAATACAACATAAGAATGAAATGTTTTCTGCAAAAAAACAGTGTAATATCTGGAACTTCGAATTTAGAGAATTTTTGAAATTAATCATTAAAATCCCAGATTCAGGACAAAGATTCGACCATAAGAAATCAAATCACTTCTTTGAAGCCCAGAAATATAGCTGTCATGATGAGTGATACACTAGAATCTAGGAATTCTGAACTAGCTCTATGTGTGTCCAACCTTCTAAGAGAAAATGAGCATTTAAGAAAGAACCTTGAGGATACAAACTCTAAGCTAGTCAATCAATCCAATTTCTTGATGAAAGATATTGATGACCTCAAAGCACAAATTCAGGATAAGAGCTTCAATATTGTTGCCCTAAAAATGAGCTCGAAAGTATGTTGGAAATAGGATGAACACTAAGTTTGCAAAACCTTCAACTTTGGGAAAGTCAACGGTTCAGAACCACTTGAAACGAACAGTTATTAAACAACCTAATGCCTTTAGGTCTGAAAGAGCTAAACCATTGAAATCTAAGCCTACATCCCAAGTTGATAACAAGTCTGTTTTGTCAAAACCAGTCACTTCATTGCCTAGTTCAGATACGATGAATTCCAAGCATAGGACTAATGAACATCACCCACAAATCAAAAATGCTATAAGCTTAACTAGGTATCATGCAAAACATAGTCTGACAAATCAATCCCCTAAGAAATTCTCTGATCACAAAAAGACAAATAGTCAAAACAAGGGTGTACACTCACTTAGTTCATCTCACTGTGGCTTCAAATGGATTCCCACTGGCAGATTATTTAAGTATACAGGACTTAAACGAACTTACATTCCTAAATCACGCCTCATGTGGATTCCCACAGGTAAACTTTTCAAGAATGTAGCCTAATAGTCCCCATTAATGATACTTCTGGATTATACTGTGTTGCATCTAAATGTGAGACTAAACATGTCACTAACCCTTCTATGTACAAGTCTACATGTGCTTCACATACAATGTGCTCTCAGTCTTTTTCAGGTACAATGCTCAACTCAATCAAGAACTTCATGACTTGGTTCCCCTCAGATATGAACATAGCTCATTCAGGAGCTATAGCTTGCCAGAGTTGATGTACTTCTTACTTTGACTCCTATTCATTTTGAATCTGGACTCGTCCTTCCATGTCTTTGTTTAAATCAAGTTTCTATAAAAATTAAAAAAAAAAAAAAAAAATTTTTTTTTGTAAATATTATCATTAATTTAAAAAAAAAATATATATATATATATATTTAAATATTTTATCATTTTATCATTTTTCTCAATCTAATAATGAATATACTCCTTGTCATCGATAACATCTACGGTCCTAGAAATGTCATTCAATAATGGCACGGGATCATAGATGAAGTTCGAACAAAAGATATATTCTTAGTGGTTTAATGGGTTTGGTTAATATCAATCAATGTTCTTTGACATTAATTGAGGGATTCGTTTTATATACCATTGACTTCTGTCTTTGGTTATGATGCTTGTTTATTTGTATGATGTGGTGGTTTCCTGCTTGTGTGACTAACTGGTTATACTTTTAAAATATGTGCGGTAGGGGTTTCTCCTGTTATAAGCTGTGATGGTATGTTGCTCAAGAGATCACTATCTGCCTATGTGTTGAAATATTGAATTGGTATACCTAAGTATTTACCCTATAGTGAGTCATGATGATCAGTGTGATTGTCTATTTGCTAGAGGCTTAGTCTATAATCTGTGTTTGCATCTTACCACTCGTTCATCAATACCATAGGGAACAAAGTTGCCATATAAGTGAAAGTTATGCTGCACTAGCGACTTACCTTACCTCACGTTAAAACCACAAGGACCAATTGTGTCATAACATCATAGTTACTTGGTATACCCCTAGCGTATTACCCTATAGCGAGTTACCATTCTTTTCATAAAGTTTTTTTTCTCTCTCTTTCTTCTCATTTTATCGACCGCAAAAGGTTTGACTCGATTCCCCTATCTTTGTTCTCTTAAGTTTTGTGTCTAGTGTCTAACTTATCTTCATATCCAGATTCTCTCGTTCTCGTGTGGTGTGATTTCTTGACTCTCTAGGTTCGATTTTCTATGAAAAAATATAAAAAATAATATGTTTGTTGCTTATATAATGATTGAAAGGGTTCAAAATGCTTGGAATATATTGTTTCGAATATAGTGTTTGGAATACATTGATGTATGATTAAGTGGATTGGGTGATGGGATGATGTTAGAAGTGTTCTTGGTGGCGAGTTAAATTGTTCTTGGTAGCGACTTAGTATGAATGTTCTTCATGGCGAGTTAGTGTTCTACTTAGCGACTACGTCTCTGTAGCGAATAAGTTCACTAAATTCCAACGACTTGGTTAGCGAGTTAGTAGTTAGCGACTTGTATTTACAAGTTAGCGAATTAGTTACCTAGCGACTTAGTTAGCTTTAACTTTGTAGCGACTTGGCGGATTCTTTGTTCAGGCGAGCTGGCGCTTGTGTGCTATACTATTAGCAGCGTGTTTGTGACTCTAGATGACGACTTGTCTTTACAAGTTTGCAACATGGTTTATTTTCATGTTTAGGGTCAAGGGATTATTAAATGTTCAAAGTTTTTTGCTTAAGATGATCTCACTATCACAACTCTTAGGATCTCCTAATTCGACTTGCTGAATCAACATACTCTATGGCTGTTATGACACCTGTTTTAGGCAAAAGGTACTTGGCTTCTCTCACGACTGCCAAATGTTACTTTTTGCCTCATACATATGTGTTATATCACTTTTACATGTGTATCTTGGCTCATGTCATGATCACTTTGAAATGCACTCTTTTGCCCTTTATATCCCTTATAAGCTTGTCATGAATCATTTATCTTTATGATTGTACTTCATTGATATATCCAAATTATGTATGTTATCATATTGTTGAATGTTGTTATATAGTAGCAATCTTTGCCACTCTATCTTTTTCCATATGTGTTGGGAACATCTTCGTGTTTACTACTTCTATGTCATAAGGGTGCTCTCAATGCTGTCTCACTTTACATGTATCATCTAACCTGTTCCCATTCTTTGTTGATGGTATGATTACTCAGATCATCAATGGCAAGTTCAATCCCAGAAATGAGCGCGACCCCTTCGGCATCATCAAAAGTTCTTTCAGACGAAGAAATCCTTCCCAGGAGTCAATGGGCTGTTATCGGAAAAAGCAACTGTTATGTGGACCTTCAAAGGCTTCAACAAAATCCGATTCTCAAAGTTTCTATTGACATCCTCACAAACACAAACTTCTTCGGACATTACAAGCAATGCTCAATCCCGACCATTTACATTCAACAATTCTGGAACACCGTTCAATGGAACAAAATCACTGCAGTACTCTTGCAACTGGATAATAGGGAGTTCACAATTGATTCTAATTCTGAGAAGTCTTGGAATCACACCATGTAACCGGTTCTTTCTGAATCTCCACCTGGTGCTGACGATCTGATTGTATTTCTAATTGGGTTGGGTTATCAGAAGAGTATTTCAAGAGCATCTGACATCGTCACCGGTCACATGTATCAACCTTGGAGAGCTATTACAACCATTCTGAACTTATGCTTATCTGGGAAAACTTCAGGGTTCGATAAAGTGAGAATACCTATCTTGCAAATCCTATGGGGAATCGTTAATAGGGTTGATGTGAATGTCTCTGATCGTATTTGGGAAGAATTCTCATTATCAATGAACATTTCATATCTGATAGAACCTTTTTCCTGAACAATGCTCAAGGTCGAAAGAAACAGAACAAGCTTGTAATTCCCAGCATCAGATTCTCTAAGCTTGTTATCCAGTACTTACAACAAACTCATAAATTCACTCCTAGGTCTGAATCAACTTTACACAAAGCAGAAGATGAATTTGTTTTAGGAAACCTGAAATATGTTCCTAGAGGTACGGATAAAGAAGTATTTGGATTGCCAATTCATGATCGTCTTCTCACAGAAGATATCAAGAAGAAGGACTACTTCAAGCAATACATGAAAAGAGCAACCAAACTCTCTGCTGATGTCACACCCTCTCCTTTACAACCAAATGCTTCCGTGACCAAGTCAGCCTCACAAGCATCCTATGCCTCTCTTCCTAAAAGAGACTTGAAAGGTCTCCACAGTCGACCGTATCCAAGCGAAGTAAAAGAGAAAAGAATGTGGAAAAGGAGATTGGTGAGAAAACTAAGATTCCAAGGAGTGTTATCAGGCTAACTGATGAAGACGATGCTAATCTGCAACTTGGAATTCAGCAAAGTCTAGAAAGTCAGAATGCTAAAGCTCCAGTAGGTGGAGTTGTGTTAAGAGAACCCGCTCAACTACCTCGACAACCAACCCCAATAACACATGACAAGGGTAAAGGGATAGCAAGTGTTGAAACTGACAAAACTGCTCACATGCTCTTAACTATCTCATCATCTCCATCAAGCACCACAAATCATTATGAGCTGAAGAGAAGAACAGAATCATCACATGCTAAGGAACTATCTGGAGTGGTCAAGGTTCCTGAAACGTTTAAGGAATCTCTTACACTTGGAGAGACTCAATCACGGGGACACTTGGGTTGGGACTTGGAGAGAGATCTGATGAGACCTTGAAGATGGATGAACCAAATCTGTCCACTAACTCTCTATCCTCACTTAAGAATCTTGATGAAGATTTCTCTTTTGGCGATCAATTCATTAATGACAAAACTTTAGATTCTGCTCAATCCATGTACACTGTCAGCATCCAGCAAGACACTTCGACCATTCCTCCAATGTCAGCATCTTCACTAGCAACTGCACTTCCACCTTCCTTACCAACTCAATCATCTGTACAGACACCACCAACATCGTCGCCAATTCCTGATCCTGTCATTATGGTTGCTGATGTGGATGCTCCACCGGCTTCAAATCCACAGATTCTCAACTCTGATCAACTACTGGATAAAGCCATTAAAAGGATAGAAGCTCTGGAAAGGCAACTTCCTAAATCTGTTGAATCTCTGGTGGATCGAGTCTATAGATTGGAGCACCTCAACTTCAATGAAGCTGTTACTGCCGCTATTGAAGGAGAAGTCAAGGATGCTGTGGAATGGGCTATGGAGGCTCCACTTCTTAGACGTTTCAAGGACCTCCCCATCTCCGATATGAGAGCAGCTCTGTGTGAAAGGATGTATGAGGCTGAAGAGGACAAACATGGGGTTCACAATAAACTCTTTGAAGCTCTTGAAGAATCTATTAAGTTCGATAATTATGAGCAGTTTAAGGTTGACATCGGGGAAAAAGAAGCTAAAAAGAAGGGACAGTTGTGATGGAAGCATTGATGAAGGATTGCAAAGATCGCGAAGATCCTCCACCAACGGGAGGCGCTGGAACATCTGGAGCTGGTAATCCTTCTTCAACAACCAATTCACCTCCATCACAGCCACCATCATCTCCTCCAAAACCGTCCAATCAATCAGACTCTACAAACAAGCAGTACTCGGAAGAAGAAATCTGGCTGGACGATTGATTCAAGGTTCACCTCCACATCCACTTCTATTCCTGATGATCAAGTGGTTCACGAAGAGTCTCAAGTCATGGCTGACTCAGAACCAGATGAAGATGATGCATCAACAAAGCATATTCCTAAGCCCTCAGAAGACTGGTTTGATTCTTACATGGCTGGGAATCGCACTACCACATCCAGAGTCGCTCCTTCAAAAGACACAATTCAAAGCTGCATTGTGGAAGATAGACCTCCTTCTCCAGAACCCACATGGACCATTCCAGAGTCTGACTCTATAATTCCTGACAACAATTGGGCATCAGTTATCACCAATAATTACGTAACTCCAGCTGAAGAATCTCTTCTACACTACACTGGTGATATGGGAAGTGTCATTAGATGGTTTTGTGAACGAAAGAGCATCATCCCATAACACCAAGAGATCTTGAAGGTCAAGCTTACGAAATTGTCAAAGTCTTCCACTCTGATGCAAATCATCTTCAATATCAGATGGAAGAATGCCATAGGATGCTAAATGACCAAGGTGATCAAATCATCGCTTCAATGTCAACAAATCTCTTCCTCTTGGTGGTGAACCTGGTCAGAAGACTATTCAGGCAAAATTCTTCTTCAATCACGACTTGGACTTTCTGTGTGCTCGCTCTGAGGAAAGAAGACCTGCTCTATCAATATCAAAGATGAAGGCTGCAACCTACTCTGATCAGGGGCTTGAGCAGATGGTTCCTGATCAATTCTGGGAAGAACAAAAGTATGATATTGAGCTTCTTATGGTATTTCACGGTGGTTCAAAAGAAGAAGTTCTACATAGAAAGACATGGTGCTGATAAAAGACGCAATAATGTCAGATCAAAGCTGCAAATCTTAAGCGTTGTTAGTGTAGAGATCTTCCCGATCTATGGATATGAGTACTTGAAGAAGATTGTCCTTAAAAGAGCTGACCTCAAAGTGTATACCATTGAAGAGAACGACTTCAAACATCTTCTGCCAAATGATTTCGAAGATCTATATCTCTTAAATCTTCAAGACACCTGGCACCCATGCGTGAGAAAAAGGCCCTCTCTGCAGCTGTCACTCTTTGGATCAGGGGCCTAGTCATTCGGAAACGAGTTGAGGACTTTCAGCTTGGCATTGAAAGCTACCAAACCAGGGTCAACCTCACAAGTCCTCAATGGAATGCAGCTGGGCATGAATATCATCGAGAATACAAAGTTCTTGACACCCCTAGAGCCGTCATCTTCACCGACAGATATGGATCGCGTATGCTTATGCGTCTATGTGAACTCTACAAGTTTAGTGATGGTACGCTCAAAATGATCGAAGAAGAGCTTGACTCCATAGTGAAAGAAGCCAAACTTGATATGAAATCTTGGATTAAAACCATTTTTTGGATGAGGATGTGAAGAGATGTGAACATTTCATTGCTGCAATCAGACGAAGACTCAAGACCAGAAGGATCTTCCGCAGCCTTGAAAGTTTTGTTGGTGGAAGGCTCCGTGATGGTCACTACAAACTTCTTCAGAGAACTGAATGAAGACTTCTTCAGGATACCGTTTATGTTTTTTTTTCTTCACTCTGTGTAATATGTGGTGTAATAAATATGAACAACTGTAATACATGTAATAGTGCTAGGATTTGTACTATGGTTTCCCCTTTTGAAAAGGGGAAACATCTGTGTTGTCCATTTTCTTTAACATATAAAATCGGACACATTTTTCTCCTACAAATATTTTACCTCATACGTATTTAAATCACTTGAGATCCAAAATCTCAAAGGATTTAAGATTTTTGATCGGGGGAGAAAATGTGATATAAATATGAAAGATGGTAAAAGATAAGATGACCAATTTTTGTGCAAACTTCTCTCTTATATGTGCTAAACAATTTTTTGAATCTCGAAGCATATATTAAGGGGGAGAACTCTCTTTGCAAATTCATGTCATCAGGGTACACTACACTTTAAATATTTTTTAAAAGTACCTTGATCACATGGCTTTTAATCCTTGGATAATAAAGGGTTCCCTCTAGTATGTGTAAAACTCTTTTCTAATTCGGGCACATATTGAGGAGCAAATTCATGGAAACCTCATCCTTCCCGGAAATGCTTTATCTACTTGATTTGATCAAGGAAGTGATGGTGATATTTTTTAGAAAATGGTAAACAAAGAAGTTAATTTCTTCCTCTTGCCTCCGTGTGCAAAACAATTTCAAACATTTGATGCACATGTTGAGGGGGAGCACTTATTCTAAAAATATCAAAAACAATTCAGGTACAAAATGTTTTGATAATATATCACAAGTATCTGGATTGATTTTTCAAATGGTTTTCAATTGGTTCCTATGGCAGATGAACAATACCAAAAGACCGACCAACTTTACTTTATGTACGGTGATATAAGGGCGATAAGGTTAGGTATGTGTTCCCATGATCCGCCAGAACCGGAGGGATCTACCAGGGACTATCCACTAGTTAGTGTAGAGTTCTTAGGTATGATGATAAAAGGAGAAAAATGATATATGGGAAGAGTGCGCTAAATGCTTTGGAATAAACCCAACAAGGTTCTTGATATGAAGTCTCGGTAAGCACTGAAGGGGTTGAAGAATTAAAAAGAATTGAATGAGAAAAGGGTGAAAACAAATAGCCCTCCATTTATTCAACCTTAGGGCAGAAACCGGGTTCAATTCATATGCTACTGATGGTAACATCGGTATTGAAGACAAAACGTCATGGACCCAGTGACGCACTGCACTTCAACTTTCCAAACCACTCAAGTTCCTCTTAAAAGGACTTGTTTCATTCTCACGGGAACCGACATTATCTATCGACTTTCTCTTAGAGATTGTTGATATTGAAGAAGGAGACCCTCTCCCTAGTCTCCGGCACAGGAATCAAATATGCACAAATTGAGTCTAGAGCCACGAGATCATCAATAAATCTCATTAGGACACTTTCAATGAAGACTCTCTGTTTCACACAATGTGGAAAGAGAGATTATATCTTGAGTCCTACGCATTATCCTTGTGGTATTGCCAGAACATCTGAGTGATGTGTTTACATATTCACTGTGAAGATGGAAAGCCTTCTGGAGCCAACATCTAACAAGCTCCTGGTAGGTGGCATGTGAGATCTATTATACAGATCAACCATGTGACAACTGAACAAAAACAATGGGGCGATTCAATCTTTTGAATCAATCCTGGTTCAGGTTATGGATTGACGGATACCTTTGAAAAACCGGTCTTTGTGCTTTAAAACTCTTTTCATTAGCACGTCGACCGTGTACTAATTTTTCAAATCCAAAGGTGTTTTATGATTGATAATTGATTTTCATTAAAACCTTCGCTGTATTGCAAAAACAATTTCTATTGAGCAATACTCGATTGTTTTTCAAATATCTTTTCATCAATCAGTGGACTCAAATTCGCTGGTTCACTCACTCCGTGTTGTCTTCTTTGAGATTTTCCGGTTTGAGAACGCTAGAGCGTGCGAAACCCTGTCAAGGAAATTCTTCGGAATTATACGATCACAGCGTACTTGTACTGATCAACGGGGAACCGTGGGCCGTGTACCTCAATTCAACGAAAGTGATCAAAGACACTTTCGTGCGATTTATTTGCTAACTGTTGTATGCGGAGTGCGCCGACGTTTGCAGCTGTTCAGAATGAAGCGGTCAATCCATAGCCGCATGCTCACTTAACACATTCATCTCAAAAGAAATCATGATTAGTGCATCAATGACTCTGATATTTTCACTCCATGCTTCTGCTACGCTGCTGCCAATATCATGAATCAATTAAAGCTTCCGCTACTCTGATGAGAAGATTTCATGATCCAGAATGTGAGCATGTCGGTCCCAATGTCACAAATTCACAGTATACCAACACCACTAAGGATGTGTCAGAGATTCTTGATAAGCTGATGATCTCAAAAGCTGGTTCATATTTACTATCACGTGAATCAGAAATGGACCTCCAATTTAAAGTACAAATCTTTGCTGACTTTGAAGTTGCACCACCTATGCACCAAGTTTACGATGTTGATGTATGAAAGTCTACGAGCTCAAGAACCAAGTCAAGAAATGTTATGGTCTGTCATGTAAATCATGGGGTGACCTCCCTTAGGGGGAGATTGTTAGGAATTCGATAATTCCTGTATTGAAGAGTCGGTCACCCCAACTACTATCTAACACAAGTTAGCTCGTAGATTGGTCATTTGTCCCGTTTTTATGTAGTTAGTTAGTAGCGTAAAATAGTTTAGTGCAACTCCGTGGAGGAAGGTCGGGTCTTTACCCACTGTATCCCTGATCCACAGGCCGTCAGGAGGTCGTTTAGTTTGTTACCTATAAATACCCTCTACCTTGCATAGGTAGAGGGTTGGATGTTCTTTGGTAATCTAATATTCTACAAGTTTCTCTCACTAGAATGTCCCACTCTTTCTCTCTCTAAAACCATCTATGTGCTCATTGTGTTAATGTTATGATGTGTAAGTGAAAAGTTATATCTTACAAAAGTTTGTAATATTAGTGTAGGTAGTCCTTACTCAGTTGCAGATACTTCGATCCTTCACTACATGGACTGGCTTAAAGTATGGATTACAAATGGATTGATATCTCATAACTCCTGGGTTCAAGTAACTCAATCTTGATATTCATTTGGCTATGGCGTCTATTCACATTAGTTGGGCCTCGTGCTTCATCATTATGGCGTCTGCAGATAACACTTCAGGCCCCATTCCTCAAAGAAAAGAAAGTTGTGCGCTTGATTACTTTATCTTCAAAGAAGAGAAATCTTCATGTGTATGACCATTCTCATCGACATTCTTCATCAACCAGCTTCATGTTTTTCCACGCTCTTTCAACCCTCAAGTGGATCTACATTCATTGGTGTATATTCTTATTCACTTGTTCAAATCAAAAATGGCAACTTCGGATGAAATTTTTTGAGGGGAGAAAGTGCATATACTACATGTTGATGGATGCTTGAATTATGGTCATATGACTCTCCTCCAACGCCTAATGCTTCACTTACTAAGGATAGCGGGATTCATTGTTTGGGATTCATTGTTTCAAGATATGTTTGATGAGTACTTCCAACCTCCAACGAATGTTGATCATCTAGTTTCAGAAGCTCATGCTCCGGTTCCTTGACTCAACCGGTTCACCATCTAAGAGTACTTCTCGGAATCCTCAAGAAAAATTACCTCGGTTATTTCACAGGCGTTGATAATGACTATCATGATATTGTAGATGCATTATTGAATAATGATCCGCTCTTTGGTATTCCTTTGCCAAATCTTCACAGATTATTGCTCCTCTCATTGTGCATAAATCAACCACATGAACATTAAGGAAAATGACTTCCTCATCCGCTTGAAGACATTATTGGTGAATCTTCCATATCAGTCTCTACATGTATATCTTTAGGAAGAATGCATTAATGTTGAGGAATCATTTGTTCCGGTTCATTCAGTGGGTCAATGTACATCCGATTGTATGTTTATTCACATGATGGACATTTGACACAAGTTGATTACTTCGGAGT
>OU343217.1:209327043-209509598 GCA_910596185.1 Chrysanthemum makinoi | reverse complement strand
AACATTCTTATAACCAATATACCGCATAATGCTAGTGAACACACACATGCATATATGGTGGTCGCATAACACCCAAACAAAGAATCGACTAATTAAAAGTCAATCCAACATATCAATCAGATCATATAAGGTATGGGATTTATGTGTTAATCAAACTCCAGTCATCTAATCCTAACAATCATATCCTGGGCACCTAGTCCTTCAACGTAGGTTAACATGTTTTACATTTAAGTATATAGGATAATTAGATAATCTCGTTAGATGATATAGATTTGAAAACATTTTCCCCCTCAATCAATGACTTATTTTTAAAAGTTAAAAGCTGAAGTCATTGATTGAGTTTTCAATTTTTACTAAAACTCAAACGATTGATTTTCGAAAGCAACTCATTTACCATAATTTTTGAAAACAACAAATATTTTTCTGAAGAATTTTAGACGGAAAAACATTTGTGTAGGAACAGCAGTCCTTCGACATACTTTCCACATTATGTTTTTAGGATAAGTGCATTTAATTTTGTGAAAATCGCTTAAGAGTAGCACTTTCCTTTCTTTAAAAAGAGCTGTTGCTATCCGAAATAATAGCAAGCCATATTTGAAGCTGGTTACGTCTGAAATAACCGTAAGCCATAATTTGTAGACATGTTTTGAAAAAGAATATTTACACCCCCGCCAACTTCATCTATGGACCGTGCCATTATTGAATGACATTTCTAAGACGCAGATGTTATCGATCCGATAAGTACATATGTCTTGAGAAAACATATTTTTGGAATGTTTCAAAAAATTTCTGATTTTTATGGGTTTTTGAAGGTTTTATATTTTTCTATTTTCTTTTGCTGGTTTTATATTTTTGTATTTTGGTTTTTCAGATAAATATATACAAAGATAGAGTAGATGATATAGTTTAAGAAAGATGATGATACGAGTACCGAGATAAGGATATCGAAATCCTCGCTAGAAGATAGAAATCGCCATCTCTTAAACTTTCACCAAAGCTTCCAAGGCTCCGAATTAGAACATGATCCTATGAGAAAGAGAGACTTTGGCGAGCTTCCCCCAAACCAAGATCCATTAGATGAGCGATTCAAAGCCCTATTTCAAGCTTGCCTTAGCCAGTACGTGAGAAGCACACCATTATCATAAATCCTCGCTGTCCTTTTAAGAACGATAGTCGATACTGCTCGGGTTATATCATCAACAAGAAGAACAACAACGTATCATCCCACATTTGAAATATCTCAAATTCCTTCCATCAAGTCAAGCAATCCATTCGAAGGTGTCAAGAGAACAATTCCCCCTAGTAGTTGAATTGATGTAGCCCGTCTCTTAGAATAGAGCTCAAGAATCCGAATCACACATCATGCTCTGAAAGAAAACACCTCCCCAATGTTTGTGGTAAACAATGGCTTTTCCCCGATGATCGCGGTATGAAGCTCAAGAACCCAAGTACACCAATATCCAAGAACTCTCCCGAATACATATCATGCCCGGAGAGAAAACACCTCCCCAATGTTTGTGGTAAACAATGGCTTTCTTCCCCTGAGATCGTGTATGAAGCTCAAGGACCTAAAGTACACACATTCCCCAAAGAGAGAACAACCGATAACATTGAAGAAGCGAGCCGATCACCGATTATCTCAAGGATGACAATCTCGGATGTCAACTCCGAAATAAATGATTATATCTCTGAATCACTGATTAAGCCCTCAAGTGAGACAACCGGCCCCCCAATGTACACACAATTCTCTCCCCGATGATTGCGATAACATGAGATCATCACACTGTGTACCTCTTATATCTTCATAAACTTTCTCTAACATCTCTTCCCCCACATAGTTGGAATAAACACTAAACGACATGAGTCAAACCTTGAGTTTCTCTCAATGACATTTGTCTTCCCGTGATATCTTCAATCACTTAGAAGTATTAAGTTCATCAAGTTTACTCGCCATGAGTCAAACCTTAAGTTTCTCTCGTAATAACATTTGTCTACTCGGGGTATCTTCAATTACTTAGAAGTATTAAGTTCATCAAGTTTACTCGCTTTTAGATACGTGTCTCCTTCCCCTTGCGGTTTTGACACTTCGAATCAGAATCATATTATAAGCCCAAATACTTGAAATCTTTTGAGAAGAGCACTATTAACACAAATATATCTGTGAGAATCAACTTGTTGAAGTAAGTGAGCAAGTCTAATTGGGGATTAAATCAAACATTTCACCCTCCCCCAATTAGTGCTCTCCCTAAACCGACAATCTATTTGATAAATGCCTTGAATAAGAAGAAGTCTTTAGATCGTTAAATGCAACTCGCCTTTAGTCTTCTAACATGTAGCGTAAAATGTAGAACCGATGTAGACTCGACCTTCTTCAAGATTGTCCGGGGATTAGATTCATCTCACCAAATGCGTTCCCATTACCTTATATGTAGCAAATCTCCTTAACTAAAATCCCTCCCAATCAAACAAGAACAAAGATATTCATCAAAGAAATCGACCTCAACTAGAAGCACTTTGTCATTTAATCATATCGTACCATGTGAAGATGTCAACCAACGGCTCATAGAAGAAACACCATGTAAAGATGACCGATAGAAGCTCGGTTTTACATGAGTTAGAGCCGTTTGACCATATATTCTCAAATATCAATCAACCATGCGTAAAATTCGTACTTCTTTCCCCCTCAAGAATTACATACAGAGATGCCATTCTTGATTAAACAAGTGATTATCATCCAAATGTATTCTATTCACACTTCTCCCCCTCAAAATTAGCACATGATGTCGCCATCGTCATTATAGTTGAGCAAGTGGAATAAGAAAAACAATCAACGGTAGTCCGGTTCACTTGATGTTTGAAAGCGAATGGAAAAAGCATGAAGCATGTTGATGAGAATGGTCATAAATGAGAAGATTTTCTTCTAAGATAAAGCTTAATCAAGCGCATTAACTTTTCTTTTCTTTGAGGTACGAGGCTTGAACTGTTGTGTTCAAACGCCATAAGAAGATTTCTTCTTTTGAAGATAAAGCGCGCACCGAGACGCATTAATTTTCTTTCTTTAGAGAACGAGGCATGAACCTGTGTTCATACGCCATAATCTCTCTTTTCAAACTCTCTTGGCAAAACATGTAATCAATCCCATTATCATTCAGAGGGCTATTTGTTGTGACAAATTTGATGGAGAAAACCCAATGTGACGAATTTGACCCTGAAGTAAACTAACCCGAACTCGTGACTTAAACTTGCACAAATGTAACAAAGAGTGGTGCCGAGACTTTATCCTCCATTGAATCTCAAAGTACTCTATACTCTTCATCCAACCAACCATCAAGTATAAGACGTACATCACCTCTTGAAAATCCACAATTGAATGTGACACTGAGAACTACAACGTAACTCCTTAAAGTGATAGTTATTTTGAGGTGGTAGGAGCCCAATTCCCCTAAGTGGTAAAAGAAAAGGAAAAGACTCTAAAAAATAACTAGATTTCCAAGTCTTCGTTTTTGGAAAAAGCTCGAACAAGGATCTCGAAGAATCTTCATCCAACCATCCCCGATACCTTCAGATACTAAGTACACTTTCTCGTGATATTTCACTTCAACCTCAAATAAATAATTGTGAATTAACCCCGTTGTCACATCTTCTGGTTAAAAGCTCAAACCTAGCCTCCTTTGACGTTTTAAGTGAACTATGATAATGGTTTTCATCCCGACCATGATTAAAAGCACATAACCCCAGAAACCATGTAATAACCAAACTGCCATGACGAATAATCAAACACACCCAATTCATGAAGTACACCCTTTTATCCCTTCCAAGAAGAAACCTTTAGCAAATCACATCGATAAGAAACCAAAATCACACTTTCTCCAAGATGGTTCCATCATTAGTGGATTTAAGCATTTTAAACCAAACCTTCTTTCCCAATGATCCGTAAGATAGATCCAACACTACCCACCAAACTTAATTTCAATCATATCCGTTTCTTTTGAGGGATTTTACAAAATCAAGACTAAACCGTAAACAATGTCAGGTTGAATGTGTTATGGCAAGTATGGTTTTGGTGAATATCTGTTTTTAGGGGAACATGCAGCGGTTCTTCAATGGTTCATAATCCATCATCAACGACATAATCAACAATTATTTTACTCATATGTAGACAACTTCACAAACCATACTAAGTCAAGTAGTATATACTACTTCCCCTGGAGGTTGACCGTAACACATCAAAGTACACGCTTTTCCCATGATGGTTACGTAACTTTCGAAGCATCATAACGTGTAAATGCACCATTTGCACGAAGTTCTTGTCATAAGCAAACATCTTGAAAAATCATGACTGACGCTGAATATTCTTGAAAGATTTTGCTTAGACTGTGAAGTATTATTGACGTTCTATAGCGTCGAATATCCCAAGAGAATTGCTGTAAACGAACCTCCTTTGATTCACCGGCTAATAGTAATGACCACATATGGAGATAGCGTCACTTCAATTTTGCATCAATAATACCGTACAAAAACTCCGTGATCATTTTTCAAATTTTCGCTCAAGCCGTGAATTTATGTATCCCCGTGAAATTTTAATCCGACCAAAAGTACCACTCATTGCCTATATAAAAATATGTACCCTAAATTTTTTGAGAATAAAATTGGATAACACATTTTTATTCATTATATCCGTTCCATCGAATCAGTGTCACGGCCCAGTCCAATCAAGTAAACACAACTCGTTCGATGTTAAAGTGAGGCCCACGATCCAATTCCAAAGGCCCATTTGATAAATTGACCATTCAGCCCAAATTAAGATAAAATATACCCGATCCATGAAATACGGATCCATTTGACAAAACCAAACAGGTTATAAAACTAATACCCTAAATCTTAGGACATTACATAACCCTACTTCACACTAATAATATTATCCGCCCCCCTCCTCAACCTCTTCACTCTCAAAGCAGCCTTCATCAACAACAAAACGAATCTTAGTCCAAATCTCTCATCATCAAACGTAATCGAAAACGCAACAACTAACCCCTTTCTTGCTGCTCTTGTTAAACCGATCATCAAACAATATCGTTTGATTAAGACACCGAACAAAGATTAAGATGGCTTCAAGATCTTTATGAAAGGTCTCGGGTAGGTTTATTATTTGCTCGATTTGTATTGAGAACCGAATAAAAGAACGACTAAGACAAAGGTCTTGGTATTTCTTTGATATATTCGAATATTAATTGAAGCTTGGCTTCGAAAAGTGATTAATGATGATATTGTGTTAGAATTCGATACCTCAGTATAAAGAAGTGTCACCCAACGCTATCTAACACAAGTTAGCTCGTAGATTGGTCATTTTGTCCCGCTTTTATGTAGTTAGTTAGTAGCGTAAAATAGTTTAGTGTAACTCGCGGGAGGAAGGTCGGTCTTTACCCATCGTGATCCCATCCACAGCCGCCGAGGTCTTAGTTTTTACTATAAATACCCTCTACCTTGCATAGGTAGAGGGCTGGATGTTCTTTGGTAATCTAATATTCCACAAGTTTCTCTCACTAGAATGTCTCACTCTTTCTCTCTCTAAAACCATCTATGTGCTTATTGTGTTAATGTTATGATGTGTATGTGAAAGTTAACATCTTACAATTGGTATCAAGAGCCATGGTTAGATCATATCTTACACATCTTTGGATTTCTAGTGGTTTTTAGGTGGTTTTTGAGTTTGAAAAAGTTTAGTGGTTTTTGCATCATTTGATTGATTTCTAGTGTTAAAGTTTCGATTTTGGTTGTACTTTTATGTTTAGAATCATCAAAAGTGTTTAGGTTTTCATTTGGTAAGCTTGAATCATCTTGGTTGGGTTGTTTTTGGATTGAAAAGTGAGGTTTATATGTTTTTCAAGCTAGCTTAATTTAGCTCACGGAATATATTCTTGGTAGCTTAACTTACTTCACATTTTTATAGCTTAATTTACAGTGTTGGAACTAGCGAGTTAGATCTAGCGAAGTTAAAAGTACAAGTAGTGGACTCTCCACTACGGGTAGCGACTTGTGGTAGCACTTGGTCTCAGAGCGTAGTTGCTCTTAGCTTAATTTGCATTGTTGGCGACTTGAGTACGAATTCTCACCGAATTTTTGTTAGCTTAATTTGAGTGTTAGCGAAGTTACCACTTAGCTTACTTACATCAAGCTAGCTTAATTTAGCGTGGGTGGCTAATTAGTGTTGCATTTGGTGTGTAGTATTTTCTAGCTTACTTGGGATTAGTACTATTTAGTTGGTAGCGAATTGATTCTAAATTCTCTAGAGACTTGGGGAGTAATTCTTAATAACACAATGTCACTATCACGATTCTTTAATCACCAAAGTACTTGCTCTCTATGACACAAAGACAGTAATAGTGAAACAGATGCCCATCTCAAGGCCTCACACTTAATAACTCAAGATCGATCAATCGAACAACTCAAATAAGTCATTCTTAATATCATCGTGATGATACTAAGAGTGTGGAATGCACCAGAGCCGCTTCAACAACTCGCTTTCTCAAATTACTCTTATCAACAACCATGGATCGAACAAGTTGTGCCATCCTTCGCCGGATTTTCCCACTTTAACAAGAGTCGCTTTACTTAACCTAGAACGATCGAGGATTCAAATTACCAAAGAAAAGCTCTCAACTGATGATTCTCATGCTGCTCTCCAAACCATCCTCAACCAATTTCACCACTTATCCGGAAGAATACTCCTCAGATTTTGATAATACCATGACCGAATGTCTTTCAAGAAGCACACCTGAATGGAAATTCATGAGTTCAGAGACTCATTTATTCAACTCATGAGTAATATGGAAACATACATCGAAGGAAGCCAAAAGAGAATAACAAGTCAAGGAATTAAATGAGTGTCAAGAGTGTCCATGGAACAATGATGACGTGTCATGCTTCATTCCGTTGAACCAGTAAGACATCGATTGCGTAATCTCAGTTGAGATGGAAAAGGATGAAGAAAACAACATCATATCAAATTCTCTAATCAAAAGGTATCAATCAACAAGGTACACTTATCGATCACACTAATTCTCACAAAAGGTACATGACTCTCACCTCAACATAACAATGTGGAATCAGTCTTTGTTTTGTCTGAATCTAATGCAAGTAACATGATTGAAAAAGGGTATATGATGAGCTTTCAAACAAATTTTCAATTCTTGAAAAACATCTGATTCTTTGCAAATTGAAATACAACATAAGAATGAAATGTTTTATGCAAAAACAAAGGTAGTAATCTGAACTTCCGAATTTAGAGAATTTTTGAAATTAATCAGCTAAAATCCCATTCGTGACAAAGATTCACCATAAGAAATCTGAAATCACTTCTTTCGTAAGCCGTAAATATGACTGTCATGAGATGAGTGATACACTAGAATCTAGGAATTCTAAACTAGCTCTATGTGTGTCCAACCTTCTAAGAGAAAATGAGCATTTAAGAAAGAACCTTGAGGAAACAAACTCTAAGCTAGTCAATCAATCCAATTTCTTGATGAAAGATATTGATGACCTCAAAGCACAAATTCAGGATAAGAGCTTCAATATTGTTGCCCTAAAAATGAGCTCGAAAGTATGCCGGAAATAGGATGAACACTAAGTTTGCAAAACCTTCAACTTTGGGAAAGTCGTCCGGTTCGAACCACTTGAAACGAACAGTTATTAATCAACCTAATGCCTTTAGGTCTGAAAGAGCTAAACCATTGAAATCTAAGCCTACATCCCAAGTTGATAACAAGTCTGTTTTGTCAAAACCAGTCACTTCATTGCCTAGTTCAGATACGATGAATTCCAAGCATAGGACTAATGAACATCACCCACAAATCAAAAATGCTATAAGCTTAACTAGGTATCACGCAAAACATAGTCTGACAAATCAATCCCCTAAGAAATTCTCTGATCACAAAAAGACAAACAGTCAAAACAAGGGTGTACACTCACTTAGTTCATCTCACTGTGGCTTCAAATGGATTCCCACTGCATTATTGATTTAAGTATACAGGACTTAAACGAACTTACATTCCTAAATCACGCCTCATGTGGTTCCCACAGTAAACTTTTCAAGAATATAGAACCTAATAGGATCCCCATTAATGATACTTCTGGATTATACTGTGTTGCATCTAAATGTGAGACTAAACATGTCACTAACCCTTCTATGTACAAGTCTACATGTGCTTCACATACAATGTGCTCTCAGCTTTTTCGTACAATGCTCAACTCAATCAGAACTTCATGACTTGGTTCCCTCAGATATGAACATAGCTCATTCAGAGCTATAGCTTGCCGTAGTTGATGTACTTCTTAATTTGACTCCTATTCATTTTGAATCTGGACTCGTCCTTCCATGTCTTTGTTTAAATCAAGTTTTTATAAAAAAAAAAAAATTTAAAAGAAAATTTTTTTTGTAAATATTTTATCATTAATTTAAAAAAAAAAAAAAATATATATATATATATATATTTAAATATTTTATCATTTTATCATTTTTCTCAATCTAATAATGAATATACTCCTTGTCATCGATAACATCTACGGTCCTAGAAATGTCATTCAATAATGGCACGGGATCATAGATGAAGTTCGAACAAAAGATATATTCTTAGTGGTTTAATGGATTTGGTTAATATCAATCAATGTTCTTTGATGACATTAATTGAGGGGGAGATTCGTTTTATATACCATTGACTTCTGTGCTGGTTATGATGCTTGTTTATTTGTATGATGTGGTGGTTTCCTGCTTGTGTGACTAACCGTTATACTTTTGAAATATGTGGGGTAGGGTTTCTCCCTCGTTATAAGCTGTGATGGTATGTTGCTCAAGAGATCACTATCTGCCTATGTGTTGAAATATTGAATTGGTATACCCCTAGCGTATTTACCCTATAGTGAGTCATGATGATCAGTGTGATTGTCTATTTGCTAGAGGCTTAGTCTATAATCTGTGTTTGCATCTTACCACTCGTTCATCAATACCATAGGGAACAAAGTTGCCATATAAGTGAAAGTTATGCTGCACTAGCTTACTTACCTTACCTCACGTTAAAACCACAAGGACCAATTGTGTCATAACATCATAGTTACTTGGTATACCCCTAGCGTATTACCCTATAGCGAGTTACCATTCTTTTCATAAAGTTTGTTTTTTTCTCTCTCTCTCTCTCTCGCTTTATCTCTCATCTTAGCTTACCTAGCAAAAGGTTTGACTCGATTCCCCTATCTTTGTTCTCTTAAGTTTTGTGTCTAGTGTCTAACTTATCTTCATATCCAGATTCTCTCGTTCTCGTGTGGTGTGATTTCTTGACTCTCTCGCTTAGGTTCGATTTTCTATGAAAAAAAAAATAAAAAAAAAATAAAAAATAATATGTTTGTTGCTTATATAATGATTGAAAGGGTTCAAAATGCTTGGAATATATTGTTTCGTATATAGTGTTTGGAATACATTGATGTATGATTAAGTGGATTGGACTGATGGGATGATGTTAGTTGTGTTCTTGGTGGCGAGTTAAATTGTTCTTGGTAGCGACTTAGTATGAATGTTCTTCATGGCGAGTTAGTGTTCTACTTAGCGACTACGTCTCTCAGAGCTTAATAAGTTCACTAAATTCCAGCGACTTGGTTAGCGAGTTAGTAGTTAGCGACTTGTATTTACAAGTTAGCGAATTAATAACCTAGCGACTTAGTTAACTGCTTTGTAGCGACTTGGCTTAGTTACTGTTCATGGCGACTTGACTTCACTAACTAGCAAATTAGCATAGCGACTTAGTGTGCTATACTATTAGCAACGTGTTTGTGACTCTAGATGACGACTTGTCTTTACAAGTTTGCAACATGGTTTACTTTCATGTTTAGGGTCAAGGATTATTATAATGTTCTAAGTTTTTTTTGCTTAAGATGATCTCACTATCACAACTCTTAGGATCTCCTAATTCGACTTGCTGAATCAACATACTCTATGTAAACTGTTATGACACCTCTGTTTAGGCAAAAGGTACTTGGCTTCTCTCACGACTGCCAAATGTTATTTTTTGCCTCATACATATGTGTTATATCACTTTTACATGTGTATCTTGGCTCATGTCATGATCACTTTGAAATGCACACTTTTGCCCTTTATATCCCTCATAAGCTTGTCATGAATCATTTATCTTTATGATTGTACTTCATTGATATATCCAAATTATGTATGTTATCATATTGTTGAATGTTGTTATATAGTAGCAATCTTTGCCACTCTATCTTTTTCCGTATGTGTTGGGAACATCTTCTGTGTTACTACTTCTATGTCATAAGGGTGCTCTCAATGCTGTCTCACTTACTATGTATCATCTAACCTGTTCCCACTCATTACTGTTGATGGTATGATTACTCAGATCATCAATGGCAAGTTCAATCCCAGAAATGAGCGCGACCCCTTCGTCATCATCAAAAGTTCTTTCAGACGAAGAAATCCTTCCCAGGAGTCAATGGGCTGTATCGGAAAAAGCAAACATTATGTGGACCTTCAAAGGCTTCAACAAAATCCGATTCTCAAAGTTTCTATTGACATCCTCAAAAACACAAACTTCTTCGGAGCAATTACCAAGCAATGCTCAATCCCAACCATTTACATTCAACAATTTCGAACACCGTTCAATGGAACAAAATCATGCGCACAAGACTCTTGCAGACCGGATAATAGTGGAGTTCACAATTAATTTCGATATTCCGAAAGCAAGGCTCTTGGAATCACACCATGTAACCCCGACGTTCTTTCTGAATCTCCACCGGTGCCGACGATCGATTGTATTTCTAATTGGGTTGGGTTATCGAAGAGTATTTCAAGAGCATCGACATCACCGGTCACATGTATCAACCTTGGAGAGCTATTACAACCATTCTCGAACTTATGCTTATCCTGGGAAAACTTCAGTGGTTCGATAAAGTGAGAATTCCTATCTTGCAAATCCTATGGGGAATCGTTAATAGGGTTGATGTGAATGTCTCTGATCGTATTTGGGAAGAATTCTCATTATCAATGAACACATTCATATCTGATAGAACCTTTTTCCTGAACAATGCTCAAGGTCGAAAGAAATGAACAAGCTTGTAATTCCCAAAGATCGCATTCTCTAAGCTTGTTATCCAAGACTTACAACAAACTCATAAATTCACTCCTAGGTCCGAATCAACTTTACACAAAGCGTAAGATGAATTTGTTTTAGGAAACCTGAAATATGTTCCTAGAGGTACGGATAAAGAATTATTTGGATTGCCAATTCATGATCGCTTCTCACGTAAGATATCAAGAAGAAGGACTACTTCAAGCAATACATGAAAAGAGCAACCAAACTCTCTGCTGATGTCACACCCTCTCCTTTACAACCAAATGCTCCCGTGACCAAGTCAGCCTCACAAGCATCCTATGCCTCTTCCTAAAAGAGACTTGAAAGGTCTCCACACCCCACTCGTGATCCAAGAAACAGAAAGTAAAGAGAAAGAATGTGGAAAAGGAGATTGGTGAGAAAACTAAGATTCCAAGGAGTGTTATCAGCTATCGATGAAGACGATGCTAATCAAGCAACTTGGAATTCAAAGAAAGTCTAGAAAGTCGTAATGCTAAAGCTCCAGTTGGTGGAGTTGTGTTAAGAGAACCCGCTCAACTACCTCGACAACCAACCCCAATAACACATGACAAGGGTAAAGGGGTGGCAAGTGTTGAAACTCGAACAAGCCGCCACATGCTCTTAACTATCTCATCATCTCCATCAAGCACCACAAATCATTATGAGTGAAGAGAAGAAATCGTAATCATCACATGCTAAGGAACTATCCGGAGTGGTTAAGGTTCTGAAACGCTTAAGGAATCTCTTACACTTGGAGAGACTCAATCTAGACTAAAGGTTGACACTCTGTTACAAAAGGACTCGCAGGAGAACCTTGAGACAAGATCTGATGAGACCTTGAAGATGGATGAACCAAATCTGTCCACTAACTCTTTATCCTCACTTAAGAATCTTGATGAAGATTTCTCTTTTGGCGATCAATTCATTAATGACAAAACTTTAGATTCTGCTCAATCCATGTACACCGTCCAAGATCCAAAGAAGACACTTCGACCATTCCTCCAATGTCAGCATCTTCACTAGCAACTGCACTTCCACCTCCCTTACCAACTCAATCATCTCAGACAGACACCACCAACATCGCCGCCAATTCCCCGATCCCCGTCATTATGGTTGCCGATGTGGATGCTCCACCGGCTTCAAATCCACAGATTCTCAACTCGATCAACTACTGATAAAGCCATTAAAAGGATAGAAGCTCGAAAGGCAACTTCCTAAATCTGCTGAATCTCTGTGGATCGAAGTCTATAGATTGGAGCACCTCAACTTCAATGAAGCAAGTACTGCCGCTATTGAAGGAGAAGTCAAGGATGCCGTGGAATGGGCTATGGAGGCTCCACTTAGACGCTTTCAAGGACCTCCCATCTCCGATATGAGAGCACTCGTGTGAAAGGATGTATGAGGTCAAGAGGACAAACATGGGGTTCACAATAAACTCTTTGAAGCTCTTGAAGAATCTATTAAGTTCGATAATTATGAGCAGTTTAAGGTTGACATCGGGGAAAAGAAGCTAAAAAGAAAAGGAGGACAGTTGTGATGGAAGCATTGATGAAGGATTGCAAAGATCGCGAAGATCCTCCACCAACGGAGGCGCTGGAACATCCGAGCGGTAATCCTTCTTCAACAACCAATTCACCTCCATCACGTACCACCATCATCTCCTCCAAAACCGTCCCAATCAATCACTCTACAAACAAACAGAGTACTCAAGAAATCTGCTGCTGGACGACGATTGATTCTAGGTTCACCTCCACATCCACTTCTATTCCTGATGATCAAGTGGTTCACGAAGAGTCTCAAGTCATGGCTGACTCGAACTGCATGAAGATGATGCATCAACAAAGCATATTCCTAAGCCCTCGAAGACCGGTTTGATTCTTACATGGCTGGGAATCGCACTACCACATCCAGAGTCGCTCCTTCAAAAGACACAATTCAAAGCTGCATTGTGGAAGATAGACCTCCTTCTCCATAACCCACATGGACCATCCCAGAGTCTGACTCTATAATTCCTGACAACAATTGGGCATCAGTTATCACCAATAATTACGTAACTCCAAATGAAGAATCTCTTCTACACTACAATCGGGTGATATGGGAAGTTTTATTAGATGGTTTTGTGAACGAAAGAGCATCTCATCCATAACACCAAGAGATCTTGAAGGTCAAGCTTACTAAATTGTCAAAGTCTTCCACTCTGATGCAAATCATCTTCAATATCAGATGGAAGAATGCCATAAGATGCTAAATGACCAAGTCAATGATCAAATCAGTCGCTTCAATGTCAACAAATCTCTTCCTCTTGGTGGTGAACCCGGTCAAGACTATTCAGGCAAAATTCTTCTTCAATCACGACTTGGACTTTCTGTGTGCTCGCTCTGAGGAAAGAAGACCTGCTCTATCAATATCAAAGATGAAGGTCGCAACCTACTCGATCGGGGCTTGAGCAGATGGTTCCTGATCAATTCTGGGCGAATGAAGAACAAAAGTATGATATTGAAGCTTCTTATGGTATTTCCCAATCGGTGGTTCAAAAGAAGAAGTTCTACATCGAAAGACATGGTGCTGATAAAAGACGCAATAATGTCAGATCAAAGCTGCAAATCTTAAGCGTTGTTAGTGTAGAGATCTTCCCGATCTATGGATATGAGTACTTGAAGAAGATTGTCCTTAAAAGAGTTGACCTCAAAGTGTATACCATTGAAGAGAACGACTTCAAACATCTTCTGCCAAATGATTTCGAAGATCTCTATCTCTTAAATCTTCAAGGACACCCGAGCACTTACCCGTGCACGTGAGAAAAAGGCCCTCTCTGCACCTGTCACTCTTTGGATCAGGGGCCTAGTCATTCGGAAACGAGTTGAGGACTTTCAGCTTGGCATTGAAAGCTACCAAACCAGGGTCAACCTCACAAGTCCTCAATGGAATGCAGCCGGGCATGAATATCATCGAGAATACAAAGTTCTTGACACCCCTAGAGCCGTCATCTTCACCGACAGATATGGATCGCGTATGCTTATGCGTCTATGTGAACTCTACAAGTTTAGTGATGGTACGCTCAAAATGATCGAAGAAGAGCTTGACTCCAGAGTGAAAGAAGCCAAACTTGATATGAAATCTTGGATTAAAACCATTTTTTGGACCGAGGATGATGTGAAGAGATGTGAACATTTCATTGCCGCAATCAGACGTAAGACTCAAGACCGAAGGATCTTCCGCAGCCTTGAAAGTTTTGTTGGTGGAAGGCTCCGTGATGGTCACTACAAACTTCTTCAGAGAACTGAATGAAGACTTCTTCGGGATACCGTTTATGTTTTTTTCTTCACTCTGTGTAATATGTGGTGTAATAAATATGAACAACTGTAATACATGTAATAGTGCTAGGATTTGTACTATGGTTTCCCTTGTGAAAAGGGGAAACATCTGTGTTGTCCATTTTCTTTAACATATAAAATCGGACACATTTTTCTCCTACAAATATTTTACCTCATACGTATTTAAATCACTTGAGATCCAAAATCTCAAAGGATTTAAGATTTTTGATCGGGGAGAAAATGTGATATAAATATGAAAGATGTTAAAAGATAAGATGACCAATTTTTGTGCAAACTTCTCTCTTATATGTGCTAAACAATTTTTCGAATCTCGAAGCATATATTAAGGGGGAGAACTCTCTTTGCAAATTCATGTCATCAGGGTACACTACACTTTAAATATTGTTTAAAAGTACCTTGATCACATGGCTTTTAATCCTTGGATAATAAAGGGTTCCCTCTAGTATGTGTAAAACTCTTTTCTAACCTCGAGGCACATATGAGGGGAGCAAATTCATGGAAACCTCATCCTTCCTGGAAATGCTTTATCTACTTGATTTAATCAAGGAAGTGATGGTGATATTTTTTAGAAAATGGTAAACAAAGAAGTTAATTTCTTCCTCTTGCCTCCGTGTGCAAAACAATTTCAAACATTTGATGCACATGTTGAGGGAGAGCACTTATTCTAAAAAATATCAAAAACAATTCAGGTACAAAATGTTTTGATAATATATCACAAGTATCTGGATTGATTTTTCAAATGGTTTTCAATTGGTTCCTATGGCAGATGAACAATACCAAAAAGACCGACCAACTTTACATTATGTATGGTGATATAAGGACGATAAGGTTAGGTATGTGTTCCCATGATCCGCCAGAACCGGAGGGATCTACCCAGGGACTATCCACTAGTTAGTGTAGAGTTCTTAGGTATGATGATAAAAGGAGAAAAATGAGATATGGGAAGAGTGCGCTAGTACTGGAATAAACTCAACAAGGTTCTAGCTATGAAGTCTCGGTAAGCACTGAAGGGGTTGAAGAATTAAAAAGAATTGAATGAGAAAAGGGTGAAAACAAATAGCCCTCCATTTATTCAACCTTAGGCGTAAACCGGGTTCAATTCATATGCTACTGATGGTAACATCAGTATTGAAGACAAGACGTCATGGACTCCGGACGACCGCACTTCAACTTTTCAAACCACTCAAGTTCCTCTTAAAAGGACTTGTTTCATTCTCACGGGAACCGACATTATCTATCGACTTTCTCTAGAGATTGTTGATATTGAAGAAGGAGACCCTCTCCCTAGTCTCCGACAGGATCCAAATATTCAAAAATTGAGTCTAGAGCCACGAGATCATCAATAAATCTCATTAGGACACTTTCAATGAAGACTCTCTGTTTCACACAATGTGGAAAGAGAGATTATATCTTGAGTCCTACGCATTATCCTTGTGGTATTGCCAGAACATCTGAGTGATGTGTTTACATATTCACTGTGAAGATGGAAAGCCTTCTGGAGCCAACATCTAACAAGCTCCTGGTAGGTGGCATGTGAGATCTATTATACAGATCAACCATGTGACAACTGAACAGAAACAATGGGGCGATTCAATCTTTTGAATCAATCCTGGTTCAGGTTATGGATTGACGGATACCTTTGAAAAACCGGTCTTTGTGCTTTAAAACTCTTTTCATTAGCACGCCGACCGTGTACTAATTTTTCAAATCAAAGGTGTTTTATGATTGATAATTGATTTTCATTAAAACCTTCGCTGTATTGCAAAAACAATTTCTATTGAGCAATACTCGATAGTTTTTCAAATATCTTTTCATCAATCAGTGGACTCAAATTCGCTGGTTCACTCACTCCGTGTTGTCTTTTTGAGATGTTCCGGTTTGAGAACAGCTAGAGCAGCTGCGAAACCCTCTCAAGGAAATTCTTCGAAATTATACCTGATCACAGCAGATTGTACTGATCAACAAGGAATCGTGGGCCGTGTACCTCAATTCAACGAAAGTGATCAAAGACACTTTCGTGCGATTTATTGCTAACTGTTGTATGCGTGTACGCCCGACGCTTGCGTACTGCTCGTAATGAAGCGGTCAATTCATAGCCGCATGCTCACTTAACACATTCATCTCAAAAGAAATCATGATTAGTGCATCAATGACTCGGATATTTTCACTCCATGCTTCGCTACGCCGCTGCAATATCATGAATCAATTAAAGCTTCCGCTACTGATGAGAAGATTTCATGATCCAGAATGTGAGCATGTCGGTCCCAATGTCACAAATTCACAGTATACCAACACCACTAAGGATGTGTCGAGATTCTTGATAAGTCGATGATCTCAAAAGCTGGTTCATATTTACTATCACGTGAATCGGAAATGGACCTCCAATTTAAAGTACAAATCTTTGCTGACTTTGAAGTTGCACCACCTATGCACCAAGTTTACGATGTTGATGTATGAAAGTCTACGAGCTCAAGAACCAAGTCAAGAAATGTTATGGTCTGTCATGTAATTCATGGGGTGACCTCCCTTAGGGGGAGATTGTTAGGAATTCGATAATTCTGTATTGAAGAGTTTGGTCACCCCAACTACTATCTAACACAAGTTAGCTCGTAGATTGGTCATTTTGTCCCGCTTTTATGTAGTTAGTTAGTAGCGTAAAATAGTTTAGTGTAACTCCGTGGAGGAAGGTCGGGTCTTTACCCACTGTATCCCTGATCCACAGGCCGTCAGGAGGTCGTTTAGTTTGTTACCTATAAATACCCTCTACCTTGCATAGGTAGAGGGTTGGATGTTCTTTGGTAATCTAATATTCCACAAGTTTCTCTCACTAGAATGTCCCACTCTTTCTCTCTCTAAAACCATCTATGTGCTTATTGTGTTAATGTTATGATGTGTATGTGAAAGTTAACATCTTAGATATTGGTTGAAAAACAATCTGTTGAAAGATTAAAATTAAACCATTTCTGAGATAACTTTTATATTGTGTTGCTTGAGAGTTATTTGAGTGAGGATATGTGATAGGGTAGAAATGGTATTAGTGTTGGACACTTGTTATTGATCTCGTTTTTTTTTTCCGGATCTGTTAATATTTTATGTGGACTGATGATATTAATGGTACGGAGGTCATGAGTCATTGTTGGTATATGGTATAAGTTGTTGAGGTCGTGGTCATGGTCTTCTTTTTTTCAGTTACGCATAAGAATGCTATCATCTTTTTCATCAATATTTCTGTTAAGTTTTGGACAAGTCGCTACAACTTGAGAGTCAAGTCGCTACCACCTTTGAGTTAAGTCGCTTCACTTAGTTTTTAAACACAACTCGCTACTTGTTAAATAACAAGTTGCTACATGAGTCCAAGTCGCTAGGTTTTGTGTCAAGTCGCTAATGACCCGAGTTGACTCAAGAGTCAACTCGCTAACCATTATTCAATGAATCTAGACAACTTGTAAATACAAGTCGCCACCAGTACTGTAAACCAGTCGCTATGAAGAAAAGCGATGACAAACAAGTCGCTAGGATTTTCCGGCGAGTTTTCCGACTAATATTTTCCGTTCAGCTTCATAGCAACCCCAGAAAAATGCATAAAGGATGCATCTTTATTGACCCATTTTGACCTTGAAAATATGACCAGAATCATATATTTAGAAAAAGCAGAAAAGCTCTTTCTTTTTACTGTTTTAGACCACAAAAAATCACACCAGACACAGATTGATACAAAGATGTCATGTAAAGAAATATTCTGTTTGGACCAGTTTATTGACCAAGACAGATATGTTGACATGAATGACCAAGACATTTTGAACCAAAAAAGATACAAAGAAACATGAACAAGACTGTTAACCATAAGAATACCCGGAGAAAAAATTTTCCGACCCTCAAAAAGTACCAAAAACAGTTTTAACACATGAACCAAAAACCCACATAAATCAATAAATCATAAAAAACATAACCATGATATGAAACCACACAAATCAACACAACACAATAACCTTGGCTCTGGTACCAATTGTAGGATCGTAAATATTATTGTGTTTGATGATTCGGGTGGTCTTGGATGATGGAAATACATGTTAGCCATTTAGAGAGAGAAAGTAAAGAGATGGGTGTTCTTGGTAGAGACTTGGTTTACAAAAAGGAAAGGTTAGATTATCAAAGAAGCACCACCCCTTCCATGGATGGAAGGGGTATTTATAGTTACAATGAATACGTCCTCCTAACGGACTGTGGATCAGGCATACAGTGGATAAAGACCCGTCCTTCCTCCACGGTGTTACACTACGCTAAACTACGCTACAAACTAACTAATAAACTACTAAATAACGTAAATAACGACACGTCTACGAGCTAACATATGCTAGACCATAATTGGGGTGACCGACACTTTAACATGAAATTTTCTAATTCCTAACAAAAGATGGTTTCCTAATTGACGAGGTTTAACATATTCTTTGTAAACATAAACTAATTGAAATGGTTATAATTACAATATAATTGTCACTTTTGGAATATTATTTAAAAAATAGCATTCTTTCATATGTTACAAAACAGGATTCTGGTGATGAGTTGTAAGGAGCTGAAAATGAATTAGAAGATTTAAAATCAGAAAATGAAGATGCAACAAAAGACTCACATATTAGTGAAGAAAAGGCCGCATGTGAAGAAGATGTAGTAGATGAAGATGAAATTGCTAATAAAAATGTGGATTACAACAACGAAGAAGCATTAGACGGTTTATACGATTTTCAAGACGACGTGGAGATACACGAGTTTGGGACAAAAGAAACAGAAGACGAATTTACAACAACAATTTCGAATGAAAATGAGGTATGATACATTATGTTTAAAAAAAAACTATGACACAAAGAATTACCATGAGTTTAAATCTAAATTTGTGAATCTGTTGACTAATATTTTTACAGGATGGGAAAAATCATAATGCAACTCCTGTCAAGAAAAGACCACACTCCGCGATAGATCCATTAGAAAGTGGAATAGAAGATGAGAATGAAGAAAACAATTTAGCAAAAAGAATTGTACCAAATGTTTTGGAGTAGTGTATTTAATTATCTTCAACAATACATGTTTTGAATATTGTTTAAACGATTTTCTCAAGGATTATTTTTAAATATTGGATATTGTTTGGTTCTGGATTTACTATGAAAACATGTGTTTAAAAGTTTATCTCGTATATATTTATTGTTGGTGTTGGTGGTGTTGTTGTGTCACTCCAACAATATTGGCAGTTATATTTACAATCCTGCTATATGAAATTAACAACTTCAAAGCATTATATTCAGTTTGTAAAATGATACAACTTATCGACTATTTGTAAATATACAAACATCATATTTGAATATAAAACAAAATACAATATAACACACCATAAAATAAAACACAAAATTACAACTTAAACATCAATTTTTGACATAAGACTAACCAAAACGTATTTAAGTCGCATAATATCACACCTAAAATATATTCTTAATACAGTTCATAAGTATATACACACCCACTACTAAAAGTTTTTTCATGTCACCAAACATAAGCATCTAACCAAAAAAACAATCTTAAAATGTCATTCATGAAACGTATCCGTTTTCCTAACAAACATGGAAAACAGGATACTCCAAATCATCATCAGAATCTATAAACATGAACTTAAACCTTATCATATTTCCATACTCAAACAAACAATCTTCAAAAAAGTGTTCCCAGTAACCTAATGCATTCACATGATTCACCCGATATGGATTCTCTCTATGATAATCCATCTTAATTCGCATCATGTATTCTACTGCCTCATGCCTAAACAGTGCAGCTTGAAAAAAATGCTTAGGATGATTATCAAGAAAATCAGCTAGAATAGCTTGGTGTTTAACAATTACCAAAACAAAAAATAATTACCAATTCTACTATAAATGCATAGAAAAAAAGTAAACACAAAACTCAAACTTACAAGTCTAGAGAACGCCAGAATTTCAGAAGACCTTTTGTAAAAGACGTTAGTTCTCTCACCAAAATGATCTAGGTGACCAAACCATTGGAAAATGTGCTGCATTCGTTCATCCCCTGTTTCAAAAATATCAAAGTAAATATTAAAGATATATGTTAAAACATATTATACCTTGCAATTAATGATAACAACCGAATATGATTATGAGATTACTAAATAACAAACAAAACACACATAAACAGCTACATAAACAACCTTCATCTTCATTATCAAGATCATGTTGTGGAAAAAACAACTGCGTCACACCCAGAAACTGTCCTTGTATCTTTGCCCTACCATCAACACCAAACACGGTTATATTCAAGATATTATTCTCCAATTTAGTAAAAACAATAACATCCCCAAACTCAATATCGGAATATTGAAGAGCAGCCAACCACATTTCCTCATCCATAACATACACAACATTATCAACATGACCTCCTTCATGTACAAAATTAACATCCACATTAAACTCCATTTTTTCAACAACAACAACAACGGTAGCTTCCAACCCAATACCAGCTAGAAAATTTACGGGCAATGTCTGAGACAACAACATGATTCACAATTATAACAGATAATAAAGTACACTTATTGGTAAAAAAACGTAAACAAAAATATGTAATTCTTATAAATATATAAATCAAATCACCTGTGGAATACGAAGGTATGGGAGCCTATAACTCTGAAACCTTATATGACATCTTTCTACACCAGCATATTACTCAACTTCCAACCCATGAGAGTCATAGCCAGTAACGTAAAAAGAGTCATCACCTTCTTGAACAAAGTGTAAGATATGAACATCCGTATACATGTTTTCATGAACAAATTCTACCCATTTGTTACCTAAAATCCTAATGGGATTTTAGGTAAATTCTACCCATTTGTTACCTAAAATCCTAATGTAAGATATGAACATCCGTATACATGTTTTCATGAACAAATTCTACCCACATGTTTTCATGAACAATCCTTACTTTTTTCCGTTGTCTTTGATTCCCAGTTAAATATAAATGCCGATTCCCATTAAAAGCAAGGTCATCAAATACTTGAGGAAGCTCGAGAAACCCAGGGTACACAGTTATGTTTGGTCGTACCACAAACTCAATTGGCATGATTACCTTCTAAAACAGTTACAAAATATTAAAACTCTACTAATTTTTTGAATAAGAAAGAACATTAAAAAAAGAAACGCAACAAACATGTAAAAAGTTATACGCGAAACTAAATTTATACTAACAATGGTAAAATCACACAAATATGTCCACATAACAACATTTCAAAGGTAACAAGAGCAATAACTCCATATCGCGTAAGTGTGAAATTATTATTCATCATGATTACAAATAAAAACAAAAACAACCAATACTTCAAGAACTGTAATTGGCCTTATTAACTTATAAATATTTTAACTAATGAATATAGTAACAAATTATAGCAAACAACCAATGAGGGTAAATCATTGTGCAATTAAACTTAGGGTTTTGACTTTCTACTAAACCTGGCAATTTCAAAACAGAATATGATAACCAAGACTCCAATACTATTTCGCCTAATTGAGAAACTGTAAATGCCCACAAAAGGTCTAATAATATTTGGTGCAATCAAACTTAACACAATAACATTTTAACAATAAAATACTAAAAAATAAAACAACACCAACTGCGAAACAAATGCATAGAATTATAACTATAGAATATGGAACAACCATGAAGAACCAACTGCATTACCTGTTTCAAGTAGTTGACCGGAAAAAAACAAGCCTCAAATTAATGTTGATGATTCAGATGAACAAACAAGTTGGCCACTATTAAGTACAATAAGTTATGTATGATTTGATATGTGTGTAGTGTCAGCTACTAAAAAGTGTATAGAGTAAGTTATGTATCATTTTATATGTTTGTAGTGTTAGTTACTACAAAGTGAAAAAAAATCCCAAATAGATTTTGGACTATTATATAATCAAACAAACAAAATATCAACTAAACAAAGCCCATTACATGTTAAAGATTATAATCCAATAAGCCAAATTTTATAGTTATATATCTTACAAACAGCCCAAATGACATTTACAAAACTGATCCATCACACTCAAAAAATTATATCCCAAACAGCAGCCAAGTTAATTACATAGAAAACATAACATTTAAATATACAATGTAATGACATCCAACAAACAAAATTAATTATTAACAGCTAAATAACCAACAAATTAGGCAACACAATGCGAAAACATAATACCTAAAAATATCATTTACTAATATTCCATAGAAGCATATACAAAAGATACTTATTCAGACACATTATAATTACATAGAGTAGTTAATCATATAAACCAAAAGCATACCAAATGTAAACCCATAATAACCCACTAATAATTGTTTTAAGTTAAACACACATTAAACAATGACAATATCATCCAATTGTCATAACAACATCCCCATGCTTTTCAATACTTCAACATCTATTGTAAACTTGAGCATCTGATTCTCATCAACCCCCAGTTCCTTCATGATCGATTTCCATTCTCCAAGCATAACAACATGGTCATCAAACTCCTTGACTCTTATTCTGTCAATGTACTTCCGAAAGACAACGTCCTTCTCAAATGAGGAATTCAGATGACACAATCTGGCCTTCGTTGTATCGTCTGGACCAGAAAATTTGTATAGCTTATGTCGGCGAACAAAACCAGCTGGAATTGTATGTTCAAATGTATACAACACACAATCATAAATTTAAACAAAACAAAAAGATATATAAAAACAATATACACATCAAGTATAAACTTACAACATAACCCTTCAAACCAGTTGAACCAATCTTCTTAAAAAAACTGCACCCATCATCATCAGTGTTGTTTGATAAACATGTATTTGTTGTGCTTGAACTCCCGTGCTCCTAAAAATATATAAATAAAAGAAAAAATAAAACACATATGTCAAATAAATTTAACAAACTTTACCTTCAACAAACTCTTGGAAACATGAGTTTTTCTTGTCCTTTTAGAAGATAGAACAACCTGCTCATGTTCAACATACTTCTCAGAAACAGAGGCAACATCATCTTCCACTTTTACAGCCAACTCACGAATCGGACCCTACAATTATTTACCATGCGAATATAATGATTATCAAAACCCTATGACGGACAAAACATATGAAAAAATAAAAGTATCTAAATATACTAACCAGCTCAAACAAAGGGGCATTCAAACCAGAACTTTGATTCCTAGCTGCCTTAGCCCGCGCTTTCTTCCAAAACTCAGAATCTAATACACAACTATATATAAAAAAAATACATGTACACACTAGGAAATAAAATATTTCTTAAAAAATATCAGTAATAATAATTATAATAATAATAATACTAACAATGAAACTACAAAACAAAATAATAAAAAGGGCGGGAAAACAACTTACGTTCAAATAGGGGATCTTCGCAAAAGCTAGTAGCATCATGGATAGTAAGAATAAAATTATGACCAGCAAGAAAATACAGGACAAACGTTTGAGTGCCATCGATCATATGTTTTTTCCCAAACTGTTCCCATTGAAACCCGCGAAAACCACATGGTTCATCCCCATCAAATTCCAATAAAACCCTCATCCAACCATCACACGTCCTAACACTATACAAAGTCTTCTTCTTAAACACATACTCTTTAAATAAACTTTTCGGCACCGACTGCAAACAGAAAACCAGAAAATTATATTTTTAAATTAACAAGAATTACAAAAACAAAATATAACAACCCTCAAACAAAATTAAACCAAATACATAATGTATATGTCTGGACAAACTCATTTCCGTACTCTTTGCAACACAACTACCCAATTTGTGACCACCTTTTATGTTAAGGAAACCATAACTATTATTACCATGCTCATCAAAATGACTCAAAAGAACATACTGAGCATTTCTTACATCAAATAGAACACTCCAACCATGCTTAAGCTCATTTTCTTCAACATACTTTTCCCATTGTTCACCATATATCATGCCCAAAACACCATCAACAGCACGAATCTTAAATTCATAAACCTTATTCACAAACTATGCAAACAACAATTCACAACTTCTACGATCAGTTAGCTCAAACAACTTTAGTGGGACTTTGATACCATTTTCATCGCCATTTTTAAATGTAACTAAAAACGACATCTGTAACGTTTAACAAACATAAAATTATTCATACGACATGGACACAAAAACCAAACTCAACCACAGTATTTTCTTTCCAAAACTAACATAAATAATAGTGTCAATTACAATTAGTACACTACATCAAATAAAACACTCGAACCATGCTTAAGCTCATTTTCTTCAACATACTTTTACCATTGTTCAGCATATATCATGCCCAAATCACCATCAACATCACGAATCTTAAAATCATAAACGTTAATCACAAACTTTCCAAATAACCATTCACAACCTCTACGATCAGTTAGCTCAAACAACTTTAGTGGAACTTTGATACCATTTTTAAATGTAACTAAAAACGACATATGTAACGTTTAACAAACATAAAATTATTCATACGACATGGACACAAAAACCAAACTCAACCACAGTATTTTCTTTCCAAAACTAACATAAATAATAGTGTCAATTACAGTTAGTACATAATTCATAATAACTTTGCTACCATTCACAACAACATCTACAAACTCTATTTAAAAAGCATCTGTATGCGTAACAAAACAACCGAAAACCATAATATGTACATAAACACAATCACCAGAGACAAACACAATAACAAACTTCTTAAAAATAACATAAATAAAATTACATAATAAAAAACACACAGTAACACAAACTAAAAAATCAATCCTCACTCACGCGCTTCATCTTATGCTATTTAACAAATGTTGATAAAACTTAAATATGATATTAAATACATAATAAAGAGTTCAAACACACTACAAAAAACGCAAGGAAACACATACTAAAAAGTATATCTAAACTACAAACACAGAAAATACCATTCACATTAATACACTAAACTCTGATTTCAAGAATCCAGCACAAATCAAGCACAATAATTGGGGGTTTTACAAATTAGCAACAAACACATACATAATATTAAATTAAAACATGCAGTCTAAAAGTTCGTTTCTAACACCAAAAAAAAAAGAAACATAATAAAAAACAAATTTCAACTTTAATTAGACTCATGCCGACTAATCAAAATCAATCTTGGTAAAGAAACTAACATTGTATATTGGCAAAAATAACAACTGGATTCATGGAGATGATTTGCACTTCGTGATCCTAGGAAGTTAAATAGTTAAATATAAAATAACTAAAACATTAGAACTAAATATAATACAAATTAGATGTTCAGTATAATAATATCTTAATACAAATTAGGTGTACACAATATAATAATATGTTAATATAAAAACACTACCATATTATTTATACAATAAAAAGCTATAAACAAAAAATTTAACAACAATTCATAAAAAAAATGATATTAATTGAAATTAAAATATCTTAATACAAAACTAAAAATAATTATTCCAAAAAAAAAAAAACATAACATTATATATCCGGAAAAAAATCTAAATCAATCATATACTCATCATCAATATCATGCCCCCAAGCCAACAGCTGCTCAACTAATGTTGTTACTTTAGCCAATTTTGATTAAAGTTTTTTAATGTCACGAACGCTGATTAGTCAGTTGCCAAAATAAGACTTTAACCAATCAACAAGCGTTCCAACATCATTTACACATGCAAATGACATTAACACGACTAATTACTTAAAAACAAAACGATAATATTAGAAAACATACCCAAAACAATACCTTCATTATTTGGTTCTTTACTTTCACTATCTTTAGAAACAATTTCGTTTGATGAAGATTTATCATTCATTCCTAAAAGTTATATAAAAATTAGGGCACAAAATAACAAATTTTAATATTTATAACTAATAAAAGCTAATACTCTAAAAACTCCAACCGGGCTTGGGCCTTTTAACCTAACCTATTTTAAAACAAAAATACAATACGAAAATCCAACAAAAAAACAATACATATTTTCTTAATATAAAAAACCCTTACTTAATCATAAAATTAATTCATTTAAGAAAACATTATGTAAATACAGACACGAAAATCAAATTAACAAATTTAGTTTAAACCAAAAACAAAAATGTATAACTACAGTTAAGTGTTACATTGAAACCAATTTAATATTTCCGAATTACATAATCTATTAACATGTATATAACAAAACGAATATAAACAGCAGCATAACTACCAAATATACACATTATTATATTACAAAAACATAAAAAAAAAAACTACTATATGAAAACATTAGAAAAATTATACACATTATTTAATTCCAAAAAATAAACATACAATATGAAAAAATAATAAACCGGAAACTAAATTAAACTTGAAATTTATCAAGAAGCAACAAATGTAATGTATAAAGAAGCTTTATTTAGGATATAATGTTCATGTACAAACAATATAACACTGCAATAATAAAAATCATATCACAATCAAAATAGCAAAACGACTAAATTACACTTTGAATTAAATAAACAGTAAATCACAAGTCGTGCCCGCCCTTGGGCGGGCTTAAGTGGCTAGTGTGTGTGTGTATATATATATATATATATATATATATATATATATATATATATATATATATATATATATATATATATATATATATATATATATATATATATATATATATATATATATATATATATATATATATATATATATATATAGGGTAGGGTTAAAATGAAAAGTTTCTTATAATGAAAAGAATGAGAAGGCATGTGGAGGTGACATGTGTAACTTTTGCCACATCACAATGCCATGTCATGTGACATGTGTCACCCCTCCCCAAGAAAAAATTTTTTTCCGCCAAAAAAAAAATTCTCGCCAAAAATTTATTACCTTCACAGTTATAAAAAATAATGCATCACAATCATAATTGTGATGCAGTAACTTATAACCTTAATGCACTAAAATCATGATTATGATGCAGTAATTTTATAACCGTAATGCAGTAACTTATAACCTTAATGCACTAAAATCATGATTATGATGCAGTAATTTTATAACCGTAATACAGTAACTTATAAACTTAATGCACTAATACATTTTGGTGCATCTTTATTATATGTTACTGCATCATAGTTAATAGTTAAGTGCATCAACTATGATGCACTAAAATCAAGGTTATAACCTTAATGCACTAAAATCATGATTGTGATGCAGTAACTTTATAACTGTGATGCATTAATTTATAACCTTAATGCACTAAAATTATAATTGTGACGCAGTAACTTATAACTTTAATGCACTAATAAGTTTTGGTGCATCTTTATTATAAGCTACTGCATCATAGTTAATAGTTAAGTGCATCAACTATGATGCACTAAAATCAAGGTTATAACCTTAATGCACTAAAATCATGATTGTGATGCAGTAATTTATAACTTTAATGCACTAAAATCGTGATTGTGATGCAGTCAAAAAATTTGGTGGGAAATTTTTGGCGGGAAAAAAATTGCCAAAAAAATTTTTTTTGGCGGGAAAAAAAAATTTCGGCGGGGTATGGTGATGTGGCATGATGATGTGGCAAAGGTGACATATGTCACCTCCACATGCCTTCTCATTCTTTTTATTCTAAGAAACTTTTCATAATAACCCAAACATATATATATATATATATATATATATATATATATATATATATATATATATATATATATATATATATATATATATATATATATATATACACTAGTGGCAAAACCCGTCCGATGGACGGGTATGACTTGTGGTTTTTATTTTTAGGTTTTAGTAGAACAAATATATACTAAAAAATAATTAAAAGTTAAATTAAATAATTTACAACTATAATTTATGTTACTATAATATATATATATATATATATATATATATATATATATATATATATATATATATATATATATATATATATATTTAAACTGTAAAATACAATTCAAAATTGTAATCTGTTAGAAAATATGATTTTAATTACAATTTGTTCTATTAAATCCTAAAAGTAAAACCACAAGTCATATAAATATCGTTTAGTATATTGTTTAGTATATATATAAAAGAATAATTTTCTTTTTACCCGATGGGCGGGCATGACTTGTAATTATAATTTTTATGGTGTCAGTTAACGGAAAATTATTTTTAAGGCCGTCGATTTTATTTAATGTTATTATGGTATTAGCTTTTTTTTAATCTTTTTATTATTTTTTTTAATCTTTTTTTAATTTATTTTTAATCTTTTTCTTTAATCTTTTTTTTTATCGCTGTCATATTTTTCTATAGTGAAAGAATGGTGATAAATAATCGTTGTCATATTTTATAGTTTGGCATATTAGTTGTTAAGTTTGTTTTTTGTCTTTGTAAATGAATAAATCGTTTCTATTTTGAAATACGATTTAGTTATATATGTGGTTTGTATTTTTAAATTTTTAAAAAGATATGATATACTTTTATATATTAACGGTTTTGTGAATAATTTTATGACAAATTTTAATTGAAAAACCAAATTGCAACTTAAAGAAGTTAACTTTTTTTTACCTAAGTTAACCATAGGCTTTTTTTGTATATAAATGTTCCAAAATATTTTTCATAGAAAAAATTCAACTTTCGACAAAGTTTGGCCTTTACTTTTATTAATTGTCATTTCAAACAAACCGAAACAGAAAAATGCATATGGTTGAGTTTAAATTGCATCATATTGTCTGACAGTCTAATGACCATACGCGGCAATGCGCAAATAGTGGTTATAATAAAATGTGTGGAAAACTAAGCACCTAACCCTTTTCACATAGAATCTATATATATAAGTATAAAAGTAGAGTATTCGAGACATTAAAGATTAGAGTAATACTTGGATTTTGCATTAAGATGAATAAAGCATTAAGCAAAGGAATTGATCATGTACATTGATCACTCTTGAAACTCGCGTTAGCGTAGGGTTTGCACTAATCACTGTTGTCCTTGTAAAATTTGAATTAAAATAAAATAAATGTTTTGCAATTATAATAATGTATAATGCCAACATGCACAACTTTACCTCTCATGTCCAAATGAACATGAGAGGATCCTTATCTTTCCTTTTATTCATCCATGTTGTTTGAAACATCTAGCTCTATATACTATAAACCAACCCTAAAACATTAGTTTACAAAACAATAACGTTAAATAGGAAAGTTAAATAAAAGGAATTTAATCATTCAAGGAAGTGAAAATCGATAGGTAAATATGCCTTTACCTCCCATGATTTAGACCAAATATTTACTTTACTTGTTATATTACTTTTCTTGCAATTAGGATTAATATTAGTAAAACAAACTCTCCTCTAAACCCCAAAATTTTACTTGCTTTCATAAAATATAAAAATACCAAAAATAATCTTCCTTCGTTTTTAGATCAATCATCATACATTTCGAGCATACCTCACAATTTCTCTAAAGAAATATCAATCCATATATCAACAATAAGATATAATGGTATAAGTTATAAGTTAACGATGGGCGGTCATGACTTATGAGTATTGTTGAAATTTATAAGTTAACGAAAAATAAGATATAATGGGAACTAAATTATATATGAAAGTTAAATAATCAATGATGAAAAAAATTTATATCATACTATAGCATATCATAGTATATAATATATTGTACAATATTTTTACAACATACTTTATGTTATAAAACTAGCATATTTACCAGGTTTTTTGTTTGATATAGTGATTTCCAAACATATACACATAACTCTAGTAGTTTTAAAGATAATTGCAACATAGATCCTTGTTTTTTTTTCTTTGTTATTCTTTTTTTCTTTTAATCTTTTTTCTTTCTTTTCATATATACAAAATATGATATGCGCCTTCAAGGTGACCTAGTTTCAGGTTCATTTTTTGTTTTTTATTATAATATAACATACGTTTTAGTTAGCTTAATTTTATCATCATACATCAATCGTTACATAGAAATACATAATTTCTAAAACATGTTTGTTCTTAAATTTATATTTGATATAGTGAAATTTAAATTCAACATATCAGAACACTTGTAATTAATTGCAAATAGCTACATACACATCCTCTTATCTCTAAAACAACCTAAAAAGAGATAATCACATATACTATTGTTAAAAGTTCATTAGGAAGCCGGCCCGTGTAAAAAATACCCGTTTTGACCCATTATACAACATACGGACCCGACTAATTATACAATAAAAAAAGGAAAACTAAGAGTACGTCTTCCCGCCTACGAATCTATTTATTTGAATGGAGATCAATACCATCATGAACGAAAAACCTCATACGTGGTGCAAGCTGTTGTATTGATTGTTCTTTTAGTCGGATAAAGTACACATCATTAATACATCTTGATTTTGGGCTTTCATCATGTTGTTTGGCTATTGTATGGTAAATCTCACCGATCAAACAAATGTTTCCAAGTATACGAATCTTAACACTTTTTTCTTTATCTCTACGCTCAGACTCTTGCTCAAGGGTGGTCATCTGCTTTATTTCTTCCCTCATTTTATTTGCGCCTTCAAAAGCCTCTTAGCATTTATTTAACAACACTCGTTTGAACGTGATCTCTTTTCCACCAGGTTCATCGGATGGAAGTGGTGGGAGCTTGACATTCATATCAGAACATAAATAAGCGTACATTTGGAAAAATGTAGGCTCGAAAATAGCTTTGTCAAATATTAAGGATATAACACCCTGTAACACATACAACAAAGATATTATCAGTATGGATTACACAATAATGTACATGAGTATTTTTGGATTTTTTATTTGGAATCGAGTTATCAGTTTCTTACTATTTAGATAAACAGATTATGGTTCTTATTAGGGGTTGGATATTCAGTTTTGGATACTCAGATGGTGAAACATGCTTACTCATTTACTCTCTTTTTGACCTAATTTGAATAATTAATTTCAAAGTTTCTTAATCGAAGCGAGTTCCATATTAGAAGAATTCTCAATAACCTAGGCCAGTTTCCACAATAATGTCCTTTTAGTTGTTGTATCTATTAATTCCTAAAATACTGAGATTCCTAAACACCCCTTAAATGGAAGAATATATGTGGTAGATACAAACCTTTAATATATCAGTCGTGGTGTAAGAGGAATCCAAAATCCAAGGCCGCTTCCACTGGTCTTAGAGCTAAGTACAGGTGCAGGTATCTCATCATAAGGTCAAGTGAGAAAAGGTGATTAGCGATTATTATGCCCTCTTCTTCTTGCTTAGTTGTCCTCTGTATATCTGTGAACATTAGTATTATTTACAGCATGTCAAAATTCTGTGTGCATGTGTGCAAATAGATAATAATGTTTTAGAATTCAAAGTGTGTGCATATGTGTGTGTGCGTGGCCGACAATAACAAGTCAGAGTGAGTGATTGTGTATGTGTGAACGCATAATTAATCCACCAACAAAAATTAAGTGTGTGTGCGTGCGCGCGCGCGTGGTGCTCGAATACATAAATCAACCAATAATAACATCCAAGGCGGGTATCTCACCTTAATGACAGTCGTAAGATGTGGCATAGGATTAGAAACATATGCTTTCACTTGTTCAGCAGTCAAACCAATTTGCAAAATGACTTTGGTCAGGTGACTCAACTAATAATAATTTATTAAGTGAATGGACACATTTGCTATCATGTTACATTTTTACTTAACTGTATATCATGCTACATCTGCAATTGTAACAGGAATCTTTAAAATGACTTTTTTAGCATAACATGCCATCTACAAATGATTTTAACCTTATAATATATGAACAAACGCAGTTCATGTCCAAATAGTAAGTACATCTCTTAAGGCATTTCAGTTTTAACACATAACAAAATTTTATTATAGAAAACCGTTGTTTGGCTTTATGGTATAAATGCGTCTATATTTTATCATGTGAGTTGAAAGTTCAACTATAAGAATTTGTAGTAGCTGCAAGTATCTCAGTAAACTCTAGAAAGAATTTGATTATGATTCAGAACACATTAATGTTATAACAGTGCAAAAAGAAACGTTACCTTCAGATTGAGATTTGATATAAAGGCAGTGCATTCGTCACTGTATAACATGGATTTATCAGGTATGGCATCTTTGGTTTTTGTGTTGTCTTCACCATGAGGAGTGTCATTTATAGTAACAGTGGTTTCCGCGTTCTTTGCTTTAACTGAACTCTTAGAATGAGTATTATCCTTTTTATGATTTGTGGCATCTTTTTGCCACTTTGCTGGTGACTCTTCATTAGGTAGTGCTTCTAGAGCAGACTTGCTCTTTTCACTTTTTTTTTCTTGGGAGCATCCTCATGATTTGTTGATGAAGCAATCGCTTTGCTCTATTGCTGCAATCTAAAAAACTGTAGCTCCTGTAGCTGAGGAGTTACTTGAAAATAAAAACGTGTGCATTGGAATTCAAGATACACCACAGGTCCAAAATAGTATTTCATAGAAAAACATCATAATTATATATAAGAGAAAATGTCAGGCTAGATTATAAGTTTTATCTTGCACTCACAGGCAATAAAGATAACAAATAAAATAACAACACCACAACAATGCTTGAGATATTACTTTTTTATCTCTAAGAAAACACTTGAGGCATTGCTTTGGCCACCAAACTAAGAAACTTAAAATTTTATAATTCATAAAATTACCTAATCCCTTTATATTTTTTGTGGTAAATAAAAGCATACATAAGCAAAACAGCATCTGCCACGTATTCATATAAGTTACGTGTTAGGCTTATCAATCACTTGAATGTCATAATCACTTTTATGCAACCATTGTGGCCTAAATGTGTTTATACTATAGTAATGTGTGCTGCAAGTTCATATAAAGGGTGTCTTGAAGCGGTTCTTTAACTCAAACAGACATATAGCCCATAACAGTCACCCATTTGACCCATGTGACCCGTTTTGATACCTATTGACAAACTGCATTTTCATGCAGTTAATAGTTTCCCATTTGAGCCATAAAACCTCAACAAATTTGCACCCATAGGCTTAATAATGCCAACCTTATTTGTGACTGATATTTAGCCTAAATTTGGTCTTGCACGCACAAAGTTGCCACAGCCGGCAGCAACATGAATACAACAATTATTTTTTAGTTAACTTAATGATATACAAGATTACTAACACGTGGCCGGTTCCACTGTGGCAGTCAAACACCCTCCTTGGAAGTTCACCTTAAGCGGTCCTCATTGAATCCGACAACTATATAAACACCTTGACGATTTCATTCTACAAATTATAACATCAAGGGATCATTATGATTTAAACATTTGTGTAAATGAGGGATACTTTTCACAACTAATGCAACTTGTACCAACTAAAAATAAATATATAAATCATACACACCTTTCAAACAATTGTACGCCTTTTAAAGGTGCATTCTTTACCCAAAAAAATGCAGATAACCAATTTTTTGAAGGACCCATAAGTTTACCTTGAAGTTTGATCTACATCAGAAATATCTTGTAATCCTATGTAGTTTATATAGTTGCAAATCAACCATTAATATAATAGCAATCATATTTACCTTTATTAAAATAGGTGTTGAATTGGGGGCTGAAATAGGGGATGTCATGGGTGCGTATGCGGGTTGAAATATGTGGATTAGGGTGAAAAAAAGGGGATTGAAGTGGATGTGTTCTGGGGCTGAAGTGGGGACTAAAATGAACTGGTTTTGGAGTTGAACTTGCAGATACGTAATGTTAGGTTAGCTTTCAAATCTGGCCCTAGGCATAAATCTTTCTGAACCGAAGTTTAAGGTACCATTTGATGAACAAACATCCATCCCTCGACCTTTTGTAAGACCTTTATTTTGGTAAGCTCATCTGGGAGGGCGTTAGGTTTATAAGATTATTTTACTTATTTTCCAAACATAACCTAATCCAAAACACCTTAGCTTACAGATTATTCTCATAGTCTACTAATCCAAAAAAATCTTCAAAAACTTATAAGCTTATTCTTCATTAGCTATTATCTGCTTACTAAGGTAAGGGGTGTTTGTTTAAGCTTATAAGCAACAGATTTATTGGACATCAAATATATACTAAATGCTTGAATCCGTCTCTTTCTCAGCTGAAACAATTGATAAAAATATATTTGTTTATTGTGCCAAAAGATATCCGCTTCCTAATAACTTTAATCTCAAGTGGTTCCTCGCCGTCTCAGGGTTAAGAACCGATATTATATGAAAGAAATCGTAACATATTATGTATCCACTTAAAACGTAAGGCATTTGGATGCACGTTTACTGCCGTAACCATTTCAGCCTCCGTATCTATGAACCTATGATAGAAGGGTTGAAATGTGATGTACAATTAATTCGGGTCTTATAAGAGATTAAGAGCAGGGGTTAACTTTTTAAAAAACCCTTTGTACCAAAAGTTTATAACTACATTTAATGTATTGTATTGTGCTAACATATATCACAAATCAAATATAAAACCACCAAAAATAGTTAACGCAAACGGCATTATAACGATATAAGTTGCTTTTACTGATATTTGAGCAAGATAAATAGTAGATCATCAAATAGTTAATGAAAAGGGGATTATAATGATATAAGCTGCTTTCACTGATATTTATGAAAATGAATGGTATTTCATGTCAACCCAACATGTTTTCACCTGTGCCAAAAATACACCCGTATTGACCCATTACCCAACTGGCCGCCTTTCGATCATTGTGGCATGTATATATTTTTTTATTTTCTATATCACATAATTACTTCCAAAATGCAAAGCCACACACCCTTTATTTTAAAAAAAAAGGTTATTTGAAGGGGTGTTTGGGTAAAAGCTGATTTCGACAGCTGATTGCCAATTGCAGACGCAAAACAAGCTATTTTGAGTACCCAAACAGCCTATTCGTGGAGGCGTTTAGCTAAAAGAGCTTATTCAGCTCATAAGCATAAGTTTGACCTTTGAATTTATGTACTGTGGAAAAGAGAATAACAGAGATCGTTGGGGATATTTGAAAGTAGGATATCTTTGTGGGTGGAAAAAGAGATTATTTAAAGAAAGATAACTCAACTCATATGGTTTGTATTGTAAAAGAACATGAAACACCACTTACTTGTCAGTGTAAAAGCTAGCAGAAAACCAATCGTTCTAAGACACGTGAAAAATCCGTTTGAGACCTTTTTCCCTGCTCCGCATCTCCTGAACCCGTCTCCACTTCATTTTCTCTCTTTCCCTCTACAATTCAAACACACGTGGTAAACACTACTTTATTCACGCATAACACCTTTATCGATAAAAAGTTAAAAATGGTAGAACGCATGATTTTCTAACAAAAGAATACATGTTAGTTACCTAATCCCATTTAACCCAAAGTATTTGAAGCACTAACCATTAACCAAGTTAAGGGTTCATAAAAGAATAATTGGTACTCTGACTTTCAGATAGTTAGTTGGAAGTAGTGTCACCGATATTAAAGTGTTTCGGGTCAATCTAAGCCATCTTAAGTTCTTAATCCAAACCTTTTTTAATCCCGCACGAAATCAACCCATACAACTAATTATGAATTACTGAAAACTTGCACAATGCTTAAAAAGCTTAGCCAAGCCATTCTACGCTCGAGTTCAGCTTGTAATGAATTCTCAGCCAAGCCAAAGAAACATCATAGCACGATCTTCACTCTCTTTATCAAATTGTAAAACAACACCTTTCAAAGCATTGATATAAAAACATATCATCATATATGTACTGTATATGCTTACCTTATTACTGAAGAGCATCTCATCAGCTCTTGACACACCTGCTGATGCTACAGCTGGCCTGCCATTGGAAGCCTGTGGCTGGCAGGTCCAAATTTTCTATACACTGATCATTGCAGCCGCACCGCGTGTATTTCATTCCTCATCTTCTAGAAGACGTGAAAGATTACGGTTAACCTTAGGTAGTTTTTTTCAATCTGCAAGAAAAAATATGCTGATGTTTTATTCACTCCATTTGCAGCCTGCAAAACAATTTTTACATTAGTGAAAGTCGTGTAGAGAAGTCACCACAACGTAATCTTCCTTCTACCTAGCCGACATAAATAGGAGTGTTTGAAGGGCTCAAACTGTATTTTCTCATACTAAAATTGGTTGTTTTCTTTTTACATATTTGGGTTTATTTATAATATTTGGTCTATCCTAGGTTCCTATTCAACCGGGCTTTTGGGGTAATTCAGGAGCCAGGCCTAGGACAACACTATGACTTTAGGTCGTTTGTGCATCTTTACCTGAGGTAGAAAGTCCCGACTTGCTGCTCTCTGAGATTTCCCACCTAAGTACTTTCGAATTTTCAAATGCGAAGCCCTTTAGCGGTATATGTACCACAAAAAATAAAATAAACACGTAAAAGGCTTAATGAACTCTGACAAACTAATAGCAGTAAGACAATAATTATATAAGCTTTCCATACCTATAAGCTCTAAAATAGTAAAAAAAATTGAAAAATGTAGGATCACATTTCTATCTTTTACAACTCAACATAATGATGACAAATATCTGTGTAATAAGCAATTCCAAACACCTTCCATGTAACAATTTCAATTGAACACCTAAATATAGGGACAATATTCACTAACCAACTAAAATCAATATAAAATGGGTAAAAGTAATGGAGCAAAGAATGAGGCCAAAACCATGTCAATAGCCTACCAATATCAAACCCACCCTTCGCCGCCATATCTAGAAGCCAAATATCAGTCACCTGTGAAATTCCAACACATAGAAAGCTAAAAAGAAAACCTTAAATTTCCATAAAAAAGAATAGAAGCTTGTAAATTATTTTAGTGCCTACCTCACATTAAAAAATTGGTGGAGATGATAGTAGATGACCATGTGCATCTTGAAGGAGCCTGTAGTTACCTAGCCACCCTCCAAATCTGTTGAAATTTCGTTCACCCTTCAACACAAAGAAAAAAACTGTCTTCTCGTCTCAGCAATAATCATGCCACCTTTACCCATAGACACCCAATCTGCCTCGAGTGTACCAAAAGTCTACCAATAATGGGTGCACCAGGTTCAACTCCAACCTCAACCATTCTACCAAGGACTCGCATAATAACATCTTGAGCAGGGAATGCCTTTGCTCTAAACTCTGAATCAGGTTTGAACATAAGCATGAATAAAGTAAACTTAAGAAAGTAGACTAATAAATGCTAGGTCACCTTTCCACCACTTCAACTACGACCCCATTTCCTTCTTGGAAGTCCCAATCAAAATCTACACGAATAGGACGATCATTAAGAATAGTCCCACTTATGTACTTCACAACATCTTCGGTATCTTCCCTAGAGTAGTAGCTGAAAAGCACAAACTCTAATGTTAACTTTCTTTCTTTTTTTATCAAAAGTTTAAAATCGAATAAGATTTAGTTACACTTCTATTATTTTGTCCATAACTCAAAGTGTCAAAGTTGGCTAGAATATGTCAAGGTTGAGAGCTTCACAACAACACATAATCATTGTCCTATATCATGCAACTACAATTACAAATAGTAGCATTTTCATAATAACTATGTTCAAAGATGTTGGAATAAACTAAAGTATTTTCACTCACTGTTTTAGGTCAGACACTTTGCATGCAAAATAACTAACTAACTAAAAATATACTGATACTGTTGGAACAAATATTAGTTGATACTATCTTGTGTAATAGAAGCTGTAGGTTCACCTGTATCCGCTAACACATCTCATGATTTAGCTGAAGGACAGGTAATCATATTGAAAAAAAAGATTAAAAAAAAGCATTGACAGTTTGACACTCAACCCAAACCATATTACCGCATTATCTGTTTTTACCCGTTACCCAGCCTCCAGTAAACTACCCTTAGTTTTAACTTTTAAGCTTTTGATTCATACACCTCTAAGACATCAGAATCTGGTTGAGTAAAAGTTTCAGATATGCAACCATCCAACTTTGGAGGAGCTAATTCAGATGCTTCTCTACGATCCAAGTTGCACTTACTTAAATCATCGAATTCCCCAATAACACCATGCATAATAAGCAAGACCTGAAAAACCCAATAACATATAAGCAAGACCTCAAAGATCAATTATATTCAATTAAATACAGTTTACTTAACCTATATACTAACGCATAATAAAACCTTATGTAACATGTTCATGGCATAGGTGACCAAATCTACACATATATCTTGTTATCTACATAGCCCACACTATCATTTAATTTATCATATAAAACTAAAAACACCATGCATCTATTATAAATAAATCATATACAACTATATGTTACCTGATTTGTGATGAACAGGCGCTTGAGTATATTTAAAAGTTAGGGTTTTAGGAATTTGGGAGAGATAGAATGGTGCGCGAATGAAAAAGAAGCACAATAAGTTTTCTACTGAGAATTGAAGCGCTAGGGTTTTTTTTAGAGAGAGTGAGGAAAAGGGCGATTAATCAAAAAAGAAGCACAATAGTTAATGAAAGGATTAGCCGGATTTGTGTAAGTATGTGAATCTGGGAATGCAATGTTTAACCAAAAAAAGTGGCATGCTCCAATGGTTGAAGTGTTTGTGTGGGGATGCTAAGACTTGTGTTCGAATCTTGCAATGTACAAACTTTTTAAACAATTTTATTAATCCCGAATTTCAAGTCCTCTAATCATTTTGGCTGATGAGGTGGCTTAATTGTGATGACATGGAATAATGACATGGCTTTATGGGATGCCAAGTGGCATTATATGTGGCATGTCTCCTCTTATATATAATGTATATATATATATATATATATACTAGTGGCAAAACCCGTCCGATGGACGGGTATGACTTGTGGTTTTTATTTTTAGAATTTAGTAGAACAAATATATATTAAAAAGTAATTAAAAGTTAAATAAAACGGTTAAGATCTATAATTGATGTTACCATAATCCATAAAACGACTAAAAATAGGTAAGTATTTTGATTTTTGATTTTTATTTTTAGGATTTAGTAGAACAATTATATACTAAAAAGTAATTAAAAGTTAAATGAAACGGTTAAGATCTATAATTGATGTTACCATAATCCATAAAACGGCTAAAAGCATGTAAGTACTTTGATTTGTGGTTTTTATTTTTAGGATTTAGTAGAACAAATATATACTAAAAAGTAATTAAAAGTTAAATTAAACGGTTAAGAAATATAATTGATGTTACCATAATCCATAAAACGGCTAAAGGATGTAACTACTTTAAACAATATTAATCATGAACATCTATTATATTTGATAATATTATTAACATTTATTATTATTATTTTGTATTTGTTAATTATGTTTATTTAGTTATTGTATATAGGTGCTTCCAGCTGATTTTTTTATCAAATTTAGATGATGTTGATGAATTTGAAATATGTGTAAATGGATTTATGGTTTGGTTTGATGTTTGTTGTGATGAGAATATGTATGTATTGTAGGGTTACAAGTGGAGTTTTGTCGTTGATACCCTTTGTTTGTTAAGTGGTGATGTTTGTGTGTTTACCAGGGGAAAAAAGTTGTGGTTAGAGCAGTGTTAGTGTTTTTGTTCAGACTTCTTAAATTTTATTGTTTAAATTTGATTTCATTATTTTGTTAGTTTACATTATAATTATATTCTGGTGTGTTACGTGTTTTAATTAGTTTTTTGATGACGTTGTTAGTAGTTATATAAGGATTTATTTTCAATAAGTTTTTAAACGAATTTTATAAACCAAGATACACGATTAAGATAGCTTGAGTATGTGTTTTTAGAATTCTTGTAAACTTACGATGTTTTTTTAATATAATTTTTAAATCCTGGCTGGTGAGTTATTAAAGCAAAACCCTTAATGGGAGGTCAACCGGAATTCATGACTCCCATGCACTCGTCCTCTAACTAAAACTGATTGATTTATACGATCTATTACAGAGCTAACCTTGATCCATTCAGACCAATACCCGTCATTGATTGCTTCTCTTATTTGCTAAAAGCATACGGTTGTAACTCATTAAGCACCATGTTCTGCCATTGCGGCTTCCTTATTTGCTAAAAGCATACGGTTGTAACTCATTAAGCACCAAATGGTACTACAAGCATACGGTTGTAACTCATTAAGCACCAAATGGTACTACAAGCATACGGTTGGAACTCATTAAGCACCAAATGGTACTACAAGCATACGGTTGGATCTCATTAAGCATAATAATACCTTTAAGTAATGAACCATAAATATTGCAGTAATAGGATTTATAATACATGCAATGTTTGTTTACATGAACTGCATTTGAAAGAGAAATAGAGATGGTGAAGAAGCATTATGCAATGGGATTATGGGACATGCAAACCATAATTCATTGTAGCTTATTTATTTTTTCGGTAGGAGGGTTAGTAATCATGACCTACTATGGATACAATGATCAAGGTTTAGCAAGTAGCAACATTAAGGTTTAGCAAGAGCAACATTAAGGTTACTCTATGAGAATAAAAAATGAATCAATATACGTCAAAATAAACAATATAAATTACATGATTTAATATAAACTATATCATTGATCGTCATGTTCACGAATGACCCCCGTCGCAAAATCCAATATCAATGAATCAATGTGAGGGGCTGAATTTTGGCGGTTTCCGGCGTTGGTGGTGTATGAGCGGGGAAGAGATAGCACAATAAAAAGAAACAAACAGGTCCACTATCGGCTCTAAATAAGAATAAGATTCATTCATTAATCTACATCATTATATTACTAAACGGGAAATAAAAAGGAATGTCTTTTTTTTTTCTTTTTTTTGTTGAGAAAACCATGTTTATTTGGTTCATAATTATCAAATGCATATGCAACTAACCATGTTGAGGTGTGCTGGTCATCGGGTCGTCCGTACCATCACAATGTAAGTTTGCAGATCGCAATTGACCTAAACCGAAAACAATCTTAAAGAAATCAATTTCATACGCATGGGTCCGGTGCTTCTATTATTCAATTTGAAGAGGCAAAAGGTAACCATACTTTAGCGCATCTGAGACGAACGGTTGGTTCTTGAATGTGAATACGATCGATTAGTTGTCATTCCGGTAGCTGCAAAAAAGAGAAAAAAACGTAAATATGAAAATAGTAGTACATCAATATGAGTATGATAAATATTATTATTCCAAAAATACTTTAACAATTGACTACAGTCAGTATCGCAAGCTTCTGATCTTATCGCCTCAGTTGTTATCAACATTTAAGCTGCAGTAGCCGGTGCATTCGTCTGATAGGCACTGATTTGTGTTACCTTGCATCTCAACTGGTCAAAGTTGCGAGGAGGAGATCCACTAACCCATCTAAATGATCCAACCCGGAATGAGCGCCTTCTTTTGTCAACAGAATAATAGTTTCTTGACACGAATACTACATTATTTTTTACATCTTTCTCAACGACATACCTGTATTATTTGCATAGCAGCATTTAGGTCATAAATCTTTACATTCAGTATGTATGTCTGTGCAAGCCATGGTGAAAGAGTCGAACATTACCATGGTCCACCTGCAAGTTTCAAACCTTGACGTTGACCAATTGTGTAAAACAAAAATCCCCTATGGGCTCCTAGTAAATCTCCGGTTTCAGCTTCCAATATTATGCCTTCTTTTTCACCAATATGCCGTCCCACAAATTCACTGAACTTGATCTGCATAAGTAAATGCTTCACTGAAGTGACCAATTATATAGATTGCCAATCAAGATATATGCCCGAATAGCCAGTGATTGCAATGGGTTGGCATGAGCCGCATGACAACATGGTCTTTTCCAGAAAAGAAAAAAGAAGATAGAAACCACTGAATTCATGATTAAATGTTACTATTGTAGTGACCTTTCCCTCCTGGCCATTATACCTTATTTCCAACCATTTTTAGTCCACCAAATCCCACTTTCCAATCATAAAAAAGGAAGTGATTTGAACAATTTCCCTTCTAAAAATGAGTGCATGCCAAGAGAGAATCTGTTCGAAAATGTCTATCTTTGACAGGGAAGTAAGTTCAATAGACGAAAGATTATAAGAACATGGCTACATGAGGTACAATGGTCAAAAAAGATAAGTAGAGCGGCCAAGAAGTAACTCTAACAATTCGGGAATCAAACAAACACTTTTTTTTCTTCCTAAGCTTGGTAAGATCTTGAACCAGCAACTCGTGCTTTGGCCACTTATTATCATCTTGTGCTACTTTTTGATCGAAATCGGTCAAATCACTTTTGTCGGATTCATAAAAAGACTGATCCTTTGTAAAGGTCTTACCTTAAATCTAATTTTTAAATATACACACCTACCATCTCCTAACATTTCTAAGACGAGATTTTTGTACTTATATATCATAAGATTTGGAACCTAGTATCATTTGGAGAAGTTTGTAATTTCATAATAGCAAGGCTCTTGTAATGACAATTTGCACTATACATATACAATAAACATCAATATGGAAGAAGATTAGTAACCATACCGTTGCTGCATTTGCCATCCCTGATTCCAACAACTCATCTCGAGCAGCCTGATTTAAGTTGGCTGATGAAATTCGTTTAACTTCACTCTTCAAGTTATTCAGATCAGACTTGTATTCCCTTAGTTTGGCCAGAAGCCTAGCTTTCACATTTGGCTGCAAGCTTCTCGCCTCAAGGTCCATTTTCCTAATCTGGAGCAGCACACCAAGATTACATTAAAAATGTGACATACATGAATTCCAAACTTAATTTTGCTCAAAATCAATTAAATATGAATGTAGTTCACCTGTGAGACGGCTGCATCCAGCCACTCGTGTGTTAGCTTCTTCTTCTGCTTCATGGGCTTATTTACTTAATTCATAATATTCTTATAAAGAAAGTGTAACTACAGTTCTGGATCATTTTTAGTGGCTTCACTCCTGTTAAGTGCAACAATGGCTGCAAGAGCTAGCTTTTATGAAGCTTCTCCAGCTTCTATTTCCTTTTGCGCAGCATGTAGTCTGCTCGACATTGTACTTGCTCGACATTGTACTTCCTTTTGCTCTAATGCTTTTGCTTTTGCTTTTGCTTTTGCTTGCTCTAAAGTAGCAGCTTAAGTGTACTATGTCACCACTGGAGCAGATGTTTGAGTAGCCACTGGTGCAGTCGGGCTTGAGTAAACACGCACAACGCCTATAGATAAGTAATTAAAGAGAATGATGAAGTTGCTTGACTTGCGGTAGTCAAGGGTATCTCCTGTAGCCTTCAAAAGTAATGGTGTGTTGAAGCATAAAAAATGAACAAACCTCAATTTAAAGAACAAAAAATGCAATCTGACCCTCTTACTACTAATGCATCATCTTCTTCTAATATCTGCCTTTTAGCTCAAAGTCAACAAAACAAATTGATGTTAGATGAAATAAACCGAGAAAGGAAAATAAGATCACCTCTATGGATGTTGGAGGAAATCTTGAAAAAGGGTTTATATATGAAACGCACAATTCTTTCTGAAATCACCTCCAAATCACACAAGTCAATATAGTGATTCTTTATAAAGTTTACGGATTTCAACATTGACAAATTCACCTTATGAAAGTGCAGAAGTTCCTAAATCCCTTCACAAATTAAATTATTGCAGATTAAATAATAAATCCTAAAAAATTATTGTACCTTAGAATCATCATAAAATCTTTACAATGGTTCACTTAACCTGTAAAAAAATATAATTAACCATAAATTTTGATCACTTAAGAAGTTGAGAGACACGTTACATGTATCTTTTTTTAATATTCAAATCATAAACACCTCAAATATTCATTGGACCATAGAACCTGTTAGTAAGTCTGTCTATACCATGCATGCCTTTGATAGGGTGGGCACCAAAGCAATGCGAAGTCGATTAACAACTTAATTGATTTATATGTTTCTTGTTACCCATGCGATTAAATGTTAATTCTTATCATATTCATTCAAAAAGTATAAATTTAACATTCAGGTTTATATATGTGTTAATTCAGGTTTATGGGCTTATGCGACTAAATATTAATTTAGGTTCTTATCATAAACATTTATACCCTATAAACAATCCCTTTGTGTTAATTCCTTTTTGAATTTTTGAAAGCTAGTTCATTTATATGTTTCAGACAAAGATTCAGCTACATTTGAAGAAATGAGTAATAAAATAACTACCTTAGTTCATTTATATTGTTTCTTGATCATTTAGTGATTTAGAAGACCTTTATTTGAAACTAAAATCCGTATAGTAACTAAACCTGCTGAAAAGTTAATCATTGATTTCAGAGAAAGCTACTAAATTTGCCCATGAAGCCGTTAACAAATGGACACAAGTAATATTCTACTTCCCATTCCATTTAATATCACTGCTATTCCTACTTACTATCCTATAATTATGAATAACTAATAGCCGTATATCATTAACATGAATTGAAGTTTATATGGACCAATGATTTAGATGTCCATAGAGGTTGGTAAATGGGAACTTGTGAATCTGGAACACAACATACATCCAAAAAACAGAAAACAGTAAAATGCAGGAAAAATAAACATTTACGTTATAAAGGCTTATAAAGAATTAACCAATATTGGTTTCTCCGAGTAACCTGAGGTTGTCCAACATCACTATCTGAAAAGGCAACTCGACCTCTAATACCTGAAACATATACCGATATTGGTTTTTTTTTAGAAACATGAGGTTGTCCAACATGATTGACCAAATCTTTCTCAAGTGACATTTGCGACATTAGTAATGATTTCTCATCATCAAATCCAGCACCTGAAATAAGATTATAACATTCAATAAAAATTATATATGATGACACTTCGAAATTACTTTTAATAGAAGCTTAACTTCAACCCCCTCTTCGATATCTTCCGGATTGAATACTGGCACACTGGCCAATCCACATGCTTGCTTGATTTATTTTTATATTTGCCCCTTTTACTTGATTTTGACCTTTTCTTTCGTGATCCTCCAAAACATAAAGAGAAAACTCCATCTTCTATCTTCTTTTCCCATAAAAAGATTTCAGAATTATGAATATTTATAAACCTTTGGGTCATCTTCAAAGAAAATAGACCTAACGTTCAGCTGATTAAAACATAAAACCTGAGCAAAAAGGTCACCTTGTGGTCAGACCAAAAACTTCAGCTAAATTCCAATGTATGAAGTAAAAACATGCATAGATATCATTTTTCTTGGTAGTAAAAAAAAAGGATAAACCTGAAAGCCAAGAACAAAGAGCTTTTCTTGGTTAACAGGAGTGATACAGCCTATCTAAGTAATGCATATTTCTGATCCAACTTTTATGGTGGATGACAATTCAATCTTCATAACCTAATCAAACAAAAAACGTGACAAAGAACCTAAAGGTGGTTTCAATTTAGTAGATGAAGTATATAATAAACTTAAATATCCACAAAAACCAAGTCGGAGAGCCTTATGTAATGGCAAGTGACACTCTAATGATCTTTGACAATATTATATTAACTTGAAAGCATATGCTAATATCCACCAATGAGTCATTAAAGTCATTAGTTACAAATCCAGAGACAAAATATTTTGAGTTGGTATTGTTCACCAAATGTATCAAATTAAGAAAAAGAAAACAGAAGCTGTTACAGAGTAATAAAATTATAAAGATGACTCCTAAAGGTGCACTCGTTTCACATATTCATATGGCCTATTGATCATTATATATGAGGCACTTCTTTAATGTGACTCCTAAAGGTGCACTCGTTTTTTTGAGTACATATTAAACTTAAGCAAGACAATAAACAACAAAAGATCGGTATTTTTGTGCCTCACCGACCCCTACCTTTAACATGCTGTGATGTTTGGATTGTATACTCATAGTTATCTGCTAATGACAAAAAATGCGAGAAACACGAATTCACAGAGTTTACGTGAGATAGATTATGGACTAAAAAAAAACTACCTGATTAACTTGACATCCTTTTCCCATCAGGATAGTCCAAAGATGAGTCAAAAATCTGAAACATAAAGGAGAAGCGCTATCAAATTCTTGATTTTTAATCAAATGGCCAATTGACATATCTGATCCTAATCTGAATTTGGAATAGCTAGTTCAAAAATACAAATCGAAACACAACAACGATCATAAACCCTCTAAATCAGCCTCTATATTAGGCATTTACGCATATACGCAAATAGTACATTGTAAATCTATCTACATGTGATTTCCCACAAAAAGATTTCAGAAAATATAAACCCTTCATCTTCAAAGAAAATAAAGCTAACCTTCAGCTGATTTAAAACACAAATCCTGAGCCAAGATGTCACCTTGTGGCCAGACCAAAAAACTTTAGTAAAACTCTAATGTATGAAGTAAAAACATGCATAGATATCGTTTTTATTGGTAGTGAAAAAGAAAGCGATAAACCTGAAAGCCAAGAACAAAGAGCTTTTCTTGCTTAAGAGTGCATGTACCTATGTAAGTAAGGTATATTTCTGATCCAACTTCTATGGTGGATGACAATTCAATCTTCATAACCTGATCAAACAAAAAACGTGACAAAGAACCTAAAGGTGGTTTCAATTCAGTAGATGAAGTATATAATAAACATTAAATATCCACAAAAACCAAGTCGGATCCCACAGATGTTTCCAGCTAATTTTCAAGATTTAGGGTTCAGATTATGATCTGATGATGGCCGCTTAGGGTTTTGACTATGATCTAATGATGGCCGCTTAGGGTTTTTGAATGTTTTGTGTTTTGGTCTTTTGAATGAATCGTTACAGCTTTCATCCTTGAATTGAAAATTTATAGGATTCTGTTATTTTAGATTATATATTTTGGCCGGCAAAACTTATCACAAAACTTGGTATCCTATATAGGCTTCGAATTACAGAATCTCAACAAAAAAATGTGGTGGTTCAGTGGTTAAGATACCACATAATATGTGCATGGTCTTGAGTTCGAATCCATTCAGCTGTATTTTTTTATAAAAAATATTCAACCGAATTTAAGGAAAAAAAATTGAAAATTGCTTAGGTGGACAAATTGTGATGACATGGAATAATGACATGGCATTATGGGATGCTGATTCGTTGTAAAGTGAGTGGTGAAAAACAAACACAATATCAATATATCAAATTAACCGTAAAATTCGACAAATTAACCCTTTAGGAAAAAGGTCAACGTGCCAATCCTCACGGGTGTGATAAAAGTGATACCGGGAAAGTGATTTCCCCGGGTCGTGTCCCAACGAGGTGTGAATGGAAGGATTCGTTGAGTTTCGTGATTTGAACTTGAATAGGTTTTTAATGATTTGTTTGATTTGAATTACGAATTCTACAAATTAATGAACGGGAAGGTAATTAAGGCAAGGGAACCCTAATAAACTAAAAATAAACTATCACTAAGCCTAAGGAATGATAAAACGAAGCTACACTAAGTCCTAGGGTGCAAAAACTAAAAAACGTAAAAAACGGCAAACACCTCGAGCCATAAACGTAAACTTTTTGCAATTTAAGGGCTACGGGTGTGAAATCAATTTTCCTACGTCCTAATTGACTAAAAATAATTTTAGAAAAAGACCGGGTATTTTTATTTACTTTTAAATTAATTACTACGAATTAAAAACTATTAAACAATAATTAAATGATTAAAAATATTAAACTAATGTTGAAAAATCCGAAAAATTTACAAAAACTACTTCAAGTATTACTGGTTCTAAGAAAAATAAGAAAACAATGGGTTGCTTTATGAAATAAGCTGGAAATAAGCTCAAAATAGCTTAAAGCACAAACTGCCTAAGTGTCCTTATAATGTTAATTGTGCAAGAAACTAACGAGACAAGTCCCAAGGCGCTTGGTTGTGTGGTGTTTTGAATTGGTCGTGGCTGTGAGTGGGGAGACCAAGGTTGAATCGCTCCTCACTTTTTGAAAATTACTTTTTTTTCAACTTTTTCTTTTGAAACTTGGTTATAAGACCAAACTAAGACTTTTTGTGAAAATCTTTTTTATAAGACTTGATCAATAAGCCGTTACAACAGCTGCTATTTGAAATCAGTTGGGAAGAAACAAAGGTAAAACACTTACTTTATATAAAGCTTGCCACTTTTGCACCAAATAAGCTAATGAAATAGTTGGATAATGGGACAAATGGACAGATAAGCACATTAAAATTAAAATAAGCTAGGTCTAAGTGAAGTAAGCTAAAGATACAGGGATAAGCAGTTGGCTTGCAAAGGGGGATCCTAAACTTAAAAAATGGAGATTAAGCCTACAAATGACCAAATAAGCACTAACATCCTACAATAAGCTAAAGACTATAACTCCTAACCTAGGCTAACTAAAGGAAAACTTTTTAAAATTCCTAAATAAGCAAATGAAATAACTGATAAGTAAAAATAACAAAGCTAACTGGCCTGTGCTGCTGCACTGCAGCCTTGACAGTTCTCACGTGGCTACTTTGAGCTTATTTTTAAGCTCTGTAACAAACTTCTAAGCCTGATACAAGCTTCAACAACAGAGTTAGTACAGATGAGTTGCAACAAAACCTCATTAAGTGCCCAGATAAACGCAACAGCTCATAAATAAGCTCGTTGACAGATGTTGTGGATTTGAAACCGATGCGGTTTCAAAAATTGGTGAGGGACAAATTTTGGACTTCGATTTAAACCATGCCATGAGTGATCTAAGTGCAACAAGTTTGAACAAATCTTGAGTTCGAATACCGGGACTTAAGAAACATCAATTTTGACAACTTAGAACATCAATTAAGCCGAGGAAAATGGTCTTGAAACAGCATTGGTTGCTTCTTTGTTATGTTCGATAAAAAAAAGACGATTTTTGTTTTTCTTTTCACTAGATTCTCACAAAGGTTTCTCAAAACAAAATCAACACTTGTAAAACTGATTTGTTAGGCTACACATGAGTTTGACTTTGAGTGTCAAACGGGTAAAAGTAAATTTTTGACCATTTTGTACCTTAAAACAAACAATCCTTAAGCATTTTTTTCTTTTGCAAACTGTTTTACCCCTAATACCTTGATCTTTGAACTCAAAACCTTAACAACTTCCAAATGAGATTAAACACTAACATAACATTTAGAGATATGAAACTAAAAAAAAAAACTTTTCATTGACTAAAAAAAACATTACAACAGAATATTAAAAACATTAAAGCTAAATTTTTTCTAAAAACTAGGGGTGCCTTATAATGGCTACAACATGTCCTATTTATACTAAAACCCTAAGTCTTCAATCTCTCTTGTGTCTTCTCTTGTTTGTGCTTCTGCTGTGAGATAAGACCAGCTAAAGACTCACTTGTGCTTTCTTGAATTGATCCTAGCCATCCAACAGTTAGGTATAGATGGGAACAAATCCGAGCCATTGATTGGGTCTTTTGAAGCTGGGATTGCCATGGTGGCAGGTCTTGGGGGAGGTGGAATAGGATAGTGGGTTTGGGATTTGAGGTTAACTGGGTAATAGAGGTGAAGGTGATTTTGGGTTTTGATGATTCTGGGTAAAGAGTTGATATGGAGGTGGAGTGTTTGGGGAGAAGGAAAAGAGAAGTAGGGTTTTTGGGGAGCAGATAAAAGGTGCGTGGGTTGTGTTTTGTTTAGGCGGGAAATGGGGAAGAAGAAGGTGGGGATGGGTTGTTATTACTTTGACCGGGTAGAATGGGTTGACCGGGTTAGGGTATTGGACTGGGTTGGGACTTGGATATTGGGCCAATGGTTTAGACTTAGGATTAAAAATGGAATCCATTTAATATTTAAGGACCATAGTTGCCAAAACTGAAAATCCAGGGACCATTCATGTAATTCTGAAAATGTAATCCAAGGGTCATACTTGTGAATCTCAAATAAGTTGAGGACCATTTTTGCCAATTGTGAAATTCCAAGGACTAAACTTGACAATTTTTAAAATCCAGGGATCAAAACTGTGATTTCTCAAAACTTTTGGAACTTTTCACCAAAGGACTAATTATGACAATTTATGATTCCAAAAGGGCCTTTGGTGACTTTTCTTTTAAAATACGCGCTCAGGGACTATTTCTGCCAATTTTTGAAAGACGGGGGACTCAAACTGCCAATTATGCAAACTTTGTTCGTTTTTCATTTGTTTTCAATAAATTTGCATCTGAAACATATAAAACACAATTTTGGGATATTTCCAGTATTTTGATGCATTTAGTGTTTTAGATGCTTTGCAGTTCATTTGACCAAAAATGATGAGTGAATAAGCACTCATCGAATCCCCCACACTAAAACATTGCTAGTCCCTAGCAATCTTTTGAGAAAACTTAATGGATTTGAATCTCTTTACCAAAAGCCATTACTTCGGGAGTAGCCAAATGTTTCAGTTCAAGTAAGAACTATGGTACACTGATAACCATATGATTTTGAGCAAATCACCATTTCAAGCGGTTTTGATTTGTCTTTACCAAAACCGTTTATACGGACTAGCCAACTCTTTAGATAAAATATCTTTGGTGAGTCGATTACCAATTATGGTTTTCCAACTGCCTTTACCACAAGCCATAAACTTGCGGGCCAGCCAACTCTTCACTAATTAAAGATATGGTGAGATGAACACCATACAATTTTGGGCAAATTGCAAGCCGTCAACGGATTTGAGATATCTTTACCAAGAGCGTTTGCTCTGGATTAGCCAATCCTTTTGTTTATTAGACATGGCGGGTGATAACCGAGTAAGTAGTGCAAAACACTTACTCAAAAATTTTGGGCCAAAAATGGGGGAATAGGGTGGTAATACATATGATAAAATTCGCGAGAATTCCCCACACTAGAAATGAATATTGCCCTCAATATTCAAAGTACCGCGGTTATGCGGCGAGAGCGTAAAATACTACGGCCATTATTTGATTTTTTTTTTATTTATTTATTTTTTATTTATTTATTATTTTTTTTTTTTGGAAAACTTTTATACAATAGCGGGGGGCAACTCCCCCACACTAGGGTGGTAGAAAGTAGAAAGAAGTCAGAAATACGGGTGAAAACCCATATAGCGTGCTACTGTTTTTGTTAACCGAGTCGCTAGCTTGACTCGATCCCCGCATTCATTGGTTCATGGGGAAAGTTTGGAGATCCGGGACAACCATGGATGGTATGTCTCCTCCAAAATAATGTTTCAATCTATGTCCATTCACCTTGAAGTTTGGTCCGTCAGTTTGAGATAACTCAACGGTGCCATATGGAAAAACTTTGGCAATGGTGAATGGACCGGTCCAACGGGTCTTAAGTTTCCCGGAGAAGATTTTCAATCTAGAATTGAAAAGAAGGACTCGGTCACCAACGTTGAAAAGGCGGTTCTTAATCTTTGAGTCATGGATCTTCTTTGTCTTTTCCTTGTAAATCAACGAGTTCTCGTAGGCGATCACGGAGTTCATTTAATTCATTGAGTTGAACTTTTCGGTGATCACCCTTGGACAAGGTCAAAATTTACGTGCTTCAAGGCCCAATAGGCTTTGTGCTCGAGCTCGATCGGAAGATGACACGCCTTTCCATACACAAGCTTGTAAGGAGTACACCCGATGGGTGTTTTGTAAGCGATGCGGAAGGCCCAAAGTGCATCTTCAAGTTTGTCGACCAAGAGCACGGTTTTCACCTACGGTCCTCTCAAAGATTCTTTTCAAACCACGATTCGAAACTTCCACTTGCCCACTAGTTTGTGGGTGATAAGCGGATAGAGAAGGCGGTGAGTGACACCATACTTAAGCATGACTTTTCGCGGTGGTGCGTTGCAAAGTGCGTACGCGATCACTAATGATGGCGCGGGGAGTTCCGAGCGGGTAAAGAGACTTCAAGAATTTCACAACTACTCGGCCGTCGTTGGTGGGGAGCGCTTTCGCTTCCACCCATTTGACAAATGTCGACCGCCGGTATATATACTTGTTCCGAGAAGCGACGGGAACGGACCCATAAAGTCAATGCCCCATACGTCAAAGAGCTCGCACACTTGAATGGCATTTTGAGGCATTTCATCTCTTTTAGAGATGTTGCTATGACGTTGGCAAGAGTCGCAAGATTTGCGAGGTCATGGGCATCTTTGTAAATCGTGGGCCAAAGAAGGAATCAAACACCTTTTTAGCGGTGTAGTTCGGGCCATGATGTCCCCCCGTGGGTCCATTATGACAAGCCTTGAGAATTTCATTGGCTTCTTGGCCGTGAACACACCGTCGGATGACTTGATCCGCACAAACCTTAAACAAGTAGGGTCAGTCCCGAGTAATGCTTAACATCTATGAAAAATTTGTTCTTTTGTTGGGACGACATCCCTTTCACAACAAAGTTACCCGCATGATAGTTTGCAAAGTCGGCAAACCATGGGGTACTCGAATGTTCATGATGAGATACCACATTAAGAGTCTCGGAGGAAGCGTTTCATTTATTTCCTGTTTCTCGAGCACACCTTGATGTGGATTTTCAAGACGAGAGAGATGATCAGCCGCTAGGTTTTCCGCTCCTTTTTTTATCACGGATAATGATATCAAATTCTTGTAGGAGGAGAACCCATCTGAGCAATCTCGGCTTTGCATCTTGCTTGGCAAAGAGATATTTGAGAGCCGAGTGATCCGTATACACTATGCTTTTGGACAAGATCAAGTATGGCTGAAATTTCTCGAAAGCATACACCACGGCTAGTAATTCTTTCTCCGTCGTAGTGTAATGTGCTTGAGCTTCGGTCAAAGTTTTGCTAGCATAATGTATAGGCTGGAAATGTTTTGACTTTCGTTGCCCCAAAACGGCACCTATGGCAAAATCACTTGCATCGCACATAAGCTCAAATGGTAATTCCCAATCGGGGGCAACTAGAATTGGTGCTTCAGTGAGCTTTTTCTTAAGAGTTTGAAAAGCTTCAATGCACTCATTAGAGAAGATGAAAGGAGTGTCTTTTTCAAGAAGTCGGGTCATAGGCCGGGATATCTTCGAAAAATCTTGAATGAAACGACGATAAAATCCGGCATGACCAAGGAAACTTCTAACTCCTTTGACGATTGTGGGAGGAGGTAATTTTGAAATGACATCGACTTTAGCTTTGTCAACCTCAATCCCGCTCTTAGAAATCTTATGGCCAAGGACAATTCCTTCCTTAACCATAAAGTGACATTTCTCCCAATTTAGACTAAGATTAGTGTTTTCACAACGTTCAAGCATCTTGTCCAAATGGGAGAGACATGTTTGAAAAGAATCCCAAAGACCGAAAAAACATCCATAAAGACTTCCATAGTCTTTTCGATCATGTCATGGAAAATGGCCATCATACACCTTTGGAGCGTCCGGGAGCATTACACAAGCCAAAAGGCATACGTCGGTAAGCAAATGTTCCATAAGGACACGTGAATGTGGTCTTTTCTTGATCTTGGGGGTCAATGGGTATTTGGAAGTAACCCGAGAAACCATCGAGAAAACAATAGTATTAGTTTCCCGCTAATCTCTCAAGCATTTGGTCCATGAAAGGTAATGGAAAGTGGTCTTTACGGGTGGCTTCATTTAACTTTCGATAGTCAATGCAAACTCGCCATCCCGTAACCAATCGAGTAGGAATCAACTCGTTTTCATCATTTTCAACAACGGTAATGCCACCTTTTTTGGGCACACAATGAACGGGGCTCACCCAAGGACTATCCGAGATAGGGTAAATCAATCCGGCATCGAGAAGTTTTATGACTTCCGCTTTGATAACCTCATGAATTTTAGGATTCACCCTTCTTTGGTGTTGAACCGCCGGTTTGAAGTCATCTTCCATGAGAATTTTGTGCGTACAAAATCTCGGGTCAATACCCTTGATGTCGGAAAGGTTCCAAGCGATGGCTCGCTTGTGTGACTTCAAAACCTTTATGAGAGCGGATTTTTCATCCTCACTCAAGTCTTTAGCAATGATGACGGGTGATTTATTGTCACCCTCCAAAAATGCATACTCGAGATGAGGTGGTAAGTCCTTAAGTTCGACCTCGGGAGGATCATTAGATTTTTCAATCGTTTTGATTTCCTCCTTATGAAGTTCTTGAGGAGGGAGTGATGAAGGATCTTCATTGAGCAACTTCTCGATGAGAAGAATATCTCCCTCAATGTCGATGGGAGCGTGATCAATTTCCCATGGAGCAGAATCACTAGCCAAGTATGCTTCAATCTCTTCCAAAATAAAGTCACTTCCCTCAAGCGGAGTGAGGGAGGGAAGAGAGATCAACGATGGGATCAACCGAAGTGGGATTGCCACTCGAGAATCCAAGAATTTCTTGAGAATACTCCTCCGACACAATGTCAAGGACATCAATTTTGTTGACGGAATTGTCTCCATAATTGGGGAGTATTTAAGTAACTTGATTGAGATTAAAAGTAACGGCTTCCTTGTTTACCCGCAAAGTGATTTCCCCTTCATCAACGTCGATCAATGCCGACCCGTTTTAAGAAGCACCTCCTAAGGATGAGGGGTACTCGGGGATCGGCATCAAATTCGACAACAACAAAGTCGGCGGGTAAATGAAACTTGCCTACTTTCACAAATACATCCTCGGCTATACCTAGCGGACGAGAACTTATGCACGGTCCGCATAGCTCGAGTATCATACATGTAGGTGTAAGCGGAGGTAATGAAAGCGTTTTCCACATGGAGTGTGGCATCAAGTTAATGCTAGCACCAAGATCGGCCAAGCGAGCATTGAACTATGGCTTGAAAATCACATGGAATGAGAAATTTTCCGGGGTCTCCTAACTTTTCGGGAAGTTTTTTAAGGATAACCGCCGAACAACTTTCGTTCAAAGAAGTTTTAGCCATTTCGGAAATCTTTTCTTTGTTATTCAACAAATTTTTGATTGTTGGACCGAACTTTGGCATTAGAAGAAGAGCGTCCGCGAAACTAATCTCGAAGTCCAAATCTTGAAAGATTTGGATAAGCTTCTCCATTTGTTGACTAGTTTTATCACGGAGCTTTTGGTCATTAAGCCTTGAAGGATAAGGAAGTGAAGGCTTAGGAGTGGTCATCGGAACAACGGGTTCCGGAATTGGAGGTAAGACCACCGGAGGTTGGACTTGTGCGGTACTTCGTGGGCTTGAGTTATGCACCTTGTCCTTTGATACCTCGGTTTCTCGTTCCACATCCCTCACCGGAGAAGGATTAGGCATCGAGGGTCCCTCATAAGATTTACCACTTCGGGTAGCAATAGCATTCAATTCACCTTTTGGGTTGGCAATGGTATTACTCGGAAGAGCACCCGAACTTGAAGCTTGATTCTTTTGACTCATGAGACTAGCAATCATGCTTTCAATCTTGCTATGAGATTGATCAATCTTGTTACTAGTAGCTCTAAGCTCGGAAGTGAAATCATTCTTTAAAGTGGTAATTTGATTTTGCATGGACACCATCTTAGCTTCATTGCTTTTGATGTAATTAGCAATGTCAATGGAAGCTTGAGGAGGCTGGGCATGCACATTTTGTTGGGGAGCTTGGAATCGGTTTTGATTGAAATTTCCTTGATTTTGAAAACCTTGATTTTGATTTTGAAAATTTCGATTCTGACTCTGATTTTGATTGAACTGATTATTTCTATTTTGCACATTTTGATTGTTCTGATTTTGATTAAACCCGGGTGGTCCAAGGAAATTGTTAGAACGATAGCTGAGAAGGTTTCGGTCCCCTTGCGGTTGGTAGGAATTACCTCCCGTATTGTAGGAACCGAAGCGGCATAAGCGCTCTCTTGAGTGAAGCCACCGAGGTGGACACTCAAAATAAGGGTGTGGACCACCACAAGTTTCACAACTCTTTTTTACGACATTCACTTGTTGATTGTTATTATTTTGACTCATTTTAAGTACGGCAGTGGATATTTCTTCAATCTTTTTGGTGAGAGTTGTATATTCCGAAGATGGAAGAGTGGTAGATCTCCTTGACTCACTCCTCTCGGCTGAGGAATCCCAATAATTGTGGTGGGCAGTCATGTTTTCAATGAGATCGTAGCACTCTTAGGGTCGCCTTTTCATAAAGGTACCACCGTGGCGGCATTGATTGTGTCACAATGTCTCAATGTTAACCCGTTATAGAATGTATCTATTTGGGTGACAAGCAACATATTGTGGTTCGGACATCGATCAATCGAAAGCTTATAGCGTTCCTATGCCTCAAATAAGGACTCATCGGGATGCTGCCGAAAATTACTGATTTCATTCCGTAGTTTCGTCACCATCGGCGGTGGAAAGTATTTTGCCAAGAATTTGGAGATCATTTCCTCGAAACTATGGATTGAATTTTTGGGAAGACGATCAAACCATGCGGTGGCATGAAGCGTCAAGGAATATGGAAAGAGGTATAAGCGAAGGGCGTCATCGGTGACCCCATTTTGCTTCATACTTTGGGTGACGGTGAGAAATTTGTCGAGATGCTTGTTGGCATCGTCACCCGGTGATCCGTGAAATTGGCAAAAACTTTGGACTTGTTGAATCATGTGATGCTTAAGTCCAAAATCCGTGGCCTCGATGTTGACCGGGGCAATTGGACCGCCCCATCCATCCATCGTGGGTTGGCAAAGCTCCTCCATCGTTCGGAGATCGGGAGCTGGATCTTGTGGACCAGTGTACTTGGGACTTGAGGTCCGTTCCCTTGGTTATGTGTCATTGTGATTTGTTCGACGCAATGCACGTATCTCGGGTACGTTTGCTTGGTTACGGTTACGTCTACGAGCGTGCGAGCGAGTGCGCATGCACTTCCAAAAACAACACTTTCAATTAAAACAAGACCGAGGCAAAACAACAGTGAACTTAAACCAATAATCCCACGTGAAATGATCACTTCTATAAGTAAAACGCACAAAGGAGCGGAGAGACTTTGTAGGTCAGCGCGAAGCTTATTAAAACCCCGTCTCTTTTCAGCCGCAATTTAATGTCAGGCCGTCCTTATACCCCTACACACAGTTTGTTAAACCTATAGAAGTAAACCAAAACACGAGCGACACAAAGGCAAGTTTTAAATCTTTTGTTCGGGAACTTATAATGATAACACCTCTGTTGAGAATGTTATATTGATTGTGTCTTCTATTTATTTAAAACAACAAGGAAAATCTTTTTGTATTTTTAATCTTTTATATATATAAACAAAGAAAAGGAAAATATTTTTGTATTTTTGTATTTTTATAAAAAACAATAACTTCACGAGGAAGGTTCTTCAAGTCACTAATCGCAAAAACTTCACGATATTGTCGCAACACACCTCCCCGGCAGCGGCGCCAAAATTTGATTCGTTGTAAAGTGAGTGGTGAAAAACAAACACAATATCAATATATCAAATTAACCGTAAAATTCGACAAATTAACCCTTTAGGAAAAAGGTCAACGTGCCAATCCTCACGGGTGTGATAAAAGTGATACCGGGAAAGTGATTTCCCCGGGTCGTGTCCCAACGAGGTGTGAATGGAAGGATTCGTTGAGTTTCGTGATTTGAACTTGAATAGGTTTTTAATGATTTGTTTGATTTGAATTACGAATTCTACAAATTAATGAACGGGAAGGTAATTAAGGCAAGGGAACCTTAATAAACTAAAAATAAACTATCACTAAGCCTAAGGAATGATAAAACGAAGCTACACTAAGTCCTAGGGTGCAAAAACTAAAAAACGTAAAAAACGGCAAACACCTCGAGCCATAAACGTAAACTTTTTGCAATTTAAGGGCTACGGGTGTGAAATCAATTTTCCTACGTCCTAATTGACTAAAAATAATTTTAGAAAAAGACCGGGTATTTTTTTGACTTTTAAATTAATTACTACGAATTAAAAACTATTAAACAATAATTAAATGATTAAAAATATTAAACTAATGTTGAAAAATCCGAAAAATTTACAAAAACTACTTCAAGTATTACTGGTTCTAAGAAAAATAAGAAAACAATGGGTTGCTTTATGAAATAAGCTGGAAATAAGCTCAAAAGAGCTTAAAGCACAAACTGCCTAAGTGTCCTTATAATGTTAATTGTGCAAGAAACTAACGAGACAAGTCCCAAGGGCAGTTGGTTGTGTGGTGTTGTGAATTGGTCGTGTGCTGTGAGTGGGGAGACCAAGGTTCGAATCCTGGCTCCTCACTTTTTGAAAATTACTTTTTTTTTTCAACTTTTTCTTTTTGAAACTTGGTTATAAGACCAAACTAAGACTTTTTTGTGAAAATCTTTTTTTATAAGACTTGATCAATAAGCTGTTACAACAGCTATTTGAAATCAGTTGGGAAGAAACAAAGGTAAAACACTTCTGTTTATATAAAGCTTGCCACTTTTTGCACCAAATAAGCTAACAGAAATAGTTGGATAATGGGACAAATGGACAGATAAGCACATTAAAATTAAAATAAGCTAGGTCTAAGTGAAGTAAGCTAAAGATACAGGGATAAGCAGTTGGCTTGCAAAGGGGGATCCTAAACTTAAAAAATGGAGATTAAGCCTACAAATGACCAAATAAGCACTAACATCCTACAATAAGCTAAAGACTATAACTCCTAACCTAGGCTAACTAAAGGAAAACTTTTTAAAATTCCTAAATAAGCAAATGAAATAACTGATAAGTAAAAATAACAAAGCTAACTGGCCTGTGCTGCTGCACTGCAGCCTTGACAGTTCTCACGTGGCTACTTTGAGCTTATTTTTAAGCTCTGTAACAAACTTCTAAGCCTGATACAAGCTTCAACAACAGAGTTAGTACAGATGAGTTGCAACAAAACCTCATTAAGTGCCCAGATAAGCACTGCAACAGCTCATAAATAAGCTTGTTGACGATGTAGTTGTGGATTTGAAACTGATGCAGTTTCAAAAAATTGGTGAGGGACAGATTTTGGACTTCGATTTAAACCATGCCATGAGTGATCTAAGTGCAACAAGTTTGAACAAATACTGAGTTCGGAATACCAGGACTTAAGAAACATCAATTTTGACAACTTAGAACATCAATTAAGGGAGGAAAATGGTCTTGAGCAGCGGTGGTTCTTCTTATGTTCATTAAAAAAAAAAGACAGATTTTTGTTTTTCTTTTCACTAGATTCTCACAAAGGTTTCTCAAAACAAAATCAACACTTGTAAAACTGATTTGTTAGGCTACACATGAGTTTGACTTTGAGTGTCAAACGGGTAAAAGTAAATTTTTGACCATTTTGTACCTTAAAACAAACAATCCCTTAACTGGTTTTTTTTTCTTTTGCAAACTGTTTTACCCCTAATACCTTGATCTTTGAACTCAAAACCTTAACAACTTTCAAATGAGATTAAACACTAACATAACATTTAGAGATATGAAACTAAAAAAAAACTTTTCATTGACTAAAAAAAAACATTACAACAGAATATTAAAAACATTAAAGCTAAATTTTTCTAAAACTAGGGGTGCCTTATAATGGCTACAACATGTCCTATTTATACTAAAACCCTAAGTCTTCAATCTCTCTTGTGTCTTCTCTTGTTTTGTGCTTCACAGATAAGACCAGCTAAAGACTCACTTGTGCTTTCTTGAATTGATCCTAGCCATCCAACAGTTAGGTATAGATGGGAACAAATCCGAGCCATTGATTGGGTCTTTTGAAGTCTGGATTGCCATGGTGGCAGGTCTTGGGGGAGGTGGAATAGGATAGTGGGTTTGGGATTTGAGGTTAAGCGGGTAATAGAGGTGAAGGTGATTTTGGGTTTTGATGATTCTGGGTAAAGAGTTGATATGGAGGTGGAGTGTTTGGGGAGAAGGAAAAGAGAAGTAGGGTTTTTGGGGAGCAGATAAAAGGTGCGTGGGTTGTGTTTTGTTTGGGCGGGAAATGGGGAAGAAGAAGGTGGGGATAGGTTGTTATTACTTTGACCGGGTAGAATGGGTTGACCGGGTTAGGGTATTGGACTGGGTTGGGACTTGGATATTGGGCCAATGGTTTAGACTTAGGATTAAAAATGGAATCCATTTAATATTTAAGGACCATAGTTGCCAAAACTGAAAATCCAGGGACCATTCATGTAATTACGAAAATGTAATCCAAGGGTCATACTTGTGAATCTCAAATAAGTTGAGGACCATTTTTGCCAATTGTGAAATTCCAAGGACTAAACTTGACAATTTTTAAAATCCAGGGATCAAAACTGTGATTTCTCAAAACTTTTGGAACTTTTCACCAAAGGACTAATTATGACAATTTATGATTCCAAAAGGGCCTTTGGTGACTTTTCTTTAAAAATACGTGCTCAGGGACTATTTCTGCCAATTTTTGAAAGACGGGGGGTGAAAGCGCCAATTATGCAAACTTTATTAGTTTTCATTTGTTTTCAATAAATTTGCATCGAAACATATAAAACACAATTTTGGGATATTTCCGTATTTTGATGCATTTGGTGTTTTTAGATGCTTTGCAGTTCAGATTTGACCAAAAATGATGAGTGAATAAGCACTCATCAGATGCCAAGTGACATTATGACGTGGCATGCCTCCTCTTATATATATATATATATATATATATATTTATTTATTTATATATATATACTAGACGAGTATCCGCGCTTAGCGGCAACGGTGTCTAGCTTTTACGTAAAATTCCGACGACTCATAAGTTTCTTTCAACAAACTGTATTTGTAGCGTCAGAGAATCATTTTCGAATAAGTATAATTTTGATGCGTGATTGCATAGGACCAGAAATATGCAGTTTTCAAGAAAATTATGTGGAGTCGATCTAAGTGTGCGAGTATATTTCTAATAGGATTGTTTTAACTTTTAGGTTATTAAAATTTTAGTAATAATAGATTCAAGCATTACAAAAAGCGACGGTATTATGTAGTTGCCAATATTATGTTGTAGTTTAGAGGTATAGCCAACGTGTGTGACCGTCTTTTCTTGTTTTGTCAGTAATTTAGGCAGTGATAACTATTTTTTTTACATGTGTAGAGTTTTATTATTTGGTGTGTGGCTTTTAAACTTGTAACCTTACAAATTTAATATCACAATAATAAGATTATCTTGTACTATGAATTTGCATAGATATTTAAGCATTGTTTAAAGCTATTTGTTTGGATACAAATAATTATCACTAAAGATAACAATACTATTTAATTTTTGTGATTCTAATAAACTTACATAACATTATTGATATACCGGACAAAGGGCAATACAATATATATTAACTTTTAAAAGACGATTCATATATGTTAGTCCCTTAAGTGGTGCAAGACCAACATTTTTCAAAATAATATTATACAAATGACAACGTACATGTGTCAAAGCAAAATAAACAACAAAAAACTACAATTACTTGGTCTATCATTTCTCCAAATTTGTCACGGGTTCCACAACTACTTCATCATTTCTCATATAATTTTGTCAAATTTGAAACCTGATTCGACCCGGTCAAAAAAACAAGTCGATTTAAACCGAGTCAACCCGACAGGTTGGGTCGAAAACAAGTCAAATTAAATCGGGTCAACCCGCCGGGTTTGAAGCGTCCCGGGTCAACCCGGTTTTCGATGTGTATTACTTTTTGGTTTTTCCTTTATATATAGTATATAGCAGGGTACTCGCGCGTTTTGGAGGCGGGTACCCTGTGACGGTTAACCGCAGAAATAGATCTCGATGAGACCTGATTCATCAGTTTGTATCGGTTTCAACGGATCATCTCTAGTTCGTTTTCGGATGACTTTAATTGGTTAGCCGAACCGGTGGCGACACCGGTTCCCGGTTGAACACGTTGGTTCGGTCCGGTCCGGTTTTCAAAACTATATGTAACATCAACTTGTTAGCTTGTATGAAGTTTTGTGTGTTTTATTAATTTGTATAATGTGCATAATAACATGTACTTTTCATTTTAGGGTGTTTTAAAATATCATTAATTAGTGTGTTTAATTATTTTATATTTTGGATTATATTTTAGCTTCTTTAAATTGTACGTTATAAAAATTTTATTGTACTTTTTAGTAATGGGTGTTTTAATTGGTTGTTTTTAATTTGGTAGATGTGCTTTTAATTGGTTGTACAATGTGAATAATTATTGTACTTTTAAGTAATGGGGTGTTTTAATAAGAGTATTAATTACACTATGCATTTCTCTCTCATTTGACCAATTTCAACAATTCAACTTTTCAACTTTTCACCTTTGACCGTTTTTCTATTATATGTAGTATATATATATATATATATATATATATATATATATATATATATATATATATATATATATATATATATATATATATATATATATATATTACTAAACGATACCCACCCTAGCGGCGGCGATGTCTAGTTACGCAAAGTTCCAACGATCCATAAGTTTCTTTCAACAAACTGTATTTGTAGCATTAGAGAATCGTTTTAGAATAACTACAATTACGATGCGTGGTTGCATAGCAACATAAATATATAGTTTTTTAAAAAATTATGTGGAGTCGATCTAAGTGTGTGAGTATATTTTCTAATAGGATTGTTTTAAGTTATTAAGATTTTTAGTAATAATAGATTCAAGCATTACAAAAAGCAACGGTATTATGTAGTTGACAATATTATATTATACTGTAGTTTAGAGGTATAGCCAACATGTGTGACCGCTTTTTCTTGTTTTGTCAGTAATTTAGGCAGTGATAACTATTTTTTTTACATGTGTAGCGTTTATCATTTGGTGTGTGGCTTTTAAAATTGTAACTTTGCAAATTGGATATCATCATATAAGATTATTTTGTACTATCAATTTGTATAGATATTTATGCATTGTTCAAAGCTATTTGTTTGAGGTACAATACTATTTATTTTTTGTGATTTTAATAAACTTACATAACATTATTGATACACGAATGAGGTATACAATATATATTAACTTTTAACGGACGATTCATATATGATAGTCCCTTAAATGGTGCAAGAGCAACATTTTTTAAAATAAATTACACTGGACAAAGGGCTATACAATATATATTAACTTTTAAACGACGATTCATATATGCTAGTCCCTTAAATGGTGCAAGAGCAACATTTTTTAAAATAAATTACATGTGTCAAAGCAAAATAAACCAAAAACTACAATTACTTGGTCTCTCCTTTAAAAAAAATTGTCACGGGTTCCACAACTACTTCATCATTTCTCATATAATTTTGTCAAATTTGAAACCCGATTTCACCCGGGTGGTTCAAGTGGTTGAACCGTTCCGATAAAAAAGCAGTCGATTTAAGCCGAGTCAAACCGATAGGTTGGGTCAAAAATGTCAAATTAAACCGAGTCACGACCCGCGGGTTTGAAGCGTCCGGGTCAACCGGTATCGGTTTATTGGGTCAACCGGTATCGGTTTCAATTAGTTGTTTTTAATTTGGTAGATGTGCTTTTAATTGGGTGTACAATGTGAATAAATTATTGTACTTTAAGTAATGAGGTGTTTTAATAAGAGTATTAATTATATTATTTATTTCTCTCTCCATTGACCATGTTTTCACATTCAACTTTCAACATTTTTTACTTTTTCCACTTTGACCATTTTTCCATTTTATATAGTATATATATATATATATATATATATATATATATATATATATATATATATATATATATATATATATATATATATATATATATATATATATATATATATATATATATTCTTTTTCTCATTTTTTTATTTAAAGTAATTAGAGTAAATTACACATCGTTTAGTCCTTGTGGTTTCGTTGACCGAGGGTTTCGTCATTTGACCAAAAAGTTGCACTTGACCGTCCTTAAGTGTGAAGCGTTATGGGCGCCGTTAGATCCTTTGACCAAAACGGCGTTAAGTTTGACCGTTAAAACCCATCATGTGACTTGCACATGGGGTAAATTAGTCTTTTCTTTCTCGAGCCCCCCCTAAAACACACTTTCTCAAACACTTTACCATTTTACCAAACCCTAAAACACGCACTTTCTCCCTTCCTCTTTGCGTGTAGCCGACTGGCAACCACCAAACCACCATCACCACCGTGCGTCACGCATCACCACCACCACCAAAATACTAACCTCGCTCTCCTCATCAATTCTACCTACAACTGCGCCACCACCATCATCACCGCCACCTAAACCACCACTTTCACGCCACCCTCTTTATTATTTTTGATTTGGTGCAGTAGATCGGGCAAAAGAAGGTGAGAAGCGAGTTTTGACTTCGTTGGTGACTCACCGAGTCACATATACATTATTTTGGTTCGTGTTAGGGTAAAAAAAGAGTGGGAAACTAAGTTTAGTAATAAAACGTGAATAGAAAGTTTGGTATCATTAATACGGTCGTGTGTGTAATGGGTTTGAATTTTGATTCAGATATTGGAATGATTCATGGGTTGTTGTTGTCGTTGTGATGGTAGCCGAGACCCTAGAGGTCGATTGGTTTATTATTGTTTTTAGTTTATGGTACCGGGACCAAGATGTTCCGGTTGATATTGTTGTTGTTGTAGCCAGAGAGAAACCAAGACCATTAGAGGTCATTTGGTTCGTTGGTTGTGGCGAGGTATCTTGAGACCAAACAAGGGTCCGTTTGGTTCGTTGGTTTGTAGCCGAGGGTTAAACCAAGACCACTAGGGTCTCGGTGTTGGTTTTGAGATGAGGATTATTGTTGACGTTTATTGTTGGGTTGAAATTTCAAAAACAAAAAACTTTTTTGGGTTTTAATCCTTTTAATCTTTTATAAAAAAAAGTTTATAAATTTTGTTACTACTAGATGATAGAGATGTGAAAATTTTTGGGAGCGGCGGTGGTGTGTTTTTCCGGTCAGCTAGGGTTTTCAAGAGAGGGAGAGAGAGAAAAGTGGTGAGGATGATGAATGGTTGTGTTTGTATGAGTGTTTGTGTGTGGTCTTATCCACATAAACTACACCGTTTTCCTATGGTCTTGAAATGGCAATTTACCCTCATGTGCAAGTCACATGATGGGTTTTAACGATCAAACTTAACGTCGTTTGGTCAAAGGGCGAACGCGGTATAACGTTTCACTTAAGGACGGTCGGTGCAACTTTTTTGGTCAAAGGACGAAACCCTGCGGTCAACGCAAACCACAAGGACGAACGGTGTAATTTACTCAAGTAATTATAAAGATGAAACTTCTTTCATGTATGAGTGACAAAATAGGCTTTGGTCGGGTAACGAGTTGGAGATGGTTAGTTTTTTATAGCTTGAAATTGTCATATTAAAATCATAGTTGTTTATTATACTAATTATAATTATAATGTTAAAGTGCGTTTGATATATCACTTTAAAATGGGTTTCGGGTTGATTTGACAATAAACATTTGTTTGGTTAGTAATTTTGAGAGTAGCGGAATGAGGAATCAAAGATTGATAGGTGAGCAATTTGGGTGGTTTCAAGTGAAATTGTGTATTTTGTGGGCCAACTTTATTGTTTCATTCTATATATGTGGACAATTTTTATTATTTAAATAATATTTTTTATATAAAATTTATTATAAAATATATGAATTTCATCTATATCCTTGAGAAAACTCATAATTACGTTAATATCATTACAAAATTTATAATTACATATAGGGATAATTGTTTGTAAATGTAACGAAGTTACCACTTTTTGCTAAGTTATGTATGTATCTATTAATCCTCCTAAACAATGCGAACAATTTACTAATCCTACTATTATATGCATAATTTAACATTTGTTTAGTGTTATTTACATAAATCGTCCTTGTGGTTAGGACCAAATTGCAACGACAGTCATTACTGTCAGTTAGAGTTATTTACATAAATCGTCCTTGTGGTTAAGCCGGTCAACGGAAAGATTTGTCTAAGCCACTTCGTTTCTCGGGTCGGGTCGGTCAACGGGTCGGGTTGCCACGTGGACCAATGAGGTGGTGCCACGTGGCGATGCAAAATAATACCCCAAATGCCACCACTGGGATCGAACCCGGGTGGCTTGTGTGGGAGGCCAAGGTGATACCCATCTGAGATGGGCATACCTTCAATTATTTACATGCACTTTATTTCCTTTAACCCCTCTTTGTTGACAATCCGTTTTTTTAATACTAAAAAGTTCAAAATAGTTTTGACCTATCAATTTAAGGGGGTTGCGGATCGGATAAAAATTTGAGAAAAATACCGTCAGACTCGGTTTTTCGTGCTTTTTCCAATGGTATGCCCGGGGAATTTTTTCGACTTCGTTTGAACCCTGAAAATTGCAAAAACGTCGTCGAAACTCATTCGAAAATCACCGTTTTTGCTTTGTTTTCAAACCCTTGTACCTGCAAGATATAATAACACATAAGAAACATATTTTCAATATAATTTCACATATTTGCTATATATTTTATGGTTATTAGTCCGCATATAAAACCGCATATAATTTCATATATTTTTACGGTAGGTACAAGGGTTTAAAACGGACTAATAACCATAAAACATATTGCAAAGCTAATGTGAGGGTAGTGACCTAGGTCACCACTGTGCATAGCCTAAATGACGAGATATAATAAAGAAACTGATATTAATCTATATTTTTGTGTAATATTTATAAGCTGCCCCCAGTAAGGGCACTCAATCCTCCTATTTTTCCTGTCACGTCAGCTTTCTCTCTCCAGCGACCTTCAGGCGATTGGGTGCCCCAGTAAGGGCGACCATTATCAATTTATCTATTATTATTTTTTATTTAAAAAAAAAAAAAAAAAAAACATTTTTAACACAAAATAAAATTTAATTAATAATTAAAAAGTTACAATGCTAAATAAAACAATAATATATTAAAAATAAAAACGATACGAAATCATAAATCATAAATCCTAATCTGAATGCTCCCATGCGAGAATCATACTGAAGAGTAGATAACCGCAAATTCCTCGATCGCGAGCCAAATGTTCTTCGTCTAGCAGAGGTTGCCCAACAAATCTAGCAGACGAACTTGATGCACCTACACCATCGGGTTTGTTCTCCCGATAGCTCCAATTGATTTTGGTGCTGATGTTGTTCGATATCTGTTGAACACACTCCCACAACTTGTCAGCAATGTCGTCGTCTTTGCGGGCTTAATCCATCAAAATTTGTCGATCCGCGACTTTTCGTTCAGGTGTAATGTCGTTGCAAGTCGTGTAGTCTGCTCTCATACGTTACTTCTCTGCCCTTGCCTGCTTAAACAGATTGATAACGTCTATAATAGCGTTTTTTCGAGCCACATCATCTTCTTCACATTGGTTTTTAACGTACATTTACATATCTTCAACGGAATGGGGGAGACGGCAAGCCATAATAAATCTTGTGCTGAGAAGTAGTTTGAGGTTGAATTGTGTGAAATGAGATTTGTGGATTGAAGTGTGTTTATGTTGTGTATTTATAGGGTAGTTTAAAAGATTGTTTTTTTTTGTTTTTTTTTTTAACCGTTACACAACGGGTTAATTGAAACAAATGTGATTTTTTTTTGTTCCAAGCATATCCTATTTCGATCGCAAACTCGAACAAAATACAAAAAAACCCGCGATCGATTCCCCACAGTAGGGCGATCGAGCGAGAATTATCTACCGGAGGCCGCCTAAGGTAAAGAGTGCACAAATAACACAAATGCCCCTCCACAATTAAACATAGAATGGGTTGAGTTATTAGAATGGTGCCTAGTTTTTTTATTAAGACCCCTCTAGTTTTTTTATTTTTTTTTATTTTTTTTTTATTTTTATAATTTTGTTTATATCAAAAAGCTATAAACCTGAAAATGCGGAACTGTAAATATAAAGTTTAATAACGCTCTAAAACTGTCAGAAATCTGAAACAAAACAAAGCTGCGTTGTCTTAAAAAATAAAAACAAAATGATATTCCCTATCGATGTTACTCCACAGGAGGGTGGGTTCCAATAGTAGAATATTATTTGACTGACCACTCACTCAGGCACTCACCAATAGACTGTCCACAACTCCACCTGTATCCCACACTTCCACACAGTAGGCCCCCTCCCTCCAAACTGTCAATCACAATCAACGGCCACAAATCCATCACACACCTAATCAACGCTCAATGATCACTTCTTCATTTAAAATAAAGTACCGGTTTTAGGTCACACTTGTCTCCTTTCACACACACACACACACACACACACACACACACACACTAACTGTGTGTGAACTCAACAACCTAACTATGAAATCAACCGATCATTTTGAAAGATGAGTTGACCTTGTTGTCAAGTGATGGATAGTGATAATACTAATCAGTGGCAGGTGAGTAAATCTGGTGGTGCTGGTGCCACGTGGCAGTCATCGGTGTCACCGGTTACTCAAGTTCAGTCACAGGATGCTTCTAGAGCTGAGGTAAAAAAATTTAAACGCTGTTACTTTTTTATTTTACTGATTGTGTAATTTTGACTTTAGGTGATTAAATTGTGCAATGTATGTTTATAATTGTGTTCGGAATTAGGCTAGACTGGTGACAGAGATGAACTGAGAGCGTTTAATTATTTAGAGCGCGAAATGAGTAGATTCTGGTTCATATCGTTTGTTTTATGCGATCCGTTTTGCAGTTGTTATAGAAATGGTAGTTGCTTTAGATTTAGGCGATTCAAATTAGGAATAACTAGTGTCAAAGGTGATACGAGAGCTTGTAATGATTTAGATGGCGAAATAAGTTGATCGCGATGCATTGTTTTTAAGATGTTGCTGTTTGTTCGTTTTATGCGACTTGTTTATTTGAACTATGATTTAAGCTTGTTGTTAAGTGATGGAATATAATAATCATTGGCAGGTGAGTAAATGTGGTGGTGCCGTGTGGCAGCCGTCGGTGTCACCGGTGTCTCAAGCTCAGTCACAGGATGCTTCTAGAACTTTGGTACTTTCTAACATAGTTACTGTAATTATTATTTTTACTGTTTGTATTTTGGAGTGATTGCAGTTTTGTATATGTTAGTGATGGTTATTGGATATGTTATAGTGCTTCGTGTAAATATTTTGAATTTATGCTTTTTAGTTTTGTAATGCTGTACGAAATTTTGCACAATTTTAACGAAAATGTCACTAAAATCTGATAAGGTGGATGTGTGTTGGTTAATATGTGGCCTAAATTAGGTATACCTAGTGACATAGAGGAATTGAGAACTTGTAATGAGTTAGGCAGGGAAATAATTATATTCTGGCTCTATTTCTTCGTTTAATATTAGGGTTATAGGACTTGTAGCTGTTTTAGTTGGAACCATGAATTGGAAAACGTGAAATGGTTAAGTCATTATGGAGCTTGAAATTTTGGTATATATAAGGTTTGAGCAGAAAGTCGTTTGAAAAATACTTGTATTGTAATGTATTGTAGACAAGTGTATCTGCCACTGACTGTTTAGTATGTTGAGGTTATAGTATGTATAGTAGACAATGTATGAACTTTTACATGAACGCGCTAGTAAATTGGAATGCATCTAAAGTTATAGTTTCTGTGAGTGATGTATTGTGATTTTGTAAGGTGATCGATCCGGTACACTTTATGGACTATTCATATCTAAATATTATATGTATTATAGTTACCTACAGGCTACCTTTTTTGTAATTTTTGGAACTCATATATTCGGCTGTATTTGGCATACGTGTTTGAATCGCTATATCTGTTGTAGATGATGAATTCAAGTCATTTCGGTTATCCGCATATAGTGCAAGAACCATGTTCATCAAACCAGAAAATGATGGCTAATTCGTTGTTTCAAACCACAAATTTCAATGTATACAACTCAAGCATGTCGCCTATGGGAACTCCGTTTTTTACTCTCCTTTCTGGACCACCATCTTTCTCACAATATGATGCCCAAAAGGTAATGAGCTCAAAACCATTAAATCCTTCTGGTAAAGCTCATGTCAACAATAGCAGTTCTGGGGTTGGTCCCACACACCGTGAAGCCTCATTTGGTTCCCCCAAGCTACAATCGCAAAACATTGATAACCACTACCTGAAGTCCAGAATTGAAAATTCTCCAGTTGCTCCAATCAAAACTTTAGCAAGTGAAAGTGGAAATCGTGTTTCTAGTTTGCATGATCTCATGCAGGCTAGAAGAGTAAGTGATCCAAGCTTAGAGCCTGTTAAGGCTGCTAATTATCACACATCACATGGCATTGCACAGTTACATGGATTCTCTTCTCCGAAAGCTGTTCAGGGTTCTGGTCCATCTCCGGCGCAGAGTGGGAAGCTTCCTAGCTCTTCCATTCCTCAACTATCTCCTGTTGCAAGTGGTTTACGACGCGTGTTTTGTCTGTATGCAAGTGAGTGCTTACTTTGTTACACCATTGTTGTTAGTTGTTACTATAATAGGGGATAGTCATTTCAGGTTCTTACTCATAAGTTCTAATTATGGATTTATATTTTTTTAAAGGTGGAGATCTGTTTCTCAGCAGTAGTGGACTCCTTGGAGTTGTTTGTTCATGTCATGGTTATCACATGTCAATCACTAAATTTTTGGAGGTAATTTTTCTAAGGTGTGCTTTGTGGATTCATCAATGGATCCTATAAAGATGTTTACGATGATAGAATTGTTTATGGTTTCTTCTGGCTGCTACTTGCCTGCAGCATTCAGGTTTGCGGGATGTTAATCCTGGGGATGCGGTTCATATGGACAGTGGTGAGCCCATAGTTCAGTGGCGAAAGGTCTACTTCACTAAATTTGGGGTAAGTTGTCCTGAGAATTTGATCTCCATGTCTTTCAATGTGGCCCATGCCTTCGAAATTATATTTCTTTTGTTTTTATCCAAAATCATATTTGTAGCATCCAGTTGGTTTGCCTGTATGGATTTAACGACTAGTTATGCTGTGTAATCCAGTATCAAGGGAAAAATTGTTAATTGTGTGTGTCTTTTCAGGTGTTTTTTCACTTGCAGGGTTAAATTTTTGAAACAATTCTCATCATTGCACTGCTTCAGTGATACCAATATATAATATCTTATAGAACTTCCAAAATTGTAACCAAATGGTGTCAGAACTACATTTACCAGATAAGATATGCAATGTGTGTTAATTGTGACATTTTGCTTACATCTTTATTATTGAACATGGTATTTCTTATTGGCATGTTATTGAAGCACACAGAACACTGGTTGGTGACGTTTTTATCATGCTTTAGATTAAATTACCAGATGATCAATGTGGATGGAACTGGCCTGAGGAATTCTCTGCAGCAGCTGATGTATTAAAAAGTAGACAGAGGGTGCCTAACATGACGAGTTCTGATCAATCCAATTCTGTTGGTCCTTCTAGAGCATTTGCAGCATCCAGACAGCCATTCAACGGAATGTTTTCAGATGGCCATCATTCAACTCATAATTTGGGCCATGAGCTTAAGAGGAACAACCATGAGAATTGTAAATCACCAAACGGTTTCGCTGAAACATCTCACAGCAATGCACATAGCGGGGCCGTTAAAAAGTTTGTGGAGCAGCCTGTATCTCGTTTATCAAATTCAAAGTTGGCTGGTGGCACAGATAATGCTTTTAAACCCTTTCCAACATGTATTGATCCAATCTACAAGACCAAAAGTCCATTCACCTCCCAACAAAGCGTGCATAATCTAATAAGCCTTGGTAAAGGCACTGAGGAATCAAAAAGTTCTAGGAATGCTGATACACTAGAAAAAACTAGAGTATCTTCAAATATCGAGTTGAGACTAGGACAGCCATCTGAGCAGAGTCAGACATTGGGGAAGTTAAATGTGGCAGCTTTTAGTACTGATGTTAGAAGAGTTGGGCATACCTTGGAATCATTGTCCTCGAAGCCACTGATATCTAATGGTGTGTTGCTTTATTTTTGTTCTAAATTTGTTTCCTCCTTTTTGGTGCCGTTCTAATGTATAAAGTAACAATAATGTGTAATATCATGTAGCAGGCGCTAACAGAAATACAGAGGGTAACAAGCAAGTTGTTAGCTGCGCTGCTCAAGCAGCTAAATCCACAACTGATGGACATAACAGATTGGGGTTTTCTACGCTGGGTTTTGGAGCCTATAGCACAAAAATGCCTCTTCAACCTGAGAAATTGAAAGGTGATGCAATTGCAGGTTCAGCGAATTCCTTGCTATTTTCACACTTGGGAAGTCCTAAAGATAAAATCCACACTAAAGAGTCCCACAATGGTGCTGAAGATCATCATGTTATATCTAAGCAGCAATATGATGAATCTCGAATTTCGATGCTTGGTTCAAAGAACTCTAGGTGCAATACTGACAACTCAACCAAAGTAAATTTTGGTTCTAGTCATGTCAAATTCATGGGACACTTGAGCTCTTCTTTTGGGTTTCGTAAAACTAATCATGACCAGAGCTCTCCTGTACAAATTTATTCAAATACCCCTGCTGACCATGGTGGTTTCAGGCCAGTTAATTCACAACCCATCTCTCCTAGACCACCTCTAATTTCAGTAGCCCCCTCAATGTTATTTTCATCTATTATGAACTCTTCTCCTAACATGACATCAACAATGCCAAAAGAAGTGGCCAACAGAGTAGTAAATGGTGGTGCAGAGAAACCTGCTGTGATTTCGGGTAAATGATTTTCTTTATCACTTGTATATTACTGATTCTTTTGGATTCATCTCTTTCCTCTACCCGCCAAAACGTTGACTAATGGATGTTTTCTGCAGTCTCACGAGAAACATCTTATCAAATTAGAGAAAGCGAAGTGCAGGGAAACCTCTTGCGTGATCCGTATCAATCTGGTCATCCTCTTGCAAGGTGAGTTCATATGACTGGCAAAACTATCTAGAAATAGTAAATACCGTAGACTATTTTTCTTTCTGTATTTTTCATGTGTGTTAGGCTATATAAGTGCCTACGCCTTTTTAATCTGTAAGCATACTCTTAAATATCAAAATTTACTATTTTTCAGGATTGGTATCAATGAAGATATTTGTTCATCTTCTCGGCATGGAAACTGCTGTCAGGATACATCTTGTGCTCATGTTCCAGACAAGTGTCATTGTTCCGTACAAAAAAATAGTACAATTCAAAATTCCAATCTTGATGGAAAAAGTTATCTCAGTGCTTTTGGGGAACCATCACAAATCAGAGCTTCTATATTATCTGCTTCTAACTTGGACAAAGGTTGCACTTTGCATGATAGACATATTCCTTTAGGTAAAATTGGAGAAACTATGAAACCAAGCTTAAAGAAAGTTGAGTTTAGTGCTTTTCAATGGAAAGATGTCCCAAGCAAACTGCCAGAAACATGTCATGCGCCATGCCGAGACCAAAAATCTAGGCTTTTAGAGGAAAGGATTGCTGTTAATGACGAAACTATTAATGCAGCTGACAAATGCTTTGACCAACCTGCTCGGAAGGCTGATTGTATGAAAGAGCAGGTTATGTCTAATATATCATCCAGGTGTTCTGCCCCTGCTCAGACCCAGGCTTCTGTAAAAATCAGCAATGGCGATTCATGTACTGATGATGCCCAGAACACTGATTGTGCAAAGAACTTTGCTGTAGATGAAGGTTCAGAAATTCAAAAAAACTGGTCCTCTGATGATGCACTTGACAGTGGTTGCAACTCTGGATCTGATGGTTTTGCTTGTAAAACCGATCCCATAAATGCAAAAGGGTCTAAAGCAGCTTCTGGTCGATCAACTCGTAGTCTCATTGATGAGCTTAGGGTCATAGACTCTTCTAGATTGAAGAAGGTTCAGAATCAAGTCCATTCTAGACTCCCTATGCGTGATAATACTAGTTTTATGAGGTCGGTAGAGAAAGATGTTAAATTTGGAAAGAGAAAAAGAGAAAAAAATTTCAAACTTCTTGGTACACGATTCCCTGCCTCCCCTGTTTCTTCTATGTATACTGGAAGTTCTGGACAGTCTTCCGAGTCTATGGAAGATGTAAATAAACTTGATAAAAGTAGTAAGGAACTTCTATGTAAGAAACCAAGAAGGGTCTATGATGACTTTCCTGAAAATCCTGAATCCTCATGTGGAAAGAAGGCAAGGTTGGACTTGGATTTTTCAAAAAGGAGGCACGTCCGGAAACAAGTGTCTTTTAAAAGAATTACTAGACCAGTAGTATGTGGGAGGTATGGTCTTATTTCAAATGGTGATACATCTAAACCAGCAAAGATTTTTTCTCTTGGGAAGATTCTTAAAGCTGCCAAAAGATGTGCTCCTGCTGCCAAAAAAGTTGTAAAGAAATCACCAGCAAAGTCACTAATAAAAACTATAATCAGAGAAACCAATCGACCCTCAGGTAGAACTTCGAATCTTAAGGAGGAGTGCCACATTGGTCAAGGAGCTACAGTATTCAGTGATGATGATCCTTTGGAGACCTCGGAAGACACAGATACCACATACTGCCCACGACTGCCAAAAGATGCTAATGCATCATGCAGAAATGAAGGAAGCCATGGCATTCCAGATAGTAATTTAGGTACGAAAACAAGGCGAAAGAATAAAGAGATTCGCCTACGAAGCATATATGAACTAATTTCAGAAGGTATGTGTACAAATCATACTGTAATTTGGCACAGGAAACGAGTTCTTTTACATAATGTCTACTGACTATAGGACTCTAATATTTAAAACTCATTTTCGTTAGAGAAGGTCTTAGTTTTTTTTTTTATAACAGATGCTTATTCTTATGCTCTCTGATCATCAGGTAAGGATTCTGGTTTGTTAACAACCTCAAAGAACGTAGATTCTGTAAATCAAGATAATTTGAAGAATGGTGTGAATGGTAATAAGTTCCATGAAGTGAAAACTATATCCAGGTAATTATATTCATATGTGGAGTGTTTAAACTTTATAGAATGAGTACTTCAATGGATTGTATAACAAAATTATGGCCTATGTTTAGATCCCCTGAGGAGCCAACATGCAAGGCAATGCCAGATGTGAATTCCTTTTGTCATGTTTGTGGAAGCTCAAACAGTGATGAAGTGAATTGCTTATTGGAGTGCAATCGGTGTTTGATTAAAGTATACAGATCGCCTATTTATTTTATAGTTTCAATGAGAAGATAAACTTACTAATATATTGATAACCTTTTGTATAATGTCATGAAGGTGCACCAGGCTTGTTATGGCATTTCAAAAGTTCCCAAAAGTTATTGGTATTGCAGACCCTGCAGGGAAAATGCCACCAATATGGTAAAGAACCGTGCATGTTTTTATATATTACTCTATTCTTACTTTATCTAAAACCTCTCGTTATTATTTTAGCTACATCATATCCATTATCTATGTCTTAACTTCACACCATTTAAGTCTTCTTCACATGACACATAAATTCTGCAAAATTCATAAGCTTCTCTGATTGTTAGATATTGACATGTAAAATCGTAACAACTTATTCACCCTCCTCTTCTTCAAATAAATGTGTTTAAAGCTTAGACGTTATTTGTGGTATTTGCTGCTGGAATTTAGGTATGCGTCTTATGTGGCTTTGAAGGTGGACTCATGACTCGGGCTGTTCAGAGCAGCAACATTGTGAGAAGCCTTCTGAATGCATGGAATGTTGTTACGAAGTCACAGGAGAATGCTGATGCTTCTTCAGAAAGTCAAGTTGATATTGAAGCACCCCCAAGTACTATTTCAGAACAATTAAAGGCATCTTCAGCAACTAATACGATGGTCAATAATTTGTCTGATTCTGTCGATGGCACAATGGTACGGAATAGTGCAACAGCAGGATTCTTTGACCCTACTGTCAAGCAGTGGGTACACATGGTTTGTGGACTTTGGACACCTGGAACGAGATGCCCAAATGTTGACACCATGAGTACTTTTGATGTGTCTGGTGCCCGCTGTCCCAAAGGAAATGTGGTAAGAGCTTAACTAAGTATGATTTTGAACTAGTTTTGTACACTTGATAGAATTCCTAAAGAAGGGTAATTTTCATGATTATGTTTGTATACTTCCAGGTGTGTTCAATGTGTAAACGCCCTGGTGGTTGTTGCATAAGGTGTAGAGTCATGGACTGTGCAATTCACTTCCACCCCTGGTGTGCTCATCGAAAGGTCTCAAATCTCAATCTTTCCATTAAGGCTGAACACAAGTTATATAAAGTAACTAGTAGAGTTATTTATATGCCACTTGCTAGGTAGATTTTCAGATAAGTTTTCCTCTCTTTGGTGCCAATATCATTGTTGCTTTGGCGACAGGGTTTACTGCAAAGTGAGCTTGAAGGATCTGACAATGAAAAGGTTGGCTTTTATGGGAGATGTGAACATCATGCAACTGAAGACCATAGTATCCATATGACTCATTCTCAAAGCATACAAGTTGCAAGTCTTCATGAACAGGAAACATGTGCGAGAACTGAGGTTTGTCTTCTCAGCTTGAAGTATGCTCCTTGCTATACATGGTAAACCTTTGTTTTTATTATCTACTACTTTCTTGATCTTGATTAGGGTTATAAGGGACGAAAGCTAGAAGGCTTTAGGCATGACAGTCAACAAAACTCCAGAGATGCTGGTGGATGCCTGGTTAGGCAAGAGCAAGTAGATGCTTGGAATCATATAAATCGAAAATTGGCATTAAAAAAAAGGATTCAAAGGACATCACAGCCAGTTCAAGACGTAGAATATGATTTCCGGGTATGTTGAATAAAGCCAATGGATGTCTGAACATGCCTGGTAATAAAAGAAAACCATGTACCTCTTGTCTTATGCTTCGTACTGTATGTTGCAGAAAGAGTACGCTCGCTATAAACAGTCAAAGGGTTGGAAGCATTTAGTGGTATACAAATCAGGCATCCATGCTCTTGGTTTGTATACATCATTGTTCATTTCACAGAATGTAATGGTAAGACCTTTTCTTTTAACGCAGACGTGCCAATTTTATTCTATTTATACCGAAACAGGTAAATTTTGGTGTAAATCATTGATAACGGGTCAAATAGCTCACATACGTAGTATATAATTAGCTAAAAAGGGTTAAACAGTTAGAATTCTGCTAAGGTGTATCTAAATGCTTGCATATGTCCTAATTGTTTTATATGTAAGAATTCCTGTTATTTATAGGTCGTGACCTATTACTAAAATTCATCATATTTATTGCATAAATTTTTTTATAAAATAAGAAAAAGGGATAATGTATGCGGAGGCCACCCAAGTATTAAACTTATTCATTATGGCTGTCCGTTTATTAAAACTCGTTTATAAGCCACTCAAGTATGTGTTTGTTTTCGTTTATACTGATCCTGACCAAATGTCTGACAAAAAATTATAACCCGGCAAAAATGAACTCCACAATAACATAATATAATGATACGATTATATAATATAATGAGATGTCGGTTATAACCTTCTGATTCGTTTTCAATATGATAGAGATGCACTCTAATGAAGGGCATAATCGGCACTTCACATTCAGTTTTCATTCGTATCGTCTTAATGTGTTAGAATTTTGTTAATTGTAATGTTTTATAAATTTCCAGCATAAATTTGATCGAAAGTGGTATAAACGAAAACAAACACAAACTTGAGTGGCCTATTAAAAGAACGGCCTTAATGAAAAAGAGAGAAAGAAAAAAAAAAAAAAAACCTTTGGTGGCCCCCGTAAATATTATTCCTTACAAAAAATTGGGCAAACAATCTGTTGCCGGGTCGTGCGTGCCTGACCGAACTCGTGATCGCTCATATAAATCAACCATTCTGACATTATTAACGCTTACGAAACACCCTAATCTTCCCGTGGATTTATTGCAATAGGTCGTCGAGTATGTTGGTGAGATAGTGGGGCAACGTATAGCTGATCGAAGAGAAACTGAATATCTGTCTGGAAAGCAGTTGCAATACAAGAGTGCTTGCTACTTTTTCAAGATTGATAAAGAACATATAATTGATGCAACTCGTAAAGGAGGGATAGCTCGTTTTGTAAATCATTCATGCCAGGTATTATTATCTCATTGACTCAAATTAAAAGGTTTCTGCCTAAGCAAAAGCAAAACTTATTGGAATTTAAACATTTAGTTTACTTGAAAATGCTTTATCTTGTTACATCTTCCTTCTTGAGCTTTACTTGCGATTATTTGCTCTTCATGTTCAGCCAAACTGTGTCGCCAAAGTGATAACGGTACGCGGTGAAAAGAAGGTAATGCCATTCTCTGATATAACTTCAGATATACTTCATGGATTTCAAAGTGAATTAATTTTTGGTGTACCTCAACTCCTCAAGATGATAGGTTTTGTTTGCATAACTACCAATGTCAGTCATTGTACCTTTTTTTGGTATATCCAAGTCATTAAAAGATGGCTTTTGTGTGGGTTGTGTCATTTCTAGCAAGAAAACCAAGGGTGTGTTTAGTTAAAAGGAAACACCCTTGTTTTCTACATAATGTTTTGTACAAACAAGGAAAATAGAGATTGCGTTCAAATTAAACTTTTCCCAACACATTCTTTACAAAACAAAAAACATGCATTTCCCAACTTAACAAGGGAAACTACAAAACATATGTTTTGTGTTTTCTTTGTTTCCCTTGTAACTTCCCTTCTTTTCTTCAAAATAGAAACAATGTTACATGAACGTGTTTTCTACGTTTTGTGAAATTTTATTTTATTTATTTATTAATTTTTTTTTTACAAAACTGAAAATAGAAAATTAAGAATTTTTTCTCCAACTAAATACACTCTTAATGTCGGTTACAAAAAGTGATGATTCTCAATTCCCAAATTGCTTAGTTATGCATAAAAATGTTTGATTTATATATAATGTCACATTGTACAAGAAAATGTTACAGAATACGGGTTACAAAAAAAAGGACCCAAACAGTTCATGAAATCATCTTATAATGGCTTGGATGTACAAAAGAAACATTTAATAAAACGAGAATAAAAGCTTACATTCATTTTATGCAATAAATCCTAAGATAATTTCATTTACTATTTACAGTTGTGGGTCTTAATTTTAGAATACAAAAATAATTGGAGAAAGTAGATGAATTACAACTACAAATAATGAAACAATATCTAAACAAATAGACGATAGACCCTTCACCCTTGTGTTGGTTTCCTGTATTCATAAGTCATATTGCCAGATTATCGAGTTTCTCATTTTATAAAAACGCAGGTTGTGTTCTTCGCCCTGAGGGATATATATCCAGGAGAAGAGATAACATATGACTACCACTTTAATAACGAAGACGAAGGTAAGAAGATTTTGTGCTCTTGCAATTCGAAAAACTGCAGACGTTATCTTAACTAGAATAGGGGAAATATGGGTATGATTATCTTGTACAAATTTAACATACATGCTCAACGCAATGTTGCGTGTACAGTTTTTGGTGGCTGCTCTGTTACTGCACTTGTTGTATTAGCAACTTTTGAGGATAGAGAATCCGAATCTCTCCTTTCATGTATATAATTAATGCCTGTATTGTTGGTTTCTGTTCTTTTTTCTTGTGAACTTCCGTAAATGGATGATGAGATAAACTGGTATCGAGGAAAGTGGGTGCCAAGTAGTTAAATCTTATTCTTTACATTTCGCAGACTGCCAATCACTGATTTGGTGGTCTATCAACTTTAAACTACTTGGTATCTTGTTATAGTGAGATCACATCTTCAGATCTGGGGATGTTTGGGTAAAGCTTGTATTAGTTAGAGAAAAAATTTCTTAATTTAGAAAAGGAGGAGATTTAATTTTCAAAAAAACGAGTTCATATGATATTGTTTTTTATTCTCAAGATACAAGGGAGTTACAAGGAAAAAAAAAATTATATATGTTTTGTAGCTTCCCTTGTTAAAGTAGAAAACGATTTTTTTTTTGGTTTCATATGATGAAAAACACTTGATTTGAACGCAATATCTATTTTTTTTATTTTTATACATAACATTTTGTGGAAAACAGAAGGTTTCCTTTTAGCTAAACACACCCATAATATCTCATCTTGTTTCTAAAAAAGTTCCAAGGTGCGTGTGCAAAGCTTATTTGAAAGGTATTGTGGATTGAGTTGAGATCAATATAGAACTTATATTTGTCATAGAACAAATGAACCAATCATAACCCTCCATTTTTTATCTAAATTAATACAAAATTATTTTTCACCTTTTTTTTAAAAACAACATATCTTACAAACGGTAAATCTTCAAAATATAAATACATTGTGAGAATTAAATTATCAGCACTTTTACATATTTTAGACAAACATTTTTTCAAAATTCGTCCGAAAAATCATATATGATTTTACGAATCATATATGATTTTAAAAATCATGTATGATTCGATTTTACTGATCATATATGATTTTACAATCATATGATTCTCAAAAATCACATGATTCGTAAAATAGAATCATATATGATTTTAAATCATATATGATTTTTGTTGACTGAAATTTTGAAAAGTTGTTAAAATATATAGTAGTGCATATCATAGAAAGATAATTTAATTCGTCGATGGTATAATTTTATTAACGATTAACGGTTTTGAGATTTAATTTTTAAAAAAAGGGTGAAAGTTTATCATAATAAAAAAATGAATGGCTATTATTGGTTGATTGGATATATGGTAAATTTTGGTTCTATATTGAACTTTTGCCATTGTGGATTTTCACCAAATTGTGCGAGACCTTGGCCAATTAACATTATCTATAAGCCTACAATTTCCTAACTTGATAAGTTGATGATTTCTAAAATTTAATGACCAAGTAAAAATAAAGTGATCTTACGATTTTACAATACTGCAAAGCAAAAACGATTCGGATCCTACATATGATCTTTATAAGCTTAAGATCTTATAGGATCCCAATCTTGACCATACGATCTTAATATCTAATCCGATCCGATCTTGCTTTTCTCGGATTACAAACTAACTACAAATTTATAAGTCGTTTTTTTGTAGAATTCAAAAAACATGTTAATATTTTTAAACATTTCATAAGCATAATTTAAGACAACATTTTTACAAAACATTCATAGTATTTTGTGTTTATAATGTATAATAATTTGTAGATTTGTATGATATTACAACAACTAGTAAGAAATAATATTAAAGTAGGATCTTAAGATACTGATCCGATCTTACGATCACGATCTTGCAAAGACAAAAAAGATACAGAGTAGGATCCTGATCTTGAAAACCTTGGTTAATACAATTAAGTTCAAATGGTCCTCGATGGCAACCGGTGTATAACCCAATGGGTAACAATCTATATAGTCACGTCCAGGTATGACCAAATGGAAAGGACCGGCCTGTAGCGGTCCCTATGAACCCTTCAAAAACTAGATAATTTCTTCACGACTTCTATTAGCTACTTTCCCTCAACAGCTGCTTTGACATGAGGATACCGATCAGCCCACCTTGAGTATCCTACATAACAAAAAAAATACAATAAAATAACAAGAAACTTTCAGCTTCTTCTCAAATGGCAACTGTAGCAAGAAATGATTAAACTTTTCCAGTCCTATTAGCCTTCACAACTTTAGAGCATTGAGGTGAAAACTAAAGATGTGATGCACACGATATGGAAAATAGAGAAGAATGGTACAAAACGAATCTAAGAAAACTGTTGGCTTCAGAAATACTGATGTACCTGAAATGACTATTTGGAGAAGATCTGCTTCGGACTCGGGTTCCTGATTAACCAAAAGAGATTATTAGTTACATGTGAACACGACCACTTGATGCAAACAAAAGGCTACACTGGCCAACAAGAATAACAATCTTTGTTGCAGTTTTAATTGAATGAAAGAAGTGACAGAAAGAGAATAATATCAAGGATAATCTTATTTGATAACTTACTTTACCATATGTAGCCATACTTCGCTTCATGAGCTGGCATAAACTGTTGAGATTTTTACGGTTGAAGTGTGGATTGCTTTGAAGAACAGCCTCTGACGTGGAATCTAGGATCAACGAACAGATGCTTGAAGCCATCAAGGTATTAGACCAATCAACAGCATTCTCTGATGAACCACATGTTAATTAACATCAAAGTCACTTACAAATAAATATAATCCAAAAAAATGAACAAATAAAAACCAAAGATACCTGCCCATGATGACAGCACGCCCAATAACCTTATAAAATGAGAATCATCCAAGTGGAGCCTAATCTGCTCTCTCTGATAAAGACCAAAAAAGAAAAGAAAATGAAGATGTGCATGCATACAAGTAAAAACATTGACCGTGAAGATAACAGCTCAACTGAGAGATACTAAGATATACCTTCAATAGAAGATTCAAGATCGTATCACATGCCAAGAAAATGGGACCATTTTCCTTGACTGTACCAGTATCTTCCAAAAGCAACTTAGTTAGGCATTCTACAACCTTCAAATCAAACCAATCTAGATTCAGAATAAATCATTAAGAATCATAGGTTACCTTTCAAAATAAAAAAAAAAATAACTTACTGCTTTATACGCTCCAGATGAGACTATAAGCCGACATCCATCAATCTCCATTGTTATTTGGCATAGCATAGGAAGCAAGAAGCAAACTGAAGAGAAAGGGCTACCATTTGCAAGCACAAATATGACATTTAGTTTTATTTTCAAAAATGATTAATCTATTAATAACTAACCAACTTGATGAAGAACAAACAAACCTCTGCTCTTCTTCACCTTGAACCGACACCATATACCCCAGAAGCTCCATAACCTTGTCATTGCATGCAGCTGGTGTCTCAGCAAGATAACTACAACAGACATGGTCTTAATTAAGATGGAACAAAGAGTGAAGGGGGTTGGTCAAGTTTTCTCAACTAAAAAAATTGCATTAAAAGTAACACTCTATGCGGATTTCCAACTAGGGAGCTTTGATATAAACCATCAAAAGGTGATGTGCTTTTTATGCACATTGCAAATCAAAATTACACTCAAGTTGTTGCCTTTTTATGCACATTGCACAACAAATGAACAAAATATAAACACTGGACACAAGAATACCTGCCAACTATCCGCACGGAAGCGAGAAGATCATTCCCTTTAACTTGTCCATGATCCTGCAAAAGTTTATAATCAACAATCATGAATACGTAAATGCTATATAACCTTGAACAAGTAAAAGCATTATAGCAGTACTATTGTTAATACCTTGGCATCTCGAAGATACTCCAAGATCAAAGCAACTGTCTCGTTAAGCCCATTGATGATCTTTGTGAACATTTTGTCACTAATGATATCACCTCCATCTGCGGCAACCCTTGAAATCAATTTGATTGTCTTCTCCACTAATGAAAATGCAATACCAAGATTCCTTTGCTTTAAAAGAACGGTTTCGGCATCGGATGAGTCTTTAGGCTTCTCATACTTCATATACGCAAGCTCATTCAGAAGAACTGCAATCTCCACCCTAGATGTTTCCAGAACAAGCAATGTACACCTGAAATGTAACGAGTCCAAGATAAGAAAGACCGATCGACCTTGCAAGAAATAAAAGCATCATGCCCTCATGGCTTACATACCTGTCACCTGGAATTAGATCTTGCGTGTCAGATAATTTTGTTTGCCCGATAAGCCACTCTTCACCAGAAATAGACATGACCGAATCAGCCAAAATAAGAGCCTCGAGCCTTTGAGTCGGTGCTGGATGCCAAATTCAATGAGATTAATGTGTTAATTTAAATTGGAGATAAAGTTTCTATTGAAAATTAGATTACTGATGAAGTACACATTCTCATCAACTTACCAACACGATTTTGGAGGACCGCAATTACACCTATACGCAGATAAGTTGTCCAGGTTGTGTTGCTCATTGTACGCAAAGTTTGATGCAAAGGTGCCTGATAATACCGAGAAAGCAATTACTTCAGAACAAAAAGCAGATACCTCAAATATTAAGTTTAAAAGCTTATGCAATTAATTATCTAGTTTGAAGTCAAAAACCTAATGAAGTATTTTCTAACAGGCTGCTACTCTGATGATTCAAAACTTTTTTGGCAAGCAAGAAACTACAACTGATCATTGACAAAAAAAAATCATGAAATTATAAAATAGATTTTTAGGTGCTTAAATTTAAATTATTTAATATGGAAAAGGTTACATTTAGCCAACAGTAGACTTTATAGTTGTCAGGGGACAGGTCGCTACAAAGATCAGGCACCATGTGCTGCAGTTAAGCTAGCGCAAGTTTTCTCCTCGTGCATGCCATGTCTACACTGCATATAAATACTATGCTAATGTTATTCATGCACAGCTCAATTATCTTACGTATAATATCTAAAGAAAAAACTAGCACATACTCCTCCCACCGAAATAATGAGAAAAAAAAAACCGATATTCGTGAAGACATTATCAAAATTAAATTAAAAAAAAACTCGATCATAAGGCCTTTAAGGACGGAGTGGAGGAAAAAATAAATAAATAAATCCATGACCAATTATCACTAATTCTGCATGCTTAAATCCTAAATAGCGAGATATAGTTTGGGGAAAGTGCCGCAACAACTAATGAGTAAAATGACTTCAAGTTAATTACCAGAACTTCAAGCAAAATCATCTTAACGACTTTACTACTTAAGGTTTTATCTATAAACGATTATTTAACTAATAAGGCAACAGCAGTATAATTAAAAACAATGGTTTAGTGATGTTAACATATTCAGTCATGAAGGTTATTAAAGCTTACATACAGCATATATTGAAGATAGGATCGTTGACAGAAGGTGAAGTGCCTCAAATTTCAGAGCATTGTGAGTCAAAGCAAACTGTTTTGCTAGTGCTGTAACCTGCACAAGAAGCTAAAATGATCAGTAACATTATAATTATAACGTTAATATATAAAATATAATATAATAGTGTTGCAATAATTTAGGTGGTATATACGAACAGCTTCACATGAGCTTACCACCGATGACAATTCTGAACAGTGCTCTTTTATAATCTTGTCCATGGAAAGTTTAGCTACTGTCAACTGAAGGAGCTTCATTGCTATCTCTATTGTATGGGACCCTACACAGATTTAAGTATGTTAAATTCATATCCAAAATCATATTCACCTTGAGATTAAACACGAATACTTCTCACAAAGGTGAAACTCCAACTGATTTTGATTTAATCTTACCATTCGGTAAATTACACATCTGAGAAGCTAGCACAGTCATTCCTCCAGACTCGTAAAAGATTTGAACTCCATCCTCACGGGCTGCTGTGACCAAGTATAAAAATTCAAAGCATTCTTCAACAAGCGGTGGTCCTAATCTGTAATTTCAGACAATAAACATCGTAAGATATTACTTGATATGTCTACATAAAAACAACTACATGCATATGTAAAACTACTTCTTGGTCACAAATAACTAGAGATAACAAAAGCAAAGGCATTAATAAGGCATCTACATATACTTACTCTGTAAAAAGAACTTCTAGTATGAGTGGAATCTTGTTGACCATATCTTCTGAAGAAGCAATATCAGGAACCCGACAGAATGCAGCTAAAATTGTAATGGATAGCTGTAAATACGCATCCTGGTTATCTTGCCGTTTCTCAGTCGTGCTTCCTTTCCCCATCCCTACCAGAAACAAAAATAAACAAATCAAAGGATTAACACACTCATTTGCTCACATTTTCCTTATAAAGATAATGATTAGTTAATATGACATATCTTATATTCGAGTCCACAAGCATCTCCATAGAAGAAAAGACACATTTCAATTTGAATAAAAAATCAAGAGCTATGTTTTGGAAGGTATCTTAATTACTTGTAAGAGTAGTACTAAAAAAGAATATAAAACGGAAAGATTCTTCAAAGTGTAGAAGCTTTAACACTCTTACATCCAACTAGGACAAAAACAAATGATAATGTCGGAACTAATTATCTGAACTCTTCTAAAAACTTATCTCAAGATTTGATCAGTGTCGGACAGCACTAAACCTCTATGGTGACACTGCTTCAAAAGTCCAAATCTACCTCTCACAAGCATTATTCACAAAACCCGCACATTTAAACTCATTAGCCCCATCAAATGTACAAGTACAAATGTTAACTCTAAAACTTAATACAACATAACCAAAATCAGCTAGATAGATAGATGATCAATTATTAACTTTACCTAATATTATTATTATTGTTACAAATTTTAAAGAAAACATTCATTAATTTAGTTAAAGATAAAACTGCGAACTCTGCAAAAAAGTAACAAAGAGATACCATTAATGATTATGTTTTTCTTAAACCGTGTGTTTTTTGTAGAGAGGCAATTATTTCGGGAAGAAGGGAGTATTAAGTAATCTCACATCTATCGTACACTGTAAACTTTTTAGGGGGTGTTTTGTTTGAGCTTATATGTGAGCTTATTTGTGTTTCGGCTTATATTTCATAAGCCATAATTTCCCGGCTTATTTTGAGACTTATATAAGCCCACAAGTCTCAAAATAAGCCATAAGCCGAAACACAAATGAGCTCATAAGGCGCATATAAGCTTAAACAAACACCCCCTTACAGGAAGCTACAATTCTTACTCTAACTTCAACACTCGATATATAAAATCATTCATAACATAGAAAACAATTAAAAAAAAAAGGTAAGGTTAGTTACCGGTTCGAAGAAGACGGTCCAAGAAGGTAGTACCAAGAGCATTATAAACCCTAAAAATACTCTGAAAATCATCGTTTTTGCAAAACTTGGTAGCGAGTAAAAGACCAGCGAGACGTTGTTCGTCTCTTTGGCCTTTTAACAGCTTTATACAATCTTCAATTGACGGTCCACCTTCGCCTTGAACTTGAACTTGTTCCTGCATATACATAACAGTCATTACTTATCATTCTATTCATATTATTATTATGATTATGTAAATTATATAAATTTAGTAACTGACCATTGAAGAAGGAAGGTTTTTTTTTTTTTTTCTGTTTGTGTAAGAGGAGAAGAAGAATGAGAGTTCTAGAGGGAAGAAAGGAGGTGTTTTGTTATGCTCAATACGACGTCGTCCCTATTTGATCAAAGGGTGTTGTCGGGTTTTAATATATACTTTGGACCCCTTTTTGAACAAAATCAATTCTTAGAGCACGGGGTGTGGTAACGGAATAACCTCGCCACTCCAACGTGGCATGCTCGCAAGTCCATTTCGCTCATTGCCAACACACCAAGCTTGTTCGCCGTTGGTGTTTTCGCCGTTGGAACGACGAGGAAGAAGACAAAGAGGAAAAGAATATAACCGTTGTTAAACGGTTCGTTTTAAAAAAAAAAAAAAAAAAAAAACTTTTTACTTTTTAAAATTAAAACTTTACCCACCCTCTTATAAATAATACCCCATTTTTATAAAATCATTCACACTCTTTTCTTTCAAATCATTCACACACTACTCTTTCAAATCTTTACATCTTAAGAAAAAAAACATGAGTGGTTCAAATTCGGATTCCGATATTGATGATTTACAAGATATAGAGATGATTAAGTTGCAGGTTATGGGCAATCGTGCGAACGAGGAAGTTGAAAGTTCAGCGCACCCGTAATTACATCTACCGGACGTGAGTTGTGAAGTTTCTGAAGAACGTCTGATATCCGAGGCTATTTTTCCGATTGTCCAAAATATCCGAACTACTATTTTAGGCGTCGATTTCGTATGAGCCGTAAACTATTCTTAGAAATAGTACAAGGTATTGAAAATCACATTCAAGCTGATCCTCTTCCTTCCACGCATTTTGATTTCTTTAGAGTCCGACCCGATGCTACGGGTGTAATGAGTACGAGTGTTATTATGAAATGCACATCCGCCATACACCAATTGGCCTACGGTACCGCGCCTGATGCATTTGATGAATATTTGCAAATGGGGTCACACTCGGCACGCGATTGTCTAGATTTTTTTACTATGTGTGTAATTGAATTGTTTATGCCCGAGTTTTAAGAAAGCCTAATTTGAATGACATTCAAAATTTATATAAGCGCACATAACACGGTCCATGGTTTTCCGGGAATGTTGGGAGCATTGATTGTTTGCACTGGGAATGGAAAAATTGTCCCGTTGAGTGGCAAGGGCAATTTCATAGAGGTGATAAAAAAATATCCAACTATTATGCTTGAAGCCGTTCAAGTCATACGATTTATGGATTTGGCATGCATTTTTGGGTAGCAGGGTGCGAATAATGATTTTACTGTTTTGAATAATTCACCGTTATTCGACGACCTTCTTGATGACATCGCCCCCAAGGTTCCGTTTCAAGTAAACGGTGCAACATTTGAACACGGGTATTACCTAGCTGACGGGATTTACCCAGCTTGGTCATCTTTTGTCAAATCATTCTCGACTGCATATTCGGAGAAAAAATGCCTTGTTTAAACAAAAACAAGAAAGTGCTCGCAAAGACGTTGAAAGAGCTTTCGGGGTCCTTCAAGGACGTTGGCATATTATAAGCAACAGCGGCGTGCTTGGACTATCAACAAGCTACAAAGAGTCATGTACCCGCATCATCATATTGCATAACATGATTTTGAAATATCAAAAGTTTGCGATATCCGAAATGAACGATATTTATGTTTGTCCGTGAGCAAATATACAACGGACATGGGTTGAGCGATGCGATATACAACGGAAGAATGCCAATGAACTGCGTGATAAAGCAACGCACGCAAGACTTCAACGAAATATCATTGAGCATGTTTGGCAACTACATCACCAACAACAAGATTAGTTTAAATTTCGTATGTTTTTTTATTTCGCAGTGTATTTTAAATTTCGTATGTTTTTTTATTTCGCAGTGTATTTTAAATTTCGTATGTGTTTTTTTTTTTTTACTATTGTATGTTGTATTTTTATTTTAAATGAATGAAATTAATTTAATTGTGTTTGGAAAATATGGAAGAGAAATAAAATGAGAGTGGGTGGGGCCCAAATGAAGAGGTTTGAGTTAGTTGTGATTGGGGGGTATTTTTAAGTGAGTGTGTTGGAGTGATGTGGAAGTGATGTTGCACAAGTGGGGCCCAAATGAAGAGGAAAAACACTTCATGATACCTCATGCTCTTAGACCCCCATAATAAAGCAACTTAAAACCGATTTGGACCTTTTTTATGAACCCTCTTAATCCTTAGACCCCCTCTTTGATCTCTTTCTAGGTTGTTCGGCCCTCCAAAATCAAATAAAACTCAGGGGTGTTTGGTTGGGGGTAGGGGTGTCATTCGGGTTCAAAATTATATTCGGGTCAACCCTAATTGACCCAAGTTCTAAACAAGGTCGGGTTCAGGTATGTTTTTTTAGCCTTGACCCGAACCCGACTAACCCGGCTCAACAACACTTTTACAATGTAAAATACTCGGGTTGACTCCGAACCCGAATTGACCCAACCCGAGTTCTAAACAAGGTCGGGTTCGGGTATGTTTTTTAAGGCTTGACCCGATTTGACCCGAACCGGACCGGGTCAACCCGAATAACACCCCTAGTTGGGGGTAATGGGGTGGGTAATGAGGTGGGGAATGGGAAAGATAATGATTAAACATGTTTGGTTAGGAGTAGAGAATGCAATCAGTGTTTAGTATTGGATAATGGGGCATTACCCAATAAATTGTGAGGTATGGTAATGATTACCCACCACCACCACCACCACTACCACCACCAGCCACCACCGCTAGCAGCCACCACCACCAACAACAGCCACCACCATCACAAGCCACCACCACCACCACCACAAGCCGCCGCCACCACCACCACCACTTTGGAGGTTAATATGTTTTTCTTAAACCAATCACTATCAAAGATAATGATAATCTTCATTCCATTTATTTGCATTCCCTTTGCATTTTCTTTGCCTTTCCATTTCTCATTCCCCATTTTGAACCAAGCGCACCCTCAAAGACTCTTATCATTGATGAAGCTTTCAAAACGGAATAGTTAAGAACTTAAGATTAAAAAAAAGCGCAATGCATAAAACAAATAAATCGCAAACCCAAACTCATATCCACAGCACTTGATGGTGGTTGTGCAAGAATTTAATATGTCACACACGAACTAGAACAATAAGTATAAGTATTTATATACTCCATCCGTCCCATTTTATAAGTTCATGTTTGAAAAGTCAAAGTCTTTTTCCTTAGAGTTTGACCGTAATTATTTTTTTCGTGTTATATAATACTTGATAAAAGTATACTAATGTAAATACATTTAAAACACAAATTAATTCATATATTTTGTATCAAGTATTATATAACACGTGTGGAAAACTAGAAGGTGTGTTGAATAGTTTTACCGTTTTAAAATTATTTTGCTTTGAACAACAATGGGTGAATTCAAACAATATAGATAAACAAGAATAAATAATATGCAAGTAAAGGAAGAAACGATCAAACCAAAACAAGATTGTTTATAGTGGTTCGGTCTACAAGGACTCTTTTTCCTTACCCTACTCCACTCCCCGAGTGTCCAACTTGAGAGTTATCTCCAATAATCAACAAGTTCCTTTAACCGGCTGAGAAAACCTTTACACGTCGCTTACACAATATTTCCGACACAAAGCTAGATGTCGAGTTCTTTTACAAGGGCACAACCACTCCCAACATACAATACTAAGTATTTTAAGGACTAAAATACTAACCACTCACACTCAGAAGTTTATGATGGCTTGGTACAAACAATGATGTATGAATAACAGCAATTCACACAATAATAAACAAACAAGACTTGCAACAATTCGTTGAAGCTTAGAATGCCTTGATCTTCTTTGCTACAAAAGATGATCACTAAAAATGAAATGAGAATGAGTTAGATGAAAGAGAATGAGAGAATACGTGTTTTATGCTTCGAAGGGATGAGAAAATAACTTAGTTTGGCTTACTATGTATAGCCAAATATCTCAGCAACCTACGGATCACACGGAACCAAAAAGTTGGTTCCGTCCTTGTTAATTTTTGGTTCCGTGGGTCTGACAGAAAATCTCAACAAAATATTTACCATATCTTACTAAGATATTAACATATCTAACCAAGATTGCATTTGATATGTTGAGTGAGAATCTAAACAAGATATCCAAGAAATCTTTCAAGGATTTTCATGATCATGCAACACATGATGTAATATACATTTTTCATTTTTAGTTTTATATGTTTATGTAAATAAACATTTTAATGTACATGTTAACAAACTTTGTGTAAATACTAATTTGCTTGTAAAAGACTAGAGATGTAATGTGTCTCTTTGTTTAATAACCAAAATGACAAACTACCATTTTGTTAACAAATGTTGAAAACATTTTGTGTTTAATGAAAAACTTGTAGCTATATGTAAAAGTCTTGACTTGATTTATACTTTTGCTAAAATGAAATTTATTATTATTAACAACAATATATAGCAAAGATCGTTGTTGGCGTATGTACCCGAAGCACCCAGCCGAAGGGACCAAACCATCCGGACAAACACACCAAATCAACTAGACCAAGTGGGCTCCAAGCCAAAGCAAAGCATCACATGCCGAAGGGTTGGTCACAACCCCCTGGCACAACGGCTACATGGCGTCACCATACACAAGGGGAAAGGAATCTTGATCAGAACTTCTGACCTGATCTAAGCAGAAACCAAACAGAGTAAGTTAAACTCCCGCCCGAAAGAGTCACTTTCACCACACGTGACCTTCAGGTAAGGACAAGACTTCTCGCCTATAAAAGGAGGGAAGTTACTGCATCTAGGTCAACTCTCTCTAACCCTAATTTTACACACAGTAAATCTCCTTATCATATTCTTACTCTCACGCCGGAGCTTGGTTTAGGGATAAAACCCTAGGCGAGGCTAACGCGTGTTGTTCTTGTGTTCACAGATCCGAAGAGTACCAATCTGGAGGCCTGGACGAAGAGTCAGCTGAAGGATAAGAGCTTGTTTGGGTGAAGATACATTTTTACCTCAACAAATTGACGCCATCCGTGGGACCCATATTCAATCTACTAAGGCTAGAAAATGGCGAGTCCCTCAACTGAAACACCATCCGACAATACCGAAGGAAACAACAACCCACCTAACATAGAAGAACAAATATTAAGCCACATCACCTCATTGAAAGCCCTGATAAAGGAACACAACACCAAAGGTACCAGTCCCCTGAAACCAATACGAATCGACTTCGGAGACGAAGCGGAGGAACCGCAAAAAGAGGTAGGAAAAGAAAAGGAGGACCGAAAGGGAAAAGGAGTCGAAGAAGAAGATCTACAGAAGCCTTACAAAGATGCCCCCAGATGCCCATTCACAAAAAGAATCATAGAATTTGCAGGTCTAAAAGATGAATTGCCCAAAAACATCAAACTCTACGACGGTTCCACGGACTCGGACGATCACATCACTCGGTTTTCAGGAGCAGCTAACCACGGAGGGTGGCAAATGCCAGTGTGGTGTTGGATATTTCAGCAGACTTTAGATGGGTCAGCAAGGGATTGGTTTGACCGCTTGCCCAACGGCAGTATAGACAATTGGGAGGCGCTCCGAGATCAGTTCCTCTCAAGGTTTACCCTTAGAAGGAAGTGTCTGAAGGATCCGATGGAAATTACCAAGATCATACGAAAAGTCAATGAAACTTTGCCGGAGTTCAAGGAGAGATGGACGGACGAGGCTAGCTACATCCCGGGTGTGCCGGAGGTCATGCAAATATCCTCCTTCATAAACGGAAGTAAGTGCCCGGAATTGGCGAAGCGTTTTTCGAATAGGATCCTCAAAACCGTGACAGAAATGATGGTAAGAGTGGATGATTTCGTGCGCTCCGAAGAAACTTACAACACCACGGAGCTTCCCCTAGGAGAATCATATAGGAGGTCATATTCGGCCATTCAGAATCTGGATAGATCACCCCGGGTTCTGAACTATTCAGACAGACGAAGAGGAGACCGGAGGGTAGATCACAAACCCCGCAACCAGTACACCCCTTACTACCCGGCAAGGACAGATGGAGCTCATTGAAATGATTACAGGAGAGGCAGTTACAGGAATGACACACGCCCCATAGACTTGAGTCTCCTCACAAAACCCCCAAAGGAAATTTTGGCAACCGAACTCCAGCTGAAATTACCGTCACCCCCACCCTTAAAGGGAACACCAAGACGGGAAAACCTGGACAAATTTTGTAATTATCATGGGATTCATGGCGAAAATGGTCACCTCACCAATGATTGCTATCATCTCAAGGAGCAGTTAAAGATAGCTTTAGAAACGGGAAAACTTGACCACCTTTTGAAAGATGTCAGAAAAAGAGGGAGAAATCCCTCGAGAGACAATTAGCCCGGTAAAGGAAGGGTCATCAACATGGTATATCGTGGAGGAAAAGACAGAAAAAGAAAGGTCATTGATCAAGAGGAAGACTGGAGGAGCATTCCCATAGCGTTTCCTCCGGTGCTACCGGGGGACGTATCCGAAGAACCACTAATAGTAGAAGCAAACATCGAAGGATATACGGTTAGAAGGATTTATGTTGATCAAGGAGCAGCACTTGAAGTAATGTATGAACACTGCTTTAAGAACCTGTGCCCCTTAATCAAGGCAAAGCTGAGAGAAACAAACACGCCACTGGTAGGCTTCTCAGGAGAAGCTATCAAACCATTGGGAAAGATCAAACTGAATGTTTGTTTCGGGAATGATGGTTTGTTTCGACGGACGACGATGACGTTCGCGGTAATCAGATCTCCATCTCCTTACAACATCATACTAGGGCGGTTAAGCATGAGACAACTAAGAGCCATCCCTTCCACCATACGTCTATGTGAAGTTCCCTACGCCGAGGGATATTGCAACCCTTGTCACCAGGTCAGTCATTGTATCAAAATGCATGAGATTGGAAAAGAAATTTTTGGAGGAAGGATCAAAAGACAAGGAGCCGGAACAGGCCGCGGAAGTAGAAGAACTCCCCGGAAAGACATAGGAAGTTATGGTCAATCCAGAATTTCCTCAACAGTTGGTCACCATTGGATGCAACTTTTCTGTAGGATGCAAAAGACAGATGATCGAATTGTTAAAAAATAACAAGGATGTGTTCGCATGGCAGCCGACCAGCATGACTGGGGTCCCCCGGCGGATCATAGAGCACAAGATAAATGTCAACGTACAAGACATGCCGATCGCCCAGAAGAAAAGGACTTTCTCAGCAGAGAAAAATCAAACGATCAACATCGAAGTGGAAGAATGGTTGAGGGCAAGCATAGTCCGATCAGTAAAGTATCCGACGTGGATTTCTAACCCAGTGCTAGTGAAAAAACCGGACGGGACATGGAGGATGTGCATGGACTTTAAAAGCATCAATGCATCTTGCCCGAAGGACTACTACCCCCTCCCAGAAATTGACTGGAAGATTGAGTCAGTTATGGGATATAAATACAAGTGTTTCCTCGATGCATACAAGGGGTACCATCAAGTGAAGATGGCCAAGGAGGACGAGGAGAAAACAACTTTCTACACAGAGCATGGCAATTACTGTTACACAAAAATGCCATTCGGTCTGAGAAACGTCGGGGCAACGTATCAAACGTTGGTTGACTTCACATTCAAAAGGCAAATCGGCAGAAACCTGGAAGTGTATGTAGATGACATGGTAATAAAGAGCAGGAGTGAGATGGAGCTATTAGCAGACATGGCCGAAACATTCGACAACCTTCGCGGAATCAATATGAAACTCAACCCCAAGAAGTGTTCATTCATAGTAGAAGAAGGAAAGTTCCTCGGGTATATGGTGACATCCGAGGGGATAATGGCGAATCCCAAGAAAACAAAGGCGATAGCTGACATGCAATCACCAAAACCCCTAAAGGAGATGCAGAGTTTAAGTGGGAAACTGGCCGCCATGAACAGATTCTGTCGCGATCAGCAGAAAGAGCTTTACCGTTCTTCAATACGTTAAATAACATAACCAAGGAAAACCAGAGTGAATACCGATGGAACGAGCAGGCCGAAGAGGCTTTTCAAGAAATGAAACTTATAATCCTGGAATTACCTCACCTCATAGCCCCGATAGCGGAAGAAGAACTGTTTGTGTACCTGGCGGCAGCCGAGGAGGCTATAAGCGCCGTCCTGATGGTGGAAAGGAAGGGAAAGCAAATGCCGGTGCACTACGTCAACAGAACGTTACATGAGACCGAACGAAACTACGCTCAGCTGGAAAAGTTGGCTCCGCTGAAAAAATTGGCCTTGGCTCTGTTACATTGTTCTAGAAGACTCATAAGGTACTTCATAGCCCACCCAATCAAAGTAATCACGGACCAACCCATCAAAGAGGTGTTGAACAAACCGGAGACTTCAAGAAAGTTGATGAAGTATGCAGTGGAGTTAGGGGCATAAAAAATCGCTTAAATCCCGAGGCACTCAGTCAAGGGTCAAGTATTGGTGGATTTCGAGTTATTTACTTTCATTTCATATCGATTGTCACACGGATGCCTTTAAATACCCATCCCATCATACTCACATCACTTTGACGTGGAGAATGCCCTGTCATTCCCTATCGCAATTTTAACATCAGTTGACTCAACACCAAACATCATATGAGTCGATTAGTCCAAGCATTGCATAGTTACTCCTAAATATACATAGCCTGATAACCTATGTCTAATTCAGGAAGAATCATGCAATGAAGGGAGTAGTAGTCTCATATGAGTAAGCAAATATCACATAATCGAGCCAAATTTTCAAAAGATTTTCTTCAAACCACTTGTTTCCAGTTTGATCCGCGTGACAGTTCTTGTTTGATGAGTTGCAAAGATCGAGCTAGAAACAAGTTGTTACCTAAACCGATTTCCTAATCGTATACATTCTTGTTTGATGATTGTGGGATTAAGCAAAAATCGTTACCTAAAAGTCTTTTGGAAATTTTGCTCGAGAATGGAAAGTTTGCCACATCAACCCTAACCCGAGAGACCAACACACTGAATTCGGTGACTGAATTCCTTTTGGATGGGCTAATGTGACAACCCGTACTTTCAGGTCATTTCTCGACACAATTTATGCCTCACTATTTCAACATTTATCGTAAACTTGGTTTACTTGTTCCAAATTCGCGTAACCTTTATGGTTTAGCGGCGAATTCATGATCATAACATCACTAACATTTCATATGGACTAAGTTTAGTCTACATTCCATTGACATCATTTGCATCTCATTAGTTCATTCATGACATTTCATTTCCCATTCAACGCGTAATTTTTATATTTAATAAACTTTATCGCGTGAGTTATTATTTTGAATATTTAATCCATTACTTTCAAAAATGATCCCGATGTATTTTAAACTTACATTTAGTTTAAAAAACTATTTTTTAGTTTTCCTAAGTGTTTCAAATTTATTTGGTACATAAATCGTTAAAGTTAAATTATTACGACACGTTTCTTAAAAATTTTACGATAATTATTTTATCACCCTAATTTCACAAGGAATGTATTTTTACAATTTTTATTATCTCATTACATCCTACTTTGATCTATTAAACATCTCTTTTACTTAAAATTTCCATTTACCTATACTTGTACATTTTCTTACACATTTACTACACTTTTTCACAAATTATATACAAGTAAATGTTACATTATACATTTGAAAAAAAAAAATATCTTGGAGAGAAACAACTCCCCTAAATCCGCCTAAGGGAGGGGAGACATTAAAATGGGCATGGTTCATTAATATTATGTCTCTACACTTACATAAAAAGTCTTGCTTACATTTTCTTTTCTTATCATTCACCTCAAATAATTCACATAGATTGAAAAAGTTTTCTCTCCTTTCTTTGGTTCTCATCAAAACCGGCCACACATAGAAGCTCAAAGGGGATCATCATAATTTTTTTTTTCAAGTGTATAAACAATCTAGTGTATACTCTTTATATGGTTTTGAAATAAAAACCAAGAGTGTTTAGGATTATCCTTGTTACTTTCACCTCATCATATTCATTTGTAAGCTTGTTTATTTCATTTTCATGTTTCCTTATCATTTCATATTCATCTTTTCATTTTTGGAGCAAGTATGCATGATATGTGATTTATACCATTTTATTTCATGATTTTAGAGTTATTTATATACTATGGTCATCCTATAAATATTCCCATGGTATTCTTTGGTCTTGATGATGATTAGGAACCCATGACACCCTAAGAAGGTGTATGGTAGGATTAGATTAGTTTTGGAGTTGATTTGAAGGGATTAGAATAGGTTTTGTCCGAGAAAAACTATTTTCAATACGAATATAAAAGAGGTTCTGTCCTTGTTTCATTTTTCTGGAAAAACCGACAGTTGGTACGAAACTTTGGCCTTGATTTTTAGAAAATATACTTTAAAACGAATCCGTGGCCGCTTGAACGGATAAAAACGGAGTTATAAACAAGCCGTGGTGAATTTTAAAGTTTGGCGACGAAATAAATAGTTTTTTTCTGAAATTTCAGCAACATATATTATCTTGTTCGGTCAAAAACGAGCCTTAAGCTTCACAAATTATTTCGACTTCTCAAAATATATTAGTTTACTTCGATACGAAGCTAAGGATGTATTATACGTAGAAAACGGATTTGAAACGACAAATATATGCACGTTTTTCAAAACTTGCCGTAAACTATTATTTTCTGAAAATCTATATTATTTTTACGATACAAGTGTTACGGTAGCTGTAACGTCCCTGTTGAGGGCTGTTTTTTAACAAGGTTGTGAAACTTTTTAGAACGAATTGTCTTCTAGTAAAATCAAGTTCACCGGCCATATTTTTCAAAACAACAAGCTGTTTGTAAGCGAGTTATAGTAAATTATTGATGGATGTTCAAACTTGGCCGAAACTCATTTTCTGCACAACAATTCAACAAAATCACTATCTTTAACCCTTAATATCTTTATGATCGAGACCTTTTGGACGAAAACTCCTGAACTGAAACTTCTAAATATCGATACAAACTTTCCAAAACCGTCGAGTTCGTTCTCTAACGATCGACGTACACCGTTTTACGACTAGTTTTTCGGAGCCATTTTTGTTACTTTTATAAATTTTCCGACGACATTGTTTTACGACGAAAAGTGAAAATTTCACTATAAATCATTATAAAACCATTGTAGGATGACATTTTGACGTAAAAACTTGTAAAGTCATTTTTGAAGGGTCAAGACGTCAAACGAGTATTTTTTCGACGACAAGTAATATTTTTCAAAACTCGTAAATGGTATAAATAACATACGAAATGCATGCATAACATTACATTGCAACTCATTACATGTCATATCATTCATCATAGGGGGCTCAAGATTTACGTATCACACTACATCTCGGTGTACTCACTTTTGTCTTCGCATCATTCCACCAACCAGTGAGTTCCATAGCCCCACTTTTCTTGTTTTAATTTTTTTATTAAACTCTTTGGGGGAGATACATGCTCATCAACTACTTTTATGACATTCATGATTATTTGCAAACTACATGTTTATCTAAACTACGCCTTCATATGAAGTAACATTATTGCCATACTTAGAATTTCTATTTCATATATTCATTGAGCTAATGGTCTTGGTATATTCATTGAGCTAATGGTCCTTGGTATAAAAAAAAAAAAAAAATTCATTGGTCTAACAGTCTTGGTATATTCATTGAGCTAATGGTCTTGGTATATTCATTGAGCTAATGGTCTTGGTATATTCATTGAGCTAATGGTCTTGGTATATTCATTGGTCTAATGGTCTTGGTATATTCATTGAGCTAATGGTCTTGGTATATTCATTGAGCTAATGGTCTTGGTATATTCATGGACTAATGGTCTTGGAACGATTTGAACATACACTATATACATTTTGGCAATGGGTTGTGAATACACAGGTTGCAAGTTTTGTATGGGCGGGACTTGGAACTGAGTGGATTCACAATGCCTTTGCTGCATAAACGATTTCGATACATTGAGCCATGCCCTATTATGTGAATTCATTTGACATCATATAATGCCCAAAAAAAAAAAAAGTTGAACATTAAAAGAATCTACATATTACGGCAGTGGTCAAGTTGCCCTGAACACCAAGTTTGTAGCAAGTTTTTATGTATGGGCGGGGTAAATTGAAATGGTCTTGGTAACAACTAATGCAAAGCCAAGCGACCTGGATTCGAGTATTTACAATGCCTTTTCTACATAAACGATTTTGAAAGTCTTTACATTTCAACGATTTACAATGCCTTTACTGCATAAACGATTTTGAAAGGCTTTACATTTCAACTCAAACTCTATGAACTCACCCATCAACCATTGTGTTGGCTACATTTTAGCATGTTTTATAATCTCAGGTATCTAATTCTAAGGTGGCATTCACTTCCCTCATGGCATGCATGTGGACATATCATTGAGTCGCGGTGACGACGCGTTTCACTTGGGTTTTACATACTTTAAAACATCGTTTGACTGTACTAAACTTATTTTCCGTACAAGTTGATTTCATTTGGGACCTGAACTTTGTAAACTCTGATTGTTTTATTAAATCAAACGATGTTCTTTTCAAACGACACTTTAGGTCGTTCAATATAACTGTGATTGTGATGCTATGACAGTCAATCCCCAGGAATTCCATTCCGCTGCAAAACAGGTAATTTGGGGGTGTGACAGTTGGCATCAGGCTTCAGTTATAGAGATGTAGGTTGCATCATTGACCCTAGACTATAACTACATCATCATAGCATCTCATCATTTCATCATACGTGCATGTTCACTTTGCGTGCGATTTATGCGTACGTTTTTCGAGTTATTTACTTTCATTTCATATCGATTGTCACACGGATGCCTTTAAATACCCATCCCATCATACTCACATCACTTTGACGTGGAGAATGCCCTGTCATTCCCTATCACAATTTTAACATCAGTTGACTCAACACCAAACATCATATGAGTCGATTAGTCCAAGCATTGCATAGTTACTCCTAAATTATACATAGCCTGATCACCTATGTCTAATTCAGGAAGAATCATGCAATGAAGGGAGTAGTAGTCTCATATGAGTAAGCAATTCCGTAATCGAGCCAAATTTTCAAAAGATTTTCTTCAAACCACTTGTTTCCATTTTGATCCGCGTGACAGTTCTTGTTTGATGAGTTGCAAAGATCGAGCTAGAAACAAGTTGTTACCTAAACCGATTTAGCCTAATCGTATGACAGTTCTTGTTTGATGAGTTGTGGGATTAAGCAAAAATCGGTTACCTAAAAGTCTTTTGGAAATTTTGCTCGAGAATGGGAAAGTTTGCCACATCAAACCCTAAACCCGAGAGACCAACACGAACTGAATTCAGGGACTGAATTCCTTTTTGGATGGGCGAATGTGACAACCCGTACTTTCAGGTTTTCTGGATTTCTCGAAACAATTTATGCCTCACTATTTCAACATTTATCGTAAACTTGGTTTACTTGTTTCAAATTCGCGTAACCTTTATGGTTTAGCGGCGAATTCATGATCATAACATCACGTACATTTCATATGGACTAAGATTAGTCTACATTCCATTGACATCATTTGCATCTCATTAGTTCATTCATGACATTTCATTTCCCATTCAACGCGTAATTTTTATATTTAATAAACTTTATCGCGTGAGTTATTATTTTGAATATTTAATCCATTACTTTCAAAAATGATCCCGATGTATTTTTAAACTTACATTTAGTTTATAAAAACTATATTTTTAGTTTTCTTAGTGTTTCAAATTTATTTGGTACATAAATCGTTAAAGTTAAATTATTACGACACGTTTCTTAAAAAAATTTTACGATAATTATTTTATCACCCTAATTTCACAAGGAATGTATTTTTACAATTTTTATTATCTCATTACATCCTACTTTGATCTAGTAAACATCTCTTTTACTTAAAATTTCCATTTACCTATACTTGTACATTTTCTTACACATTTACTACACTTTCTCACAAATTATATACAAGTAAATGTTACATTATACATTTGAAAAAAAAAAAATATCTTGGAGAAACAACTCCCCCCTAAATCCGGCCTAAGGGAGGGGAGACATTAAAATGGGCATGGTTCATTAATATTATGTCTCTACACTTACATAAAAAGTCTTGCTTACATTTTCTTTACTCATTCACCTCAAATAATTCACATAGATTGAAAAAGTTTTCTCTCCTTTCTTTGGTTCTCATCAAAACCGGCCACACATAGAAGCTCAAAGGGGATCATCATAATTTTTTTTTTCAAGTGTATAAACAATCTAGTGTATACTCTTTATATGGTTTTGAAATAAAAACCAAGAGTGTTTAGGATTATCCTTGTTACTTTCACCTCATCATATTCATTTGTAAGCTTGTTTCTTTCATTTTCATGTTTCCTTATCATTTCATATTCATCTTTTCATTTTTGGAGCAAGTATGCATGATATGTGATTTATACCATTTTATTTCATGATTTTAGAGTTATTTATATACTATGGTCATCCTATAAATATTCCCATGGTATTCTTTGGTCTTGATGATGATTAGGAACCCATGACACCCTAAGAAGGTGTATGGTAGGATTAGATTAGTTTTGGAGTTGATTTGAAGGAATTAGAATAGGTTTTGTCGAGAAAAAACTATTTTCAATATGTATAAAAGAGGTTCTGTCCTTGTTTCATTTTTCTGGAAAAACCGACAGTTGGTACGAAACTTTGGCCTTGATTTTTAGAAAATATACTTTAAAACGAATCCGTGGCGGCTTGAACGGATAAAAACGGACTTATAACGAAGCCGTGGTGAATTTTTAAAGTTTGGCGACGAAATAAATAGTTTTCAGAAATTTCAGCAACATATATTTATCTTGTTCGGGTCAAAAACGAGCCTTAAGCTTCACAAATTATTTCGACTTCTCAAAAATATATTAGTTTACTTCGATCCGAAGCTAAGGACGTATTATACGTAGAAAACGGATTTGAAACGACAAATATATGCACGTTTTCAAAAACTTGCCGTAACTATTATTTTCCGAAAATCTATATTATTTTTACGATACAAGTGTTACGGTAGCGTACGTCCCTGTTGAGGGCTTTTTTTAACAAGGTTGTGAAACTTTTTAGAACGAATTGTCTTCTAGTAAAATCAAGTTCACCGGCCATATTTTTCAAAACAACAATTTGTTTGTAAAGCGGAGTTATAGTAAATTATTTATGGATGTTCAAACTTGGCCGAAACTCATTTCTGCACAACAATTCAACAAAATCACTATCTTTAACCCTTAATATCTTTATGATCGAGACCTTTTGGACGAAAACTCCCGAACTGAAACTTCTAAATATCGATACAAACTTTCCAAAACCGTCGAGTTCGTTCTCTAACGATCGGCGTACACCGTTACGACTAGTTTTGAGCCATTTTTGTTACTTTATAAATTTTCCGGCGACATTGTTTTCTGACGAAAAGTGATAAATTCACCATAAATCATTATAAAACCATTGTAGGATGACATTTTGACGTAAAACTTGTAAAGTCATTTTTGAAGGGTCAAGACGTCAAGCGAGTATTTTTCGACGACAAGTAATATTTTTCAAAACTCGTAAATGGTATAAATAACATACGAAATGCATGCATAACATTACATTGCAACTCATTACATGTCATATCATTCATCATAGGTCAAGATTTACGTATCACACTACATCTCGGTGTACTCACTTTTGTCTTAGCATCATTCCACCAAGTGAGTTCCATAGCCCCACTTTTCTTGTTTTAATGTTTTTATTAAACTCTTTGGGGGAGATACATGCTCATCAACTACTTTTATGACATTCATGATTATTTGCAAACTACATGTTTATCTAAACTGAATGCTAGTCATATGAAGTAACATTATTGCCATACTTAGAATTTCTATTTCATATATTCATTGAGCTAATGGTCTTGGTATATTCATTGAGCTAATGGTCTTGGTATATTCATTGGTCTAATGGTCTTGGTATATTCATTGAGCTAATGGTCTTGGTATATTCATTGAGCTAATGGTCTTGGTATATTCATTGAGCTAATGGTCTTGGTATATTCATTGAGCTAATGGTCTTGGTATATTCATTGGTCTAATGGTCTTGGTATATTCATTGAGCTAATGGTCTTGGTATATTCATTGAGCTAATGGTCTTGGTATATTCATGGACTAATGGTCTTGGAACGATTTGAACATACACTATATACATTTTGGCAATGGGTTGTGAATACACAGGTTGCAAGTTTTGTATGGGGGACTTGGGCTGAGTGGATTCACAATGCCTTTGCTTTTGCATAAACGATTCGATACATTGAGCTATGCACTATTATGTGAATTCATTTGACATCATGCACTTGAACATTAACTCTACATATTACTGGTGGGTTGTGAACACCGCGAGGTTTGCAAGTTTTGTATGGGCGGACTTGGGCGAGGAATGGATTTACAATGCCTCTGCTACATAAACGATTTTGAAAGTCTTTACATTTCAACGATTTACAATGCCTTTCTTTACATAAACGATTTTGAAAGGCTTTACATTTCAACTCAAACTCTATGAACTCACTCAACCATTGTGTTGACATTTTAGCATGTTTTATCTCAGGTATCTAAGGCATTCACTTCATGGCATGCATGTGGACATATCATTGAGTCGCGGTGACGGTAGCGTTTCACTGGGTTTTACATACTTTAAAACATCGTTTGATTTGTACTAAACTTATTTTCATTACAAGTTGATTTCATTTGGGACTGAACTTTGTAAACTCGATTGTTTTATTAAATCAAGCGATGTTCTTTTCAAAGCGACACTTTAGGTAGTTCAATATACTGTGATTGTGATGCTATGACGTCAATCCCGAGAATTCCATTCCGCTGCAAAACAGGTAATTTGGGGGTGTGACAATACACGCCCGGGTCTCTAAGTTGCCAAAAACCCTCATGACCTCCATCATGTCACCATGGCCGTTCTTTCAATGGGGAATGGACGTGTTGGGCGCTCTCCCCGAAGCTCCCGGAAAGGCCAAATATGTTATCGTGACCATCGATTATTTTACCAAATGGATGGAAGCAAAGCCCTTGGCAAGGACACAGGAAAAGAGGTCAAGAAATTTGTGTGGGAGAATATAGTGTGTCGCTTCGGTTTGCCCCACATAATTGTAACAGACAACACAGCAACTTCATTCATGATCCCTTCAAGAGCTGGTGCGAGAGGTTGAACATAAAGCAGATAAACACCGCCGTAACTCACCCCCAAGCCAACGGTTTGATAGAAAGGGCGAACAAGAGCCTGATTCATGGTTTCAAGGAAAGATTGGGAAAAAGTAGGGCCGGATGGGTGGATGAACTACCAAATGTATTATGGGCTCACCGGACATCCCTTAAAACGAGCAATGGTGAAACTCCGTTTAGCCTAATGTATGGAAGTGAGGCAGTAGTCCCGACGGAGATAGGGATGCCAACTTTTCGGATGATGATGATTAAAGAGGAGGGAAGGGAAGAGGAGATCCGCCTTAATCTGGACCTACTACAGGAAAGAAGGGAATCAGCAGCAGTGGAAGAAGCCAGATACAAGAAAAAAGTTGAACAATACTACAACCGAAGAGTCCAAGCTGAAAAGTAGAGGCTTTGTATACCAGAAAAACGAAGCAAGCCGGCAGGAAAACCAGGGAAAGTTAGGACCAAACTGGGAAGGACCATATTGCGTCACAGAAGCATATGAGAGCGACTCGTACAAATTACAAACGGCCGAAGAAAAAGAAGTACCCCGTACCTGGAATGCTGTGAATCTCAGAAAGTGTTTCTTGTAATTTTCTTAGCCCAAGGGGAATTATCGTTGTAAGATTATTATTACTATGAATGACAAGTATAGCTCCCCGGATATCGGGAGAGCAATTTTCTCCACTATTGTTTGCTGAACATAGTTATAAAATGACCCCCCTGGTAGGCTCGCAACCTCCGGGGAAGGATGGTCAATGTTCAAAGATGGTTCATACCCAAAAAGGGTTGTCATGGCAACAGCCAGTCAAACGGTTCATACCCAAAAAGGGTTGCCGTGGCAACAGCCAGTCAAACGGTTCATACCCAAAAAAGGGTTGTTGTTGCAAAAAACCAACCAAACGGTACCCAAAAAGGGTTGTTGTGGCAAAAAACCAATCAAACGGTTCATATGCAAAAAGGGTTGTCGTGGCAAAAAACCAGCCAAACGGTTCATACCCAAAAAGGGTTGCCGTGACAAAAGCTAGCTGATCGGTTCATACCCTAAAAAGGTTGCCACGACAAAAAAGGTTACCATGACAGTAGCCAGCTAAACGTATCATACCCAAAAAAGGTCACCACAAAATGGACGAACGATCCACACCAAGCGGTTCACAACTCACAAAAAGATGCCACGACAAAAGCATACTGAATGAACAAGGTAAAGAAAGAAATACTTCATAAAATTCATGCATATCAACATACATACATATCCCAAAAATATTCCAGAAACTCCCCCATTACACATACATGTTTCAAATGTTTAAGTTCTGAGACCATCTTTATAATATTCAACAAAACAAAGAAAAAACTAGGTCTCAGTCACGGGAGGATCATCCCCCTTGAGCCGCACCATTATTTCTTCCTTCCTCAACATTTCCTCCGGCAACCACCCCTGAAGACCGAACAGGAGCAGGGTCTGGCATGACCTCCAGCACCTCGTTAATCGGACGGAGACTAGCATTCCGGATTTTATCCAAATAAGGATACCTTTTCACAAAAATTCTGTCATACTCGACTTTATACTTACTCGGAGCATCCAAATCCATATCCTCCGTATCTTCAAGGATTTTCTTGACCTCCTCGTCTGAACGATCTATGCTCACCCCATCCAACCAACCGACCATACCACACAGGCTAAAGGGGACGGCCAAAGAAGCTTTATACTCACAGCTCTGAAGAAGGAGATCCACAACCGTGGGGACAAACTCCTTAAAAATTTTAAAACGCTGCATTTCAAGTTCTCCTGCAGTCACCGCCAGCTCCGTTCGCAACTTTTGAAGGGCAACATTCTCTTCTTCCTCATTCTTAAACGCCCCTTTCACCTCCATCAATTCCCTCTCCAACCAAGAAATTTTCTTGCTCTGAGCCGCGGATAACTTTAACCATTCGGCCTTCTCAGCCTCCAAACTTGCCTCTTCAAACCTTCGTCCTTAACGGAGCACTGAGCATGCTCATCTTTCACCTCCTTCAAATCCCCCATCACTTTGCCTAAAAAATCAAAGGTATCCTGAGCACTCTTCTTATACCCCTTGTGCACAGCGGACAACTCCTTATAATCGTTGCTAAGATTCTCGAAGCGCACAAGCATATCCATCAAGGCAAGGCTCCCCCGGGCCAAAATAAACCACGACCGTTGGGTCGCGTCAGTATCAGGCATATTCTTAAGAAAGGTTTCTTCAGTAGGGGGAGGTAGATGAAGCAAGAAATCTCTATAAGAGTCATAACCTTTCACTCGCTGGCCCTTCAGAATAGACCACGCTGACACATAAACCTCATCAGCCGAAGTTTTCTCCCGTTGGTCCACAACCTTCCCATCTCGCTGCTGAGGAGGTGGAGAAGAAATCCCTGCATAAAACAAATAATCAGGAAAATGAACAAGAAACCAACAGTCAGACTAAAAGTGAAAACTCATTGGTTTTTTTCGGAGGAGGCTGCTCAACGACGCGGGAAAGGTTGTGATGTCCATCATGGCCAATCAGCGGGTCCTCAAAAGCATTCCCTTCAACATTGGCATTAAGATTATTGCTGGAGTGACCCTCCAAGTTCTTTTTGGCAGCAGCAGCAGTCGGGTCATTCGGTAAAGGCCCATCCGGCCGAATAACATTCAGGGGAGAGGCATGAGTCGTAGACTCAACGTTGATGACCGGCGGGGTCGGATTCTTCGCCCTCTTTCTTTACGGATGAGCCGAACCACCCTCTCCAGCTGGGCGCTTCCTTGGGACCGTCCCCCCCGGCTCTAGCTTCGACTGCTTTCTTTTTCTTATCCTTGGCCTCGTAACTTTTGAATCGGCCACTTCCACTCTCTTCATCGCATCCGACTTGAGAGGAAGCGGGGTGCCCATGCCACTCGGAAGAGTCACATGCATATCATGAGCATGTCCCTGCTCATAGGGATCCCCTTTAGTCATGGGAGACCCCTTGCGGTACTTGGGTGTAATAAGATAGTCCGACATGGTCAAAGCTGCAAAACAAGCAAGGCAATAATAAATCCGGAGAAAAAACAAAACAACTCAACTGATTAGTAAAAACATAGGCTAATACCATTCCCCTCGGCATCCCTCAGAGCAGCCTTGTATCCGGGGTATTTCTAGTTGGCCGATAACCCCACGGCATACAGAAAACCCGGCGGAATCCTTATCAAGTCAATGACATTGGCGGACAATTTTGCAGCATCTTGTTCAGAAAACTCAAGGAAAACGATCAGACACTTCTGAATCCGGATGCCTCCACGGCATAGCAAAAGGGATAGCACGTCGATCGATCAAAAAGAAATCATGTTTCCAACCTTTTAAGTCAGACAATATCTCTCTAAAACAAACTTTACGGTCCATGCCTTCCCTCTTGGAAAAGGTAAACCAATGTCCTTGCTTGTGTAACTTATAAAAAGCGTGAAAAAAGGAGGTAGTAGGAGTCACGTGTAAACTACGGCTATATACTTCAAAAAGGGTAACCCTGTGCAAACCTAGCGGTACTAACTGAGAAATATGAACTTTATAATACTGAAGAACATCTAGAAGAAAAGTGGAGAACGGGACACTAATACCCCCTTCTATAAAATACTCCAAATATAAACCTATCGCATCATCTTTTAAGTCCCCCATAGTAAAGCCAATCGGAGGAAGCCTCGGATGTAGGTCGCGCGGAATAGCAAAAGTTTTTATCGCCCAGTTTAAACCCCCCTCTGACATATGAGAGGTATACTTATCTATATCAAATTTTGGTTTTGTACCCGAAGGACCTTCCGAAGCATGCTCTAAGTTATGTTCTGAGGCAGATCCGAATGGTTATGTCATAATGTGTGACAACTCATAATTTCAGGTCATTTTACAAACTTTAAAAGTTTCACTATTTCATCATTTATCGTAAACTATATTTACGAGTATCAAATTCGCGTAACCTTAATGGTTTAGCTGCGAATTCATGAACATATCATCAAGGACATTTCATATAGACTAGGTTTAGTCTACATATCATTAGCATCATCATCATCATATTAGTTCATGCATGGATTTGCATTTTTCATTAAACGTTTATTTTCCTATTAAATAAACACTATCGCGTAAGCATTTATTTTGAATATTTGATCCAACACTTCCAAAAATATTCCTAATATATTTTTATACTCATTTTAAGACTATAAAATTATATTATTAATTTACCCGATGTTTTCAATTTATTTCGTATATAAATTGTTATGTTTATATAAATACGACGGTTTTCGTAAATTCAACCCGATAAATATTTATTCACTCAATTCTTGTAAGAAATGTATTTTTATAATTTTTATGACTTCAATATATTTTATCTTGACCCGTTAAAAGTTATTTTTATCTAACGCTACCCTAAATATTCAAATGTGTGTACAATTTACCACATGTCTTCAAGTAACTTACATATAATTATACTTATACATATTTAAAAAAATATATATATATATTAAAGATGACTAACACCCCCTTGTCGACAAGGGGGGGTGAGTCATTGGTCACTTGCATAATATCTTCCTCATATAATGTATTATACTATTATACTAAACACATTCATACTAAATATCAAAGTGTAAAGATCAATAAGCTATCTCTTCCTCTCTTCCTCTCCAAAACCGGCAATCACAAGGGACTAAGGAGAGTTCATCATAAAATTTTAAAGACAAGTTATTCACACTCTAGTATCACTCTTTATTAAGGATTTGAAATAAAAACCTTGGGTGATTAGGAAAATCCTTTGTTCTTATAACCTCATCAAGTTTACTAGTAAGCATCCATAATCATGTTTATATTTCATATTCATTGTTATATTCATTTCATCATATTGGAGAAAACATGCAAGTCATATGAGGTTTATATCACTTTTTCATTGATTTTAAGAGTTATATATATATTTGTCATTCTATAAATACTCCTTGTTATAAATCACTCTTGGTGATGTCTAGGAACCCATGACACCCTAAGAAGGTGTATGGTAGGATTAGAATTGCTTCGGAGTTGTTTTTAATTGGTTAGAATAGGTTTTGCGCGTGAAAAACTCATTTCGACAAGTCTAATTAAGGGTCTGTCCATATTTTTGAATTCTGGAATTTTCGACAGTAAGCAAAATATTTTGGGCTAGATATTTGGAAAATATACTTTAAAACGAAAACGTGGCCGCTTGAACGGGTTAAAACGGAGCTATAACGAAGAAATTATGAATTTTTGAAGTTTGGCGACGAAAACTATTAATTCCAGAAAATTCAGCATGCTGTCTCGACTTTTTACGAGTCAAAAATGAGTCTTAAGCGTTGTTAAATGTGTCGACTTATCAAAAATATATTAGTATATGTTATCACGAATTCCGTGGATATAAAGAACGTAGAAAACGGACTTATAACGACTAAGTTATTCACATTTTAAACAAGTTGCCGTAATTTTTAGTACAAGTATAACATATATATTTTCTAATAGACAAATATAACGGCCACCAAGGACCATGTTGAGGGTCGTTTTTAACAATGACGAAGTACTTTTCATAAAGTGATGTCTTCTAGTAAAAGTAAGTTAAGCCAAGCATATTTTCCAAAATGTCAAACCATTTGTCAAGCGGAGTTGTAACGAATAAGATACGGTCACTTAAACTTTGCCGAAAACCATCCTTAAACAATATTTTGTACACAAGTACCATACTTTACCTATACTTTTCTCTATGATCGAGACCTCTAGGATGAAAACTTAAACACTAAAACTTTGAGACAATGATACAAGCTTCCCGAAACCGTTGAGTTCGTTTCCTAACACTCGACGTGCACCATTTTACGACTAGCTTTTCGAGGCCGTTTAGTCACTTTCATGAAATTGTCAAATGACATTATTTTACGACGAAAATTTATAATTTCATAATAAATCACTAAATGATTATCGTTGGATATCATTTCAATTTAAATACATGTGAAGTAATTTAAAAATGGTCAAGACGTTAAGAGATTATTTCTCTACGAGAAATATTATTTTCAAAAATTCATAAGTGGTATAGATATCATCCGAATTGCATGCGTAACATTACATCATGACTTATTACATATCATATCATTCATAATAGGTCAAGTTTAGAGATTCACGCTATATTTCGGTGTATCCACTTTTGCCATCACATCATTGTCCATGTGAGTTTCCATAGCCCCATTTTCAATTGTTTTAATGCTTTTATTAAACTCTTTGGGGGAGATACATGCTCATCAACTTTTATGACATTCATGATTATTTGCAAATATATGTTTATCTGAATTGAATGTTTAGTCATATTCTATATCATAAATCATTGAACTAAATGTCTTGGTATAATCATGAACTAAAGGTCTTGGTATTATCATTGAACTAAAGGTCTTGGTATTATCATTGAGCTAAAGGTCTTGGGATTATTATTGAGCTAAATGTCTTGGGATTATCATTGAACTAAAGGTCTTGGTATTATCATTGAGCTAAAGGTCTTGGGATTATTATTGAGCTAAATGTCTTGGGATTATCATTGAACTAAAGGTCTTGGTATAATCATTGAGCTAAATGTCTTGGTATTATTTGAAACAACATTCATATGTGTTATATCAATTAAATATTGATACATTAAGTAATGTACTGTTATGTGAAATCATTTGACATCATGCGTTTGAACATAAACTATACATATTTTGGCAATGGGTTGTAAACACACAGGTTGCAAGTTTTGTATGGGCGGAACTTGGAACTGAGTGGATTTACAATGCCTTTGCTGCATAAATGATTTTGAAAGGCTTTACATTTCAACACAAACTCTATGAACTCACTCAACCTTTGTGTTGACACTTTTTAGAATGTTTTATCTCAGGTATCTAAGGCATTCAATTCATGGCATGCATGTGGACCTATCATAGGGTCGTGGTGACGACGCGTCACACATGGGATTTATTCATTTTAAAAACATCGTTTGGCTTGTAACAAATTTAATTCCTCACATGTCTAATTTCATTTGGGACCTACACTTTGTAAACTCTGATTATTTTATCAAATCAAACGATGTGTTTTCCAAACGACACTTTAGGTCGTTCAATATATCTGTAACTGTGATGTTATGACAGTCAATCCCCAGGAATTCCATTCCGCTGCAAAACAGGTAATTTGGGGGTGTGACATAATGACCGAAAGGGAACAGAAATAGCCTAGGTTTAAAAAGAAACAAAAAAAGCTAAACTATACCTGAACAGTAGACGAGGAATACGAGAGATCGTTCGGCAGAAAAACTCATAAAACGTGTATATGCGAAAATTTTCTACGGTGGTAAAAATGAAAACAACCGCGCTATTTATAGCCAAAAAGTGAAACGTCCCGTCGTGTCAGATGGTGACGTGTCACCCTGAAGAATCAAAGATGCCGCGTCAGCCCCACGTGTCAACATCCCAGAACGCTGTAAAAAAAAAGCGGCGCCTCGTCATAATACTCGCATTTATTAACTTTGGCACCATTCAAAAAAAGGGGGGGGCAGAGCAAACAAAATTCATCGGCAATTACCATCACGAAACGATCCCAATATCATGTTATTCACATAATAACACGATACTGAGGGGGACATGTTGGCATATGTACCCAAAGCACCCAGCCGAAGGGATCAAACCATCCGGACAAACACACCAAATCAACTAGACCAAGTGGGCTCCAAGCCAAAGCAAAGCATCACATGCCGAAGGGTTGGTCACAACCCCCCAGCACAACGGCTACATGGCGTCACCATACACAAGGGGAAAGGAATCTTGATCAGAACCTCTGACCTGATCTAAGCAGAAACCAAACAGAGTAAGTTAAACTCCCGCCCGAAAGAGTCACTTTTACCACACGTGACCTTCAAGTAAGTACAAGACTTCTCACCTATAAAAGGAGGGAAGTTACTGCATCTAGGTCAACTCTCTCTGACCCTACTTTTACACACAGTAATCTCCTTATCATATTCTTACTCTCACGCCGGAGCTTGGTTTAGGGATAAAACCCTAGGCGAGGCTAACGCGTGTTGTTCTTGTGTTCTCAGATCCAAAGAGTACCAATCTGGAGGCCTGGACGAAGAGTCAGCCGAAGGATAAGAGCTTGTTTGGGTGAAGACACATTTTTACCTCAACAATCGTAAAATATAAATAACATTTTTTAGACGATATTTGTAAAATATGTTGAGGACAAAACATAAAATTTATTTTTAAAGGTTTGTATAAAGTTTTTCAAGAATTATAAAAATATGAGTTTTAACTTAAAGATTTTGATAAACTCACTAGTTGAAGAATAAAATGTAAGAATCATCTCATTTCAAGTTATAACTTAATTTCTGCCCCTTTTTGTCGATACAAAAAGAAGAGGCGAGGCGTAAAATATAATGATCCCGAGCCTAATGCTCCCCCTTTATTGGGTGCCAAGAGAAAGATACATGAGTTATAAAAAGCTACAAAACAAAAGTTAGTAAACATACTATGATCAAATATACAACCAACATACAATCTTAAAAATGGTTACAACCAACAAATAATTATAACAAACATCATTCATTAGTAAATTTTTTATAACTAAAAGTTATAAAATAGAAAATAATGGAGATGTGTTGACATAAGAAATAAATGAAATCCTAAAAAGGAAAAAATAACTTAGAAAATAAAATTCATAGAAATAACTAATAACCATCCTATTGTGGTGGCGGATGAGAAAGAGCGTTAATACACTCAAGAATGTGGTTGAGGATGAACCTCATTTCATCTTGAAGTTCGTGGACCATAATACGGGTCCTTTCACTTAGATAAGCGGTTCGCTCACAATGGGAGCAACCATGGCGAGGTTGGTTTGGTGGTAGAGTAGGTTCATTGTTTGGTGGTGGTACATTGGCTGAATGATGGTTGGGATTGGGTGGAGCAATGAGGGAAGAAAGCAAAGCGGTTTGCATTTGCACCGCCTCATTGAGATGTGAGTCCATCGTGTTGGAGAAGAATTGGAAATTATCTAGGTGAGCTTGGATCTATACTTGAGATTGTGGGTGGTCTTCCCACATGGATTCATCAATATCCTCAATATGTGGGGAAAATGAGTGAGGTGGCAAAGCATGGTCTCTATATAGTGGCCCATGGATTTCTTTGTGGATTGGGTGAAAAAGTACATGACTAGGTTCATCTTGAAAAGGCTCGTTTGGCATAAAGGATGCTCTTGTAGGTTCATGAGCAATACGCTCAATGGTGCCAAATGATGGAAGAGGTGGTGAATTTGTTGGTCTAGGTGGTAAGTCATCCAAATCATATGCAAATGGATGAGGAGATGTTGGTGGAGTTGTAAAAAGTTCAAGTGGTATAAGTTTTGGAGATTTTGGTGGTGAAGGTGTTTTAGACGGTTGTGATGGAGCCGATGGAGGAGAGGTGATGATTGGTGTTTTGGTTGGTGGTAGTGTAGTCACAATGATGGTTGATTTTGGTGGTGGAGTTGGAGTACTTAAGTTGAAGAAGTTCTCATCTCTAATAGGTGATGAGATGTTGAGTGGTGAAGAATCGGATGATGAGGAGTTCAAGTTGACGAAGCAACATGGACGTACGCTCATTCTAGTGATTTTATTAAGTGGCTTGGTTGAAGGAGACGAAGTTGAGGATTTAGTCATTTTGACTTTGCTTAAGGGATGCTAAGTGAATGGAGAGGTGGTAGTGAATATGTGAAAATTTCAATCCTGTAAGTGTTTAATTTATATAACTAAGGATTCATGAAGAATTGTGATGGATTTAATGTTAATACATACAAAAATGGTTGTTTCTAATTATATGAAAGTGTTTAAATACATGTCAAATCATCTTAAGTCAATCCATTTAGAGTTTCTTGAGAAAGATGTGAAAGATTTGCAATAAATGAAATTTAATAATTGCAAAATCCTGGAGATATGTTAGCCACGGATTGCAAGGAACCAACTTTTTGGTTCCTTCCTTTATGCGAAAGGTAACTTGAGTGAAGTTTGAGAAATTTCAAATTATGGTGGGAAATGCATGTCCTATTGGTCTAATTTAGTTCAAGGCATCCTAATGTGATTAAGTATCAGTAAAAACTATCCTAGTAACAAAAGTTAGCAATTTAGAGTGCAGGATTAGAACGGAGATTTATCTGATCTGTTGCAGGACCCACGGAACCAAAAAATTATACAGACGGAACATTAATTTTGGTTCCATCTTGTCCGTGGGTTCATTTCTGATGGATCCAAAATTTTGGTTCCGTGTGTTAGGATTTAGAAAATCCGATAGTTAAAGAGTCGGTCACCTCAAGTATATGTATTTGTTAGAAAGCTCGTAGTCGTAGTCATTTAGTGATAGTTAGTAGTTTGTTATGCAACACGTGGAGGGGAGGGTCTTTACCCTATGTACTGATCCACAACCCGTAGGAGGCATCTCATGTAACTAACTATAAATACCCTTTTCCTAGCAAGGCAAAGGGTTGGAGCTTTTATAATACATTTTTCTTTGTCTCACTAAAGTTCCCAACTCTTTTCACTTTCTCTCTCTAAACTTCAAAATATTCGACCCATATATGTGTTAGATTGTGTGTTTGTGAAAACCAATATGTAACAATTGGTATCAAGAGCCATGGTTTGATCATCTACCTTACATGTTCTTGGATTTTTAGTGGTTTTCATAGGTTTTTGGGTTTGAATGATTTTTGAGTAGTTTTCATCATTTAGATCATTTTTATTGTTAAAATTTGAATTTTGATAGTACTTTTGTGTTTAGAATCAGCATAAGTGTTTAGTTTTTGGATTGGAAGGCCTCAATCATCTTGGTTTTAGTGTTTTGGATTGAAAAAGTTTAGTTTTTGATGTTTTTCTAGGAAGTGGTTTGTCTCTCGGATATCATTTCTTTGAAGTGGTTTGATCAGTCATTTAAGCTGTTTGATACGTGTTTTATGCGGTTTGTCCTGTTTTGAGGAAGCGGTTTGTCACCTAAGCGGTTAGTGTGTTGAGACAAAGAGACAAGAAAGGACAAAGTAGTGGAAGTACTTTTGTTCCCCTACGGTTTGTCACTTAAGCGGTTTGATACTTAAGCGGTTTGTTATAAAGCGTTTTAACTGAAGCGGTTTGTATTGACAGTGGTTTGACACTTCAGCGATTTGAAAATTTAGCGATTTGTATTGACAACGACTTGACATAAGCGGTTTGTTCTCACTGCGTTTTGACTGAAGCGATTTGTCAATTGTGCGATTTGACAGAAGCGATTTGTCAGTTGTGCGAGTTGAGTTAAGCGATTTGTCTCTTGAGACTTGTCATTTCTTCGTGATACGTTTTACGGTTTTCTCTTGATTTAGTAAAATCCCGTGAAATAATCTATTTCCCGGTTTAATCAAAGAGTAGTAAAATCCCGTGGAATTAGGAATCATGTCTACAATCACTTCTTCTGTTGCAGATGGCGTTCAAGCTGCAGGATCCCATACTCGTCCTCCCATGCTTGATAGAACTGATTATGACTCTTGGGCTCAAAGAATCAGATTTTATTGCTTAGGAAAAGAGAATGGGGTTAACATCCTTAAGTCTATTGATGAAGGACCACTTCAAATCGGAACTACTAGGGACATTATCGCTGGGCTGATGGAAATGTTACATTAGGGTTGGATAGATCAAGAATGTATGATGAGCTTGATAATAAGGAGAAGAAGAGATATGATCTGACCATTATAGCCTCAAACATCATACTTCAAGGTTTGCCAAAGGACATTTACAAAGCGATCAATCACAACACCGAAGCCAAGGTTGTGCGGGATAATGTCAAGATGCTTCTCTCTGGTTCGGAACTAACTAAGGAAGATAGAGAATCTCAGTTGTATGATGACTTTGAGAACTTTAAAATGAATCCGAGGAAAGTGTTCTTGAATATTATGTGAGATTACACAAGCTTGTGAATGATATGAGGAATATCAAGATGACAATGCCAAATATCCAGCTTAATTCCAAGTTCGTGAACAACATGAATCCTGAATGGCACAAAATTTTCACTGCTGTCAAATTGAACAAAGGACTTAGGCACACCAATTACGAGCAATTGTATGCTTATTTGCTCCAACATGAGAAGCATCTTTTTTGAACGAATGATCATGGAAAAGTTCAATACCAATCTTTGGAGATGCAAGTTCTTCAAATGATTCAATTGCATTCTACACTAATGTGGGAATAAGTACCAAAGCATCACAAGTCATACCTACTAGGGATGGTAATCACAAACTCATTCCGGATTAAGGGTATAAGCCTTCAGACTCATTTATGGAACACTTTGCTAATCAACTAGCTCTAATGGTTGGCAAAATGCTTATCTACCACATAATGAGCAAGGAAATGTTGGTGTTGGAACTGGTTATGGGAATACAGGAGCCGGTGCAGGTTATGTGGGATATCAGAATCGAGGAAGGATTGCGGCTCAGGGTCAAGGGAAGCCAATTAAGTGTTACAAGCTGTGGAGGGAAGGACACATTGCTAGGAACGCACTCAACCAAAACGTCCACAAAATGCAGTACTTCAGGATAAGATGCTACTAGTACAAGCTCAAGACAATGGAGCAGTGTTAGATGAGGAAGAGTTGTTGTTTCTTCTTGAAGGAAATGCCAAAACTTATGATGCAGATGTGGATGAACAACCAGTGCATGGTGTGGCCCAGAACAATCCCAACGTCTTTCAAGTTGCATATTGTGATGCATTTAACTCTGATGTTGATGATGAACCAACGGCACAAACCATGTTTATGGCTAACATCACACCAATGGTCTCTCCACCTCAGCAAGCCAGTCCCTCCAAGGAATCCATCATATCAGAGGTATTAAAGCTTTACGATATGGTTGATGTGCAAAAGATTCACGACGAAGTACAATATGCGGAAATCATTGAATTAGATATTGAAAATATGGGTAATAGTAATGTTGTCCCATATGATCAATATGTGAAGCAAGATGAAAGTGTAATTGTACCAAGTGATGCATCTTCTGCCATCAATGATGAATGTATATATGATGAATACACTGAATGTGCACCTAATGATTCCATGACCTCTGAACTAAATGCCTATAAGGAACAAGTTGCCATATATGAACAACGTGCTAAGTTTGAGTTGACTACCCGTGAGCAGGAGATGGATAACCAAATGCGTACACTTATCAGAAAAAGTAATTTTAGGAAAGAAATATTAAAACAAGAGTTAAATTCCTTACAAGAAAAGCTTAATAAAACTATTAAGCAAAAGCAAGAACTACAAGAAAATGTAAAAGTGCTTAAACAGGAATTCAATGCTAAGGAATCAAAACTTTTAAATGATTTTTCCAACCTAAAAACTTTGAAAAACAAACTTGAAAACAAGTTGTACATACAAGGTAACACCATTCAAACTGCTCACATGATCACTAAGCATAGAGTGTTAAGCGATGAGCATAGTACTAGCCTTGTAGAGGAACCCAATCCTGAGCAGGCGCGGCCCTAGGGGTGGGCGAGTTAGGCGACCGCCCAGGGCATCACATAAATAGGGGGCATCAAATATATTTTTAATGAAGAAGATCATTAACTAAAGCTGATAATTGTTTTTTAAAGATCGGATTATACATGGTTGGTAAAGCTTTTGTGAAGAAGATGATAGGATTTGCAAGAGAGAGAAAATGGAATTAAATATTAAGTCACGTGAGCATGTGACTTACTACTAGTATAATGAAATAAAATATTCAGCTAAATGGTACATTTGCTAGTGTGAACTGTGAAGACAAGTTATATTACCAAGGTAAATTGTAAGGCTGCCCCAGTAGGGGGATTCAATCCCTTTACTTTTCCTTTGTCACGTCAGCTTTCTCTCTCCAGCGACCTTTAGGCGATTAGGTGCCCGGTAAGGCGACTAAGTTCATTTTTTTAAAGAAAAAAAATTTTTACAACAAAATAAAAATAATTAATAATTACCGTATAAATAAAAACGATATGAAATACATAAACAATAATATATTAAATATAAAAACGATACGAAATACATAAATCATAAATCTAATCAGAATGCTCGCATGCGAGTTTTACGAGGGAGTACGAGAACCGGCAAATCCCTCGAAGCGAGCCAAATCTTCCTCGTCTAGCAGAGGTTCCCCCGGTAGCTCGAAGTTGGTAGTCGAAGTTGATGTGCTGACGTTGTCCGTTATCTTTTGAACACACCGCCACAACTTGTCAGCAACCTCACGATCTTTGCGGGCTTGATCTTTCAAAAATTTGTCGATCACAACTTTTCGTTCATGCGTAATGTCGTCGCAACTCTTGTAGTTTTCTCTCATCTGTTCCTTCTCCGCCTTCGCCTGGTCAAACAATTCGATGACGCTTATAATAGCGTTTTTTCGAGCCTCATCGTCGTTATTGCATTGATTTTGAACGTACACTTGCATATCTTCAACAGAATGGGGGAGACGGCAAACCATATTAAATCTTGTGTTGAGAAGTATTTTGAGTTTGAATTGTGTGAAATAGATTTGTGGATTGAAGTGTGTTTGTATTGTGTAATTATAAAGGTTATTTATTTTTTATTTTTTTTAAACCGTTGCATTAAACGGTTAGTTTTTGATATGAAACGTTTGAAATACTCGATCGTACCTGCGACCAAGTTGTGTGAAAAACATTGGAAGATCGATTCGCCACATCAAGGACGATCGATCATTCACTCGATCGAGGCACCCACGATCGACACAAAATTGGCTCTACTGCATGCAGCCTAAATGTTACTCCGTAATTAATAATTTGTCTACTCAGTTTTAGAAAAATAATTCGGCTTCATAGGATAGTTTGGAGTTTCGGGTATTCAGTATAACTAATTAATAATTCATTATACTAGTAACTTTTTTCATTCCAAATAATCATAACAGAAAAAATGTAGAATGTTAGATATTAAATATTAATACTGTAACTTTTTATATAATAAACTAAAACACTTAATTTAAATCAATTTTGCAAAAGGTATATTTGTGAACCCGAATTGTACTAATGTGATGTCTCGATTTTGAACATCATGATTGAATAACAATAGTTAAAATAAAATATATTATCAGTAAAATTGAATTAGATTATTTTTTATAAAAACAAAGATACGCAACTGTTTAGAACTCCTTTCTTTTTTCTTTAATTTTGATTTAAAGTGTAAACGAAAGTATCTAATTAGTTGGTAAAATTTGTAATCAAATGCAAGGTTATATAGGTGTTCATTTTTTATATAGACAATATGCGGATTTGTTTTTATGTAAAAGAAATTGTGTCGGTTGTTTACAACATTTTGTAGGGGCATTTTTTGTCATCTCGCCCAGGGCATCACAAATCTCAGGACCGGCCCTGATCCTGAGTTTGGTAAGAAAGCAAAAGATGCTCAAAAGGTGATCTAAAATGGCAACGAAATCCTTAAGCCTAGACAAAAGCCTACGTGTGTAGAGCACACTGAAGAGGATAGAGAATTAGAAGATGCCTTTAGAGAGAAAATGGATAAGAAACTAAAAGATCCTTGGTGTATAGAGTATAACATTACATTTAAAACTCCGAATTACGCTAAGGAAAACTGGATTGCCTTCAATAAGTTTAGACCTCAGACTCAATTGACCCCTGAACAAGTGTTTTGGAAGAAATATATGGATAAGAAAAAAGCTGATGATCTTGTTAAAAAGAATCCTCCCTGTAGGAAATTGCCTCCAGCAACTGTGTATCCTCCAAATACACCTATGCATTTAGTGCCTAGAACTCTTCCCACCCAAAGCAAAACCTTAGTCAGCTTGTATGTCGTTTACCAACTATTCGTTGACTTTGAGAAAACATGTAAGAAGAGAATCACTCCAAGGGGAATTACTGAAGGGGAAAGGGGTTTTGAGCAAACAAAAGAATGTTATTTAACTGAGGTCATGCCTTTCTTTAAACAACTAAAAGAACAATTTGAGAGTCTTCAAAAGTCCATAGTTACTGAGGTTAAAGATATGAAAAGAATGTTTAATGAAATGGAAAACGAGGTTAAAGATTATGAATGTGAGCTCAAAAGTAATGAGATTGAGAGGAAAAATCTTCACATCCTAAATGATAATTTGATTTTTAGATGTATTGCTCAAGATGTGTTTTACACTGTTACTAATTACACCATTACTGCTTCTCAATTTCATGAATTATCTGTTGCTTTGAAAGTCTCCCACGATCGTGTCATTGAGCTTGAGACCAAGAATTCAAAATTGCATGATAAAATCGAAAGGGATGATCATGATAACATGGTGAGATATTTTTCTAAATTGGAAGTTGAATATTTTGATTTACAATTAAAATATCAACATCTCAAAGAAAATGCTAAAACCTCAAATGCCAAGACATCTTCGGATGCTCCTGAGTTTGATGTAGTTTTTGAAATCAAAAAACGTGATGAACAGATTCGAGCTCATTGTAACACAATCAAAAGGTTGAAAGCCTAAATTTCACAATTGAAGGGTGAAAAGAATGAAGTGACTGGCTCTCATATGCCTCCTCCTTTAGATTCTCAGAATTTTCATCTTCAAAACATCATTAATGTATTACAACATGAAAAGGTTAAACTGCATTTCAAAGGGTTATATGAATCAATTAAGGTCACTCGTGATAATAACAATGAAAAGATAACTTCTTTGCAAAAAGAGATTGAGAATCTGAAGAGTCAAGTAAAAGGGAAAATGCCAATCACCAGTGGTGAGAATGTTGCACCAAAGGTGCCTGCTTGTACTAAATATGCTATGTTTGTGAAGTGTATTCCCCCTCATCTTAGGAATAATGAACTTGCATGTCAAACATATTTTTCGTACCTTAAGGATAGTCTAGAATGTCTCCGTGAGATTGTAGAAGAGGATAAGATAGAGAAACCACTGGATAACGCGATTGGGCATGCATGCTTATATGCCAAACGATCTCAGGAACTTTTAGAATGCTTAATAGCAATATGTCCTAAATCTGGTACTAGGAAAGATAGTGTCGTTATGCCTTGTTCTATGCCTAAAGTCAAGCATGTGACCTTTGATGAGCCTCCTAGAATCTCAGATCCCAGCACTTCTAGACCAGGAATGCATAAAGTAGTGAAACCAACTAATGTTCCCATCATTCCTTCTACAGGAGTAATCAGTGACACTAAGGTAAGCGGGTCAAAGCCTCCAGGCAATACAAAGCAAGATAGGACCTCGCGAGCCAAGAGTGATCAAGGAAAGAAAGTAGAAGACCACCCTAGGAACAATAAGTTTGAGTTGAATAATACAAATCGTGTTGATTCTAGTATTAGCTATAAGCGTACTGTAATTAATTCGAATTCTGCTATTATTTGCAAAACATGTAATGAATATTTGGTTTATGGTATTTATCATGTATGTGCTGTGAATGAGTTAAAAATGTTGTTAAATCCCCAATCAAAAATGTAAGAAATGCTAAACAGGTTAAGGATGCCAGAAAGCCAATTTGGAAAAGGGTTAGTAATTATTGGAAACCTACAGGGAGAAAATTCAATAAAGTGGGTTATCAATGGAAACCCACTCGCTTTACATTCAAAGTTAATGAATTATGTCCTAATAGGAATAGATCTATGCCCACTAAGGAATGGAAACCTACTGGTAGGATCATCCCCTTAAGAAGTAGTCATACTTCACATAGGCCAAGTGCTTCTACTAGTCTTGCATCCACCACTAATGATGTCATAGCTTCTATTACTGATGTGGGTGTTCCAATATCATTCACTAACCAAATGGAACCCATTCTCTCATGAGGATTCAAATTATCCAGTCATCCATACTTGTCTGTGTTCAACTGCAGGTCGTACAAATCGTTCTGTGGTATTTGGACTCAGGCTGTTCAAAGCATATGATTGGAGATCGCTCACAGCTCAAGAACTTTGTGAATAAATTCATCAGGACTGTTAGATTTGGGAACGACCATTTTGGGGCAATTATGGGTTACGGAGATTATGTATTTGGTGACAGTGTAATCTCCCGGGTATATTATGTTGAAGGACTCGGTCATAATCTGTTCTCTGTTGGTCAATTCTGTGACTCTGATCTTGAAGTGGCCTTCAGAAAACACACTTGCTTCGTTAGAGAATTGAACGGTGCTGAGATTTTAAAGGGAACTCGTGGCACTAATTTGTACACCATCTCTATCGAAGACATGATGAAGTCTTCTCCAATCTGCTTGTTGTCAAAGGCTTCTAAAACAAAGTCATGGTTATGGCATCGTTGTCTCAATCACTTGAACTTCGGTACCATAAATGATCTTTCTAAAAAGGACCTCGTAAGAGGCTTGCCCAGATTAAAATATGAAAAAGATCATCTTTGTTCAGCATGCCAGTTGGGAAAGAGCAAGAAATATGCCGATAAATCCAAACCTGCAAACTCAATTATGGAAGTTCTTCATACCCTTCATATGGATTTGTGCGGACCAATGAGAGTGCAAACTATATATGGGAAGAAATATGTGTTAGTCGTGGTTGATTTTTGATAATTCGTTTTCGTAGGGTAGATATTTTCCGAAGAAATAAAAAGGAATGTATTTCCCGGATCGTTCTCCCAGCGAGGGATGAATGGAGTTTAACAACTCACGTCTCGCGATTCGGGATTCGAATGGGTAAAAAGGATTTTGATTGATTTCTAATCTACGAGGCAAGCAATAATAATAAAAGGCAATTAAAACTACTGAATCTATGATGAAAACAAGGAAATTATAACCAATAGCGCAAAACGCGAAAAACGTAATTATTAAAACGTAAATTTAAAGCAAACTAATCTATTTTAACCTCTAAAAGTGATCTAAAAATTTTATATAGCTAAAAATATGATTTAAAAATTAACTAAAATTTAAAACTAATTTTTTTTTGGTTTTTCTTGATTTTATTTGAATTAAAAACTAATTTTGGACATTTAAAATAGAATTAAAAAGCTAAAAATTATGAAAATTGACAAGAAAATTACAAAACTATTTTTCAAAAATCTAATTTAACTAAAAAGAATTTTCAAAAACTGAAATTACATTTTTCTGACTTTTTCTCTAATTATTATGAATTTAAAACTATTTAAATCTAATTAAATGATTAGAAAATATTAAAATGATTAGGAAAAATATGAAAAAATAATTTTTATGACTTTTTGAATATTATAAACCTAATAAAATCATTTTTGTATTTTTCTGAACATTTTATGATTTATTTGAATTAAAAGCTAATTAAAAAGGCTAGAAACTGAATTTAAATGCAGAAAAATAACAGATAAGCTTGGAAAAATATGAAAAATTCCATAAAAGTCTAAAATGAAATTATAAATCTAGGAAAATTAACAGAAACAACTAGTAAATGTAGATTATGCAATTTGTACACTAACCGTTATGCAAAGGCTAGAAGGAAATAAGCTACAAGCTACCAACAAGCTACCAGAAGTTGCATCAAGATGAATAACACTAAAAGTGACTAAAATAATCCTAATGCAACTAGTATTGACCTTAAAAGCACAAGCTAAAGCTAGAAAGCAGTCAAAGCACTTAACTAGATCCTAAAAGTCATTATGCCAAACAGACCTAAGTGGTCTACTTAGAGCTGAAATTTGACTGGTTTAGAAAAATCCTAAAAATGAACTAAAATTATCTTGTTAAAAACCACCTACCAGAGATCTTAATTCCATAATTTCAGCACAAAAGGACTTATAATGATGAAATTAAAAATCAAAAGAACAAGCTAATTAGGACAAAAGTGGGACTGTAGCAGCAGATTTTTAAGACAGATATGAAACTTGCAGGTCAGAAATAAGCACCACAATAAGTAAATAATCCTAATCAATAAGCAAAGAAACTAAAGTCTATACTAAGGCAATCTAATGAATCTAAAATCAGTCCTCATTCCACCAAAACAAGCTGGAAAATCAGCTTTAAGTAAGCTGATATACTCAAGAGCAGGACTGATGAGAGACAGAAAAATGGGCAAATAGGTTACTTAAGCAGTCAATCTAAACCTACTAATAAGCTCCTAATAGGGAAGTAAAGAAAAGTAGATCTAACCTACTCTAATAACTATAAAAAATCACCTCATAATAACAGGTGGGTAAACAGATAAGCTGCAAGCTAGTGACAACAGTTAGTTAAAAAGCAAAGTGAGCACTATGAATTCAGATTCAAACTAACCTAAAGCTTTCTAATAATCAAAATATCTGAAACTAAATGAGTAAAGGTTCACTAATATCTATAAAAACTAACCTGCATATAAGTGAAAACTGATTAAAACCTCTACATGGATTAGGGAGATAGGCTGTTTGGAACAGGATAATTACTTAAGACAGAAACAGTTTTAGAATCTAAAAACTCTGTGAAGACTCATAAACTTTGAAATATTAACGAGAAAATCTTTAAAATCAACTTTAAAACTGAAAAACTCAGGTTAATACTGAACATATTCATGAAAATATCAAAATCAGTCCAATCCAAACACACCTTTATAACATGAGAATGCAATACACTTTAAATCTATGATGCAATTAGACTAAAAATGATTTGAACTCAACAACAAAACAGTAAACTTAACTTCTTAACATCTTTAAATCAGAAATTAACCAAAATCACGTTGACTTTAATCTTTGACTTTTCTTGACTTTTTGAGAAAAGTATGATTAAGAGAAAAACTGATGCAATTATGGCTCACACAAGCTTATACAAGCTTATGTGAGCATGATATAACAGAATTTAAAGCTTTAGACAGATTATCGACTTAAATGATTAAAACTCAAATGACAAGGAATAGTAAGAAAAATTAAATTGTATTAACTGAAAACTGGGATTACAATACAAATGACGACTAATTAACTAATGAAAACAGTAAATTTGACATGAAATTAAATTGGTCTAAATTTCTCTAAAAACATGAAAAACTGGACAAGTGAAAATCTGTGATGAATGAGGCTTTTATAGCTGAGCTTGGATATCTGACAAGCTTCTGGTACTTTGAATAACAGCCTTTGATCTCAAATTGCATCATCTTAATTCATTGCATCCGTTGGATCAATTCTGTGATGTGTACCATCCAATTAGAAGCTGCTATTTTGACAGCTTGGCAATCCTTGATGCACACCTCTGACACGTGTGTCAGAGGCTTCCAGAAGGCTTTTAAGTATGGGTAAGTTCCAAGGATTCAGGTAAATTTTGTGGGAGGGATAAACAGTGAAAAATGGAGGTTAACAGGTTTTGGGCGCGATGGGTGGATTTGGGGGGTTTTTTTTATTATAGTTTGACTTGGGTGTTTGACTAGAATAAGAGATGAGAAGGGTTCACGGGTTAGTTTTGCTAGGGTCAAAGGATTAGTAAGGGTTCACAGGGGATTGTTGGGGGTTCATTTGATATTTGACCGGTGTTTGACTTGGGTGGGAAAAGGGGTACGGGTAAGTGTTTATTTGATGTGGGCTTGAGTAAAAATTTGGGCCAAGGGTGGATAATATTGCATTATCTTGGACTATTTAATGGATCTGGTTATAGTTATAAGATTAGGGTAGTTTTTGACATTTCTTCAAACTTCAAGGACTGAAACTGCTAAATATCCAAAGCTTATCCAAAGGCTTCTCTTGTCATTAGATGAAAGTTGAAGGACCATTCTTTCCAAGTTCTTCAAACTTCATTCAAGGACCATTTTTGTACTCCTTTGAATTTCTAAAGTTGATTTTGACAATATGCACTTAATCTTTGATCTTTTGCTTCCCCGGCTCCGGCTTTTGCACTCTCTTTCTTTCTCGTGCTCGGTTTTTGTCTGATTTGTCTTTCTTTTGTGTGTTTTGCCATATCCGTACCTGCACATGCATAAATGATGAGTGTGTAAATACTCATCATTTTTGTTCCTTCTGCACTGCAAAAACAGTCAAAAACACTTTAAAAAGTCTCAAAAAGACAGAAAAAATATTTAGACTGTATTTTATGCAATAATTGTCAAAATCTAGTCCCTGGTTACTCAAAACAAGTTAATTTTTCATAAAAGGCCCTCAGGGATTTTCAAGTTGTCAAAATTAGCCTTATAAAATTCAATTTTGCAAAATGGCAACTTTAGTCCCTGAAATTTCAAAGATTGACAGAAATTACCCCGGGACATTTTTAATTTGAAAATTATCATTTTTGGTCCTTGGGAAAATTGATCTTGTCATATATAGTCCTTATGATTAACTTTTGAAAATTACATTTTTGGTCCCTCAAGATTGGTGGAACTTGCAATTTTGGTCCTTGTGTAAACACCACAACCCAACCTGACCTAAAATTACTTAACCCAAAAAAAAATACAATAAACCCAAGTCAACCCTATCCTCCTTTCCCTCCTTCCCAAAACCCAGAAAAGAAATACCAAACAATCATGTCTCCCCAGGTTCCCCCCATGCCTTTTTCTCTGCTACACGCTATCTTTCTTTCCCTCCCCCCTCCTATAGCCAGTACCCTCTTCACGTGATGCAATCCAAGCTGGCAATCCACTATCACATTTTCCCGCCAAAACTGAGTTAAAGGGCTAAGATTACTTCCACTCAATCCAAGGGTTGGAAAATGGTCAGAAGAAGTCAAGAATGAAGAGAGAAGACCCATGGCTTATTAGTATAAATAGATTGTAGCCAATATAAGGCAGCAGTGAGATAGTAGTTTGTAGTTAGTCTTTTTAGTTTAATTTTAGTTTTCTAGTTTTAGTCTAGAATCATTTTCCGTTCTAGCTCATTGTTTTACTTTCATTGTCAATTTATTTTCATGTAATCTTTAATTTTCAAGTAATACAATTTCAGTTTTTTTTTATTCCATTCTTAGTTTAAGTAGTCTTCAATGTCTTTCATTTGTCGAATCTGTCTCAGTTAATGTGCTGTTAGAAAGTGGTTTGAAAGTTGTTTGTGTTTAAGATTGCTAAGTAGTGTCTCAAGTTTCAAAGTCTTAAGTTTTCCTTTAAAAATCAGTTAAGGTGCTAAACTACTGTTTGGATCAGGGGGATTCGTGGGTCTAAATTCAGTTTTTGACCCATTTATGGGTTCAAGTAGTTTATTTAGCTCTAAAATCAGTTAGTAAAATTAACAACTCAGTTGACATTAGCAGTTTTAAGAAATTTCGTGTTCTTTTTCCTTGTGTCTAGCCTGTTTTAGCAGCCATCAGCAGCTCCTGCACCACTTTTCTCAGCTTATTTATAAGCTGTATTCAGTTTCTCATAGTCCATACATGGGGGCAAAAGGTGCCTAGCCAGGTGGACTTCAAGATCCCAGAAGCTCAGGAGCTTAATACTACTGTAGCTTATTGAAAATAAGCTCTCAAGTGGCCCTTTCAGCCTGTTCTGCTTCAATCCAAACAGCAGTACCACAGCAGGTTTAGATCAGTTTTTCCGTGCTTATTAGGTGTTCAAGTTAGCTTATTTTGATTCGTTAGATGCCTATTTAGTGTGTTAAGTTAGTTTGGATAATTATAGCTTAGGTAGTGCTTATTGGTAGTATTTCACAGCTTATTTGCTCCTTTTAGTCCCTAGGTTCCTTAGATTAGCTTATTGTCCCAACTGCTTATGCTCCCCTTTACAACTAAGTTTCGTTGTTAATATTAGCTTATTTTGTGTTCTAGATTACAAATGTGTACTCAATAATCTGTTAGTAGCCTTTGCATCACTTTTCATTTGCTTAACTTGTGCTTAAATATGTATAAGGTGTGTTTGGTTGGGTCTGCACACAGCAGTGGTCATATAAGCTGTTAAAACAGCTTATTTAAGGTTCTCACAAGAAAAGTCTTTACAAAAATTTCTTATTTTGATTGCATCTTCAAATTCCAAAAGAAAAAATTCTCCAAAAAAAAAAAGTTGCAAAAAGAGTAGAGGCCAGGATTCGAACCTGTGACCTCTAGCCTTCCACGACCACAACACCACGCAACCAACACCATCTGCCCTTGGGACTTGTCTCATCCAAGTTTTGCACCATTTAATACATAACCCTCAATGGCAGTTTGTATTTATGAGTCATTTTTAGCTTATTTCTAGCTTATTCACATAGCAAGCCACTGTTTTTATATTTTTCATAGATTCATAATATTAATTTAGACTTTTCCTGAATTTTTCATATTTTTCTAGTTCAGTTTGCTATTTTTCTTCATTTAAAACAGTTTTTAGGCTTATTTAATTAACTTTTAATACAATTAATTCAGAAAAGTTTCAAAAAAATAATTTTTCAATTTTCCTAGGTTAAGATAAATATAAAAAGTCAAAAAAATATTTTTCCAGATTTTTCTTAGTTAAATTTGTAATTTTTAGCAATTTAATTAGTTTTAAAAAGTTTTTAATTCATAGAAAATAGAAAAATAATCAAAAAAATATAAAATTAGTTTTGAAAATTCTCTTTAGTTATTTTAGATTTTTCTAAGTCATAATTTCATTTTTCTAGCTTTATTTCATATTTTCTTGTATTTTAGGTTATTATTTAATAAGTAAAAATAGTTTTTAATTAATAATAATTAGATAAATAGTTTTAAAAATAATTTTCTTTTTTCTAAAAATTTTCTCTTATCATTAGGATTGTAAAAATGTCATTTTCATATTTTTAGGATTTATATTGCTTCAGTTTCACATTTTCTTTTGCACGTCACGTAGTTTTTAATTTAAATTTTATAAAAGAAAAAAAAAATCAAAAACATCATTTTGCAAATAGTGATAGCGTTTATTTAATATAGCTTATCTTTTTAATTTTCTTTAATGTGCATTTAAGCCCCTGTAATTTATAAACTTTTTCTTTAAGTATAATCAATCATATCTCTTTTCCGTTCAAATCCTCTCGATCACTTTTCGTTTGATTATTCTCGCACAGCTCGTTGGGACATAACGACCTGGGGAAACACTATACTCTCCTGGACTTCATTGCATTGGTGTCTGAACTGTTTTAAGTTTCTTAGGGTTAGCCATTCACAAGTGGCTAGCTTGTGTGAGGTAACTTGACGGTTTGCGGCCAATCAATAAACTCAAGAAACCAACAAATATTAGATATAAACGGCTCTTTCTTGGTTATTTTGGGTCTATTTTGGTAAAGAAATGGTATGTGTTTTAGCACATACCAAAATGCCCCAGACTAGACGATTGTCGTGTCCTCACACAATGTAATCAACTCACGCTTCTAAAACTAAGGATTTCAATCTCTTTCTACTAAATCTATGAGAAGTAGCAAAGATTCCTCAAAAGAGATTAAGAAACCCTCAATTCCAAAAACGCCCCGTTTACCTTTTATTTCACATATAGATATTACGATTAAGAACTTTTTATTATGAGTGGCGGTTTGTTGAACTTTCATGTCGATTGATAACTCCATCATTTTTCAAAAGACATTTTTAGGATCACGGAGTAGGAAACACAACTCAGTGAGGAGTGACCATACGGATAGAATACATCGTCCCTGATTTTTCACAAGTCCCCAAACTAAGCGTAAAATCGAAATCATTGTTAAATATGATTTTAGATGCTAACACTACCCATGAAAGTTACTTGTGTAATTACCTCTTGCTCCCATTTTCCTATTTTCCTTTATTTTATTTTTGGTGAGAAATGAATTTCTTCAAATTTCTCGTTTCGATAAGTTTTATTCCGATAAAGGTATAAAGCTAAGACGCTAATTAGTTTTCCATCTTCCCTCGAAAACCGTTGCATACAAGAATGAGGTCCACATCAAGGTCCTAATTTAACACGATTTAGGGAGATATCCTCTTTATGGCGACCGAAACAACTCATTTACGAGTCCAGAGACAGAAGTTTTATTTAGATATCTCCCGGAGTCAAAGTTTGGCTTAACACTATTTCAGCACATTTGCATTTTTGCAATTTAGGCCCTCGGTCTTTTCAACCACTAATTCAACGGGATTACCGTTTTATCAGAAGTCTTATTATGACTTTAGAATTTTCCTCCACCATTTTGAAGTCCATGACAACGGGGGTACCGTCAGACATAGAAAACTTTTATGGCTTTGGATTTTTCACTTTAATACATTTGGGCTTTATTTCATGTTAATTTTTTGTGCCAAACTCCGAATCCTACGGTTTTTATACCGCAACACTGACAGTATCTCGATGTGTACCCAACTCTCATGGGCAAGGATTCTCTAAAGAAGATAAAGAACTAACTATCACCAAAAACCTAACATCTTTAATTATTTATTCACAAATATGGGGTGAGACAATTTTGTAGGAGCAAAAAGCCACAAATACCTTCAATGGGATCTAAAGAGAACCATCTACTCCACTTTTAGCATCTAAACTCATAAGTAACTCTATCATTTCTCGATCTCCGCAAATTTAAAATCTCAAATAATGAGATCCGCGGATGCTTAGCCGATAATTTCATTATCTATGGTTAAGGGAACAAGCTAGGGCTCAACACGCCCGGTCAAGTCAGAATTCTATTCCTACTCTCACCAGCGGAAAGTCAACAAGGTGTCAAAACATATATTAACTTAGTAAATGTTTCGTAAAATAATCTCAAGTCTCGCATTTTTGAAGTCACTTATTAGAAACTAGCAAATCTTTCAAAGCTTCGCATATTTAAAATCACTTAGGGAAGCTTGCAAATTCTTGGCCTTTTGAGTTGGAATCGCATTTTATAACCTCTTGTCTAAGCAATTAGCAAAGGCTTTTTCAAGAAAATGCATATTTAAAGTAACTTCTAAGAAACTTAGCAAAAGCTTACAAAAATTTTTAAATTTTCTCATTTTTGCACAATTTTTTATTTTTCTAAGGAAAAACGGGGTTGCGAGAGTACACGGCATAGAATAAGCAAGTGCGGTCAAATCAAATCGAAGATTACCCTACCCCGGACTAAAATGAAACATTGTCCTCAATGTTTAAAAGCAAGGGTATCAACGAAAATCTAAAAGCCGTTTATTAAGTATGTTAAAAGATAAACGTTAGTCGATAAGATTAAGATATTGGATTTCCATCAGCATCGATCATGAAACTCAAGTGGAGAAAAGACAAACTTCGAGCACGAGAGTCTTCATATCGGGAAAATCCTAGACAAAACATCACAAACAACCAAACACGAGAAATCGAAGAGGTTAACCCCTTCACGTCACTTATTAGAAGAAAATAGAAAGAAGACAGAGATAAGAATGGGGTGCCTCCCATGAAGCGCTACTATTTTTGATCACCGAGTCGCTAGCCTGACTCGTCCCCGAATTCATTTGTCTTTGGGGAAGAAAATGGTAGAGATATCAGGGTCAAAAACGGTGTCCTCATTCCCGAAGGAATGAGACTGGGTGGGTTGGGTTGTAACACCCCCAAATTTGTTTAGCGGAAGCATACGTGTTATGGGGAATGTTACTAAATCGGAAATCACAACACAAGTAATAAAGAACGGAATACATACTCCGTTTGATTTCATAAAATAGTTTTAAAACATTGTCTTACAATATAGTCTAGATAAATGGACACATCCCATAAGTTCAGTGGTCCCAATTTAAAAACATTGTTATGTGTAAAAACACTTCTTTAGATATTACTACGACCATATACCGCCTCTTGCCTTGCATCCAAGATCACAAATTAAGCACCTGAGAAAATATGCTAAAAAGGTCAGCTAAAAGCTGGTGAGTTCATAGGTTTAAGTTAAAACAACAAGTTTGGACCAAAGCAAAGTCATATAATCATTACAACGAATATAATGTTATATGGATGAATGTATATTACGTTAGCTCTAAGTTCATGCAACCGATACTACGACAGTTTCTGTATGCTAACAGATATCATACAATATAGGGGCCCATAGCGAGTGTTTTGTCCATCAACACTCGATTCCGACATGGTATACGTTTTGCCTTGGCCTAAGCATGGCCAACCGAACGGAGGAGTCACCCTCAATAGATCTATTTATAACATTCGCGCTTCCCAATAGGGAACTAACGGTTCATGAAAAAGGGGCATTCTCTAGGGACATAAGGGCTTAGGCTAAACCACGTAATAGTAATCATGCAATAGTTTAGGTCCATAAAAAGGTTTTGCATATTTTCTCACCCCAAAATGTATAAAACAATTTATCAAGTAAAAGAGGGGCTATGAAAACTCACCTTAGCAAGTGTGCAAATCCGAAAGTGGGATTTAGTGATTGTTGTGAAGCGGCACCGACACGCAACCTAGATAAGGAGGGCAATGTTTTAGTTCATTGTTTTAAGTATTACCTACTTAAATTAATTCAATTGTTTCTATAATTGAAATAAAGCTAAACTTAAGTTTGTAAAAATGATTAAATGGTTTTACTAGTAAGTTTACGAAAGTATATATACTTTTCATGTCGACACTAATATGGTTTTAAAATCCGAAGTTTGATTTGAAAAATAATTACAAGGTTCCACTAGTGTGTATATAAATGTATATATACTTATTTAGGTTGACACAAATGATATTGTCAATTTATTGATTTATTTTCTAATTGTATTTAGAAAATACTTGAGTTAAATTTGAAGTCTTCCAAATTTAATGAATGATAAGATAATATAGTGGTCTCTATTTATTTAACAAAACTTGATATTAATATATATATAGTTCTAAACGAGAATTTTACGTGACACGCATTTGTTTACACATTGTCGTTAAATTTTGACGTAGACATATTTAAGTGAAGCATGTTTTTAAGCACTTGATTCTTATATTAATACCCTTACACTCGTTCATTTGTCGATACAAGCATGTTTATATCTAAGTTAGAGGATTTTGAATGCGTGGAAAGAGTATATTTATCGTTGGACAACCGGTTTACGTTTCGAGTTTCCTGACTTTGGTACGTTGGGATCATGTAATCAGTCACTTTGATGCCACAGTGGGCTATGGCCCGGTCTTGCGTTTTCCAGACTTGGGCTCAGGCCCGAAGTGGGTTTTACATATGGGAAAAGGCTTTAGCCCATGGATGTGTTTATGAAGAAATTCTTGGGCTTTGGCCCAAGCAACTCATAAAGGTTGCTACAAAACTCATTGATGTCCTATTCCATTGTTAAAATCCTTGCTGCACATTTTGACGAAGGAATTGCTTGAACTAAGGGAAATAATATGGGGCACGACTAGACACAAGGAGGTGGTCGAGAGTTTCGGGTTCGACACTAATGCGTCTACTACAAATCTGTCTCGAGCCATTGCTACCATTTAGGAGTACTTGGAGACAACATGTTAACTTAACATATTAGATCAAAGAAACGATAAAACGTACACTAGTTGAGTACTACTCAACTCGGTCTTATCTCGACATTTTACTGTCTTCTAATGATCCATGACTTGTTTTTCATAACAACTACACTTGTTCATATTTCATTTTCATACATCTCCTAGTCCCGAAACTATTGCTAACAAGGATTTAAAATATGAAGTTTCCTTTGATGAGGAGTTTGTCGACGGACAACCCACGGTATAAACATCATCTGGTGTGAGTACCAAAGGCTCACAGTCGAGTCGATTTACAACTCGATGCTAACCAAGATAACAATTTATAACTGAAGGTTATGGACTTAAATTGATTTCGAGATGCCAAGTTTTATACTCCACTTCGAGTACTACTCAAAATGTCACTACTAGCATTCCTTACTCTCGACAGTAAAAGACCAAACTAACATGATCAAAATAAATTTCAAAGTGACACTTTCATTTATCATAACACAAGATTTTGACAACGGTTTAGGAGATATCTTGCATATCACTTTTCATTTCAAGGTCGACAGTAGTAGAATTGACAACAATAGATTAACAACAGCTTCATATTCTATATCAATGTGACTCGAATTTTTTTATAACTCTTAACTTCTAGTTTTCTTGTTTTTCATTACCCTCGACAGAATAGTAACAACAAACCAATGGCAAAATTAATCCCAACATGACTAATTTATATAACGAAAATTTTGATACAAGTTATCAACTTAACCATAAAAACAACACAAAACATTACAACAAAAAAAAGATTTATAACCTCAACTCGAAAGTGATGGGTGAAGGACGGAGGTTGCTTCGTGGGTTTCGAACCAAACGAAACTTGATTTAGCTCCAATACACTCCTAATTTCAAAACCCCCAATTCAATTTTTGAAAACCCTAAGTTTCACAAACCCTAATTTTTGGTAAAATTGATGAATAAACTGAGTTGGGGCATTTCACATCTCTACTAGAGATAAAGGGAGTGGTTTGGGAAGTACTTGACCTTCTTTCTCTTCTTGGTGACTTGGTTTGAAGCCGAAAAGATTAAAGTCCCTACAACCTAGGGAGTCTTGAGTTTGACCTAGGTAGATTGATGTTGATATAAGTTTCTCTTTGGGTGGCTTTGTCTTGATGTGTTTGGACCCATTCGAATGGATGTCAACGCCTCAAAGGAAAGGGTTTGGGATACAAAAAGATACATGGTTTTTGATGAGAGAGAAGAGGGGATGATGAAAGAAAGGTGTTGGCTTACTTCTTTGGGGAGATTCGACCTACGAGAGGTTGAAGATGGAGAGTAGGTATTCTTTTTCCTGCTTTGGTGCTTTTGTCGTGTGGGGGAGAGAAGACAGAGAGATATCTCTCAAATTTTAATAAAGGTTTTCATTTATATAAAAGTGTATGTATATATATATTATACTTATGGTATTAATTGTGTTTGAGTCTTATAAGAGTCATTATTTAAGTCAAAGTGTGTTAAATATTTTGTGTCTCGCGATTATTAAACTGTGATTGAAGTATCATTGTTTGGTAATTTTTTATAATGTAGTATCTTATAGATACGTGTCGGAAACATTATTATCTTTGTGATATTTTTCATTAAGGAAGTTTATCATTTGTTTTACTTGCCCTTATCATATTGTCGATACGCGTGCAATGTCGGTCACTGGGGAAAACGAGATAACCTCTCGTCTTACAATTTAAATCATAAGACAAAAGTGAAATATTCATAAAATGAAATGAATGCAAAAGTGATGTAATAGTCTACTGTATGCGAGTTATCTACTCAAATGGTCAGGCAAAGCTTATGCATGCTTAATGACTAGGTTTAGTAAAAATGGATTTTCATTTATTAGTTAAATTTGAGTGAAAATTTACCGTGTGTCACATCCTCCCCTCCTTAGAAGGAAAACCGTCCTCGGTTTTCAGTTAGAATTACTTGCTGAAGTTGACAAAAGATGTGGGTATTTACGCTTGAATTGGTCTTCACGTTCCCACGTATATTCTGGACCTCTTTGAGAATCCCAGCGGACCTTGACGATAGGAATGCGGCTTTGCTTAAGCCTTTTGATTTCTTGATCCATAATCTCAATGGGTTTCTCGACGAAGTTCAATCTTTCGTCGACTTGGATCTCTTCCAAGGGAATAGCAAGAGTTTCGTCAGAAAGACATTTCTTCAAGTTGCACACGTGAAACACGTTGTGTACAGAGCTGAGTTCTTGTGGTAATTCGATTCGGTATGCTACCGGTCCGATTCTTGCGAGAATTTTGAAAGGTCAAATGTAACGAGGATTTAACTTTCCATGTTTTCCGAAACGGATTACGCCTTTCCATGGCGCAAATTTTAGCATAACTTTATCTCCCACTTGAAACTCAAGTGGTTTCCTCCTTTTGTCCGCGTAACTCTTTTGACGGTCACGAGCTGCTTGTAGTCGGTTTTTGATTTGTACAATCTTCTTAGTAGTTTCTTGTATTAGCTCCGGGCCAGTGAGTTGGCTTTCTCCGAATTCGGCCCAACACACGGGTGATCTACACTTTCGACCATAGAGTGCTTCATATGGTGCAGCTTTGATGCTTGTGTAATAGCTGTTGTTGTAAGAAAACTCGGCTAATGGCAAGTGCTTATCCCAGCCATTTCCAAAATCTATCACACACGCTCTTAGCATATCCTCCAGAGTTTGAATGGTTCTTTCGCTTTGCCCATCAGTTTGAGGGTGGTAAGCGGTGCTCATGTCAAGGTTAGATCCTAAAGCGTCTTGAAGTGACTTCCAGAAGTTCGAGGTGAAACGGCTATCTCTATCTGAGATGATGGAGATTGGTACACCATGACGCGCGATGATTTCCTTCAGGTACAAACGTGCAAGTTTTTCCATTCCGTCGCTTTCTTTAATTGGTAGGAAATGTGCTGACTTGGTGAGACGATCAAATATTACCCAAATAGTGTCGTAGCCATTAGAGGTTTTAGGTAGCTTGGTAATAAAGTCCATTGTTATGCGTTCCCATTTCCATTCGGGAATGTCGGGTTGTACTAGTAGACCTGAGGGTCTCTGGTGTTCGGCTTTGACTTTTGAGCAAGTTAAACACTGGCTGACATATGTTGCAATGTCGGCTTTCATGTTTGGCCACCAGTACAATTTCTTCAGATCGAGATACATCTTGTCGGATCCTGGGTGAATGGAGTATTTAGATTTATGGGATTCGTGCATAATGATATCGCGAATTCCTCCGTAAAGTGGTATCCAACTTCGCTCCTTGAAACACAAGATTCCGTCCGACCTCTTTACGAATCCATTTTCACTTTCTGGCATTCCGTAAAGGTTCTCATTCAGACGATTTTCTTCTTTGAGTGCTTCTGATTGTGCCTCAAGAATCTTGGATGGAAGAGGTGAACTAATCGTCATACCCAAAGATCTGACTCTAAGAGGTTTTGGTCGCTCTTTTCTACTGAGAGCATCAGCAACTACATTCGCTTTACCCGGATGGTAACGAATCTCGCAGTCGTAATCACTGAGTAATTCCAACCATCGGCGTTGTCTCATGTTCAGTTCTTTCTGATCTAAAATGTGTTGTAGGCTTTTGTGATCGGTGTATACGACACACTTCGTGCCATATAAATAATGTCTTCAAATCCTGAGTGCGAACACAACTGATCCTAACTCCAGGTCGTGCGTTGTGTAGTTTTTCTCATGGGTTTTCAACTGACGAGAGGCGTATGCTATCACCTTCTCTCTTTGCATTAACACCGCTCCTAGCCCCTTGTATGAAGCGTCACAATAAACAACAAAGTCTTCACTACCCTCAGGTAAGGCCAGAATAGGTGCACTACACAACTTTTCTTTAAGGAGTTGAAAAGCTTCTTCTTCTTTTTCTCCCCAGTCAAACTTGGTGTTTTTCTAGGTTAGTTTGGTTAAAGATTTGGCAATCTTTGAGAAACCTTCAATGAATCTTCTGTAGTATCCAGCGAGTCCTAAGAATTGGCGTATTTCAATAGGAGTTGTAGGTGTCGCCCAATCCTTTATTGACTCGATCTTAGCGGGATCTACATGAATACCTGACTGTCAATTACATGACCTAGGAATTGTACAGTCGATATCCAAAACTCACACTTCGAGAACTTAGCATATAGCTCCTCCTTCTTCAGCAATTCCAGGATTCATCTAAGATGTTCCTCGTGTTCTTTTACACTCTTGGAATAAATTAGGATATCGTCAATGAAAACGATCACAAATTTATCCAGGTAGGGTTTACACACTCGGTTCATGAGGTCCATGAACACAGCTGGTGCATTGGTCAACCCAAAAGGCATGACTTGGAACTCGTAATGTCCATAACAAGTTCTGAAGGCGGTTTTGGGAATGTCTTCTTCTCGAACTCTTAGTTGATGGTATCCGGACCTTAAGTCAATTTTTGAATAAACGCTCGAACCTTGAAGTTGATCGAATAAATCATCGATCCTCGGGAGTGGGTAACGGTTCTTAATGGTTAGTTTATTCAACTCACGATAGTTGATGCACATCCTGAAAGTTCCGTCCTTCTTCTTGACGAATAGGACTGGTGCTCCCCATGGTGATGAGCTCGGTCTAATGAACCCTTTTTCCGCAAGTTCCGACAACTGGTTTGATAACTCCTGGAGTTCCGTTGGAGCTAATAAATAAGGTGCTCTTGCCACTGGTGCGGCACCAGGCACTAAATCGATTTGGAATTCAACCTGTCGGGTTGGCGGGAGTCCTGGCAAGTCTTCAGGAAAGACCTCAGGAAATTCTCTCACTATTGGCACGTCCTCCAGACGTTTTTCTTCCGTTTCTTTTTCATCCTTTCCGGTGACTCGTGCTAGGAAGATATGACATCCTTCCTCAATACACCTCAATACCTTGGTACAGGTAATGACATGCAGTCTTGACGCGCTCCTTCTATCACTTATGTCTCCTTCTACAGTTAGGACTTCATCTCCATAGGGTACTTGGACGAGCTTCTCGTCACAAATGATGGCAGCATGATATTTTGATAACCAATCCATCCCGATGATTCAAAACTACCCAATTCTACTTGTATCAAGTTGATATTGAATGGGTGGTTTAATAGGTTCAGGGTGCAACCTCTTATGATGGTATCTACCCTTTCTACGTTACCGTTAGCTAGTTCCACATTGTATGCATTGCCTAATGCAGTTGGGGCAATATCGAGTAATGGGCTAAATGCATTAGAAACAAAACTCCTATCGGCTCCCGTATCAAACAATATGGATGCATAACGGTTATTTATAAGGAACATACCCGTCACAACATTCGGGTCTTCCTGAGCTTCCACTTTGGTTACAGCATAGACTCTTCCACAAGCTCCTTCGCCATTTCCCTGATTACTTGGCTGTCCAACATTTCCCTGAATTCTGCCATTTCCTTGGCTTCCTGGATTTCCTCAGTTTCCTTGATTTCCTCCATTGCCTTGGTTTCTGGTATTTCAGCATTCATTCTTATAATGCCCTTTCTCACCACAACCAAAGCAAGTTATAACAGCTTTTGGGTCCTGAGTTGGTGTTGTTTGAACCGTCGCCAATGACTTGGACCTGCGGTTTCTGGTCAAGTGTCCGATTTTCTGACAGTTACGGCACTTGACGGTACACTGTCCCTTGTGATGCAGTGTGCATCGGTTACACAGTGGTGAAGTCCCTGCGTACCGTTTCCTTTCTCCAATCCCAGCTGCATAAGCTCTAGCAACATTTTGCCTTTTGTTCTGATTGTTGCTGTTGTTTCCACTGTTGTTGCCACGATACCCATTGTTGTTGTAGCTTCGAGAGTGGTCGTCCCATTTCCTGTTATTGTCGACCACCTTTTCCATGGAATCCTCAATAACTTGGTCCATGAGTTTGTTGGCTACTTCGATGGTTTCGTGAAGATCAGCAGCCTTAGAAGTGGTGACATTTCCCTTGATGGATGGAGGCAGTCCTCCGATGTACCTTTCCAACAATCGGGTCTCAGTTTGAACCATTTCAGGGTACATTAAGGCTAGTTCTTGAAAACGCTGGTTATAAGCAGCCATATTGGTGCCTTGAACTTTGAGATTCCAGAACTCGTGCTCCAGTTTCTTGATCTCATTACGGGGACAGTACTTTCGAAGTACCATTTCCTTAAAGCTTTCCCATGGCATGGCATAGGCAACATCGATACTAGCAGATTTCAGAAAATTGTTCCACCAGGTCAAGGCAGCATATGTGAAAGTGAACGATGCATACTTAACCTGAGCCTCTTCTTCACAATTGCAGATTCGGAACACAGTCTCGAGCTTCTCGATCCATCTAGTCAGACCGACAGCTCCTTCGGTTCCAATAAAGCCTCTAGTCATGGTCTTACGAAAATCCTGATAGGTACAAGTGCGGCTGTGGGTAGATGGTCTCGAAGTTCCAGCATTAGTAGACGAGTGGTTTGCTGCAGCAAAAGCGGCATTCACTCGCTCATTGACCAGTTGGTCTATCATAGCTTGATTCATGGTAGGTTGAATTGGAGTAGCCCTAGCAGGAGTAGTGGCTTTGGCAGTTTGATCGTGTGTGACCCTGTTTGGAATAGCAGTGTTTGCAGCTCGGTTGCGAGTAACCCTCGCTGGAATAGGAGCATTGGAAGCTCCACCATGGTTGGTACGGTTTGATCTTCGTTTTGGCGGCATTTCTGCAGTAAGAAAGGCGATGAGATATAGAACCTTTTAAACAAGGTAAGTGCCAGGTAATAGTGTAAATATCGCAGATAGATCATATGAGCAATCTATGAAAGAAAGGACAAGTGGATAGGAAAATAAGCTTGACATAGATAGAATTTTGGATACAAGATTCCTAACGTACAATCTGAGATACTAGTCGGAATAAAAACTGAAATGCAACTGAAATACAACTGAAATACGATCTGAAATACAACTGAAGTACAAGAGTCATAACTAACACTAACTGTTATAATCCAGTTTAGTGTGATACATCATGCAATAGGATCTAAGGATGTCCACGCTCGGCACGTAGTCGCTCAATGCTAGCCACCAGCTCTCGCTGCGTAGCCTCTAAACTCGCGATACATCTCATCTGAGAGGCTAGCATGGACTCCAAACCTGTGGTCCTCTGCCATTCTTCTCTGGCAGTATCTCTAGAAATCCACTGGATGCGCTCTAGCTCCTCAAGTCGGCCGTGCATCCGGGCCTGACCTCTGTCCAACGCCCGTGATCTGTTGTCCAGATCTCTAACCATATCAACCTGAGCCTCAAATCTGTAACCCAACCGAATCCTCTCATGCCTCTCTAGCTCCATACTCTCAAACAACACATCTGTGATGCAGTCTAAGCCCTCAACACGCTGCTCACAAGCCTGCAAGCGTGTTGGATCGACTCTCTCCAACTGATCAGTATGGACCCCTAGTAGTGTCTCATACGAGTCCAACTGAATGAATATCCTCTCAGTGAGGGTCGGCTCATCATCTAGAGATCCTGATAGGTCCGGCACAGGCTGTGCCTCACTCGGTGCAGCTACCTCAATCGTCTCAAGCTGTCTAGTGGTGTGAGCAAGGCGCTCCATGTCTGATGCAGATGGTATGAATGAAGGTGATGATGGACTGTAGCTCGGGCTCGCGATATGTGGTACAGAACTGACCAAACAACCAATATCCCTCCAAGCAACCTCATCACTCTCCTCCTGGCTATGGAGGAAAGCAGCTCTCTGTCCTAACCCAACTGGTGCATCAATATCCATGTCCTCGCCCAACCTCTGAGCCATCCTGGAGCTCTGTCCTATCTCTCGAATACTCTGGACAATCTCTAGACCCAGTGTATCCATATCTGCTGCTGTACTAACATGTCCAGGGACACTCTCAATCGGCATAGGCTCTGGTAGCTCCTCCTCCAGATCCTCTTCCGGATCTTCTTCCGGGTCTTCCTCTGAGTAGGAATCAGTAGCTCTCCTGAGTCTCTGGTGGGGTGGTGACTCAGTGGATGATGGTGTCAGTGACCCTGAAGTAGTGGGAGGACCCATGTAGGCAGCGCGGGTCATCTGGGAAGCTAGTGCAGGCATGAATGAGTACCGCTCTCTATATCCAGGTACTCTCACGATCATGCGGGGTTTTCGCCTGCGTGTCAACAAAGCTGATGGAGTGGTGGTAAGGGTCGGTACAGATGGAGCGGGTGCAGTGACTGGCTGAGCTGCTAGTGTGGCCTGAATGTATGGATCAGTGGCCATGTGTGCAAGCTGATGGATGGTAGGTGAGTGAGCAAGTAGGATGTCCTCCTGAACATCGTGAGGGAAGGCTGGTGAAGGCATGGTCTGTGACAAGACGGTGCATATGTGTAAGTATGTGGAAAAATACTCATGATGAATATGAAATAGTGCACTAGTAAATAGGAAATAAAACATGCAATCCTATTTAAATGAACTCTAAGTAAAATGGCAAGTAAGGCAAGCGGCAACTGACGGTCGTAGTATGATGTTTTTGTAAAAAGTAGTTATAGTTTAGGGTTTATATGTACCTAGTTCTCTATAACTTAGGCTCTGATGCCAATCTGTAACACCCCCAAATTTGTTTAGCGGAAGCATACGTGTTATGGGGAATGTTACTAAATCGGAAATCACAACACAAGTAATAAAGAACGGAATACATACTCCGTTTGATTTCATAAAATAGTTTTAAAACATTGTCTTACAATATAGTCTAGATAAATGGACACATCCCATAAGTTCAGTGGTCTCAGTTTAAAAACATCGTTATGTGTAAAAACACTTCTTTAGATATTACTACGACCATATACCGCCTCTTGCCTTGCATCCATGATCACAAATTAAGCACCTGAGAAAATATGCTAAAAATGTCAGCTAAAAGCTGGTGAGTTCATAGGTTTAAGTTAAAACAACAAGTTTGGACCAAAGCAAAGTCATATAATCATTACAACGAATATAATGTTATATGGATGAATGTCTATTACGTTAGCTCTAAGTTCATGCAACCAATACTACGACAGTTTCTGTATGCTAACAGATATCATACAATATAGGGGCCCATAGCGAGTGTTTTGTCCCTCAACACTCGATTCCGACATGGTATACGTTTCGCCTTGGCCTAAGCATGGCCAACCGAACGGAGGAGTCACCCTCAATAGATCTATTTATAACATTCGCGCTTCCCATTTGTGATTTAAATTGGTTTTAAACTGATAATTCGATAAGTGGTTTTAGAAATATAATATCAAGCTCTCCTCCCGACATGTGCCAAACGATTTCAAATTTTCCAGGCACATGTTAAGGGGGAGATCTATCTTAAACCAAAAAGGATTGAAACGTGATTGATTTATCTCAAAGTGCAGGTTCCCTCTAATATGTGCAAAACTCTTTCGAATCTCGATGCACATATTGAGGGGGAGCAATCAAAAGAAAACCTCATCCTTCCCAAAATATTTCATCCGAAGTACTTAAAATACAATATTTGATCGGGAAGTGATGATGATCATTTTAGAAAATGTTAATCAAAGATTGGATCTTTCATTCTTAATATAAGATTTCAAAAGTCCTCTTGCCTCCATGTGCTAAAATAACTTCTAATACTTGAAGCACATGTTGAGGGGGAGCATTTCTAAAATATCAAAAACAATTAAGGTACAAAACGCTTTGATTTTATATCACAAGTACCTTGATTGATTTTCAAATGATTTTCAATTGGTTTCGAGGCTGAATGAACAATACCAAAAGACCGACCAATTTATTTTATGCATGGAGATATAAGGATGGTTAGGTTAGGTATTCGTTCTCATGATCCCACCAGAGCCGGAGGGATCTACCCAGGGACAATCCACTAGATAGTGTAGAATTCCTTAGGCATGATGAAAAAAGGAGAAAAATGAGAATAAGGGAAGAGTGCCGACTGAGATTGAGCTAGAACTGGAATAAACCCAACAAGGTTCTAGTAATGAAGTCTCGGTAAGCACTGAAGGGGTTGAAGAATGAAAAAGAATTGAATTTGAAAAATGGTGAAAAGAAATAGCCCTCCATTAATTCAACCTTAGGGCAGAAACCGGGTTCAATTCATATGCTACTGGTGGTTACCAAGGTAACGTCGGTATTGAAGACAAGACGTCATGGACCCAGTGACACACTGCACTAAACTTCCCAAGCTACTCAAGTTCCTCGTTTCATTCTCACGGGGAAACTACATAATCTATCGACTTTATCTTAGAGATTGTTGATATTGAAGAAGGAGACCCTCTCCTTAGTCTCCGGCATTGGAAACCAAATGTGCACTATTAAGTCTAGAACTAAGAGATCATCAATAAATCTCATTAGGACACAATTAATGAAGACTCACAGTTTCACACAATGTGGAATGTGAGAATATATTTTGAGAGTCCTACGCATTATCCTTGTGGATATGTAAAAATATTCACGATGAAGATGGAAATCCTTCTAGAGCCAACATCAAACAAGCTCTTGGTGGGTGACATGTGAGATCTTCTCAAAAGATCAAACTTGTGACAAATGGATATAAACGATGGGGAGATTCACTATTGAATCAACCTTGGTCCAGGAAATGAATTGACGGATACCTTTGAAAAACCGATCGTTGTGCTCAACAACTATTTTCTCTAGCACATCGACTGTGTACTAAGTTTTCAAAAATTAAAGGGTATTTATGATTGAAAATTGATGTTTTCCGTAAAACCTTCGTTTTATTGCAAAACCCTTTCTATTAAGCAATACATGAATGTTTTTCAAATCATTTTTTTTCATCAATCAGTGAATCTCAATTCGCTGGTTCACTCACTCCGTGCTGTCTTCTTTGAGACGTTCCGGTTTGAGAACGGCTTGATTAGCTGCGAAACCCTGTCAAGGAGGTTCTTAGGAATTCTACCTGATCACAGGCAGTACTTGTACTGATCAACGAGGAACCATGGTTCTTGTAACCCCATTCAACGAAAGTGATCAAAGACACTTTCGTGCGCTTTATTGCTAATTGTTGTTTGCAGGGACACCTGACGGTTGCAGCTGATCAGAATTGAGGAGTCAATCCATAACCGCATGCTCACACAGCACACTTACTTCTAAAGAAATCATGATAAATGCATATCTTCATCAACTGGCTCTAATATTTTCAATCCATGCTTCTGCTACGCTGCTGCAAATATCACGAATCAACAAAGCTTCCGCTACTCTGATGAGAAGATATCATGATCCAAAATGTGAGCATGTTGGTCCAAAAGTCACAACTTCACATAATGGCGATACAACAAAGGATGAGTCAGAGATTTGCTATGGCTGGTGATCTCAATGCTGGCTCAAAGAATCACCAATAAGTGGATCAGTTAAAGACCTCCACTTGATATACAACTCATGCGGAATATGAAGAATCAAATACTGCGAGCTACAGAGCAAAGAACTTATCAAGAATCCAAGAATACCAAAATGTAATATCTGTTTTGTAATTGAGGTGACCTCCTTTAGGGGGAGATTGTTAGGATTTAGAAAATCCGGTAGTTAAAGAGTCAGTCACCTCAAGTATATGTATTCGTTAGAAAGCTCGTAGTCGTAGTCATTTAGTGATAGTTAGTAGTTTGTTATGTAACACCGTGGAGGACGGACGGGTCTTTACCCACTGTATGCCTGATCCACATCCCGTAGGAGGCGTCTCATGTAACTAACTATAAATACTCTTTGCATAGCAAGAAAAATGGTTGGAGCTTTTATAATACATTTTTTTTGTCTCACTAAAGTTCCCAACTCTCTTCACTTTCTCTCTCTAAACCTCAAAACATTCGACCCATATATGTGTTAGATTGTGTGTTTGTGAAAACCAATATGTAACACCGTGTTATCCGCCGTGCCTAAATCCTTAACAGAGGGCTATTTTGACAGCCCGAACCTCGACCGAATTTTGCAATTTTGCTGTTTACATGTGTAATTAATTAGTTGTGATTAGGAAATGACAATAAAACATATCATCATTCATTAACATGGAATACTAATTAGACTATATATTGGTCATTAGTCCCCACATAGATCATAATTAGTTGGTTAGACATCAATTCAAATTCCATAGACTCTTTATCCACACAAACATACAACTTAAATTTGACACTAACCACAAGTGCTACGATACTATAAAACATGTTCTAGTTATTTCGTCTATGGCTCATATAATTTAAAACATCAAAACACATCAATGAAACTTCACCCTATGGAATTCAAACATATCATGTACTTTTCAAAGCACTTATACATACACTAGTCTACCATAGACTTATATCACATATACATTAAGCATTCCTACTTAACACTTCTCCAACAAGAGTTTAACATTGTCAATCATAAACAAAATCGGTTAGTTCATAGCCAAATAACACATATACAATTGTCATCTAGGGTTTCTCCAATGCTCCCACTACACTTAAGATCCTAGTATCTCAGTCAAGCAGCGCATAAGCCGCGCCACCAAACTCCATGCATCCAGTCTTTATCTTCGTCTTGTTATATTTATAAAATTGAAAATACAATCATATTCTAATACTTACAATTGAAATAAATACAAAACATAAACTGAATACAATTACAACTTGGCATCGAGGCCGAAAAACCTAGGCGCCTTAACTAGGGTGTAAAAAATAATTAAAATCAAGACAAACAGGCTATGGGCATAATGAGTTGTACACAATAAATAATAACATATTAAAACTATTATTGGCTTGCTCATATTTTGCATGAGATTGATCATGATAGATGAAGAAAATTAAAATAATTAATTTAACAAGCCAATAAAAAACAATTAAATACAATATTTAATTTACATCTATTATCTTGATTTCGTATACATAAATCTATCAAAAAAATACATATTGAAATAAATAGGAAAGTGTGACTAATTTTACAACACTTATTTATGCGTCATCTAGCCAAATTTTTGTTTGTGTTACCAAACAACATACCATAATCCAATAGGACTCAGATCTGACACCATAACCATAAAACTCATGTTCAAAACTAATCACAGATAGCAATAAACCTGTATAAGTGGCTCTGATACCACTGATGGAAAACGTAAGGTATAAATCAATTTTTTCATAGCAGTTTATCATAAAACATGCAGCGAAAGACAATAAAACCTACAAAGTTTTCCATGAACCAACGGTCCATATACGGTTTATAGCCAATCAAAATAAAACACACAAAGATTGTGTACATGTTTGTTTGCAGTGGGAGATTAACACGGTCGTAGATTTTAAAACAAAGCTCCTTGCGGTTTAACACACCAGTCCTCAAACGACTGCAACATGGTGCTAGTAGTTGATCCAAGCAACATCAGCAACACAAGAGATCATATTAGAACACACATACACAATAGTTTGTGTGTTTGGAGAGACTTTTAGGGTTTTGAATTGCATATTGAATGAATAATTAACTCTTCTATTTATAAGGTTTATTGGATAATTACCAAATTCAAAAACAAGATAATTACTAATAATAAAAGAAATATAATTACCAAGTTTGAAATGATAATGATCTTTTCAAACAAGTCATCCAACCAAATCCTGGCCTTGTCCACCCAAGGTAGCCGACCTCACATAGGACCCGCAAAGGGGTTCACGCCCCTATTGGGCTTTAGGCCCAATCCCTTCTTCACTTAAATTAATCCAATTAATTAAGCTAACTCTCTTTCGTTTAATGAATCATTTATATATTTATAATAAATATATAAAACTACAGTCTCAAACTATTATGTGCGACCTTATTGGATCATATATTAATAGTAATATTTAATTTCCGTTATATCATGTACATAATTCTACATTAATCACTAAGTTGGTAAAGCCTCCAAAATAACACAGACCATCTGACCAAAAACCCAAAAGAAACAGCAACAACTAAGTTAACAAATACAGACAATAAAGTCAACATGCATACTTGGTAATCAAATCGCTTTGAACCTTGCGGCTGATATTTTAATAAAACGAATACACAATACACATTAGGTAATCAAATACACAAACTAGCGACTCTACACTACAATTCGCATCAAATAAAGTATGCCTCATAATTGTCGTTGTCAGCTCCCGCTGACATCGTCATTCTTCCGGCACATTAGCAACAACAAAAAAGGGCATCACCTCAGTTTCTACTTACATCTTTTCTAAACAAAAACACATGCCACATACCATTCACAACACCAACTTTACCACAAGTTTTATTTGCTCCAAAATCCTAACAATAAGTCCAAAATCATACAAAAAAAACACATACAAATAAAATAAACAAATAGAAAAACGCATCAATACCAAACATCATTTTCATTACAACAAACATTACATCTATTCCAGAAACATTGAACACATAATATCTACATCAACCTACATAAAAATAAACTTAAACAACCACACCTCATGACCCAAAAACCTTTCCATTGTCACAAACCTACAACCCATCAACAAAGATTCCTAAAATCCAACAACTATTTCCTCAAACATCAACATAGACCCCATTTACAAAGTCAACACCTTGCTAACATACAACCTCTTCTCACGAATACGAATGTGCATTTCGGCCAACATGATCCTCATACATGCTACCTTCTCCAGCTCATGCCTCTGAATTTCTTTCAAGAAAGCGATGGATTCCACAACAACTACACGGGCTCTCAAAACCTAAAGCTCTCGAATCAAATCATCCCACAGCCTTATGCGCTCACTAACCTACAAACAACGGCCTCACAACACCATCTTCGAGTCCCTTTACTCATATATCCCCCTATGAAAACATACATACATTTGATCTCTTGAACGAGTAAAGTTAGCAGCAAAAGCAAATTCCTCAAGTAGAACCAAATGAGCCATTAAATCAAAACCTAAAGAGTATACTGTTTTTTAAGATAGATTGTGAGAGAAAATAGATCTTAAATAGAAAGTTTGACAAAAATGGTTGCTAGTCAAATCTCCCATCTATATAAGCAGTATAATGAAACATCGCTTGCCCCAAGAACTCAGATTGCCCACACCAGCGATCTTCATTTTGCATGCCACATCAACTTTCTCTCTTCGATGACATGCAAACGACTTTTTACCACACCAAGACGACCTAGACTAAAAAAAACATACACCACAAAAATACACTTTGATTTAACATACCAATGTCGACCGACAACCAAATCAGTCGACCAAAGTCACGGCTGACCTGGTGCGATCAGCCTTATACAAATGCCTATCACAATAACTATGTAAAAAAAATGAAAAAAAAGCTTACCAACAAATCTATGCAAAACAATGGACTCAGAGCCCATAACCTCAAAGAAAACTACAAACCAAAAAAGACATACATCTACTGATACACCTACAAAATATACTAAGGGTGTGTTTGTTTTTAAAAAAAAAGTCTTCCTAGCCCTCTTACTCTTACCAGTAAGAGGAGGGTAGACATTTTGCTTGTTTGTTTTTTTCTTTTGAGTAAGACCCAGTTAGACATATAACATCTTACTCAGTAAGAGGTAGGGGACTTGTCTTACTGCCTCTTACTCGTTTTGTAAACTTTATATAATATATTTGATTGTTTATTAACTATGTTATATTTATGATAAAAAGTCTTGTTTCATATTTACATAAGTTATTTATTATCGCATTGCGTTAGTTTAATAGACAAATTGCAAAAACAAGCATTTAAAATCATTCAGACACTTATTAAAAAACAAACAACATTATTTCGTTCATATTTAAGCTTTCTAGCCAGTTAGATTCAGACCCAAAACATCTAAATGAAACAAACACACCCTAACACTATATAATCTTTAAAAAAACCATATTACTCATCTCACACAAAAAATTTAGACATAAAGACATAAATACAAAGCAAGTAAAAAAATACACAAATATTCGTTGCACAAATAAAAGGATCCTGGAGTAGTCTTTGGCGCATTACTAGACATCAAATAAAAGCACAACAAATGTCGGTCCATGATTGGATCACAAGAACCACAAAAGACAAACCTGCTCTATAACATTGTACACTACGCTATAGAACTGGTTTCCCATATTCATACCACCTCTGTTTCATTTCAAAACCCTCGTCACAATTTTTACTACTTTTAGTAAACTTAAACCTCATAAAAAAAAAAACTCCAGTGTCCTTCTTGCTACTGTATTATCATCCATCATTTTAATCTGAATGTAAGAAAACCCTTTTCACTTCATAAAAAAAAAAAAAAAAAAAAAACGAAAGCTATTTTTTACTTTTTGTTGACTTGTTGTTGCATTGTAAGGTAGGTAAAGATGGAAGGAGGGTGTTTGGGAGATGTTGCTGAGGAACAAAATAATGGGTTTACAAAGATGGTATTTTCGTGGTCTCTTGATGACATCTTTAATCAAGACCTCTATAAGAATAAGGTTGTTTTTTTTTTTTAACATTTTTTTGAATGATTTTGTTTTTTTTGTAATGTGGGTTTGTTAGAGATTTTTACATGTTTGGTTTATGTATATTGTTGATATGAAGCGTTATATGCATATGGGGTGTTTGATTTAGCTTATTTCGAGCTTCTTTTTGTAAGCCCGCCCTTTGTTTTCCATGTGTAAGTCATGATAAGCTCATAAGTCAAAAAATGAGTTTATGAGATATAAGTCGACTCAAATAAGCTTAAACAAACACCCTCTTAATAAGCTTATAAGTCAAACATAACTGTTGAAGTGATGCATTCATATATATAGACTATATAGGGTGTTTGTTTTGTTTTAGCTCATTTTCGAGCTTATGATCTTATTTTGTTTGCCTTATGTTTTTTAAACCAGTTTTGCTTCTTAATTTCGAGCTTTAAGTCATAAGAAGCTTTTATAAATCAAAAAGTGGGTTTTCGAAAAATAAGCCAAACAAAATTAGCTCATAAGTCCAAAAATAGACCAAAACAAACACCGCCATTTTGTCTCTTGCTTAGGGATGTTTGACTTTTAGACTTTTGCTGGTTCTAGTTCTTTAGTTGGATATGTTCTTATTCTCTAAACCCTTTGTTTATAAAAAAAAACACGCGATGCACTTTTGCGCTTGAAATCAAGGCTAATATATCTGAATCTTTCAAGTTATGTGTATTATATAGCATCAAACCTAGTTTTATCATATTTTATTGTATGAAATTTTTAGTATGTTCAGATACTTCTGGGTGTTTGTAATGTCTTAAATAAGTGCTTATCTGCTAGTACTATAAGGTTGATAAGCATTTCTGAACGTTGAACTATATGCTAGATTTTAGAGTAAATAAGAACATTGGAAATAAGCAAGGTAGCATTTGCTTATATTTATAAAAGCTTGCGATGAGATACCCCAAACACCAAGATAAGCTGATGGTGTTTGGGGTTTCTCATCTCAAGCTTTTATAAAAATAAGCAAATGCTAGCTTGCTTATTTCAATGTTCTTATTTACTTTAAAATCTAGTACTAAAGTTTTTAATGTCAAAGTTTGACCCATTTGACTTTAAAGTCAACATTTTATCCTTCCTTTTGGGCTAGAAGGTTTATTGCTGTTTTTTCCCCTATAAGTGACATGCAGATCGTTTGTTATATATGTATCCAAGAACAGAATACATAGACCTGACCTGACTGTTTCATGGTTATAGAATTTTATCTCATTACTTGGTTCAATTCTTGTTGTTTTCGGTTTAGAAAATATATTTACTGCATGAATATATGTGATGACGCTGATGTATCATTTTGTAGGTGGAGAACATACCACTTACTTTCGTGTGTGAAGAACACTATTTCGGCTCTTTTGTTTATCCATTGCTAGAGGAAACACGCGCTGAGCTTGCTTCCTCCATGGAGATCATGTACAGAGCCCCATTTGCTGAAATTTTATCTTTTAACGAGTCCAGATGTGGTGAAAACATGGTCTATGATGTTAGTGTTGGTCCTTGGAAGAATCAGTTTAATGAACGTGGCAAAGATGCTTACCAAACATTACCTGGTGATCTGCTTGTTTTAGTAGATGGGAAACCTGAATCCATTTCTGACTTGCAGCGTGTGGGAAGAACATGGGCTCTTTCTTCGGTTAAAAGTAATGAAGATGATAGTGCATCTTTAACAATAAAAGTTAAGGCATCAAAACCAATTGAATTTCAAGACGGGATGTTTGCTGTTTTTGTGATGAATATAACAACTCAGAAAAGAATATGGAATTCGTTGAACATACATAGAAATCTGAATATCATCAAAGAGGTTCTTTACTCTTATTCTGCGGTAAGAAGTTTGTTGAATAAAATTTAATAAATTTCCCTTTTGTCCAGTGATGATCTCGTTGTTAATAATGAATTTATTGTTTGCAGGTTAAGGAGAGCTGCAATATATGTTCTGTTGGTTATGATAGTACTATATCTCAAAGACATGATCAACATCTTTTGGTTAATCTGAATGAGTCCCAAAGGGTGGCAATCATGGTAGCGCTTTCTAAAACACAATGTTGCCATGGTTCATCTGTTGAACAAATTTGGGGACCACCCAGAACAGGGAAAACCATGACAGTCAGTGTTTTGCTTTTTATCCTCTCACAAATGAACCACAGGACCCTTGCATGTGCTCCAACAAATGTGGCTATAATACAGTTAGCCTCACGTGTGCTTAGCTTGGTAAGAGAATCATTTATAATCACAACTGCAAGTGGTGATTATTTCTGTCCCGTTGGAGATGTGGTCTTGTTTGGTACAAAGGAGAGGTTGAATGTTAGTACTGACATTGAAGAAATATTTCTAGAGTATCGGGTTAAGAGGCTTGTAGAGTGTCTAGGGCCGGTGACTGGTTGGAAGCATTGCATAAGATCTATGATCGATTTACTGGAAAACTGCGTTTCTGAATATTACATTTTTGTAGAAAATGAGCTGCTTAAAAAGAAACAACAAGAAGTTAAATCATTCATTGAGTTTATGCGAGATCGATTCAATTGTTGTGCACTACCACTCAGAAGGTGTATTATTACATTTTGTACTCATATCTCGAGAAGTTTCATGGGGGAATATAATTTCCAGAATATGATCTCTCTTTTGGATTATTTAAGTTCTCTGGAATCATTGTTGTTTCACGAGAATGTGGTTTCGGAAGAACTTCAAGGCCTTTTCACTTTAGAACCAATGCAAGATGATAAGTCCTCTATCAGTTTCGTTAAAGCCATGTCTCTATCTGTTCTTACAACTCTGCAGCAATCTCTTGACGAGCTCACTCTCCCATCTTTTTTAAACAAATATGCAATCACACAATTTTGTTTTGAAAGAGCTTCTGTTATATTTTGCACAACTTCAAGTTCCTACAAGTTGCATGCTGTCAATATGGAGCCTTTGGATATATTGGTCATAGACGAAGCTGCTCAACTGAAAGAGGCAGAGTCCATCATTCCCCTTCAGCTTCCGGGATTGAAGCATGCTATTCTTATCGGAGATGAGCACCAATTACCTGCAGTGGTTAATAGCAATGTAAGTCTTTACTTATCGATGTTCTTTAAGACTATATAGTTTACATTTTAGTTTTATAGCTATATTTTGATAGACTAAATGTTTGTGGACAGGTTTGTATTGAATCTGGTTTTGGAAGGAGCTTATTTGACCGATTAAGTTCTTTGGGTCATTCGAAGCATCTTCTTAATGTTCAGTACAGAATGCATCCTTCCATCAGTGTCTTCCCAAATCGGATGTTTTATCAGAATCAAATTCAAGATGCACCAAATGTGCTATCCATAAGTCATGAAAAGACATATCTTTCAGGACCAATGTTCGGCTCCTATTCATTTATAAATGTTGTTGGTGGAAGAGAAGAAAAAGATGACAACGGAAGAAGCCGAAGAAACATGGTTGAGGTGGCTATTGTGCTTAAAATTGTACAAAATCTCTATAAAGGTGTGCATATTGGTTGTCATTTCATATTTTTTAACATTTGTTTTTTGTGGTAAAATTTATTTAAGTTTAACCTATTCTTTCACATTTATAGCATGGAAGGACTCAAAGCAGACGCTTACTATTGGTGTTATATCTCCCTATGTTGCTCAAGTTATTTTGATTCAAGAAAAACTTGCTCAAAAGTATGACGAACTTGATGGATTTTCAGTAAAGGTCAAATCAGTTGACGGGCTTCAGGGTGGGGAAGAAGATATAATTATTTTATCGACAGTAAGATCCAATAGCAATGGGTCTGTTGGCTTCATATCTAGTCCTCAAAGGACTAATGTTGCCTTGACCAGAGCACGGTATTGGATTAATTAACCCTTATTTTTTATTATTATTATTTTTTTAAATGACATTTTTATTTTCTAAAGAAGTATGAATATTGTCGTCCATTTTTGTATAGACATTGTCTTTGGATATTGGGAAATGAAAGAACCTTGACAAATAGTGAGTCCGTATGGAAAGACTTAGTGTGTGATGCAAGAAATCGCCATTGTCTGTTTGATGCTGATTCTGATGAATGCTTGAAGACGACAATTATAGCAGCAAAGAAAGAGTTAGATCAGCTTGATGACCTGGTTAACGGGAATAGTGTACTGTTTAAACATGCAAAATGGAAGGTGTGTAATTAGCATTTTTCCACTCTATATCATTATGCAATATCCTACATTAGTTCTTAGTGTTTGACTGTTTGTTGAACTTTATGCCATCAGGTTCTCTTTAGTGACGATTTCAGAAGATCGTTTGGAAAGCTGATGGGTTCTCGCTTGAAAAAGCTTGTTTTGAATCTCTTGCTGAAACTATCTAGTGGCTGGCGGCCCAAGAACAAAAGTGTGGACTTATGTTGTGAAACATCTTCACAAATTTTGAAACAGTTCAAGGTTGAAGGGTTGTATGTTATTTGCACTATCGATATCATCAAGGAAGTCAAATACGTACAGGCTTTAAAGGTTTGGGATATATTAGCCTTAGAGGAGATACCGAAACTCAAAAAACGACTCGAGAGCGTATATTCTGCATACACCAATGATTTTAATAATCGGTGCACAGAAAAATGTTTAGAGGGGTATGTTCCTTTGTTGTCTACTGAATCTTAGTTCTTTAGGTAATGATTGTATTATACATGCTTGAGTCCATTTTTGGTATATTTTTCAGGAACTTGGAAGTTCCAAGACGTTGGCCCGTATCCCAAAAAATTAGCAGATTTCGTTATCTAAGTGAATGTGAAGATGAAAGTGAAGTGAGTGTGAAACCTGATGATGCTAGAAATTATGTTGAAAACTCAAAAGTAAGTGAAAGCTTATTGCTTATGAAGTTTTACTCGTTGTCACGTGTGGTCGTGAGCCATTTGCTTTCTGGTAAAGAAGTTGATCTTCCCATGCAAGTGACTGATGAACAAATGGACATAATTTCATCTCGCAAAAGCTCATTTATAACTGGGCGATCGGGAACCGGAAAAACTACTGTTCTGACAACGAAGTTGTTCCAACATGAACAGAAATTTCGCATTGCTTCTGATGGGTTTTGTGAAGGAGAGGGCAGCCAGTTTAGGGGAGCTGAAGTTGTTAATGATCATCAAGATAGCAAAACAAGTGGTCTTCGCCAGCTTTTTGTGACCGTCAGCCCACACTTATGTTATGCTGTGAAACAAAATGTTTCCCACCTTACAAGGTGCGCAAATACTCGTTTTTCGTCCCTTTTTCACATCTTTTACTGTCTTGTTCTGACTTTATGAGTTTATGTCTTTAACAGTATTTCAAGTAACGAGAATTCATTAGCAGAGATCAATCTTGATGATACAGATGTCATTACATCAGAATTTAATGATATTCCAGACACATTAACTAACATCCCCGTAAAAAGCTACCCTCTGGTAATAACATTTCAAAAGTTTCTGATGATGCTGGATGGTACATTGGGGAATTCGTTCTTTAATAGATTTCCTGAGGCGAGAGAAGGTTCTCATGGCAACATTATAAGTTCAAGATCTGTTGCATTGCAAACTTTCATAAGATCAAGGGAGGTTACATTTGACAGATTTTGTTCAGTTTATTGGCCCCACTTTAACTCAAAGCTTACAAAGCAGCTTGATTGTTCCAGAGTTTTCACCGAAATTATTTCTCATATAAAAGGAGGCTTGCAAGCAGGGGAATGCAGTGATGGAAGATTAAGCTACGATCGTTACTCTTTATTGGCTGAAAGTCGTTCTTCAACTTTAGCAAAAGAGAAAAGGGAGATTGTTTACAAACTCTTTGAAGCCTATGAAAAGATGAAGACTGCGCGTGGAGAGTTCGATTTGGGAGATTTTGTAAATGACATTCATCGTAGACTGAAAAATGAGAAATATGGAGGTGATCAAATGGATTTTGTGTACATCGATGAAGTGCAAGATCTTAGTATGAGGCAAATTTCTCTTTTCAAATATATTTCCCAAAATGTTGATGAGGGCTTTATATTTGCGGGTGATACTGCACAAACAATTGCAAGAGGTATTGACTTTAGGTTTCAGGAAATACGATTATTGTTCTATAAGGAGTTCTTAAGCACTAGATCATCTGGAAAACCAGAAAAAAGTCTTTTATCTGAAATTTCTCAGTTAAAACAGAACTTTAGAACTCATGCTGGCGTGCTCGATTTAGCTCAGAGTGTCATTGACATTTTATACTGTTACTTTGTTCACTCAATTGACAATCTAGAGCCTGAAACTAGTCTTATTTCTGGAGAAGCTCCTGTTCTACTGGAATCTGGTAACGACGAAAATGCAATTGTAACAATCTTTGGTGGCAGTGAAAGTAGTGGAGAAGTTGTGGGGTTTGGTGCTGAACAAGTCATATTGGTACGTGATGAACGTGCAAAGACTGAAATTTGTGAATACGTTGGAAGACAAGCTCTTGTTCTCACTATATTGGAGTGTAAGGGTCTTGAGTTTCACGTAAGTGACTTAATCATATTCTGTTAAAAACTTTTGTCACAAAAAATTTATTGAAAAACTTTTTTTTTCTTTCTAATTTTAGGACCTATTGTTGTACAACTTTTTTGGGACATCACCTTTGAAAGACCAGTGGAGAGTTATATATGGATACATGAAGAAATACGATTGGCTTGATGAGAAACTTCCTCAATCTTTCCCGACATTCACCGAGGCAAGACATGGTGTTTTATGTTCCGAACTGAAACAATTATATGTGGCTATTACTCGAACCAGACAAAGGCTATGGATATGCGAGAACAAAGAGGAGCTCTCAAAGCCAATGTTTGACTACTGGAAAATGAGGGGACTTGTCCAATTGAGAAAGTTGGATGATTCAGTGGCAAAGGCTATGCGGGTTGTTAGTAGCCCTCAGGAGTGGCGGGAGCGCGGTAAAAAGGTTAAGTGTTTTTTTATTTTATTATTATTATTATTATTTTTTTAATATCTGTTACTACTGTAGTTTTCTTATGATTTACTTTTATTACCTAATTTGACATGTCCACCATATGTTTTTCAGTTTTTTTATGAGAACAATTTTGTGATGGCAACCTTGTGTTTTGAGAGAGCTGGAGACACGATGTGGGAAAAACTGGCCAAAGCCTCTGGTCTGAGGGCATCTGCTGATCAAATGCGGGGAACAAATCATGAAGCTTTTAAAAGTTATGTAAGAGAAGCAGCAGGGATATTTGAGTCTATTGGGAAACTCGAGTCTGCAGCTTCATGTTATTGTGATTTGGGGGAGTACAATAGAGCTGGTAACTTTTTTTTAAAACATAAATACTTGTGTGTCGATTAGATGCTCCAATTTTGGCCCATTTGCTTATAGATGTTTGGATTTGGGCTGTGTTTGATCTCAAACGGGTCAAATGGGTCATTTAAAGGAATTAATGGGAGCGGGTCCAATGGGTCAATTAAAAGGAATTAACTAAATGGGGAACAGGTCAAATGGGTCAAACTGTTTAAATGATTTTAAAAGCATATAATGTTCCATTATTTTTACCCAAAGATTTGGATCAGCGCTTTACTAATATAACTAGTTGGAACATTACCCGACTCTCCCATCTTGCCACTCTTAAGTTGAACTCTTTTGTTTGTGTAGGAAAAATCTATTTGTCCAAATGTGGAAATATTGATGCAGCAGCAGAGTGTTTCACTCTATCAGGCTGTTATAGTGATGCAGCGGAAGCTTACGCCAATAGAGATATGTTTTCAAACTGTCTTTCAGTGTGCATAAAAGGGAAACTCTTTGATAAAGGCATGCAGTATATAGAACACTGGAAAGAACATGTTAATGTCAGAAGTAAGGAAATACGAAAAATTGAGCAAGAATTTTTAGAAAATGGTGCTCTCGATTACCACGAGCATAAGGATCCTAAATCCATGATGAAATTTGTCAGAGCGTTTTGTTCTATGAAGTCTAAACGTGTATTCTTGAGGTCTTTAGGCCGCCTTTACGACCTTTTATCATTGGAAGAAGAATCAGGTCATTTTCTTGAAGCTGCTAAGCTGGCAAGGTCATTAGGCGATGTTATAAAAGAAACTGATCTTTTGGAAAAGGCTGGACAGTTTAGGGAGGCAGCGGTTCTGGTACTTTGGTATGTACTTCTTAACTCATTATGGGGAAATGGAAACAAAGGTTGGCCATTGAAGCAGTTTCCTCAGAAGGAAAAACTTTGTAATAAAGTAAAGTCACTTGCTAAACAGGATTCATACAAGTTCTATGATTTTGTTTGTAATGAGCTTAATGTACTCTCTGATCAGCATAGTAGCTTGAGTGAACTGAAAAAAGATTTAGACGCTTCCCGGGAAATCAAGAGCCTAATGGGAGAAATTTTGTCGATTAGGAAAATCTTGGATGCTCATTTTCGTTTAAGTTCTTCTAAGTACGAGTGGGAGGACGAGTTACCAGTTGATATAAATAAGCACTGTGAAGACAGGATGTCTCAGAACCGGGTTTCTGTTGGAACGCTGGTTTATTATTGGGATATGTGGAAGGAGAATGTTTGTGGAATTTTCCACAACAAAGACCGAATTAAACACAACGGTCATATTGATTTCATGTTTCTTTATTTTGGGGCGAGGAAACATCACGTAGATGGTTTAGTTTACCAGTTAGTATTCAAGGATGCTCATTGGATACGAAACACTAGTCGCAAGGGTCTTTGTAGGGACGGGGAGTTTCTAACTATGGATGTTACGGATTTGGTGCCAGTTATTCGGTCTTATTGGGTGTCGGAATTACTTTCTGTGGGTATTAAGGTAGTTGAAACTCTTGAAGGTCTCTACCAGTTAAAGTCAAACGGTTCGGCTTTTCACCAAGGCATATCTCTTCTTCACATTTATAACGTTTCCAACTTTCTGTACAGCTCCAGGCATATTGACCTCACTCCCCCTTTCGACAAGATGGTGCATAGTTCTATGAAAAAATCCAGTGAAGATTATTTTGATCTTATGTTTCCGTTAGACTGGCGAAAATCAATGTCTGAGGACTTGATTTCTTTAAGAACAACTGATATTTCTGTCAACATGATTGATGCGATTATTCTTCCAAATGTTTACCTCAGAAGTGACCTCGACTATTGGACAATCGGGAGGGTGATGATGACATGTCTTGGTTTCCGGACATCGGTAGCAGTTTACGAGATTTTGATTGAAAAGCTTGAATCGAAACCTATGTGGAAGTTATTTGTTGGAAAACTTAGGGATGTTGGGTTTAGAGAGGATCTTGTTCTTCCAAAATTCATGCTTGCTCTGAATGATGCTTTTAGAGCCGACTGGTTGGTTTTGGGCTACATTTCACCGGACAGTTTCGTGCGTCTTTTAGACCGTCTTCTTTTTGTGGCATCTTCATTATGTCAATCCTTTTACACTGCTAAGTCTTCTTTTGCCGGATGGTTTACACATCTTCACTCTACTGCTACCCCAACTAAACCGAGTCCAAAACCGGAATTTTTAAAGCGTCTCATAAGCTTTTATGTTAAAATAGTTCAATCAATCCTCCCAGAGAGAAAACTTACTTTCCTTTGGTGCAGATTATCAAGTGAAGATCGCTCATATTATCACAAACTTCTAGCATTGAAGCTAGTTATGATGTTGGCTTTAGTTCTTCTGGAAGAACCGGATTACTCACAAGTACTACTTGATTTGCTAACGGGTAGCAGCAATATTGCGGATTTGCTTCCACGGAAGTTTGTTTCTAGTCTTCTAAGGAGAAAGAAGGGTCATTCTTGGAATTTAAATCCGGAATTGGTTGCAGAAGCGTTTATGAGTGTAAAGGATCCTCTCGTGATTGTATGCCGGGGAGATTTGATTCCTAATATCCATGCACCTTGTGCTATATTTGTGGACCTTAACAAATCTAAAGAGGAGATAATGCGTGTGTTGTTTCCAAGGAAGAATACACATAGTGTCAACTCTTCTTCTCACACTGTTGATGTTGGGACGATTCTTGAGCCACCATCTCGGGTGAATACTAACCTTGATGTAAATCCAATGAATAAATGCAAAGGGGAAATGGAAATCAAAAGGAAAGCTCCCAAAGAAATATCTGAATCTACGAATGGGAAGGGAGATTGTCTGAGTTTATTTGCACGTGAATCTAAAATGAAGGTAAGTGCTCTGCAGTTCTTTTAGTTTTATCATCATTGCTCAAACTATGCCGGCTTCTAATTTATATGTCTTGTTTTCAGAAAGAAGAATTGAATAATATTATGGACGAATTAGCTCGTATCACTGGAAAAGATATAATACTTGAATCTGATCCAAGGTTAGACGGTTTCTTGAAGGGATATGTCAGCCAGGAACCCAAGGCTGAGCAAATGGTAGTGTCAGAGTGCAGCAGCAGCACAACTGAAGTTGAACAAACATGAGATGATGCACTCATTAGTGGTGATGGTAACACTCTGGATGCTAACAACAAGAAAGCGAAGGGGAAGAAGGGTAAACACATCAAAGGTAAAAAGAAATGACGGGATAAATAGGAGGGATTAGTAGTTATCAATACATGATAGACGTTATCTTGTAGGTCGGAGAATCATAGTGCTGTAAGCTTTTCGGTTACCCTTTTGAGAACCGTTCTGATTGCAATCTCATCACGACAAAACTCTAACTGGTTGTCTATTTTGGATCAAATTTAAATGATGTTTAAAATTTTCATCTATTGCGTTTATAGGCTGTTAAGTTTTTGTTAGATGTATCTTATGGGGTCACATTTATATGGTGTAAATGTGATAAAATAAAAAAAAATGAAAAATATGAGTTTATGTTAAATGTATATGATGAAGCCTACATGATAACACAAGGTGGTTCAGATTAGCTCAAGATCAAGAAAATTAAGCTAAAACCATGACCAAGCCAACGATGAAGGCCCTGCCGCATAACAGCTTAATTCGTCAACATATAAGTACATTTGATGTCTAATGAAGATATAATCATGAATCTCTAAACCAAGAGAATGCTATAAGTAGCGGGGCTTACAAGTATGTTCCCACAAAGACGAGAAATTAGTTACTGCAAATTCCTCTACTGTCATTAGAACAAATTGATGTTAGAAACATTACTCTAGAAGTAACAAGATAGTAGATACAATCACCCGAAGAGTGTCCTACAACTTTGTAAAGGTTTATAAACATGTCATGCTGCTACATCTTTAACCTATAAATCTTTTTTGTATAATAAATCTAATTTGCTTGCTTCTTGGTAGAAGGAAGGTACTTACTTGTCGGCGGTCTGGAAGGTTAAAGTGTTTATTTGTGGACACCTCTAAAAAGTGAACCACAAAAAAACTTACAAAATTTCTAGTCACCTAAAAAGAACTCTCGTTTTTTTAAGGGGGTGTTTGTGTGAACTCACTTGACAAAACAAACTTTTCCCGCCATAGTTATGTTCAAATCCATAACCGTTTTTTACTTTCAAGTATTATTTACGAGGGACATTGGTCTAATATCACACAAATCGTTTAACAAATAAAGTACAATGACATGAGGTGTTTGTTTAAGCTTATTTGTGAGCTCATGCTTTTTTGACTTAATTTATTTCATAACCTAATTTTTTCAGGTTTATTTTTTGACTTATAAAATTGTTAGGACTTACCTGTTTGAAACAATCTTTTTGTACTTTTATAACTAAATGAAAACAACTAACAAGCAATTAGGCGTTCCTAAGGATTGACAGAAAAGCAAAATCAAATGTTGATAATTGGCTTAAATGAGCCATAACATAATTTGGTTACAAGAATCGTACAGAGGGAGAAAGTAAATTGATTAGCATTCTATAACGACTAAAAATAGATCCAATTAATATACTATTTATACTAAAATGGGATTATGTTGAATTTAGGAGAAAATTCATTCGGTTAACATTTACATATCACATGTCAATTTAAATGGTGCTTAATTAACATGTCTTGTACTGCCAACTAGTCCATTATTCTATAATTTCTTATGGGTGATAATTTGCATTCATGTGGTTTGCCATTTTTGTGAAAAATATCCTTGAACAAACTTAATTGCGAAAAATGTTCCTATGGTTTGCCAATTCTGAAAAAAAAACACCCATGTGGTTTCCACTTTGTTACAATTTGTCTCTTTTGGCCAACGATCATTAAAATCCCCGTTAGTCAAAGTCAAAAGCCATGTGAAATAACTAATTTACCCTCTTCTTCACCATCACCCTCCACCACCATCAAATCCGCTCAAAATTTTTTACAAAATGGAAAATGGAAAATTAAAAAAAATCTCAAACTAAGCCATCCTAAATGTTTTTAGGTTTTCCTCTACTTGAAAGTGTATGCAAGTGATACAATGTAATCGGGTGTTGCAACATTTGTAGGACAAAAAACCTAAACATGTAAATGCTTTTTGTCGAATGATGTCTTATTTCCCTTGACATGCCTGTTTGATTGAACACTATTTGTCTGATATTCTGATTGTTAATATTCATAGGACCCAGACCATTTCATAATAATTACTAGAACCATGAGCCTAAACATATACACTACACAGTTTTGGTGGAATGATGCATTAGGATTTGGAGCTTGAATCCTGTCTCTGTGGTCTCTAATTCTTTGTAGTAAAAATGATTTTGGTTTTCCCTTAACACGACTTTGTTAATCGCACCTCGTTTTTATGATATTGAGCTCATTAATCTTTTATATGTTAGCTTCTTTTGCTGCACTTATTAACGATAATCATTGAATGGGTGCAATTAGGAGTGTCAGTATGGTCGGGTTGGCATAAACAAGAACTCAGATGTATAGAGCTTTTGATAGTATGTCAAAACAAATCAATTTGTACACCGAAATATATACCGAGATACATAACAATAACTGAAGAAGATAAAGCATTCCTCCGTTACAATGTAAACTATCTTACAATCATATGACTTCAACCAAATCGAAAAACAAAAGTAATCAATAGTCCATGAATGCCCACGGTTAGAAATTTATTAGGTAAACATAATAACAGGAACCTGAAAAGTAAAGGAAACACTCTAATAATAACAAACATTACTCCTCTTATTCTTTCATCTCGCCGCACCTTTTTGCGCCGAGGAAAGCAAATCACAAAGCTTTTTAGCTATGTCGTCGTTAGCTATGACTATGGTAATGTTAATATTTTGTGCAGCAAAAAATTTAGTACAAGAATGACGTATGTAGTTATGGAAAAAGATACACTTCAGATGATGCCAAGTACTCGAACGTGATAAGGTGGCCCACGACAAAAGATTGGCTCGTCAGGTGATGCAGCACGTGCACGAGCCCTGAGAATGTCATTAGGGTCATCTATTACTGCAGCAGCTAACAACGTGTATTCACCTGGAATTAGGAAATAAAGAGAGAATGAATGTTTGGTTTCCTCGAGTGGAGGAATTTCCACCTTTACGCCAAGCAAAGTACCTAGCATAAAGAGCGAAACAAACACATTATGCACTTGCTAAAACATGGACGTCTATGGAAAATTACCAATATAACTCTTACCAGCCCATAGTACTGTAGGATTGTTGCCTTCAATGCAGTTTTCACCTGCTACATCTCGACATGTTATGCTAAGACGCATCTTTATAAAATCCTTAGTGTTGTTACGAACTAGAACTTCCATTGGAGTCATGTCATTTGCCCGGACAGAACCTTTCATAGAAGCAGAACCATCTTTTGTAATAAATTCTTTTTTTGAATCTTCTTTATCAACTTCTGATGAACGGGTTCTAGCAAGCCTAAAATTAAATGTCAAAGGATCCGGTAGCAAAACGTCCATGACTGATGTTTGAAGTGCTTCTTGCGTAGCATTCTTAATATGCAATTCTCCGGAGCTACTCCGACCCGACTCCCACCTCACCTTAATTTTTGAAATCAGATCCTTAATAGAAGCATTAAGTTCAGATTTCGTATTATTACCTCTATTTGATTGTGCATTGTTAAGTAAAACGGAACCATCAAGAACAGGTAACTTAAAATGCTCCAATGGTATAAGTACTCTAGAAGCATAATCTCGGTCTATTCTTGTTTTAGGGTAAGTGAATTCAGTAGAATCATAAGTCTGGACAGAGACATTGACCTCAAATACAACATCAGTAGGATTATTTAACTCGAGTTCGAGAAAACGTAGGCCCCAGCTTCCTCTAAAGGGATTGATTTTTAATAATCTGTCTGTTTGTTTATCTGATATGTTTTCAGAAATGTCTCCAACGTGAGCGGGGATTTCCATTGAAAGTAAACGAGCTTTCATGAAAGAAAGACCCTGTAAAACACAGACGTTTAAGGGGGTGATAAGGCGGCGACCTGGCGGTACTACACCACCATCTGCTGGTGGCTCTCCATTGTTTCCGACGGGCCCTGATAGAAAGGTGAAAATAACCACAACTATTAACATAATGATCTTGTAAAAGGGAAAAACGCAGAGGTGTGAATTTTGACCCATTTACTGATGAATGGGTCAATTCAGGTTGTGTAATGGGTCATTGGCTTTATTTTAAATGTGTCAAAATGTTAAAATGGGTCAAAGTTGGTCCAGGAGTGTAATTTAGAGGCATACCCCCTCCCGCTCATTCTGGTAAAAAAGTGTTTTGCCTTGACGGAAGTGATCCATCCAAAAATACGATCTCTTTTGACCAGTTATCCAATCCGCTCATTTTGTCACTTCTAAGTTCAAGAAATTAGAAATAATAAATACCTGCATAGTATATTAACAACACCGGGCAGCTTCCATCCTTTAGGTGCCTCATTGAACTTAATGATGTGCTCTTACTAGCACTGTCAGGTTCTGACCCGAGTTGCCATGCTTTCAAGGTCACTGGGATAATCACTTCGGCACCAGGTTTTAATGGTAGTGCAGATTTCAAGGTATCACAGCCAACTGATACAATAGAATCATGATTTTTCCCAGATATTAAAATTTCTGCTTGTTCAACCGCAACTGTACCAGCATTAACCAAACTAATCCAAAGTTCACGAATCTCGCCTTCATATAATATTATAGAATTATCACCACCAACCACGTGTGAGATTAACAATGGCAGTCGAGGTATTACTAAAATGCTAGGGACGGTCATACTTTTCATTTTTCCCGACATTGAGCAACGAAAAGGATCACAGATAACAAGCCCTTGCGCTGCTCCAAGGAGTAAATTATCAACATCTTTAAAAGAATGTTCAGTGAATACACCGAAACAATGAACAATGCATCCAGATATTATAATCGGGCCTTCTTTAGTTGGTACGCCTGATAAACTGATGACTTTGGAAGAATTCGCCGAAAGTGTTAAATTAATAGGAAATGCATCAAAGTTTCCAGTATGAACTGACAGATATATACTGTTGACTGTTAAGTTAAAGCCACACGGGTTTGCTAATTCCACTATGACTTGAACTGGTTCACCAATTACCCAAATGAGGTCGTGTTTAGTGCTAGAGATTGAATCTCGTTTGCTAAATGGTGTGTAAATAAATGGCCCGGATGGGGCTGATCCTGCCCACCAATCTTCTCGTTTTGGATTTCGTTTGATGATATCTGTCTGTGAGGATTGGAGTGGAAAGGAATGTAACCTGGAGAGCAAGAATGATCTAGTTGTATCAAGGTATATGATATCAATATTGACAAAATGCCTATAAAGTAACTATAGTCACTGTTGATTAGCGGAAATATAGTATTTTCCCTCGGTTAAAAAGGTACAAACTGCTGGAAAAAAATCCATTTATGACAACATCCACCTAACCAAAATTTAAAAAAGAACTTATTGAAAATTTGTATATTTTATGAGTGAGATTTGAGAAAATTCTATATCACCGAGATTAGAGCTTTGTACAATAGCCTTTCAATAATTACGTAACTTTAATTGTAAGTACCTAACGAAAGGCAAGGCGGGATCAGGGCAATGAGTTCCAGAAGGAAGGCGGTCCGCTGAATTGGTAAGGGCACAAGCAAGTCCAGTTTGGCCCGGGGGTGTAATCAAAGGATAATAAGATCTTACTAAACGAGCCGCTGCACTCCATGCAGCAAGAGGATCCCCAGCACGAAGAGCAGATAGAAGTATCTCTTTCAGTACAACCATCTGCAACGTGCTCCACTGGGACTCGAATAGAGATACCACCAATTGATGATGCATCTTCCCAACATCAGTACTAGTTTCCTTGCATAACACATCAGAAGTTTATAGAAACACAGAAACTAATCTCAAATGCTCTAAAAATGTATAAAAAATCACAAATAATCCAAACAAGCACTACAGCAAAATATGCAATTCTCGAAAAAAGAATTTACAGAAAAATAAGATCTTCTTGCTTTGTAAATGCAAAACATTTTTTTAGAATCTTACAAGTGTGAACAACTAAACAAAAAGTGCACATTTTTCTAAGGTCTGTAGAAGAAAATGTGTAAAGATCGCGTATTTGTTGTAGTGAAAGCTGTGTTATAACTCACATTGGAAACGTTATTGGGAATGGAAGCTCTACTTTGAACACGATAAGCTTTTGTAGTGAGTGCCAATACTTGCAAGGCACTAGAAGCAGCCAAATTGTTCTGTTGTAGCAAATATAATTTAGCCACCTGCCTGGAGAAAAAGGCAGCTTTCCTGTGGTAACCAAGAGTTCCATATAGACGAGCTATCTCAACATTCAATATCAGTCTATCATTTGCATCAGCCAAAGATTTTGCTCCATCTGAAGCAGTAGTCAACAACTCAACAACCTCTTTAACTAGTTCTGGTCTGCCCAACACATGAAAAGTGTCATATGACACTGACCACCAAAAAGGATGAATATATGAAACTTAACTCATACAAAAGCAATTGTCTCTTATGTGTTGCCTTGTGGATAATTTCAAGAAAACAAGCAATGTACATAGGCTAAAGAAACTGAAAAGGCGAACTTTTGCAAAAATTAGAGGTTTAAATGTTAAGAACGAAAACAATGTATAAAAAAGGAAGTACTGTAAAGGTATTATAAGAGCATAAACTACAACAAAACTTTATATAGCTTAAGGCTTACAAGGTTGCAAGTGTACCTGCAGAGAAATCTCGCCAACTTTAAAGTAGCTTCAAGTTCAAAGCTGAGAGGCGAAACCCTGAAAAAAATGTAAATGTAAAGATTTCATAATAAGAATAGAGGATACAATGGGTAGGTGTTGGTATAGAGTGAAATGATAATGGAGGGTATGAAGAAATCACCCACACACATAATATATGAGGAAACCTTCACATTTGGGTATCCTCATTCCATTGTGGTGGGCCCCATAACCAACCAAACAACATTAATGACTTTCAAAGTCATAGATCCATACCCATACACCCCAACCAAACGGGCATTTTCTTAAGGGTAGCGTGTTTGTACCAGGATTTCTTAAAGTATATAATTAAACCTGTCATCCAATTTGGACAGCTCCCCAAAAAAATATCCATCACTTAATTTGGACAGGAGCACATATACAATCGATGTTGAAAAATAAGTAGCAAAACGTATATAAGATTATTTCTCACTAAAGTATGAAAGACTATCATTGCATTACCAAATAGTATGGTTACCAGTGAGCATTGAGGTACCTCTGAGCATTTTCTTGCATAACTGACTTCCGGTAATGCATGATGACACCATTGTAGCGATATTTGACCTCGTCCACTAAAGCCGAATTCTTATCCCCTACTTTAGTCATCTTATAGCAAATGTATAGCATTAGTATTATGGATATATGGAGTCCAAATATAACATAAAAATGCAATAACTTTTGCATCGTTAATTGTTCGATCACCTTACCAGAAAAGCACAAACGCCACCTTCTAGTGCCCCAGCGTACCAAAAATAATCCCCCGTCATCCTACAAAGCTCTAAAGCAGTTGTATAATGGCCATTGGCATCAGCAGGTGATCCGGCCAATATACAGTAATCACCTATCGCTTTTTGTGCCCGGGCATTTTTCCTTTTTTTACCCTTGATTGCTTGAAAAAATTGCTGATAAAGAAAAAGGTTAAGTTGCTCTTCTTAACTACATTTCCAACTAATAAGACAAAAAAACATATAAATGATCATAATCACTAGGGACACCTAAAACAAAAACCTCCTCTGCGCTGAGACTGGCTTGAGAATCTAAAGGTGTCTTCAGAAGGGTCCCACCCGATTCTGCATCAAGGACCCACTTTTCAAATTCCATCAGAAGTGAAGCAGCAATATCTTGCATCATTTGTTGCAAGTGAACTTCCTGAGTTCGTTGATCAGCGGGAGGAAATAACACCAATTTATTTCCTTTCTTACTTACATCCTCTAGCTACAATAAGATGTAAGGGAAACAGGTTAGCCATGTTATTCGGGGTCAATTATATGAGTACAAAACGAAAATATATCATGAGTTCGCACTTTGGCAGTATCAATCCATAAAAGTTCTCTGTTTCAAACTACAACTCTTGAATACTTAAATTGTTTCTTATAATTGTTTCAAAGGCATTGTCTTTTGGAGCTGACAACAGCCGGAAACATCCACATTTGTCTCTCAAAATTCACTATTTTCAGACGATAAAAAGAAAAACCACTGGGGAACCAACAGGACGAAAGTTTCTCTCTTTATATTAAAATACCCTAAATATCTATCGATTCAAATGCAAAAAATCCACAAAACTCAGACACTAAACAGTGTGTAAACACCAACAAAAAGGACTAAGAAATCTTTCTGTTTTTTTATTAGCAGGTCATAGAGTCGAATTGAGGTGCTCATTATATATCAAACCAAGTATTTTTTATAAGCTAAATAGCTATAGAAGTTTTAGCAAACTTGTTACTAAAAATGTATATTCGTAGCACTTGTGGCTTGTTTAATCAACTTATTCAAAGCATCTGAGGTTCAATATTACTAGGGAACTTTTAGCAAACATAACACCAAAAAACTGCTATTTTTTAACACTTAACGGAATGTTTAATCATTCATTTCCTTCACGAATGATACAACCTAATGAAGATCAAAATTAATACATCTGAGGTTCAAATTCAACTTCTAATTATGCACTACTCTCAAAATGTAGCTTGTTACAGAACCATTTGTATTCTACCTTTATGTGAATGGATGAGGAATACTGTCATAGATTTAGCTACTATGACAATAACTAATCAATACCTCATGTCAATTCCAAATTCCAAAATGACGTGAATAAAACATATATCACTGATTGTTGACATAAGAATTATAAAAATTGGATGCTGCATTTTACAATAGACAATCACTAGGGTCTTAATACAACACATCATACACCACTCAAAAAGCAGTTAAATGTTTCAATACAAAACATTCATTTTGCTTCTATTAGTATCTATGATCCTTAGGGTTTTCAATACTACATATCAATAATTACTATCTTTCATACTCCATTAGAAAATGTACAACATTCATATCAAGATATCATAAGCAATACTACATTGTAAGAATTCTTTTAACCTGTGCATCAGCAGGGGAAAACGCGAAACATCTATTCACAAGAGACGACTCATAACCTTTACACTCATTAACAAACTGAACAACAACACGATCCAAATCAGGTGAGGACGGACAATGGCATATTCCAATAACACAATGTATCTTTCTATAGGCTTGAAAATCCTCCCATCCACTCGGTTGTGATTCACCAACGACGTATTTAAAACGTAAAGAACCGTTATCCCAAGGCTGTTGTTTGAAGGGTGATTTCTTTTGTCTTGTGTAGAATGAAGTGATGGATGAGAGTTGTATGTTTTGGAGATGGTTAAGCATTGTTACGTAGTTGCGAAAATGGTCAGGGTGGATTGTTCCGACCGGGATCACGGCTATTCGGATCATGGAACATGTTTCTATGCTTACGTCTGGCTCCATGCTTTTGCAGCAGGTGATCAGGAATACGATGGTGATGGTGAATGGAAAAGTGGAACGTATAGAAAATGGTGGTGATGCAAGGAAAAAATACAGAATAAAAAACATTAACAAGAAAAAACAATAATAATAACATTTTTTTAATTAAACTTTTCTTTTCCCTAAAGTTTTAAAAACAATTATTTTATTATTTTGTCTCCACTAAAATTAGGGGTAGCAATCGAGTCGTGTTCGTGTTAACCTATTCGGGTTCGCGTGTTGGCGGGTTAATATAGCCTTTACCCAAACACTACCCATTTATTAATTGTGTCAAGAAACTCAACCCTAACCCACACCTGCAGAATACGTGTAACCCATTTGTGACTCGTTTAACCCATTTAAGTAAATAGTCAAGCAGTGAATAAATTTGCTGTCGAAGCGATTTAACTAGTTTAAATTCTAAAAATGATATAAGGATCTAAAATATGATAAGAATAACATACAAATGACAATGCGACAATTTTCTGAATTATAAGCATCATTTTTTATGATATCTAAGGTATAAAATTATAATTCACTCATACTAAATAAATAACAAAATATATTTAATCCACATCCATCATAAAAACTAGGTTATATATTTTATTTTTAAGATCTTATATACTGAAACGGGTTCACGGGTTGACCTGTTTAATACTTACTCAACTCAAACACGACCCGTTTATTAAACGGGCTAGACGGGTTGACCCGTTTTTTACCCAAACCTGTTTAACTTCATGTCGGGTTCGTGTCGTTTATCGTGTCGTGTCGAAAATTGTCACCCCTAACTAAAATAACTAATTTTGTGTGCTTTAATGCTAAAGAGAAAAGTTGCACCCGCACGTTGTGGTGGCACTTTTTTCTCATTAGTTATATCAATATTAGGCTCATTTTATTCGTAGTGGACTTGTTTTATTCATAATGAAGATGTCTTTTCGGCAGTATCTTTTTTATCAAAAAAATCGCTGTAATTGTTTTTAAAAAATATATATACTAAACTTCAACATTTTTTTATAAATTCATACGTACGTAAAAAATATATCAATATTGAGCTCGTTTTGTTTGTAGCTATATTTTTTGTTAAATAAATTGTTAGTTGTTATATATTTGGTAAATAAAGTTTGTTATATAAAAAGACATTATTTATATATAATTCAAAATTTCATAGAATTTGGTAAGTTAAGGGTGCATTTTGATTTATTTTTTTTTAAATACAAATATATATTAAACGTAAACATTTTTTTATAAAATCGTACGTATGTCAAGAGTATATCGGTATCGGGCTTATTTTGTTCATTAGCCAGAGGCCTTTTCAACGGTATATTTTTTATTAAACAAATCATTAGATATCAGTTAGATATTTGATAAAGAAATTTCGTTATATAAAAAATTTATATGCACATAGCAAAAGGTTCAGTTCTTTTGAATTTCCTTTGTAATTGGGCCGGCTTCTTTTGAGCTGGCCTAAAAAATATAACTTTTAACGACGGCAATACGCCGTCGTTTCCCACGCTCTATAGTATATAAAGAGAGTTATTTTAGATACTAAGCTTTTCTCACATAGCAAGGGACTCATCCCCACACTTCATCTAAAAAGAAATCAAAATGTTTGAGATTAAATTCATTTTATTATTTCACATATTTTTTATAATTTAAATATATTTTAAACCGTTAATCGTTAAGCGAAAATAATTATACAATCGCGACGAGCTTTTAGTTATCTTTCTATGTACGGGCACTTTGATATACTTTTGAAAAAAGAAAAAAAAATCAATTTTTTCACCTTTTTTCGTCTCTTTTTTTTTTTTTTTTTTTTTTTTTTGTCTTTTTTCGAATATGAGATTTACAAGAAAAAATCACATGTGATATTAGTGTAAAATCACATATGATTAGTGTTTAATCACATGTGATTTTTTTCATTCAAATTTCAGTAACGAAAAAAATTGTAAAAAAACGTAAAAAACACGGAAAAAAGAAATTGTCGAAAGTATATCAAAGTGTCTATCTATAGAAAGATAATTAAATGCTTTTCGTAATTGCATATATCACATGTGATATTAGTGTAATATCATATGTGATTTAACACTAATATCACATGTGATATTCAGATTAGTGTTTAATCACATGTGATTTTTTTCATTCAAATTTCAGTAACGAAAAAAATTGTAAAAAAACGTAAAAAACAAGGAAAAAAGAAATTTTCGAAAGTATATCAAAGTGTCTATCTATAGAAAGATAATTAAATGCTTTTCGTAATTGTATATTTTTTTCCGCTTAACGATTAACGGTTTGAAAGATATTAATATTTGAAAAAAAAATGATGAAAGTGAGTTTTTTAAATTGTTGGGATTCATATCATTCATTAGATCAAACAAAAATTAAGGGAAAATGGAGGGTGGAGATTGATCCCTTGGTATGTAAAGAATATTTTATCCTGATCTTAAATCATAGTATATATAGTAATTTAAAGATCAAACAAAAGACCTTTTTTTTTTTTTTTTTGAGAAAGACACAAAAAATTCAAAAAGAAAAAGTTTCCGATTAAAGAGCCAAAAAAAATTTCATAGTAAAGACAAGGTAAGTAATAAGATCTTGCTGATATACCATAAGGAATCGGGGAACGGGCGATGAGACTTTTGATGACGATGATGTGTCCTCGTCAAAAGTCGCTAAACGATAAAATAAACTTTATTTCTGAATTTAACTTTGTAAAAAAGTTGTGAAAATTTCACTGAAAATATTGATGACGACAAGTTAACCATTTTGTTGACCGCTTGCTATACTGTATTCATTTACATTTCATTTTTTCCGCCAAAACCTTTCCCACTAATAATGATCTATTTAACAGCTTAAAAAATGTAACTAAATGAAACTAATTAAGTAATTAGTACTTATAACGAAGACATGTAATCGCCAAAAGTAAAAATCATTAAAATATTTAATAAATGTAATTAATTATGTTACTATTATTATAATTTCAATTGTAAACATTATTCATGTTATGTAAGTCAAATACGAAAGTATTGTCATTCTTAAGCATGTATTATAGATCACTTCCGAGAGTATTCAAGTGATGATCGAGCGAGTCGCATGGACCAAATGTCTTCCTATTCAATAGAGAAGAATCATCACATTTCATTAAATTGAATTGATAGCGCATATACGCGACAACATCTTCTAAGTTACATAAGTCAAATACGAAAGTATTCAAGTGATGATCTTCTAAGTTACATAAGTCATATACGAAAGTATCGTCATTCCTAAGCAAGTCTAATATATCACTCCCCATAGTATTCAAGTGATGATCGAGCGAGCAGTATGAACCAAGTGTCTTCCTATCCAATAAATAAGAATTATCGCATTTCATTAAATTTTATTGATAGCGCAAATAAGCGACAGCATCTTTTGAGTTACACAAGTCAAATACGAATTTATCAGTCTCTAAGCAAGTCTTGTCACTTCCGAGTATATTCAACTAATTGAGTTGTATGAACCAAGTGTCTGTGGGGAATTTGTAGTAATAACGAACACCAACGGATATTCGGGCCTCCGAAGGCCGAACCTTTCGATCAATCAATTGGCGGTTCTACCAAATTATTCAATCGGATACAATTCGAGTTGAGAATTTTCTCTCGGTGTTCGTGTATGAGATATAATGAACCGCTATATGATAATGACCAAACAAACCGTATATAACATGTTACTGATAACCGCCAATTAAGCTTTTAGGGTTTCAGTTGTCAAGTTTTGTCCCTCAATTTCGAAACTTAATTTCTCAGGAACTTACACTTCGCAGAATCAATGACTTCAAATAGAATCATACTACTCTTCAGCTAATCACACTACTTGCAGTAAAATGAATCCGTCTTAAATGAAAATTCGAGATGAATTTTTACATAACAACTTAGTGGAAATAAAAAATTTCCATCTTTATCATTTTCACGCTAATCGCCGCCTCGGACCAAGCGTTATGGGCGCCGCCGACTCCTGCAAGCTTACTAAGATCATAATAAAATCAAGTAGATGTGCACTCCGCACCTCCAAACCTAAATGATGTATTATCATGATAAAATTGGTCAAACAAGTTAATCCAATTACACTAAAATATCCAACAGTGTCTTCTTAATCAATCGAGAGAAATCATCGCATTTCATTAAATTATATTAATAACGCATATACGCTACGTCGCCACAACTTTTGAGTTACTTAAGTCATATACGAAAGTATCATTGTTCCTAAGCAAGTCTCATGTATCTACATCCGATAGTATTCAAGTGGTGTGAACCATTTGAAGAACCCAATGTCAGCAATTTTCGCATTGCAATTATCGTCTAATAAACTTTTAGCACTTTGGTGTATAATTCTTTGTTTCTGCTTCGAGCCATTGTGGAGGTAAATTAATCCGTGTGCAATATGAACACATATTTGTATACGACAACCCATGTAAAATTAGTCACTTTATATGAATTACCCAAATATCAAGGCTTAGACATGCTCATAGATAAGAATCCTCTCGGGACTTTCATCACAAAAGCCAAGAAGAAGAGAGACTATGTTTGGATGCTTACAATTACTAAGCATTTTATTTTCTGCGATGAACCCTTGGTCACTTAAACTCTTCCCTTCTATTGATGATAAATTTTGATTACAGTATAAAAATGCCTGAGTTCCGCTCGATACCATATCCACCTGACCCAATGTCGTATATCCTGAGGCAAAATTTTCAATGGCCAAGAGTACATCAGTTAATGGAATCTTCAAGAGTTCAAAACGCTTCAAGTGGTTGAAAAATATGACTTTAGCTGAAAATAAGAGTTCCTATATTATCGATCAATTCCAACAGTGAGAAATGCGTTCATGATAAAAGGGAGAAGAAAATTCGGTGATTAATGTCTTACATATTTATGTTGAAGTTCCAGCGCCTTCTCAAGAGTGCTCTTCTCACTGCTCCTTCAAACAACAATATGCTGCTTATGCAAGATTGTTTAATGACTTCAAATACATTTGTTTTTGTAGATCAGGATCGGTCATATCATCCAGTGTTTTTGCTTCATAATATAGTCTTGCCAATCGAGCAAAATGCTAGTTATCTTGGCCTTGAATTGGTTTGATGGATGATGCAAATCCTACCAAACAGGACTTTAATTAAAACAACTCCAAAGGAAAAGACGTCTGACTTGTGACTCAAGCCTCTTGTCTTTTCATTTGTCGGGTTCATATACTCTAATGACCCGTTATATTCACTTGTAATGTGAAGATAATGCTTTTTAACTCTCATGGCATATCCAAAACCATGTAGCTTGGGTTCCCAGTTGTTATCTAGTATTAATATTTTGGAGCTTTTGATGTTACCGTGTATGACTCTGTGTTAGCTTGGGTCCAGGTCGCTCCCAGTTGTTTCCTAGGAAAATTAGGTTTCTGCTGATGTTACCATGAGTGACACCATAATCGTCTTCCGCATCATCATAACTATGAATGTAACTCAATGCGTGTGAAGCACCAACACAAATATGCAACCGTTGCATCCAAGTGACGTTTGAGCCACTTAGATGTTTGACCAGACTTTCATTTGCCTCATACTTGTTTATGATGATTGATAATGCAGACTCATCACCCGGCTAATAAGACAACTTAAATACAGACATGATATTTTTATTCTTGAGATCATAAGACATCCTCACCTCATTGATCCTATTCCTTGCTTCTCTTTTGTAAGTTTCCGTGAAAAGAATATTGATCAAGTTGTTTCCTAATCATTTGTGTTGTCCTTTGTAAAGAAGATTGGAAGAAGGTGACTGTGTGAGGAGGAGATTTTCATCAGCGGAGTTGTTGGTGGCTGATTATTACATCTCTTCATTTGGGATTTGTAACCTTTCGTTATAATTCTCCAAAGACATGACGGGTATGTGTTGTTCGGAAGATGATAATATATTTTGCGATGATCAATAATGTAATTGAACACCCAAAAATGATACAGTCGCAAGTTGTTTAATTTCAGCAAAGACAGAAGTATGTGTACATCAAACTATCAAAGTCAAACAAACTTTACTTGGGGTTTGGGATAGCTAATCTAATTTAGTGGGTGTTTGGTTTAGCTAATTTAAAAGAGCTTTTGCTTAATAGATAACGAGTTAATGAGCTAAATAAGCTCTTTTGGATAAGCCATAACAATATAACATGTTTGGATACTCAAAACAGCTTAATTTGATCTGATAATGCTGCTGCAATAAGCTTACCTTGGTACCATTGTTTCACTCTAGTAATACTTTTAGCTTTGTTAGAATTTTCAAATCATGGAACATATCTAAACTCTTCATGTAAGTTGCAATTACATGCCATCAATGCTTAATAGTATTTAGCAGATAATTATTGTGAATTCAGATAAAAAGGTTCAAAATCGAAAGATAAAAGCTAGCAGTAGTACCACAGAAAAAACCACTGGTTCTAACTAATGAAGTGAGAAAGAAGTAAACCTTTTTGGCGTTGTTGACGTAACGTCCGAATAAGCAAACTATAAATGTTTTCTCCGGTAAGCTAATGAATGGCATTATGGACAAAGGACCTGCTCATGTCAATTATGGACAAAGAACCTGCTCATGCCAATTATGGACAAAGGAGTGTTGTTCATTCATTCTTTATCATGGATGATTTATGCACAAAAAATAGAGGAACCACCCACTAAAGATTTATTTTTGCAACAAACTTATAACCCAACAATCAAAAAGCCTAAACACAAATCTAACAAATTAATATTCAAATTTATACTCCCATGATTAACTAAAAAATATATCATCTTAAACAAGAAGAAATAGAAAACTAACGTCTTATTTAGCAAATTATTTTCAGAGAACATTTGCAAGATTGAGAAGCAATAGCATAACACATAAATATTGCTTGATTTATTTGTTCAAATGACTTTTTTTGCAGGAATAAAACACCTCTTTTAGTATAACTTTTGGTTTCGCAATCAAGCATAGATCGAGTCTTGAGATTTCTATTTGCTATGTAGCACCACTTGGATTTAACATTCTTTGGATCAGTTGGTGATTCAAAACTCTCCAAAACATGAGGACTTTAGAAGGATATAGAATTGTTCCTCTCTTAACAGCCATTACTCTAATTTTTATGGATGATTTGTCTAAACTCGACTATATTTGTTCATACTTGTTCATGAGTGCATAGAAAAATATAAAGATTGAAGCGAGAAAAAAAAAACAAATTTTACTCAACTGTCTGGTAAAAACATACAATCACATACGTGTCACGTATTTTACACCGCAGTATTTGTTCATGAGTGAACAGAAAACCGCGACATTTATACGCAGGAAATTTTGTTTTTTGACAGCGAGAATCTTTGTTATGATAAGACCTGGTTTTCAATTTGTAACAAACTTTTGTTAACAATCTCAAAACAGCAAATTTAAAAAGAAACAAACATAATGCATTAAAAAAACAGCAGAAAATAAACGGCAAACGAGTTTAATGCATAACATATTCTAGTAAAATCATACCATATCATTCTCAAAATAAAACTAAAGGATCAAAATACGACAATAACCAATATTCCAAAGAGCTTCAAAACTTGAAGATAAAAGTCGGATAAAGATGAGTTTCAAATACAGTTAAAAAGATAACCCTCTAGCCAAGAACAGTTCGCAAACAAAAAGATAATTCACTACTTGTAACCAACTTAAGTCTCAATCTCTTCAATCTTTGCCTTGTCACTCACGTAAATACCATCAAGAAACTTTCTGATATCCTTGTTCTTCACGTGGCATTTCTGCACATACAAAACAGCACAAACAACCATCACAAAATGAAGAATGCAGTATATAAACAGTTATGTTAAATATGGGAAAGATGAAAAAGGTACCTGGTTAATGAGGGCACACGATCTTGAAACAAGCTCAATATCATTTCCATCAAGAACAAGCTCATCCTTAACCTTCTCGGATCTGACAACAGTGACACCATCAAGCAAATCAACCTTCCTCACCTGTCAACAAACAAAAATGCAAGGATTAATGACGGCATAAAAATCATAAAATTCCACATAACCAATGAGCCCACATGGAGAAAAAAACAGTGAGAATCCACAATCTTCAAATTAAAAGAAATCACAAAAAAATAACGCAAAGACACAAAGATGGTTAGCACAATGAAACTCTTCTAAAACACAAAGACGCCTAGCACCAATACAGCAAATAGAATATAAATCAAATCCTCAGATGATAAATTTTACTTATACAACGAGTCTATAAGACATATAAAACAAGACATGATCATGGCCCAAACATAAAAGAACATGATGAAAAGAAAAAGCAGCACGGCAATTAATAATAGCTTCAGCTAGTAAAATCAACAATTTAAAGTTATCAACTATATTTAAAGTTATCAACTATATCAACTATAACACTTGAAAAGAGTGCAAAACTCGCGGTCACAACATAAGAAGTAAACAATTTCTGTTCATATTCAATGGGCAAAAACATTTTACTTAAAATCAACTAAAACAGCTTTCTTTCCTTTTCTTTACATCCTTAATTAATACTCGAGAACACAACTTTTTTCATTTCAACTAATTTTCTTTACTTTCCTTCCTTAAGAAATACTCAAGAAGACAGTGTAAACAAGTTTAACGCATTGCAACAACACAAAATGTGTATATCAAACACAAACTGTTTAATTCCACAAAACAGCTACACTAATTTAACCAAACCTCAAACAACCTATTAAACTTAACTCTAATGTGCAAAAACATGACCATAACAATAAAAGTACAACCTTGTAAACAACTACTAATCTAACAAATAAAATAAAAAAACAAGATAAATAAAGCGCGTGGGATACACGAACCTTCTTTTCACCCAAAAAGTTCCTGATCTCAATAGCAGTGTTGTTGTTGGTGATGCTGGCGTTGATAGGGAAATGAGCGTACACAAATCTCATCTTGTACCTAAACCCTTGGGTAACACCAATGATGAGGTTGCTGACGTGGCTAAGAGCAGTACGGATAGCAGCAGTAGTCTTCCTTGATCCAAACCAAGCATCAACTTTGAGCTTCTTCTTACCTTCTTCATCGGTGATAAGCATGAAGTCAAGGTTGAGATGCTTGAAGTCACGAGTGAGGGTGCCACGTGGACCTGTGACTGTTATGATCTTGGCTTTCACTGTGATTGTGACTCCTTCTGGGATGTCCATTGTTTCTGATGAGAGGATGGTCTTCATTTTTGGTGGTGGGTGTGGCGGCTGTGAGGTGGTGTGAAATTAGGGTTTGGGGATCACAGAGTGAAACCCTATGTGAAAGAGATGCATTTATATGTGGGATTGAAGGGAAATGATGTGGGCTTTGGTTTGTTAGGGCCTGTGGGTTTTTTTGTTTGAGTTTGGTGGTTGTGAATAGCCCAGCCCATTGATTTTTGACTCTTTAGAGTTATTTATAAACTCGAAAAGTTTTAGTTTGAGGGTGATCTCTGGTGGTTAAAAAGCTTTAGAGTATGTCCGCTTGGCGTGACGGTAATGAAAAGAGAGAAGACAGTACAGATTTGTTGGTTTTGGTGTGCAGGGACTCGGTGAGTGATATGGCGTTGTTCGGTTTTCATAGTGCAAACAAGTGTGTGTGCGCATGGATGAAACTAGGGGTCCTGCGGTATGACGGACAACGATGAAATTTTGCTCCACGTTGTTAATTTCTAAAAATCCTTGATTTATCTAAATGCATCCGGTTCCAAAAACTTGTGTGTAGTATTATGATTTAGCAAAAATTTGTGCACCTGGTCCTTTTTAATCTAGGTTCGTCCATGTGTGTGTATATATGCAAAAACATTAGATACAAAGTGATAAAAAGAATTATTGAAAAATTAAATGATTTGTTATTGGTTGTCCTTTGATCAAAAACATTGGATGATTTTAGAGCACTCGGTGTCTTAACGTGATACCCGAGTTAAAGCTTAATTTTTTTGTGTTAAGGGTGCGTTAACCACACCGAGTTCATGTGTTAAAGCCGCGTTAAACTCGCACATTAACCACTTAATGCTACGTGAAAGGACCAAAACGAATTGAAAAAAAAAAAAAACACTTCAACCCTCCAAACGCGTATATGACCATTGTGTTTTAGAAAACAATCATTTGACCCCCTCAACGTTATAAAACGGCTAGTTTGCCTAAAAAAAATCAAAATCATTTTCCCACCATTATAAATACCCAATTAACACATAAATTTTTTTCACACTTCCGCAACTCAATCTAATCTATCATATACTTCAATTTGCTAAAAAAAATGTCGGGAGGCAACAACAATGATGATTTTTTCTTGAATCTCATAGGTGGGTGGAATAACTCGAACGCGGGTTCATCATCACCTAACATCTCTTTTCCTAACCCGCTCGGCTTGTCGAACCAAGAACTTTACCTACAACATCAACGATTTCTATATTGGGAAGTAGGGAACAAAGCCAACACAACACACTAAACACCAATTTCTAAAATCTACAATTCTCACAACATTCACAAACCGAAACACATGAGGTTCCCGAAACATGTACTGTAATATGTTTAAGAATTAATGTTATGTTTTTTAATAAATTAAGTATTAGTTTTAGTTTAGGGGTTGAATTTGAAAATAGTTGAGTTAAAATTGAGTTATGATAAGGGGAAATGATTGTCCTCCAAAACGATTAGGACACCTGTAACCGTGGCATTAAACAAGGAATTTATATATATTTGTGTTTAACAGGCTGCACATTAAAGTATGCGAAATCAAAAAACACAACGCTTGCATAAATCATCTGCTACGAAATGGTTTTTTAGTTAAGGTGAAAAGCAAGTTCTCGGATGGATGCCGACGCCATTAATCGGTTCAAACTTTAACTCAAGTATGACAACCCCATGCTTTAATAACTTGTGCAATACTCCGTGGTATACATTGTTAAGTGATATCATTCAAATACTGTTATCTACATTTTATAAACTTCTCTTATTTATAGATGACTCGATAAATATGTAAACAAACAAGCCTATAGATGACTCGATAAATATGTAAACAAAAAAGCCTAACATATCTGTGTACCTTAACATATAAGTGCGATGCAAAGATTAGAACCAGAAGATGTTGGGAGACACTTAACATGCATGTGCGATAAAAAAAAATGTCAACTCATTACATTTACGGCACACCAGAGTCCCCCCAAAAAATGGCCATACACATTACTTGTACATTATACCTATGTAACTATTTATGTAGTTGAATTATATAAACCACCACCAAATTCCCAAGGATACCTTTCTATTTCGTCAACCAATAAATCAAGATTAGAAATGTGCAAACGGAAGCAACTAAAGAAAGAATGATTGTATCCATTGATTTCTTCTTCTTTATCGCCATGAGAATGCTATTCACCTGCATAACCAATGTATAGATACGTTCTTAATTTTAAGATTGATTAAATCATTATACATGGATATATAAGGTGGCTTCAAAAGTATTCAACTTTTTTCATTAAGACCACCCATTTATACCAAATTGATAAGAAGAAAATTGTTAAACGATTGAGGTTCTATCCAATTTTTGACTATTAGTTAAACGATTGAGGCTCTATTCAACTTTTGACTATGGTTATCTTCGCCATTCACTGTTGTATGTCAGATTTGGAATAAACAAAACCAGATAAACATTCGGGTGACTATAAAGTAGTCTAAATAGTTGGGTGGGACTAATAAAAGAGGTTGAATTGTTGAGTTTAAAAATTTGTCTATATACTGAAACCAAGGTTCTTGTAGTTTCAGACTTAAGTAAAAAGAAATTACTTCAAAATAGTATACTTACAGTTGGGAGACGACTGCTAACATTGGTAAGCTTTGAATTGATGCCGCCAAACGTTGAACGTTGAAACATGAGTGTACCTAGTGTTTCTTGTGCTTGTGATAGTACACCATCCATCTGCAATTCATATTACACAATTAGCCATTCACTGACTTCCTAATATCTCACCGACTTGTTCATTTTGTGGATACTATCTTTGCTTTCAAAAACAAGAAGTAAATGGGACCCACATCTACATCTTTAATATGGAGTACTTCTTAGTTCTTAGAGACTTGAAACTTATATTTCATGACTCAAGATTTATCGTCGCAAATGCCCATTTAAGATGACGCTTGAGATTAAGAAAAGAATCTTGCAGACTTGAAGACTCTCATCTTATAAACATTTTATATGGATATTAAAATCAAGACACGGATCCAGTTATACACACCTGGCCCGTGGTTCTCATGAGAGTAGCACGCTCCTTAAGGAGAGACTGCTCTTGAGATGCACCACCCTCTTCAATATCTAATCTTGTTCTGTCAAACTCCCTGAAATCATCAAGTAGTGATGCATGCTCTTTGTTCGCTTTAAGGCTAGATCGAAGCCGATTAAACTCCTGCAATCATATAAATATAAAAATGAATATCCGTATGCAAATATTGTTCATAGTGAATCATATATGGGTCATAAAAGTTTATAGCATATAATACTTGCATGATTCATAGTTAATACAACAGTAATACCCAGCAAACCGTTTAACAATACATCAATTGCTAGCAAAACTAACTAATAATGAAGTCTACTTTTAAATTCTTTTTTAATCCTTTACGACGTATATGATATGGCAAAAAGTTTCAACAAAGCTCATATAGAAAAATAAAAACGATAATTTGAAAACTTTTTTAATAAACATGTTATACAGATGAAATATAATGCTAATTATGTGTGTAAATAAACATTGAGCCAATTATATGATTAAGCATCAAAACAAAAATAGAGTTACCTGACTAAGATCACGATGAATTTCTTGAAAACGATTCAATGTATGGGAAAATATTCCTGATCCAATCGG
>OU343217.1:209191288-209326943 GCA_910596185.1 Chrysanthemum makinoi | reverse complement strand
ACTCGGATGTCATCATCAAACTTATCAACGACTGCAAAGTTCGACTCAACAATCGTTAGAATAGTTCAAGCAACAATGGCACAAAGTTTGTTAACAAAGACTTAATTCGCTTTATGAAAGTGTTGGAATCGGTCATCAAAGAAGTGTTCTAATGAACTCCTCACCGTAACGTGTAGTTGAAAAGCGAAACGAACTCTTGTGGAAGCCACAAAATAATGCTAATTTATTCAAAGTTAATGTTTCCTATGTCATTACCAAGTTAACTGCTACTACACCCAAATGTTCCTTATTCATACCTCTCATGGAAAAACTCCATATGAACATGTTCATAAAGCGAAAACCGATCTCTCCTACCTTCGCGTGTGTTTGGTGCTTTGTGCTATCCAACGAATGATCGGTCAAGATTTGGGTAAATTAAGAGCAAAGGCAAATATTGGAGTTTTTGTTGGTTATGCACCAAAAAAGAAGGGTTACCGAATCTACAACAAGAGAACCCGAAATATCATGGAAACAATTACCGCATGCCGATGACCTGATCAACAAATGGCTCTCGGGACAAACCACTGACCCAGATTCAACTGTCATCAAGTAGTCCTATCAGCTTCTACTCATTTTAAATCCCAAGAACTCCTTATGTACCTCCATCAGAAGATGATTTAAAGAAATTGTTTGATCCAATGTTTGATGAACACTATGAGCTAAATGCTATTGAAATCAATTCCATCATCGAGAACGCTCCTATCCTCACAATGAAGTCACCTTCGTTTTTCAATATCATTAAGCCAAGAAGCGTCACTGGACGACACTATCTCATCAACGTAATCATCAATCATCTAATGTACATCATGGAATTGTTTCGCACCCATGATGAAGTTAACTTTGCACTCTCCAAGATGCTCCATTTGAAAATATATTTGCTCTGAATCATCACGAACCATCTTCATCAAGAGAAATCGACTCTCAAGCTACTTTAGTTCCTCAATAGCAACCACATGAACACCTTAGAAAATGGACACATGATCATCCATTGGACAACATCATTGGAAACCTCTCTCGCCCATCCAATCACGTAAACAACTGCAACCGATGCCTTATGGTACTTCTTCAACTCAGACTCTCTAAGGTCGAACCAAAAGATGTTAAAACCGCCATGAATGAAGAGACACCGGTTCAATGCCATGCAAGAAGAAATTCATGAGTTTGATCGACTTGATGTATGGAATTAGTACCGCCCGATGCTATGATCATTGCTCTAAAGTGGATCTTCATAGTGAAACTTGATGAGCATGGTGATGTTTTAAAGAATAAGGCCTCGATTGTTGCAAAAGGATACCGTCAAGAGGAGGGTATTGACTTTGAAGAATCATTTGCTCCTGTTGCTCGTGATCGAGGCAATCGGAATCTTCTTGGCTAATGCTGCAAGTAAGAACATGGTAGTCTATCGGATGGATGTAAAGACGGCTTTTCTTAACGGAGATCTTAAAGAAGTCGTATATCGTCACCAACCCCAAGGCTTGTGAATCCGAGAATCCTACTTCACGCTTATCATTTGAAGAAGGCTCTTTACGGTTTAAAGCAAGCTCCGGGTGGTATGTATGATACGCTATCAAAGTTTCTTCTATCTACCGATCTAGCAGAAAAGCAGCTTGATCCGACATTGTTCACCGTGAAGTTGCAAACATTTAATTCACGTTCAAATATATGTTGATGATATTATCTTTGCCTTGACTAACCCTAATGAGTGTGACCGTTTTTCAAATGAAATGGGTTCTAAATTTCAAATGTCAATGATGGGACAAATGTCATTTTTCTTGGGATTACAAATTTCACGAAGTCCTGGAGGCATTTTTATAAATCAATCTAAATATGAAAATGAGATTTTAAAGAAATTTGGATTTGATTCTTGGGACCCTATTGACACCCCCATGATAGAGCGTACTAAACTAGATGAAGACCACTCAGGGATCATGGTAGACCAAACGAAATATCATAGTATGATGGATCCCCCGATTCACCTACAGCTAGTAGACCAAACATCTTGTTCAGCTGTTTGCATGTGTGCTAGATATCGTGCTTGCCACCAAAAGCACCTTGAAGCAGCGTTAAACGGGTTCTTCGGTATTCCAAAGAACCATCAATATGGGACTTTGGTACCCGGAAGGAGACCGGTATGTCACTAATGACCTACGTGATACCGATCATGCAGATGTTAAGACTACCGGGGCACGCCCTGAGGTGCTCGCTTTTAAGTGATAGGCTTATGAGCCGGTCTTCAAAGAAGCAAATGAGTACTCTATTTCCCTCGAGGTTGAATACATAGCCATGTCATCTTGTTGTGCTCAAATCCTTTGGATGAGATCCCAATTATCTCACTATGGCTTTGAATTCAACAAAATCCCTCCATCGTGGATAATAAAGCTATTGCTCTCATGCAACAACGCATAAACACTCAAGAGCAAAACACATCGAAATTCGACATCATTTCATCAGGGAGCAAGTAGAAAACGGTGTGGTGGAACTATACTTTGTGAGGACCTAATACCAATTAGCGACATCTCACTCACAAAGCTCTTCCTAGAGAACGTTTCGAGTTTATCCTTCCACGACTTGGTCTAAAGAGTCTTCAACTGAAACACTTAAACGCCTCTCAAGAGGAAGAAGAGGAGTAAAGGTCTTTTCTTCATCCATATCTTGTAAATATTTATTCGAAAAGCAAAATACAAAATTTCAAAACCCTCAAAAGCAAATAGAAAAATATAAAACTTTCAAAAAGTCCATAAAAATCTGAAAAATCTTGAAAAATTTCAAAAAAATATTGTCATTTTGTCATGTTTTTCTCGATTCGAAAATATCTACGGTCTTTGTGTTGTTATTCAAAGAATGACACGGGATTCGAATGTTCTTAAAAAAAAAATCAAAAAATCAAAAAATATTGGGAGAAAGTGAAACTATGGTTTATTGTCATTTCAGACAGTAACCCGCTCTTCAATGAAAGAAAAGAGCCATGCTTTATCTTGGTTTTCAAATCTCATGCTCTGATTCTTTAAACAATTCCTTACCATCTAATGAAAACTAATTGCTTTGTTAAATAACTCGGACTCTATCTTTGAAAATCATCCTGGACTTAACTTTTGTTGAATATCTATCTCTCTCAATCAACAACATATGTCATTGATTAAGGGGGAGAATGATTTCAATTAAATCAAAAGGTTATTTGTCATACAATTGTTTTCAAAAGATAATCATGCATGTTTAATCAATGGAGTTTAAAGTCTAAAATCCGATCCTTATCGCTAAAACGGTTTCATATTCAAGTCACAATTCTCCTCAAAAGCTTTCAAAATCAATTTAAATCTATAGAGATCACAAATCTCAAATGATTTGATAATTGTAATTGAGGGAGAATTTGAGTGAAATTGGATTTAAACTGGTAATTCGGTAAATGGTTTTATAAGGATGTACAAGCCCTCCTTCCCACATGTGCCAAACGATTTCAAATTTTCCATGCACATGTTCGTGGGGAGCATCTATTTAAACCACAAAGATTTGAAACGTGATCAATTTATTTCAATGTGCTCTTTTCCTAATATGTGCAAAACATCTTCAAATATCTATGCACATATTAAGGGGGAGCAACTATTTTGAAAACCACATTCTTTATATAACTACTCTTAGATGCAAGCCAACCCCTCAAAGATGAAAATTATCTCTATTACAAAATGATGCTTGATTCACATATGTTGAGGGAGCTCTTGTTCTAAAATATCAAAACAATTCAGTACTAAATGCTTTGATTATATATCACAAGTACCTGGATTGATTTTCAAATGGTTTTCGATTGGTTCCAATGGCGCATGAACAACACCAAAGACCACCAAATTTACTTTATATACGGTGATATAAGGATGATAAGGTTAGGTATTTGTTCCCATGATCCGCCAGAACCTGGGATCCACCTGTGGACAATCCACTAGATAGTGTTGAAGTCCTTAGGTATGATGAAAAAAGGAGAAATGTGAGATATAGGAAGAGTGCGGATCGAGACAGAGCTAGTAATCGAATAAACCCCGACAAGGTTCTAGTTATGAAGTCCCTAGAAGCACCCAAGGGTTGAAGAATGAAAATAATTGAATGTGAAAAGGGTAAAATAAATAGCCTCCAATAATTCAACCTTAAGGCATACCGTTCAACTCATATGCTACTGGTGGTTACCATGGTAACACTGGTATTGAAGACAAGACGCCATGGACCCAAAGGATGATCGACTACAACTTCCCAAACTACTCAAGTTCCTCTTAAAAGGACTTGTTTCATTCTCACGGGAACCGACATTATCTATCGACTTTCTCTTAGAGATTGTTGATACATCAAGAAGAGACCCTCTCCTAGTTCCTGTGATAGGAACCAAATATGCATAATGAGTCCAGAGCCACGAGATCATCTATAAATCTCATTAGGACACTTTCAATGAAGACTCTCTGTTTCACACAATGTGGAAAGAGAGATTATATCTTATGAGTCCTACGCATTATCCTTGTGGTTGCGTGAACATCCGAAAGTGATATGCAAACATATTCACAATGAAGATGGAAAGCCTTCCGAGCCAATATCAAACAAGCTCCCTGGTGGCATGTGAGATCTATTCAATAGATCAAACATGTGACAACCTAATGTAACAATGGGGCGATTCAATCTTTGAATCAATCATAGTTCAGTTATGGATTGATGGATACCTTTGAAAACCGGCCTTGTTTAAAACTCTTTTCTTTAGCACATCGATCGCGGTACTAATATTTCAAAATAAAGGTGTTTATGATTGATAATTGATTTTCATTAAACCTTTCGTTGTATATAAAATAATTTCTATTGAGAGGATACACGCATTGTTTTTCAAATCTCTTTTATCAAATCGAATCTCACTCATTGGTTCACTCACTTGTTGTCTTTTGAGACGTTCGGCTGAGAACATCTAGAGCATCTCAAGGGAAACCCCGCCAAGGAAATTCTTCCAATTTTACCCGATCACATGCAAGATTTGTACCGATCAACGGGAACCGTGGGTCAGTACCTCAATTCAACGAAAGTGATCAAAGACACTTTTCGGGCGCTTTATTGCCAATCTGTAGCGCGTGATCCCGACGCTTGCGTAGCTCTAATCGAATGTAGCGGTCAATCCATAGCCACATGCTCACACAACACATTCATTTCTTAAGAAATCATGATTAGTGCATCAATGAATCTGATATTTTCACTCCATGTCGCTAATGCTGCCAATATCATGAATCAATGAAAGCTTCCTCACACTGGATGAGAATATATCATGATCCGCATGTGAGCATGTCATCCAATTGTCACAACATCACATAATACCAACACCACAAAGGATGAGTCAGAGATTTATGTTAGGTGATGATCTCAAAGCCGCTCAAAACTCATTATCACTGGATCGATAAAGATCTCCACTTGATTAACCAAACATGCAAAATGAAGAATCAATGACTACGAATGAGCAAAGAACTTTAACAAGAATCCAAAGAACGATCTTATTGTAATATATGTTTGTATTCAATGTATTTTTGAGGTGACCTCCCTTAGGGGGAGACTGTTAGGATTTAGAAAATCCAGTCATTAAAGAGCCGGTCACCTCAAGTATATGTAAAGTTAGAAAGCTCGTTGTAACACCCTGCAAATCCTACATCTACCGCTATTCCTGGAGATGCGGGCTCATAAGATAACATTCGCCTACAATGATACAACGCTTTTGTGGTTCACCGGGTGGAGTTCTTGAACCGCGCTAAGCTGCGCTCATTCGAGTAGTAATCTGCCAGCGACCGTCGGAAGTTCACATGAGGCCACAAAACAAATCCCGTGAGCTACGCGCAAAGCGGACAATATTGTGGTCAAAATGCGGAGTGTTACAAGTGGTATGTGAGCCACCTTCAGCCGTTGATGAAACCTCATCGAGGACGATGAGTCCCTAAGGGGTGATTATAACACCCAGGAAATCCTACATCGGTGGCCTCGAGAGATGTGGGCTCATAAGATAACATTCGCCTTACAATGATACAACGCCGCTTTGTGGTCTACTACGGGTGGAGTTCTTAGGAACCGGCAGTTAAGCGCGCTTTTTCAGAGTAGTAACCGGGTGCCACCTCTTCCGAAGTTCACATGATACAGAGCCTTACCAAGCGGACAATATTGTGGTAAAGTTAAAGGGGTGTTACACCTGAAGTCGATTATTTAATGTTAAGTAGTATTTAGTTAAGTAACACCGTAGAGGACGGACGGGTCTTTACCCAATCAGATGCCCGATCCACACCGTAGGGTGGCGATTTATGTAAGAACTATAAATACTCTACCTCCCAAGGTAGAGAGTTGGAGCTCATAATAATACTTTCATTTTCTCTCACTAAGTTCCCAAAACCTCTAACTCTTTCTCTCTCTAAAATTTCATTTATACGCCTCTTGTGTTTATGGTTTGATGTGTTTGTGAAATCCAATATGTTACAAACCTAATCCTGAGGTTGTTAAAAAGGCTAGAGCTGCTTATAATGTAATCTATGATGGTAATGAGATTCTTAAACCTAGACAGAAACCTAGTTGCGTTGAGTGCACGGAGGAAGATAGAAAATTAGATGATGCATCTAGGAGAGAAATGAATATGAAGCTAGAAGATCCTGAATGTAAAAAGAATAACATAACGATCAAACCCCATGATTACAAAAGGAAAATTGGATCTCCTTGAACAAGTTTAAGCCTCAAACATTGTTAACACCCAACAAGTGTTCGAAAAGGATATGGACATGCAAAAGTGAAAATCTTGTTGAAAAGAATCCCCTTGTAGGAAATTCCCTAAAGCAACTGTGTATCCTCCTAATACACCAATGCGTTTAGTTCCTAGATCTATTGCCACTAATAACAAGACCTTAATCACAGTATGTTGTTTATCACCGCTTGTTGATTTTGAGAAACGCAAGAGAATCACACCTACCGGGATAACCGAGGGAGGGGTTTTTGAAAACTAAAGAATACTATTTAATCAGGTCATGCCTTTCTTCAAACAATTAAAAGGTCAATTTGAGAGTCTTCAAAAGGGATAAATTCAGATATTAAAGAAATGGAAAAGGAATTTGATGCAATGATAGTTGAGGTCAATGATTATGAACAGGAACTCAAATATAATGAGGTTGAAAGGAAGAACTTGCACTTTGGTATGTGCTAAAACACACACCATTTCTTAACCAAATCTGACCCAAAATAACCAAGAAAGAGCCATTAATGCTTAATATTTGCGTGTTTCTTGAGTTTTTGTATGAGGTGTACGGATATAACAAAATGACAAAAGAAGCCAAAACGAAACCCGAAAGCACGAGAGAAAGAAGAGTGCAAAAGCCGATGCCGAATGCTATTTTATGAGTTTGGATGCTCAAAGTGCCAATCACGGATCTCGACATGTTTCAGGAGTTTTCACCATTTCACCTTTCATTTCACCAAAATACCCAAATCACCCTCACCTTGTCATAAATATCACCATTGGTCCTTGGTATTTTCTAAAGTGCATGAATGGTCCTTATGGTTTATATGTGGAAAACACCTTTTAATTACCAAGTCCAAATAAAACCTAATCCAACACTAATCACCTTTGGCCCATCTATCTACACAAGCCCAATCTTACCCAAAACCAAACCCGGTTCCCTTTTTACCCAAGATAAGCCCGCTTTTAATATCATGACCGGTCAAACAAACTTCCAACCACCAAATAAAATATAAAACCCCAGAACTCATACGCCGCCAAACCCACTCCATCTTTATCGCTTATCCCTTTCCTATTTTACCCAGCTTACACACCCACAATTACCCCAAAAGCTTCTAGAAGTACGACAACGGTTGAGAGTGTCACATCAGGATAGCCAACGTGTACAAATGGAGGCATTTGATTGGGCAAAACACCTCACAAATATGATCTAAGGGCTCGGATTTGATAAGATGACGAGATGAAGAATCTAAGGTCAGATTAGACATCTAGAGCTTCGAAGGCATCCAAGCCTCTCGCCCGCTATAAAGACCCTCATGTTCACATTTAAAACCGTCCACCTTATGCTTTTAGAGGAATTTAGATCTTTTAAATTTTTCATCATTTATGTTTTAGTATAAGTAGAATTTTATCGGTGTTAAATTTGTATCCTCTTTTTGATTAATGAAATCTCCTTTTATCGCTTTTAATTTCTTGTCACGAATTTTTCAAGAGTTGTGAAGTATTGAAATTATGTTTTAGAGCTTATCTCATTGTGATCACAAGCTCACAATAGCTTTCATAAGCTATTTGTGAGCTTATTTCAGCTTTATTCTTACTCTTGTGCAAACTTGTTCAAAAAGTCAACAATAGTCAAACGAATTTGTTAATTCAATCTCAAGTTAATTTTGTGTTTTAATCTGCTAAAAAGTTTAGTTTTATGTTTGTTTGAGTTTAACAAATCAGTTTGAGTCCTTATACATCAAGTTCTTAAAAGCTTTTGTAAATTGTTGTTCTAAAGGGGTGTTTGGCTAATGTATGTTTTTGGTAATTTCATCATTCTGTCCATTTGAATTTGAGTGCTATAGTTTCAGTTGTTGTGATTAGAGAGTTAGCAATCAATAGTTCAAGTTTTGTAGTCAAGTTGTGAGTTGCATATGATTTGTTAAGTTGGTCATTCTGTCCCAAGAAGGTCTGGATTTGTAAATAATTTTCTATGTCAAAAACAGCTCCAAGGTTAGTTTTAGCTTGTAGAAGCCCATTGTAGCTTATCTAGATGCTTATTTCAAGCTCCCGCTTTTTGTCCCTTAGTCGCTGTCTTTAATGTTCTCTCATAGTGCTATTTGTTCCTTTAATTTTAGTTTAATGCTTATTTGATTTATGTTTTTTAGGTCTATACTTAGGTTACTTCTTTTGCCTCTTTAGCTTTTTAGGTCCCTTAGATGCTATGTAGTGCTTTTTATCTGTGTCTCAATTAGTCCTTCTGCTCCATAACCCTCGTGATCAATCCCATTTTGTCCTAAATCCCTTATGTTTTTTATTTTTAATTCCTTCATGTTTAATCGTTTTTAGCTAAGATTTTGGATATTAGATCTCTTGCTGGTTGTATTTCACTTGCTCATTTTATTTTATTTTTATGATTTTTCTAGGCTAGTTAGATTAGTGCTTAAAGTAGGTGATTAAGGGCCGTTTGGCATAGTGAGATTTGAACCTTTTATGTAGCTTAAATACCTCTAGCTTGTGCCTATTAGGGTCAAATCTGTTGAAGTAGGATACATTTAACTATTTAAGTTTAGTTTTAGCTTATTGAAGTTCCTGGTAGCTTTTTAGTAGCTTATAGCTTATTTCCTTATTGCTTATCATACCAGTTAGCTACCCATTTGCTTATCCTGATCTCATTTGTTGTGTTTAACATTTTTCCTGGCATCTCAGTAGTACTTAGGACATTTCTGGAAATTTTCATAATTTACCCTTTTTATTTACTTTTTTTTTGCATTAAAATTCATTTTCTAGCATTTTTAATTAGCTTTTAATCCAAATAATTCATAAAATGTTCTAAAAAACGCAATTTCAATTTTATTAGGTTTAGAATATTCAAAAAGTCATAAAAAGTATTTTTCCATAATTTTCATAGCTTAAATAGTATTTTTTAGGAATTTAATTAGTTTTAAATAGTTTTAAATTCATAATAATTAGAGGAAAAGTCAGAAAAATGTGATTATAGTTTCTAAAATTCTTTTTAGTTAATTTTGATTTTTGAAAAATAGTTTTGTAATTTTTTGTTTTTTTCCTAATTTTTAGTATTTCTAGTTTATTTTAAATGTTTAAAATTAGTTTTTAATTCAAAATAAATCAAGAAAAATCCAAAAAAATAGTTTTAATTCACAAATAATTTCTAAATATCATTTTTAGCTATAGAAAAATATTAGTTCATTTTCATGGGTTAAATTAGTAGTTTGCATTTTAATTGCTGCTTATTAATTAATTTATTTTACATTTTTAGTTATAATTTGCATAATTAGTCGTAATTACTTGTTTTCATCATAGATTCTATAGTTTTAATTGCTTTCCCTTATTATTCCTTGCACCGTAGTTTAGATATCCCCAAATTTCCTTTTTACCCATTAACTCAATCACTGAGTTGTTATTCCATTCATCCTCGTTGAGAAACGACTGAAATACATACCTTTGTATTTATTTAAAAAATATCCATTAAAAACGACAAATCAAAATTACGCTGCGGGAGGGCATGTAGTGAGTTGTCGATTCCGGCCTCGACGGTTTGAAGATCCTTCCCCGAGGAAGTTATCGTTGTTTTTGTAAATATCTCTTTTATAAAAATCCAAAAAGATTTTCCTTTTAAAGATTTGTTTTCCTTTTATGTTTTCTTTTATCAAAAACCCAAAAATATTCTTCTTTATCCTCTAAACCATCAATTCTTTATCTCTTTACCCTCTTATTCGTATAATTCTTCTCGATGTCTTCGCCTTACCATTATGGTTGTCAATGGTGTGGGGGACCTCAAAATGGGAATTGTCCCTAGCATTGTGAATAATGGAAACGGGTTTGTTTACGACCAAAATCCTTACAATGAGACAACCGATTTCCTTAACCAACCCCCATATCATGAGATCGAGTCATACTCTTGTGAGTATTGTGGAGGTCCTCACCAAGGTTTTCAATGTCAAGCCCAAATTAACAATACAACCTTTGGTTATGAACCTTATCCATATACTTCACCAAACCCGCCACAACAATCATACCGCTGTGAGTATTGTGGAGGTCCGCACTTTAATTCATTGTCAAATGCAATCCAATTGTTTACGAGTAAGTTCCTTATGACTATTCTTATGACCCACCTCCACAATACCAAGAGATTCAACCACAACATCCGAAAATTCCTCAAGATAGTTTCCAAAGATGTATTAATATACTCGAAGAATTTATGGATAAACATGGTATCAAAAAGATCCCCATCGCAAAACGTATGAATTACTTGTCAAGATCGACCATCTCGCAAAATCTAAAAAATCTATGTTAGAATTACTGCTGTTAAGAACGAAAGCTACGGATTGAAAAAATCTCAAGAGATTCAATTGAAGAAAAGCACTTGAAAGACGCGCACCATGGCTCGAGACTTACATTGAAGATGATGATGAGGATTCCATCCAAATGAAAGAATATTATGTAATTTGTCGGCAATAAACCACTCCCGCTTCGAAGCCTTTCATTTCCTACTCTTCCCTTCACTCACACCTGCCAGAGAAGTGACGCCCTTTTGGAAGAGGTCGATGATTCAATTCCTCTCGATAATTGTTGAACCCGCTGACTCTCTCATAACGGGGACGAAAGCCTTTAGCACTATTCGAAACGAATCGCCTAGTGTCAGAGCTCAGACCCAATCCCAAGCGAAGTCCGAGGATGTATCCGACAAAGGATTGTGATTCGCTTATGTGATTCTTTTGACATCTCCGAGGTTACTTCCTGGATTTTCAACCACTTTTCAATTCAATGATGACTATACCTTATGGTTAATCCTCTTCGGTTAAAGATTTTGAGTCCGATTCGCAGACCACAACGCGGTGGTGGATATTGCTAGCTCTCGAGCACACCACTTGTCCCATCTCTGTTCACCTTTTTCTCCGTCATGTGATGTTAAGCAAGATGAAGAAAGTGATGAATCCGACATTGAAGATATTATGGAAATTGCCGAATTGACTAGCGGTTGAAGACGATATTCTTGATAATTCGCCTTTATGATTCCGAGATATGGAAGAAATTGACTTATTTCGATGATCCAATACCGCCGTATCGAGGACGGGTGCGACTCGATCAAGATGTCCTTTTTCTTGAAAGCTTGCTAAATGATGATTCTATTTCCTCGCTGAGTCGACCTCACTTATCCCGCTGAGCACATGTGAAGACAAGATTTTCAACCCCGGGATATTCGACATAGATAAGCTTTATGCTAAAAACAATGTCATTCGAGATAAGGATCCCTCTTGATGCCTTCGTTGATGAACCTTTGAGTAACACCTTTCTATACCATAAGATCCCGACTTCTTCGAGTAGTTTTTATTGATCCATCATTCCTTCGTCTCGCTAAACCAATGAATGATGGATCGCTCTTTCATATGCCTTATGAAGTTTGGGAGGAGTTATTCCATGTGCTTGAGCCCCACATTTTCTTTCCCTCCCAACCCACCCAGCCTCATTCTTTTGTGGAATGAGGACACCGCTTGACTGGGTATCTCTACCATTTTCTTCCCCAAGGACAAATGGTTCTGGGACGAGTCAAAGCAGCGACCTGGAAGAAAAACAAGTAGCTTTGCGGGAGGCACCCCATGCTTATCTCTATCTTCTTTCTATTTTCTAATAAGTGACGCGAGGGGTTACCTCTTCCATTTCTTGTGTTTGGTTGTTTGTGATGTTTGTCTAGATTTTCCCCGATATGAAGACTCTCGCTCAAGTTTGTCTTTTTCTTCTCGAAGTTTCATGATCGATGCCGATGGAAATCCAATATCCTAAATCTTATCGACTAACGTTTATCTTTGAGCATACTTAATAAACGGCTTTTAGATTTTCGTTGATACCCTTGCTTTTAAACATTGAGGACAATGTTTCGCTCTAGTCCGGGTAGGTAATCTTCGATTTGATTTGACCAAGACTTGCTTGTTTTTGTCGTACTCTCGAACCCTCGCTTTTCCTTAGAATATTGTGCAAAAATGAGCAAAATTTAAAAATTTTTGTAAGCTTTTGTTAGTTTTATGATCAAAAAGTCTTTGCTAGTCTCTTAGAAGTTACTTTAAATATGCGTTTTTCTTGAAATAGTTTTTGCTAATTGCTTAGACAAGAGGCTTATAAAATGCATTCTAGCTCACAAGGCCAAGAATTTGCAAGTCTCCCCGAGTGATTTTAAATATGCGAAGCTTAAACAAGAATTTGCTAGTTTCTAATAAGTGACTTTAAAAATGTGAGACTGGAGATTATTTTATCAAGCATTTGCTAAGTTAATATATGTTTTGACACCTTGTTGACTTTCACTGTGAGAGTAGAATAGAATTCGACTTGACCGGGTGTTGAGCCCTAGCTTGTTCCCTTAACCATAGATAATCTAAAATTATCTGGCTAAGCATCCATGATCTCTCATTATTGGGATTTTAAATTAGCGGAGATCGAGAAATGATAGAGTTACTTATGAGTTTAGATGCTAAGCGTGGAGTAGTTGGTTCTCTTTTAGAGCCCATCGAAGGTACTTATGGCTTTTTGTTTCCACAAAATTGTTTCACCCCATATCTGTTAAATAATAATTAGAGATGTTGAGTTTATGACGATAGTTAGTTCTTTATTCTTCTTTAGAGAATCTTTGCCTACAGAGTTGGGTACACATCAAGGTAATCGCTGTTATGTGTAATAGACAACCGATTCCCTATAGTTTGTCGCTATTGTTTCTATTGTTATAAAAGCCGAGGATTCAAGTTTGGCATAAAAATTAACATGAAATAAAGCCCAAATGTATTAAAGTTGAAAAATCCAAAGCCATAAAAAGTTGTCGTAGACTCTATAAAGTTGAGGAAAATCCAAAGTCATAATAAGACTTCTCGAGCAAAACGGTAATCCCGCTGAGTTAGTGGTTGAAAAGACCAAGTGGCCCCAATTGCAAAATGCAAATGTGTCAAATAAGTGTTAAGCCAAACTTTAACTGGAGATATCTTCCTAAATAATGTTAAATTAGGACCTTGATGTGGACCTCATTCTTGTGTGCAATGGTTTTCAAGGGAAGGTGGATAACTAATTAGCTTAATTTAGCTTTATATCTTATCGAATAAAAGTTATCTAAACGAGAACATATGAAGAAATTCATTTCTCACAAAAAAATAAAAAAATCTAGAGGAAAATAGGAAAATGGGATCAAAAGGTATTTACACAAGTAACTTCCATGGGTAGTGTTAGCATCTAGAGTCATATTTAACAATGATTGCGATTTTACGCTTAGTTTGGGGACTTGTGAAAAATCGTGGATCTATGTATTCTATCCCGATGGTCACTTCACTGCGGTTGTGTTTCCTACTCATGCATCCTGTCGCTTGAAAAATGTCGAGTTATTGATCGACATGAAAGTTCAAAGAAACCGCCACTCATAATTGGAATGTGCTTAATCATAATATCTATATTAAAAAGGTAAACGGGCGCTTTTTTAGAATTAGGGATTTCTTAATCTCTTTTGAGGAATCTTTGCTACTTCTTCATAGGTTTAGTAGAAAGAGATTGAAATCCTTAGTTTTAGAAGCTGGTAGATTGCATCAAGGACACCCACAATTGTCTCGTCTCTGGGTATTTTGGTATGTGCTAAAACACACACCACTTCTTAACCAAATCTGACCCAAAATAACCAAGAAAAGAGCCGCATAATGCTTAATATTTTCGTTTTGAGTTTTTGTACGAAAGCAGTACTGATATAACAAAACGCAAAAAGAAGCCAAAATCGCACGAAAACTCGAAAGCACGAGAGAAAGAAGAGTGCAAAAGCCGATGCCGGAATGCTATTTTATGAGTTTTGGATGCTCAAAGTGCCATTACGGATCTCGACATGTTTCGGTGAGTTTTCACCATTTCACCTTTCATTTCACCAAAATACCCAAATCACCCTCACCTTGTCATAAATATCACCATTGGTCCTTGGTATTTTCTAAAGTGCATGAATGGTCCTTATGGTTTATATGTGGAAAACACCTTTTAATTACCAAGTCCAAATAAAACCTAATCCAACACTAATCACCTTTGGCCCATCTATCTACACAAGCCAAATCTTACCCAAAACCAAACCCGGTTCCCTTTTACCCAAGATAAGCCCCGTTTCCTTAATACCATGACCCGGTCAAACAAACTTCCAACCGGCCAAAATAAAATATAAAACCAATCCTTATAATACGCTTCAAACCCACTCCATCTTTACTGCTATCCTTTCCCATTTTACCCAGCTACACACCCACAATTACCCCACTTAAAGTACTTCTAGAATCGACAACGCACGTCGGTGAGTGTCACATCAGATAGCCAACGGTACAAATGGAGGCATTTGATTGGGCAAAACACCCACAAATATGATCTAAGGCTCGATTTGATAAGATGACGAGATGAAGAATCTAAGGTCGATATTAGACATCTAGAGCTTCTCGAAGGCATCCCAAGCCTCCTCATCTGGCTATAAAGACCCTCATGTCCACATTGTAAAACCGCCCATTCCTTATGCTTTTAGAGGAATTTAGATCTTTTAAATTTTCTGTCATTTATGTTTTAGTATAAGTAGAATTTTATCGGTGTTAAATTTGTATCCTCTTTTTGATTAATGAAATCTTTTACAAGCTTTTAATTTCTTGTCACTTAATTTTTCAAGAGTCACAAGTATTGAAATTTCGCTTTTAGAGCTTATCTCATTGTGATCACAAGCTCACAATAGCTTTCATAAGCTATTTAAGTAGCTTATTTCAAACTTTATTCTTACTCTTGTGCAAACTTGTTCAAAAGTCAACAATAGTCAAACTAATTTTGTTAATTCAATCTCAAGTTAATTTTGTGTTTTAATCGCTAAAAGTTTAGTTTTATGTTTGTTTGAGTTTAACAAATCAGTTTGAGTCCTTATACATCAAGTTCTTAAAAGCTTTTGTAAATTGTTGTTCTAAAGGGGTGTTTGGCTAATGTATGTTTTTGGTAATTTCATCATTCTGTCCATTTGAATTTGAGTGCTATAGTTTCAGTTGTTGTGATTAGAGAGTTAGCAATCAATAGTTCAAGTTTTGTAGTCAAGTCATGAGTTGCATATGATTAGTTAAGTTGGTCATTCCCTTCCAGAAGGTCCGATGAAAATCAATTTTCTATGTCAAAAATGCTCCAAGGTTAGTTTTAGCTTGTAGCCCATTGTAGCTTATCTAGATGCTTATTTCAAGCCCACTGTCTCCTTAGTCACTGCCTTAACAAATTCTCACATAGGCTATTTGTTCCTTTAATTTTAGTTTAATGCTTATTTGATTTACTGTTTTAGGTCTATACTTAGGTTACTTCTTTGCCTCTTTAGCTTTTTAGGTCCCTTAGATGCTTATGTAGTGCTTTATTCAGTCTCTAATTAGTCCTTTTCATTCCATAACCTCGCCGTGATCAATCCCATTTTTGTCCTAAATCCCTTATGTTTTTGATTTTTAATTCCTTCATGTTTAATCCTTTTTAGCTAAGATTTTGGATATTAGATCTCTTGCTGGTTGTATTTCACTTGCTCATTTTATTTTATTTTTATGATTTTTCTAGGCTAGTTAGATTAGTGCTTAAAGTAAACATTAAGGGTCAAGTTAGCATAGGAGATTTGAACCTTTTATGTAGCTTAAATACCTCTAGCTTGTGCCTATTATGGTCAAATCTGTTGAAGTAGGATAATTTTAACTATTTAAGTTTAGTTTAGCTATTGAAGTTCCCCGTAGCTTTTAGTAGTTTATAGCTTATTTCCTTATCGCTTATCATATCTAGCTACCCATTTGCTTATCCTGATCTCATTTGTTGTGTTTAACATTTTTCCTGGCATCTCAGTAGTACTTAGACGCTTATTGAAATTTTCATAATTTACCCTTTTTATTTACTTTTTTTTTGCATTAAAATTCATTTTCTAGCATTTTTAATTAGCTTTTAATCCAAATAATTCATAAAATGTTCTAAAAAACGCAATTTCAATTTTATTAGGTTTAGGATATTCAAAAAGTCATAAAAAGTATTTTTCCATAATTTTCATAGCTTAAATAGTATTTTTTAGGAATTTAATTAGATTTAAATAGTTTTAAATTCATAATAATTAGAGGAAAAGTCGAAAAAATGTGATTCCGCTAAAATTCTTTTAGTTAATTTTGATTTTTGAAAAATAGTTTTGTAATTTTCTAGCTTGTTTTCCTAATTTTTAGTATTTCTAGTTTATTTTAAATGTTTAAAATTAGTTTTTAATTCAAAATAAACCAAGAAAAATCCAAAAAAAATAGTTTTAATTCACAAATAATTTCTAAATATCATTTTTAGCTATAGAAAAATATTAGTTCATTTTCATGGGTTAAATTAGTAGTTTGCATTTTAATTGCTAAGCTATTAATTACGTATTTACATTTTCGCTATAATTTGTATAATTAGTCGTAATTACTTGTTTCCATCATAGATTCTCAGAGTTTTAATTGCTTTCCTTATTATTCCTTGCAATCGTAGTTTAGATATCCCCAAATTTCCTTTACCCATTCAATCCCTAATCACGCGACGCTGAAGTTGTTATCTCCATTCATCCTCGTTGAGAACGACCCGAAATACATACCTTTGTATTTCTTCTGAAATATCCGCATCAAAACGACAAATCAAAATGGCCACGGAGGGCATGTAGTGAGTTGTCGACTCCGCCTCGATTCAAGCAAGAGATTCAGATCCTTCCCGAGGAAGTTATCGTTGTTTTTGTAAATATCTCTTTTATAAAAATCCAAAAAGATTTTCCTTTTAAAGATTTGTTTTCCTTTTATGTTTTCTTTTATCAAAAACCCAAAAATATTCTTCTTTATCCTCTAAACCATCAATTCTTTATCTCTTTACCCTCTTATTCGTATAATTCTTCTCGATGTCTTCGTCTTTCCATTATGGTTGTCAATGGTGTGGGGGACCTCAAAATGGTGGGAATTGTCCCGGTTGTAGCATTGTGAATACGGGAAACGGGTTTGTTTACGACCAAAATCCTTACAATGAGACAACCGATTTCCTTAACCAACCCCCATATCATGAGATCTGAGTCATACTTGAGTATCAGGAGGTCCTCACCAAGGCTTTCAATGTCAAGCCCAAATTAACAATACAACCTTTGGTTATGAACCTTATCCATATACTTCACCAAACCTCGGCACAACAATCATATCATATGAGTATTATGAGGTCCAAGACTTTAATTCCATGTGTCAAATCTAATCCAATTACATTTGAGCAAGTTCCTATGACTATTCTATGACCCACCTCCACAATACCAAGAGATTCAACCACAACATCCAAGAAATTCCTCAAGATAGTTTCCAAAGATGTATTAATATACCAAGAATTTATGGATAAACATGGTATCAAAAGATCCCCATCGTAAAACGTGATGGTGAATTACGTCAAGATCACCATCTCGCAAATCTAAAAATCTATGTTAGAATTACTTGAAGAAGAAGAACAGCAATGGGATTGAAAAATCTCTTGAAGAGATTCGAATGAAGAAAAAGCACTTGAAAGACGTGCGTATGGCTCCGAGACTTACATATGAAGATGATGATGAGGATTCCATCCAAATGAAAGAATATTATGCTTAATTTGTCACCAAACCACTCCGCTTTCTCGAAGCCTTTCTATTTCCGACCCTTCCCTTCACTCACACCCTGCCGAGAGAAGTGACGCCCTTTGGAAGAGGTCGATGATTCAATTTCTTCGATAATTGTTGAACCCGTTGACTCTCTCTATACCTGGGACGAAATTTTTAGCACTATTCGAAACTAATCGCCTAGTGTTGAGAGCCTAGACCCAATCCCAAGTGAGTCCGAGGATGTATCTCGACAAAGGATTGTGATTCACTTTTATGTGATTCTTTTGACATCTCCAGGTTACTTCCGGATTTTCTCAAATCCACTTTTCGAATTCAATGATGACTATACCTTGGCGGTTAATCCTCTTCGGCTAAATATTTTGAGTCCTGGATTCGTGAGACCACAACGAAGTGGTGGATATTGCTAGCTCTCGAGCACACCACTTGTCCCATCTCCGTTCACCTTTCTCTTTCCCGTCATGTGATGTTAAGCAAGATGAAGAAAGTGATGAACTGACATTGAAGATATTATGGAAATTGCTGAATTGACTAAAGTGGTTGAAGACGATATTCTTGATAACCGCCTATGATTCGATATGGAAGAAATTGACTTATTTTTGATGATCCAATCACGTATCGAGCGACTTTACCGATCAAGATGTCCTTTTCTTGAAAGTCTTGCTAAATGATGATTCTTCCTCTGCTGAAGTGACCCTCACTTATCCCGCTGAAAGCACACATGAAGACAAGATTTTTCAACCCCGGGATATTCGACATAGATGAGCTTTATGCTAAAAACAATGTCATTCGAGATAAGGATCCTCTTGGATGCTTCGCTGATGAACCTTTGAGTAACACCTTTCTATACCATAAGATCCCGACTTCTTTGAGTATTTTTTATTGATCCATCATTCCTTCGTCCGGCCCGCTAAAACCAATCAATGATGGATCGTTCTTTCATATGCCTTATGTGAGTTTGAGGAGTTATTCCTTATGTGCTTGGATTCGACATTTCTTTCCTCCCAACTCCACCCACTCATTCTTTCTGAATGAGGACACCGCTGGACTCGTATTCTACCATTTCTTCCCAAGGACAAATGACTGGACGAGTCGCTAGCGACTGGGTGAAGAAAACAAGAGCTGCGGGAGGCACCCCATGCTTATCTCTATCTTCTTTCTATTTTCTAATAAGTTGATGAGGGGTTAGCCTCTTCCATTTTTGTGTTTGGTTGTTTTGGATGTTTTGTCTAGATTTTCCGATATGAAGACTCTCGTCGGCAGTTTTGTCTTCTTTCTCTCGAAGCCATGATCGGCGCCGATGGAAATCCAATATCCAAAATCTTATCGACTAACGCTTATCTTTGAGCATACTTAATAAACGCTTTAGATTTTCGTTGATACCCTTGTTTTTAAACATTGAGGACAATGTTTCGTTCTAGTCTGGGTAGGGTAATCTTCGATTTGATTTGACCGCACTGCTGTTTTTGTCGTAGTACTCAAGAACCCATTTTTCCTTAGAATATTGTGCAAAAATGAGCAAAATTTAAAAAATTTTTGTAAGCTTTGTTAGTTTTATGATCAAAAAGTCTTTTGCTAGTCTCTTAGAAGTTACTTTAAATATGCTTTCTTGAAATAGTCTTTGCTAATTGCTTAGACAAGAGGCTATAAAATGCTATTCTAGCTCACAAGGCCAAGAATTTGCAAGTCTCCCTGAGTGATTTTAAATATGCTCTTAAACAAAGAATTTGCTAGTTTCTAATAAGTGACTTTAAAAATGCGAGACTTGAGATTATTTTACTAAGCATTTGCTAAGTTAATATATGTTTTGACACCTTGTTGACTTCACTGTGAGAGTAGGAATAGAATTCTCGACTTGACCTGTTGAGCCCTAGCTTTCCCCTTAACCATAGATAATCTAAAATTATCTACTAAGCATCCATGATCTCATTATTTGGGATTTTAAATTTCATGAGATCGAAATGATAGAGTTACTTATGAGTTTAGATGCTAAGCTGGAGTAGTTGGTCTCTTAGAGCCCATCGAAGGTACTTATGGCTTTTTGTTCCCACAAAATTGTTTCACCCCATATCTCATAAATAATAATTAGAGATGTTGAGTTTTAGACGATATTTAGTTCTTTATTCTTCTTTAGAGAATCCTTGCCTATGAGAGTTGGGTACACATCAAGGCTGTCATGCGGTGTAATAGACAATCGATTCCCTCGATAGTTTGCCGCTATTGTTTCTATTGTTATGTGCCGTAGGATTCAAGTTTGGCATAAAAATTAACATGAAATAAAGCCCAAATGTATTAAAGTTGAAAAATCCAAAGCCATAAAAGTTGTCGAGACTCTATAAAGGTTGAGGAAAATCCAAAGTCATAATAAGACTTCTCGATAAACGGTAATCCCGCTGAGTTAGTGGTTGAAAAGACCATGGCCCCGAATTGCAAAAATGCAAATGTGCTCAAATAAGTGTTAAGCCAAACTTTGAATCCGGGAGATATCTTCCTAAATCATGTTAAATTAGGACCTTGATGTGGACCTCATTCTTGTGTGCAATGGTTTTCGAAGGAAGGTGGATAACTAATTAGCGACTTAGCTTTATATCTTTATCGGAATAAAAGTTATCGAAACGAGAACATATGAAGAAATTCATTTCTCACAAAAAAATAAAAAATCTAGAGGAAAATAGGAAAATGGGAGCAAAAGGTATTTACACAAGTAACTTCCATGGGTAGTGTTAGCATCTAGAATCATATTTAACAATGATTTCGATTTTACGCTTAGTTTGGGGACTTGTGAAAAATCAGGGACGATGTATTCTATCCTATGGTCACTTCACTGTGTTGTGTTTCCTACTCTATGATCCTAACGGTCGCTTGAAAATGTTGGAGTTATTGATCGACAATGAAAGTTCAAAGAACCATCACTATAATTGGAATGTGCTTAATCGTAATATCTATATGTGAATTAAAAGGTAAACGGGGAGTTTTTAGAATTAGGGTCTCTTAATCTCTTTAATGAATCTTGCTACTTCTTCATAGGTTTAGTAGAAAGAGATTGAAACTTAGTTTTGAAGCGTGAGTAGATTGCATTGCTGGGACACGCACAATTGTATCGTCGGGTATTTTGGTATGTGCTAAAACACACACCATTTCTTAACCAAATCAACCCAAAATAACCAAGAAGAGTCAAGTAATGCTTAATATTTAAGGTGTTTTTGAGTTTTTGTATGAAATGTGACGGATATAACAAAACAGACAAAAAGAAGCCAAAATCGACGAAAACCCGAGCACGAGAGAAAGAAGAGTGCAAAAGCCATGCCTAATGCTATTTTATGAGTTTTGGATGCTCAAAGTGCCAATTACGGATCTCGGGACATGTTTCAGGAGTTTTCACCATTTCACCTTTCATTTCACCAAAATACCCAAATCACCCTCACCTTGTCATAAATATCACCATTGGTCCTTGGTATTTTCTAAAGTGCATGAATGGTCCTTATGGTTTATATGTGGAAAACACCTTTTAATTACCAAGTCCAAATAAAACCTAATCCAACACTAATCACCTTTGGCCCATCTATCTACACAAGCCCAATCTTACCCAAAACCAAACCCGGTTCCCTTTTTACCCAAGATAAGCCCCGTTTCCTTAATATCATGACCCGGTCAAACAAACTTCCAACCAGTCAAAATAAAATATAAAAACCCCTGTAACTCATACGCGCCCAAACCCACTCCATCTTTACTGTTTATCCCTTTCCTATTTTACCCAGTTACACACCCACAATTACCCCAATTTAAAGTACTTGGGGTAACGACAACGTGTCGCTGAGAGTGTCACATCAGATAGCCAACGGTACAAATGGAGGCATTTGATTGGGCAAAACACCTCACAAATATGATCTAAGGGCTTTGATTTGATAAGATGACGAGATGAAGAATCTAAGCGTGAGATTAGACATCTAGGAGCTTCGAAGGCATCCCAAGCCTCCTCATCGGCTATAAAGACCCTCATGTCCACATTGTAAAACCGTCCAATTTCTTATGCTTTAGAGGAATTCTAGATTTTTAAATTTTCTGGCATTTATGTTTTAGTATAAGTAGAATTTTATCTGTGTTAAATTTGTATCCTTTTTGATTAATGAAATCTCCTTATCGCTTTTTAATTTCTTGTCACATTTTTCAAGAGTTGTAAGTATTGAATTGCTTTAGAGCTTATCTCATTGTGATCACAAGCTCACAATAGCTTTCATAAGCTATTTGTGAGCTTATTTCAGCTTTATTCTTACTCTTGTGCAAACTTGTTCAAAAAGTCAACAATAGTCAAACGAATTTGTTAATTCAATCTCAAGTTAATTTTGTGTTTTAATCATAAAAGTTTAGTTTTATGTTTGTTTGAGTTTAACAAATCAGTTTGAGTCCTTATACATCAAGTTCTTAAAAGCTTTTGTAAATTGTTGTTCTAAAGGGGTGTTTGGCTAATGTATGTTTTTGGTAATTTCATCATTTTGTCCATTTGAATTTGAGTGCATAGTTTCAGCTTGTTGTGATTGAGAGTTAGCAATCAATAGTTCAAGTTTTGTAGTCAAGTTTGAAGTTGCATATGATTTGTTAAGTTGGTCATTCTGTCTCCAAGAAGGTCCGATGGTACAATTTTCTATGTCAAAAAGTACCCAAGGTTAGTTTTAGCTTGTAGAAGCCCATTGTAGCTTATCTAGATGCTTATTTCAAGCCTGCTGTTCCTTAGTCAGCTGCCTTAACAAATTCTCTCACATAGTGCTATTTGTTCCTTTTAATTTTAGTTTAATGCTTATTTGATTTATCGTTTTAGGTCTATACTTAGGTTACTTCTTTGCCTCTTTAGCTTTTTAGGTCCCTTAGATGCTTATGTAGTGCTTTATTCAGTCCGCATTAGTCCTTTTCTCGTCCCATAACCCTCACAAGATCAATCCCATTTTGGTCCTAAATCCCTATGTTTTGATTTTTAATTCCTTCATGTTTAATCCTTTTTAGCTAAGATTTTGGATATTAGATCTCTTGCTGGTTGTATTTCACTTGCTCATTTTATTTTATTTTTATGATTTTTCTAGGCTAGTTAGATTAGTGCTTAAAGTAGGTGATTAAGGGCCGTTTGGCATAGTGAGATTTGAACCTTTTATGTAGCTTAAATACCTCTAGCTTGTGCCTATTATGGTCAAATCTGTTGAAGTAGGATAATTTTAACTATTTAAGTTTAGTTTTAGCTTATTGAAGTTCCTGGTAGCTTTTTAGTAGCTTATAGCTTATTTCCTTATTGCTTATCATATCAGTTAGCTACCCATTTGCTTATCCTGATCTCATTTGTTGTGTTTAACATTTTTCCTGGCATCTCAGTAGTACTTAGGACGTTTATTGAAATTTTCATAATTTACCCTTTTTATTTACTTTTTTTTTGCATTAAAATTCATTTTCTAGCATTTTTAATTAGCTTTTAATCCAAATAATTCATAAAATGTTCTAAAGAACGCAATTTCAATTTTATTAGGTTTAGGATATTCAAAAAGTCATAAAAAGTATTTTTCCATAATTTTCATAGCTTAAATAGTATTTTTTAGGAATTTAATTAGATTTAAATAGTTTTAAATTCATAATAATTAGGAAAAGTCGAAAAATGTGATTCCAGTTTCTAAAATTCTTTTTATTTAATTTTGATTTTTGAAAAATAGTTTTGTAATTTTCTAGCTTGTTTTCCTAATTTTTAGTATTTCTAGTTTATTTTAAATGTTTAAAATTAGTTTTTAATTCAAAATAAATCAAGAAAAATCCAAAAAAATAGTTTTAATTCACAAATAATTTCTAAATATCATTTTTAGCTATAGAAAAATATTAGTTCATTTTCATGGGTTAAATTAGTAGTTTGCATTTTAATTCGCGTTTTATTAATTACGTATTTTACATTTTTAGTTATAATTTGCATAATTAGTCGTAATTACTTGTTTTCATCATAAATTCTGTAGTTTTAATTGCTTTCCCTTATTATTCCTTGCACCGTAGTTTAGATATCCCCAAATTTCCTTTTACCCATTCAACTCCGAATCACTGACGTGAGTGTTATTCCATTCATCCCTCGTTGGGAGAACGACCCGGGAAATACATACCTTTGTATTTCTTCGGAAAAAATATCTGTACGAAAACGACAAATCACACATCTTAAATGAGAATTTGATTTCGAGTTGTATTGCTCAAGATGTGTTTTATATCAAGCATTGCTAACTCTATTACGCTTCTCGATTTCAATTATCTATGCAGACAAAAGTTTCCATGATCGCAGTCATTGTCAGAGTGATAACGCTACACGCTGTTCGGGGTCAAAGGAACTTCCTTTTCTCTCGAGCAAGTTTTATAACACCCTAGGCAAAGGAACCTAATCGTTGTAGTGTAGTATTAGGGTAAGCCAATGTATTGATATCGTTCTCTTGAGGAATAGGAATGCTAGTGAGAAGTTACTACGCTAAGGTTGGGGTTGAGGAATATTATTTTTTTTATCTTTTTTATGTTTTTTAGGAAATGGAAAGGTACGAATCTCGGGTTTGGATTTGGGGGTTGGTATTGCTACCGATTACTCTACTTATCTAATTATCTAATCTAAGGTGTATGTAGTCTATGTCTAATTATTGTGTGCTCGATGATGGTTTAAAGATGTGTTTACTTAGGTTTTATTACTCCTTAATTATCTCTATTGGTGGTTGAATTGTCACGCCTTATTCTTAATCGCGTGTGTCTAAACCGTAGGGTATGCTTATCCCTAACTCTTTGAACTTACCAAAGGGTCCCTACAAAACCCACTAGGGAGTATAAACTCTAACTCTAAGGCCTCTTTGGATGGTTTAGCTTACAACCGCTCTAGGTGCTATAACCTAAGGTTCACAAAGATTAATCAAGCATTAAGTACACAAAGAATGACCTATCGCATTACTAGATCATTAACAATTAAGATAAGAGACAACCAATCAATATTCAATAATTAAGTTTCATATTCCCTAAGCAAACACACAAGTAAATTAGCCGGACATGGAGAACATGCAAGCATACACACAAATAATCAAAGACATAATTGAATTAATGAAGTAAAACACTTATCTTGATGTAAGATAGGGTTTGGAACCCTAAAATACTGCATAAGATAGCCTTGGTTCTTTAGGTTTTACTCCAAAAGACTACACACTAAACCAAAATTCGGATTCTATATATAAGATTACACGTGCACGGCCACACCTTATGTTTTGTGACGCCGGATCGCCATCATTAGGTTTTGTCTTGCCACGCTAGTCTTGGCGACGCGCCACCTTGTGCTTGCGACGCCCTTCTTCAGCTTATGACGCCGTTCGATCAAATCTAGGCCGCCTAAGTTGCGACGCCTACTCTTTAAAGCTTGACACCGCCACTTGAAAATAAGAAATTTGACTTCGGCCCCGTCACAAAATGTCTCGGACGGCGCCGTTAGCTTAGCAAAGTACGCCACCTTGCACTTCCAGCAATTGAGTGTCTTGATTTCTTGACTTTGGCCATTTTCTTCAGATATCCGCGCCTTTTCGTCCAAATAAGTGCCATTACAGCAATTTGCCTTCAAGAGACCTAAAAAGTGAAAAGGAACGATATAGTAATAACGGATACAAAAGTGATCAAATAAGGGCTTAAATGACCCTCAAAAGGTACATTTTAAAACCTTATCAAATATCCCTACACTTGGTATTTGCTTGTCCTCAAGCAAATGTGCTTTTAGCCATTTAATTTATAAGTTAAGGGTCATGAAGCATTGGTTTAAAACAATCCACAACACATATAAGCCCCACGAAAGTCATAACAAGCACGGAAATTACATACTAGCACCTCACATGGGGTGTTTGGATACTCACATCTCTCTGATGTATATGAAATATAACAAGTTGGAAATGGAAGATAAACACTCATTAACCGTCCTAGTATATAGATTACCATAGGCTTGAGACTAGATCAAACCTCCATCGCTTTGGGTAGCACTAGGAAAGACTATCATAGAGGTCTTTAAAGGGTTGTAATGTTAGGCTTACGGTAGGGAAACAAAGGGTTTGGTGGGATAGGCTATTTAGTGGTGGCAAGTCAAAAATCTTTATGTTACAAGAATACGAAGAATGGCGTTGCTAAGCCAAGACTCGACACTCTAAACTCTAGATAACTAAACAAACAAACATAAATTTAAAAGGATAGATGTAGGATGGTAGCCCGTATGTTTTTTTTTTTTTACTATATTTTTTTTTCGATTTATTTTCATACACTTTTACTCTACCATCCTCTACGGTAACATCAAAATGATAGGGATTTATAGGCACATCCCTACACTTGAGTTTTTATTACTCTAACACTAATTTGACCCGAATTGAAAAGATCAAAACACTTGGGGTATGTTATTACACAAATAAGGGAATTTAACGTTCCCTTCTAATCATTTAAACTTTAACTTTTTCCCATGAGTCCCAATCGTCCCAAACTGTGTACAAAGGATATGACTCGACTTAGCAACTCATGCAAGCAACTAGATAATTGAACTAAGGGTTTAGGGTGATAACAATAATGCACTAAAAGTGAGTGCATACATGGTAGGCTAGGCGATTTGGGTGTATATTTGGGTGTAAACAATGCTCTTCATTGATATTCCGGAAAAACCAAAACATCAAGAGAACCGCTAAAAGGATAGGCTCGAGGGGTTAACTAGGGATATCGTGTACTAAAGATGAGTACAACGCAAAGGGTGTGGGGAATTACTCAACCGATGTGGAAGAAGTAATTATATTACGGGTATCAAACAAGGGTTATCCTAACGACTCTTATCATTTAGTTATTCCTAACTACACAAGTGTAGTCTTACTAGCGATCTCTGGATGCATCACAAAACAAGTTCTAGAATCTAATATACTATCGGTTCACACTCTAAGCATTAAAGATGAATGCTTTAATTCCTACTAATTTAAGGGCGATCCTCACATTTTGGGTGGAATTTAGGTGGTAAAGGGTTTTGTGCTAGTCATGCAACTTCCTATCCATGAGACGCTTTTGTTAAGACTAATGGCCCACTCCTATATGTCATGAAAAATTAAAATTTGGTGCCAAAATTACCCTAACCGACATTTTCTCATGGTTTATTACACAAATACAATTGACAAAGCAAATAATCAAGGATAAGCATAGTTTCAAAGTTCCCGTCTTGTTTTCCCTCCCTACACTTAAACTGAACATTGTCCCCAATGTTCCCGAAAAGTATCAAAGTTATGATAATGGAAGGTAATAAAAGATGAAAGAAACTAGTACTCCCCTGATTAGCTCTAGTAGGATCCGTAAAGTGGTGGTTAAAACCTTTCCAAGAAAAATGTATGCGTGAAAAGCTCCTTCCAATCTTTTGTTTCTTCTTCTTGATAAATAAAACCCGCACATTGAAGAAAACAAACTAAACCTTCGCGAAAAATCGGGTAATAATATATATATATAAGACTCTACTAAACTAGGATATAATGCTTGTGGAATGGATGTTTAGAATTTTGGAAAATTAAGACCCGAAAATTCCAAAAATTTATAAGTAGCTCGAAAACGAGAAAAATAATAAGTTGTTTTCGCCTCTTCCTCGACGCCAGTTATCCCGACAAAAACTGGTCTCAGCGATTTTCGAAAAAATTCGAAAATTTACATCTTTAAAATCTGGAAAAATTCTCTGCAAAACATCCATTATGACTCGATACAAGCATTTGACTCTAACAAACACATATATATATCTTTTAATGAATTGTTATTCTCATGTTTACGTTTCTTTTGAAAACGTGTATAATCCTCCCTACACTTATCCTTTATGTAAAATACCTTTATATGCAATTAAGACGAGGTTAAAACAAAATAAAGCATTTTTACAAATTTAAACATGAGAATAAACAATTAATAAAAGATATATGACACTAACAAGCAAACAATTAAGCATGGGTTGCCTCCCACTAAGCGCTTTTCTTTATTTAAGAGTCTTGTAGCTAGACTCAGTAGTCGCGCCCTTACGGACTTCATTACCGCCATCTCCTTCCTCTTCGCCTTCCTTCGTCGAAAGGGTGTAGACGCTGTATGCTAATACGTGGATTCCTTGCCAACGCTCCTATTATGGTGACGGTTTTATCCTTAGATTGGTTTCCCTTCATCGGAAAGGCCCAAACCATCTTGGTTTGTTTCTACCTCGTAATGCCCTTACCCGTGATTTGTACAAAAGTACTTTTTCTCCCTTTAAATTCCTAGGTTCCTTTGTGCCTTGTATCGAAGTGATTATTTCCTAACTTCTTATCTAAGCCTACAACATTGCATACAACCTTGAACCATAAAGTCCCTAAGCCCTTTTCCCAATCATTCATTTTCTTCTAACAATATTGCTGGGCTTATGGATTTCCAATCTGCATCATCTCCATGATCTTAAGAGATACCTTGGAACGATGTGGGTATTCTAGTACGCACTTTCCCCGCTTTAAGTACCATGATGCCTTCTCCCGCATTTGATGGCTGCTCAAGGGCCGTAAATGTCCCAAGAATGAGTGGCAATGTTTTTTATCTTCTCAACATCAATGATCACTTAAATCCACCTGAAAATGATATTAGCCACCCTATTAGAACATCCACCACAATTCCTTTGGGGTAGACATGTATGCGATTAGCTAAGGAAAGTCTAAGATCGGTCTTGGCTAGTTTCTCCTTAGTTAACTTATTATAGATTGATAATGGCATTATGTTCACATCACCCCGACACCTAAGGCATTTAGAACCAACTCATACGAGGTCCCTGTGGTGTCTCGCTTTTGTTAATGGTTTTTTAGAACCAACTCATACAGAGGTCCCAGGTAAGGCCATACTCTTCTTCTAAGTATTTTTCCTTAGGGCTTCCCTAAGAACCTCCTCATTGTACCTAAAGTTGTTTACTTGGTTTGCAATGGTCTTTTCATAATTTCTGGCGTAGTACTCAATGGTCTCGTGCTCATCATTGTGTTCCGCCCCTTTCTCTTGCTATCCTCGGTTTTCCTCACCTCAACCTTTCCATCCTCAAGCATAATGGAGATGGCGTAACAAAACGGTGAGGACAATCGCTGTTTCTTACTACACCTTTCGTAACTTTACTTTTGGTAAATTCTTTCACCAAGTTCATCATTTCCGCTATTTTTGCTTGCATTTCCTTCTCTCTATAAACCTCCTCTTCAAATTTGGCTAATCTCTCCCGCATGAGCTGTCATGTACTCCCTCATTTGTTCCTTAAAGCTTATGAGAGTGGTATCGGGGAGGTAATCTTAGTTTCTGCATTGAGGTTTTGCTCACGCATCAGGGGATTCCAAAAGGTATTGGGTGGTCGTGGAATTGGCGAATTAATGGCTTCTCGAGGAATGAGTACGGAGCCTTTATGCCTTTCCATGGGTAATCAATCCCTCTCAATAGCAATCATTTGCTCTTCTGATGCCGGACGATTCAAGAGAAGTTGATATGGCATTAACCATGTTAATGGGTTTCGTGAGATCATTCCAATCTTCGTAACTTTGATCAGCAAGTTCTTCTATAATTTCCCAAGATTTCTCTGCATTAAAGTCGCTGAGCCTCCCACCGGGCTGATCAATTGGATCGTCGAAAGGATGAAATCAACATGGTCATAGAAGATATGGATTTGAAGCCAAAGATCAATGCCATGATGGGGGAGTTTATGGAGTAGGTCCCAATCGAGTCCATGCTTTCAGAGAGACTTTGAAGTTGTCGAAAACGCTAGGATATCTCACCTAAGTTTAGTGGTTCTCCATGGGAAAATTGGCAAGGAAGCGAGAGGTGAGATCATCCCAACTTGAGATGGAGCCGGGCGGAAGCCAAGCCAATTACTAGCTTGGTCCCGTAGAGAGAATTGGAAGAGACGCAGCGCTGCGGTCTCCCGAGTAGTAGCATCAAGGTCGATGGAATCGACAATTTTAAGGAAATCCCTTAGATGCTGATTTGATCTTCGGAGCGAAGTCCATGGAATGCACATCCGCTTTGCACCAACCGATGGTGCCGGATCGCAGGCCGTAGGTTCAGCTTGGTCAGAAGCTCAATGGTGTTCCTATAGCCTAGGTGTCTTGGTCTCGAGTAATCACCAAGAGTACGGGCTCTTGGCGGGTCAATTGGTGGTGGGTTGATGAATGGTGGGTAGTTATCACCTTCCATGATGAAAAGTGATGGGGTTTACGAACAAAGGTCACGGAAGGGGGATAGACTACGGAAGGCTAAAATGAGAAAATTTACTTGATAGGAATCAAGCAAAGAAACCTAAACGAGGTGGACTACTAACTAGCTATTCTATTCACTCAGCAGCGGCCAAAAACTTGATAAAGCTACACGCGCCGCTCGGGGTCAAAGGAACTTCATTTTCTTCGAAAGAAGTTTTATAACACCCTAAGCAAAGGAACCTAATCGCTGTAGTTTAGTATTAGGGTAAGCCACGGGTATTGATATCGTTCTCTAGGGGAATAGGAATGCTAGTGAGAATTTACTACGCTAAGGTTTATTTTTTATCTTTTTTTATGTTTTTTTAGGAAATGGAAAGGTACGAATCTCGGGGTTTGGATTTGGGGGTTGGTATTGCTACCGATTACTCTACTTATCTAATTATCTAATCTAAGGTGTATGTAGTCTATGTCTAATTATTGGGTGCTCGTATTATAGTTTAAAGATGTATTTACTTAGGTTTTACTACTCCTTAATTATCTCTTATTGGTGGTTGAATTGTCACGTCCTTATTCTTAATCGCGTTGTGTGTCTACAAATGTAGGGTATGCGCTTCTCCCTAACTCTTTGAACTTACCAAAGGGTCTCGTCTACAAAACCCACTAGGGAATATAAACTCTAACTCTAAGGCCTCTTTGGATGGTTTAGCGTACAACCGCTCTTGGTGCTATAACCTAAGGTTCACAAAGATTAATCAAGCATTAAGTACACAACGAATGACCTATCGCATTACTAGATCATTAACAATTAAGATAAGAGACAACAAATCAATATTCAATAATTAAGTTTCATATTCCCTAAGCAAACACACAAGTAAATTAGCCGGACATGGAGAACATGCAAGCATACACACAAATAATCAAAGACATAATTGAATTAATGAAGTAAAACACTTATCTTGATGTAAGATAGGTTTGGAACCTCAAATACCGTAGACAAGACACTTTGGTTCGGTTTAGGTTTTACTCCAAAACACTACACACCAAAACTGAAAAATTCGGATTCTATATATAAGATTACAGCACGGCGCCACCTTATGTTTTGTGACACCGCCGGATCGCCGCCATTAGGGTTTCGCCTTGGCCACGCTTAGTCTTGCGACGCGCCACCTTGGCTTGTGACGCCGCCCTTCGCCTTATGACTGTTCGATCAAATATAGGCCGCTTGGAAATGCGACGCCTACTCTTTTAAAGCTTGACACCGCCACTTGAAAATAAGAAATTTGACTCTGTCTCGCCACAAAATGCTCCGACGGCTGGCGTTAGCTTAGCAGTGACGGCCACCTTGTAGCTCTATAAATTGAAAGTGTCTCGATTTCTTGCCTTTGGAAATTTTCTTTCAGATATCCGCGCCTTTTCGGCCCAAATAAGTGCCATTACAAGAATTTGCCTTAAAGAGACCTAAAAGTGAAAAGGAACGATATTAAGTAATAACGGATATGGTGATCGATCAAATAGGCTAAATGACCCCTCAAAAAAGGTACATTTTAAAACCTTATCATTGAGCTTGAAACAAAACTCGAATCTAAATGAGAAAATTCATCAGGATGATCACGATAATTTGGTAAAACATCTTTCTAAACTAGAAGTTGAACATTTTGATTTACAACTAAAATATCAACATCTTAAAAGAAAATGTCAAACCTCAAATATCAAGACATCCTCGATGTTCCGAGTTTGATGCGCTTTTCTATAAACAAACGTGACTGAACATATTCAAGCTCATTGTAACAAGATCATAAAGTTGAAAGCCCAAATTTCTCAATTAAAGGGTGAAAAGAACAATGTGACTCGCTCCCAAATGCCTCCTCCTTAGATTCTCGATTCTCAAACTTTTCATCTTCAAAACTTGGTTAATGCTTTACAAAAGGAAAACGTGAGTTTTCTAGAAGAAAATGAAAAGTTAAACCATTACTTTAAAGAGTTATATGATTCAATGAAAGTCACTCGTGACAAAAAACAACTAAAAATAACGCCTTTACAAAAAGAAATTGAGAATCTGGTGAGTTAGGAAAAAGGGAAACCGCCACTTGTTTTAATGAGAATGTTGCATCAAAGTCATCCTTCAGATCAAGAAATATATGTGATCAAGTTAAATACATTCCTCCTCATCTTAGGAATAATGAACCTGTGTTTCATAACTATTGTGCTCACCTTAAGGATAGTCTAGAATGTCTCCGTGAGATTGTGGAAGAGGATTTCATTAATAAACCTCTTGATAGAGAAGTTAGGTTTGCTTGCATTCAGGCCAAACGATCTCAAGAGCTGCTAGAATGCTTAATTGCAACATGTCCTAAATCCTTAGGTGCAAAAGGTAAAACTGCGGATGCCGTTGTTCTATGCCTAGTGTCAAGCATACAAACCATTCTATGCCCAGTTTTAAGAAAGTGAACCCTAATGTGCCTTCAAGTAGTTCAGATCCTCAAGACGCTCTAGTTCAGAATGCAAAAGTAGATCAACCAACTAATGTTCCCATAATCCCCTCTACAAGAGTAATCAGTGACATGAAAGCAAGCGGGTCAAAGCCTCCGGTACAATACAAGCAAGATAGGACCTTGCAAGCTAAGAATATGCATTGGAAGAGAGTAGAAGATCACCTTAGGAATATTAAGTTTGAGTTGAATAAAACAAATCGTGTTGATTCTAGTATTAGCTATAGTGCATCGTAATTAATTCAATTCTGCACTATTCGCAAGCCATGCAATGATGACCGCTTAATTTCTTACTAATCATGAATGTGGTGTGAATGTTTTGTCTAATGTCACAAATGCCCCGATAAAACTGTTAATGTTAAAATTCAAGCTAAGAAGGCTAAAAGGCAAATGCGAAAGAAAGTTAGAAAACAAAGTTGGAAACCCACAGAAAGAAAATTTAGTAATATAGGTTATCAATGGATACCTACTGGCCGTAAGATTAATGAGCTTCGCCCTAAAGTTGCTAAATCAATGAACACTAGAAATGGATGCCTACCGGTAGAACTATCCCCAAGAAGTGAACATACTTTGAATAGGTCAAATACGGACACTAGCATCAGATCTATTTCTAATGAGTCCATTGTTTCTACCTCTGATGGGTGTTCCAATCACTATACTAACCAAGTGGAACCCATTATTGCATGGGGATCCCATTATCCAGCTATCCATTCTGTTCTGTTCAACCGCAGACGCTCAAATCGCTTCGTGGTACCCGGACTCGTGCCGTTCCAAGCATATGACTGGAGACCGTCACGCTCATGAACTTCGTGAGTAAATTCATCGGATTGTTAGATTCTGGAACGATCATTTTGCAATTATTATGGGTTATGGAGATTATGTTGTTGGGATAGTGTTATCTCCGTGGTATATTACGTAGAAGGTCTTGGTCATAACTTATTTTATGCTGGTCAATTATGTGATTCTGATCTAGAAGGGCCTTCGAAAACATACTTGTTTCGTTAGAGAACTTGATGGTAAAGAACTTTTAAGAGGAACATGTGGTTCAAATCTATACACCATCTCTATCGAAGATATGATGAAGTCTTCTCCAATTTGCTTGTTGTCAAAGGCTTCTAAAACAAAGTCATGGTTATGGCATCGCTGTTCAATCACTTGAACTTCGACACCATCAATGATCTCCGTAAAAGACTTAGTTGTAGGTTTACCTAGACTAAAGTATGAAAAGGATCATCTTTGTTCAATGCCAATTGGGAAAAAGCAAGAAGTATGCCCACAAACCCAAACCTACAAACTCGCCATGAAGTTCTTCATATAATTCACATGGATTTATGACCTATGAGAGTGCGAATATCTTGGGAAGAAATATGTGTTAGTTGTGGTTGATGATTACTCGATTCACCTCGGGTTAAGTTTCTTAAGGACAAAGGATGAAACTCCGTGATATCATCATCAAACTTATCAAAATAATGCAGGTTCGACTTAACAAAACCGTCGAATCATCCAATGCACAATGGAACTGAGTTTGTTAATAAACAACTTAAGTGGTTTTATGAAAGTGTTGGAATCACCATCAAAGAAGTGTTCCACTAACTTCAACGTAACAGTAGTTGAAAGATCTAAATCGAACTCTTGTGGAAGCCGCAAGAACAATGTTAATTTACGCAAAGGTTCCAATGTTTCTCTGGGTGAAGCCATTGCCACGATACACTCAAAATCGATCCCTAATTCACACCGCCATGGAAAACCCATATGAACTTGTCCACAATAGAAAACCTAATCTCATTCCTTCTCGCAGTGTTTGGTGCATTGTGTTATCCAACTAATGAGGGCAAAGATTTAGGCAAACTTAAAGCTAAAGACAATTGGAGTTTTTGTAGGATATGCACCAAAACAAAAGGATACCAATCTACAAACAAAAGAACCAAGTATCATGGAAACAATTCACGCTACGCTTGATGAGTCGACCGGTCCAATGGCTCTGTGACAATCCAGCCTCGACCAAGATCTCATCTTCATCAAGTAGTCCTATCTGCCTCATCTTGTCTTTAATCCCTCTCCACCAACTCCATATGTACCTCCATCTGAAGATGATTTAAAGAAATTGTTTGATCCAATGTTTGATGAACACTATGAGCCAAATGCTAATGAAATATCAATTCCATCATCGAGGTCGCTTCCTATCCTCGCTAATGAAGTCAACCCTTCGCTTCGTAATATCATTGCTGTTAATCGCCACCGATTCACTGATAATTAATTTGCACGCCATCAACATATTGTGCATCTTTTACATCAGCTCCTCAACAACAACCTCATGAACACATTAGAAAGTGGACACATGATCATCCATTGGACAACATCATTGGAAACCCTTCGCCCAAAGATCTACACGGAAACAACTTGCAACCGATGCCTTATGGTGCTTCTTCAACTCCAGACTTCTAAGGTCGAACCAAAAGATGTTAAAACCGCCATGAATGAAAACAGATGGTTCAATGCCATGCAAGAAGAAATTCATGAGTTTGATCGACTAGATGTATGGGAATTAGTACCTACCCAGATTGTGCTATGACCATTGCTCTAAAGTGGATCTTCAAAGTGAAACTTGATGAGCATGGTGATGTTTTAAAGAACAAGGCTCGATTAGTTGCAAAAGGATACCACAAGAGAGGGTATTGACTTTGAAGAATCATTTGCTCTTGTTTCTCGTGACGAGGCAATCAAAATCTTCTTGGCTAATGATGCAAGTAAGAACATGGTAGTCTATCAGATGGATGTAAAGATGGCTTTTCTTAATGGAGATCTGAAGAAGTTGTATACGCCACCAACTCAAGGCTTTGTGAATCCGTAGCATCCTACTCATCGCTTGAAGAAAGTGCACGCTATCAAAGTTTCTTCTATATACCGGATTCAGCAAAGGAGCAGTTGATCCGACATTGTTCACCGTGAAAGTCGTGCAAACATTTAATTCACGTTCAAATATATGTTGATGATATTATTTTGCCTCGACCGACACCAATGAATGTGATCGCTTTTCAAAAGAAATGGGTTCCAAATTTCAAATGTCAATGATTGGACAAATGTCATTTTTCTTGGGATTACAAATTTCACAAAGTCCCGGAGGCATTTTTATAAATCAATCTAAATATGCAAATGAGATTTTAAAGAAATTTGGATTTGATTCTAGTGACCCGCTGACACTCCCATGATTGAGGCATTCAAACGATGAGGACCACTCAGTGATCATGGTAGACCAAACGAAATATCGTAGTATGATCGATCCTGATGTACCTCACAAGCAAGTAGACCGCATATCTTCGTCGCTGTTGCATGTGTGCTAGATATCGTGCTAAGCCTACCAAAAAGCACCTTGAATCGGTTAAACGGGTCTTTTGGTATCTCCAAGGAACCATCAATATGGGACTTTGGTACCCAAATGACACCGATGTCACTAACAACCTATGCGCATGATGATCATGCAGATGTCAAGATACACGTCAAGCACGCCCGAGGTGCTCGGGCTGGGTGATAAGCTTGAGAGTTGGTCTTCAAAGAAGCAAATGAGTACTTCTATTTCCTCTACAGAGGCTGAATACATAGCCATGTCATCTTGTTGTGCTCAAATCCTATGGATGATATCTCAATTATCTGACTATGGCTTTGAATTCAACAAAATCCCTCTCAGACTGTAATAATAGTGCTATTGCTCTCTCATGCAACAAAGTCCAACACTCAAGAGCAAAACACATCGACATTCGACATCATTTCATCAGGGAGCAAGTAGAAAACGTTGTGGTGGAACTTTATTTTGTGAGGATCAATACCGCCAGACATCTCACCAAAGCTCTTCTTAGAGAACGTTTTGAGTTTATCCTCCCAAGACTTGGTCTAAAGAGTCTTCAACCGGAAACACTTAAACGTCTTCAAGAGGAAGAAGAGGAGTAAAAGGTCTTTCTTCATCCATATCTTGTAAATATTTATTCGAAAAGAAAAATACAAAATTTCAAAACCTTCAAAAAGCAAATAGAAAAATATAAAACCTTCAAAAATCCATAAAAATATGAAAAATCTTGAAAAATTTTAAAAAATATTGTCATTTTGTCATGATTTTCTCAATTCGAAAATATCTACGGTCTTTGTGTTGTTATTCAAAGAATGACACGGATCTTTAGATATTGTTCGAATGTTCTTAAAAATAATCAAAAATCAAAAAATCAAAAAAATATTATTGGGAGAAAGTGAAACAATGGTTTATTGTCATTTCAGGCAGTAACCCGTTTTTCAAAGAAAGAACGGAGTCATGCTTTATCTTGCTTTTCAAAACTCATGCTTTGATTCTTTAAAACAATTACTTACCATCTAATGAAAACTAATTGCTTTGTTAAATAACTCAAACTCTATTTTTGAAAATCATCTGGATTTAACGTTTGTCAAAATATCTCTCAATTAACAACTTATGTCATTGATTGACGGGGAGAATGATTTCAATTAAATCAAAAGGTTGTTCGACATACAATTGTTTTCAAATAGATAATCATGCATGTTTAATCAATGGAGTGTAAAGTTTAAAAATCCGATCCTTATTAGTTAAAATGTTTTCATAATCAAGTCACATTTCTCCTCAAAAGGTTTCAAAATCAATTTAAATCTACAGAGATCACAAATCTCAAATGATTTGAAAATTTTGATCGGGGGAGAATTTGTGATTTAAATTGGATTTAAACTGATAATTTGATAAATGGCTTCGTAAGTGTTTAGCAAGCTTTCCTCCCCACATGTGCCAAACGATTTCAAATTTTCCATGCACATGTTGAGGGGGAGCATCTATTTTAAACCACAAAGAATTGAAACGTGATTAATTTGTATCTAAGTGTAGATTCCTTCTAATATGTGCAAAACTCTTTCAAATCTCGAGGCACATATTGAGGGGAGAAAATTTATGAAAACCTCATCCTTCCTTAATATGCTTTATCTACTTGATTTGATCAAAGTGATGTTGATAGTTTTTAGAAAATGCTAATCAAAGAAGTTAATTCTTCCTCTTGCCTCCGTGTGCCAAAATGATTTCAATTACATGAGGCACATGTTGAGGGGGGAGCTCTTTCTAAAATTATCAAAAACAATTCAGATACAAAATGCTTTGATATTGTATCACAAGTATCTGGATTGATTTTTAAATGGTTTTCGATTGGTTCCAATGGCAGATGAACTATACCAAATAGACCGACCAAACTTTACTTTATGTATGGTGATATGAGGATGATAAGATTAGGTACTTGTTCCCACGATCCGCCATAACCGGAGGGATCTACCCAGGGACAATCCACTAGATAGTGTATAAGTCCTTAGGTTTGATGAAAAAAGGAGAAAAGTGAGATATGGGAAGAGTGAGGACTAAGACTGAGCTAGTACTGGAATAAACCCAACAAGGTTCTAGTTATGAAGTCTTGGTAAGCACTGAAGGGGTTGAAGAATGAAAAAGAAATGAAATGAGAAAAGGGTGAAAAGAAATAGCCTTCCATTTATTCAACCTTAGGGCAGAAACCGGGTTCAATTCATATATACTGGTGGTTACCAAGGTAACATCGGTATTGAAGACAAGACGTCATGGACCCAGTGACGACCAGCACTACAACTTCCCACACTACTCAAGTTCCTCTTAAAAGGACTTGTTTCATTCTCACGGGGAACCGACATTATCTATCGACTTTCTCTTAGAGTTTGTTGGTATTGAAGAAGGAGACCCTCTCCCTAGTCTCCGGCATAAGAACCAAATGTGCACTATTGAGTCTAGAGCCACGAGATCATCAAATAAATCTCCTTAGGACACTGTCAATGAAGACTCTCTGTTTCATACAATGTGAAAAGAGAGATTATATCTTATGAGTCCTACGCATTATCCTTGTGGTATTGCCAGAACATCCGAGTGATATGCAATCATATTCACAATAAAGATTGAAAGCCTTCTGGAGCCAACATCAAACAAGCTCCTGGTGGGTGGCATGTGAGATCTATTCAATAGATCAACCATGTGACAACTGAACATAAACAATGGGGTGAGTCATAACTATGATTCAATCCTGGTTCAGGTTATGAATTGACGGATACCTTTGAAAAAACGGTTGTTGTGCTTAACAACTCTTTTCTTTAGCACATCGATTGTGTACTAGTATTTCAAAATAAAAGGTGTTTATGATTGATAATTGATTTTCATTAAAACCTTCGTTGTATTGCAAAAACAATTTCTATTGTACCGATTGGTTTTCAAATCTCTTTCATCAATCGTGAATCTCAATTCGCCGTTCACTCACTACGTGTTGTCTTTTGAGACGCCCGGTTGAGAACAGCTAGAGCAGCTGCGAAACCCTGTCAAGGAAATTCTTTGAATTATACCCGATCACAAAAGATTTGTATCGATCAATGGGGAACCGTGGGCCGTGTACCTCAATTCAACGAGAGTGATCAAAGACACTTTCGTGCGCTTTATTGCTAATTGTATGCAGTACGCCTGAGAAATTTGTAGCTGATCGTTAATGACGCGGTCAATCCATAGCCGCATGCTCACACATCACATTCATTTCTAAAGAAATCATGATTAGTGCATCAATGACTCTGATATTTTCACTCCATGCTTTCGCTATGCCGCTACCAATATCATGAATGAACGAAGCTTCCGCTACTCGATGAGAAGAAATCGATCCGTAATGTGAGCATGTCGGTCCAAAAAGTCACAACATCACATGATATCAACACCACAAAGGATGAGTCGAGATTTATGATAGCCGATGATATCAAAGTCGGCTCAAAACTCATTATCACGTGGATCGCTTAAGACCTCCACTTGGATTAACCAAACATGCAAAAATGAAGAATCGATGACTACGAGCTTCAGAGCAAAGAACTTTAACAAGAATCCAAGAACAATTTTAATGTAATATCTGTTTGTATTCAATGTATTTTTGAGGTGACCTCCTTAGGGTGATTGTTAGGATTTAGAAAATCCAGTCATTAAAGAGAGTTCACACCTCAAGTATATGTAATCGTAGGAAGCTCGTAGTAGTAGATTATTTAATGTTAAGTAGTATTTAGTTAAGTAACACCGTGAGGACGGACGTCTTTACCCATCAGATGCCTGATCCACGCTCGTAGGTGGCGATTTATGTAAGAACTATAAATACTCTCTACCTCCCAAGGTTAAGAGTTGGAGCTCATAATAATACTTTCATTTTCTCTCACTAAGTTCCCAAACCTCTAACTCTTTCTCTCTCTAAAACCTCTTGTATACGCCTCTTTGATCATTGGTTTAGTGTGTTTGTGAAATCCAATATGTTACAGCCTTGCATCAAAGGTCAATCCAACCTTGTTTTCTCTTTCTAGCCAGCACCCAATGCATATCATTTCACAACCGGTTTCCTCAGCCATGGTCAAACTTGTTTGATGTTATAAAGAAAAGAATAACATTCACGGATTATATAAGAACGTCTACTAGCAAAACCATCTGTATTTTTTCTCTTCATTTATTATACTTGAATGGTGTGCCATACTAGTTGGTAGGAGAATTTAATTGAAGAGTAACACACACTCTTTCTAACCTATTCAATTAACTTGTGAGCAGTCAAATAAAAGGTCAGCCAACATTGAAATTTACCCGTTTGGCTTTCTTATTATTAAGGATAGCGGCATTAAATACCCACATTTACACACACCTCTATTTTTGCACATGTGAATATGTTTATTGATTTATTTAGATACTGTTTTTAGTGTTTGTTTATTACGTTGACTATCTGATGATGCGTTTGTGAAAGAATCGTTTACGAATTAGGTTTTTGATGTTTAGAGATGTTTTTAGATTGCATAAATCATAGATTATCTTTGAAGAATATCGAGATTAGCGACTGTTTGCTATTCATAGTTTACTTTTGAAGAATATCGAGATTAGCGATTATTTGATTTACTTACGTTTTTTAAAATTATGTTCGCTAGTGAAGTATATCAGTAAGTAATGGAATTTTGAGGTTATTATTGGATTTAATTTTAGTTAGAGTATCTGTTAGCCTTAATAGTTTTTATTAGAAGTGATGGTCATTCACATTTAGGAACTTTATATCGTGTGTTAGATATCGTGATAGAATAGTCAACGGGCTCGTGGATTGGGCTAAGCTAAATGGCTATAAGTTAAGATAAGCTAGCCTTATATCAAATCCAAGTCCAATCCAATCCCACGAAGCCCACATACGGCCCATGGCCAAGCCTTAGGGCATCCTTTGTCTTGTACTATATAAACCCCTCAAAGTCTCATTTGAGAGGTGTGCTTGAAAGTGTGTGTGTGTGTGTGTATTTTCTCTCTCAAGGAATATACAACTTATTGTGTTTATCTTTATCCTCTACACATACACGATTTTAGATCATTCAAGTCACCATCTTTCTCATCTTATTTCTAAGCTTTGTTTGTGTTTGTGTTTCACATTTTATACGCGTAACTTGGGTTACGTGTGTTGGGTTTGCTTGGTAAAGTGATAAGGTTGATATATCTTAGGTCCTAACAATTGGTATCAATCGCCTAACAATGGTTTAGGATTTTTTGTGTTTGATTTGAAGGGTTATGCGTAAAGCTCTCGTTATTCAAAAGTGAAACGCTTAAAACTTTACTTTTTGCACTTTAATCTTCAAGATTCTTATGGTTTGAGGTTATTATAGTGTTAAGGAGTCTAGTTTTGGGAAAAAGTTTGAAGCTTTACACGTTTTACATCGTTTTAAACTCGTGTTTTTGAAGGTGTACGCTTCTACTCGTAACTTTTCTAAGCACTTTGGGTGAAAAAGGTCAACATTTTGGGTTATTCGAGTGTTTTTAAGGCTATCTGTGCAAGTGAAATTGGTTGAATCATCGAAATTTTTACGCAGAGGTCAAAACCCTAGTTCTACGCGTAAGAAAGTCAAAACCCTTTTCTACGCAGTAAGTTCCTACGCATAACTTTTGGTGAAGAATCTTCGAGCTATACTACTCATGCTTCCCTCACTTGGATAAGTGTGTGGAACACTTCGACTTGTGGATATCCCTTACGCTATGACAATGTAAAGGATTTTTGGTTCTTAACCATAGTTTACGCATAAGCCAAAAGCTTACGAGTAACTTTACGCATAACTTCACAATTACGCGTAAGGTTTACGAGTAACTTTGTTCACGCATAAGCTTAAGGTTACGCCAGTTAGATACCCAAGCACGATAATGATTCCTACGCTAAGCCGATTACGCATAAGATCCAACGCCTAAGATCCTACGCATAAGATCCTACGCATAAGCACAATCTCTACGCCTAAGCTCGTCTACTCGTAACTTCTGTTTCTACGCCTAAGCTCTTTCTACACATAAAGGTTTTAAAATTTAAATTTTTGAGAAGACTAAACGTTTAATTTTTACGCGAGATTCATATTTTGGTTTAACTGTAAAAATTTTGGTCAAAAATTCAAATTTTTAGGCCTAAATTCAAATTTTCGGTCAAATTTGGCGTCAAAATTGTCATAACTCAAAATTTTCATACGACCTTAGAATTGATTTTTATAGTGAATTTCAAATTTTTGGGCTTAAATTTTTTAAGAACCAAGGTTACGAGTACGACTTTCTAAACACCTCAACCGAGCTTAATCTCCATCAACCACAACTCCTTTATCGTTGAATCGATCCTACATCAACTTTATCGGATCATACCTTCATCAATGGCAACTCAACAAGACATTCATGCGGCCGTCCGAAAACCGACCTCTTATGTTGGCAAAAGGTGGTTATCTTCAATGGACAAGTCGAATGCTCCGCTACATCAAGACCAAACCTAATGGGAAACTCATGATTAAATCCATTCAGATGGACCCTTCCAAGCCTCGACAAGTTCATGTACCTAGAAATGCAGATGCAACACCTCCCGTCCCACCATCTTCTCGTCTTCAATACGAATCTGAATACACCGCAGAGGATCGTAAACAAGTCGGGCAAATGACATGGCAATTCATATTATCCATCCGGTTTACCAATAGACATCTTTGCCGCGGTAGAGTTGTGAAACCGCTTTCGATATGTGGGAACATGTTAGACGGCTTTGTCACGGAACAGAAATTGGTCAACAAGACATGGAGAACAAGTCCGCTAACTGAATGGGAAAAGTTTACTTCAACCTGTGTGAATCCATTGAATCCTACTATGGAAGGTTTTGCACTTTGATGAATGAGCTTATCGTAAAACAAGTCGACACCCGTAACTATCGCTCAAAACATCAAGTTCCTGAACAATCTTCCGTAAGAATGGGGACTATATGTCACTATTGTCAACCAAATAAAAGACCTTCATCAGTGAACTTTGATCAACTCAATGATTTTCTCAAACAAAACCAAGCAAGTCAATGAAGTCATGAAAGAAAGATTGGCAAAGAATCATGATCCATTGGCACTTATTGCAAAGACTCAATCTTCGCTGAATACACAACAACATGCCTCATCATCTTCCAACAACAACAACTTGCAGCAATACATTCCACAACCACAACAACAATTCTATCCAGATCAACAATACAAGGAACAAGGAATCATGATCCTGAACCCGACCCGAAGAACCTTTACCGCAATAGATATACTCTTTATTGGGTAACGCACTCAAAAGTCGCTATTCCACACCAACTAACAACAACCAAAGGATTTCATCAAACACTTCATAGCAACAAATGGCAAATTGCAATGCCGGTGTGAATATGGGTAATCAAGGTCAAATGGTTGGAGTTATTGGGAATCACAGGGATATACTACTCGATTTCAGATGGGTAATCACTTCCATATCGTGGAAATCGATGGGGACGAGAATGTTGGGAATAGAGCGATGGGTAATCGAATGGGAATGTTGCGGCTCCAATGCGCTTGGGAATTATGGAAATGTGAATCGGGAATCGTGTTAAGTGTTATAACTGTCAAGGAATGGGTCACATGGCACGAAACTGTCCCACTAAGCCGCACAAGAAGAATGCCGAAGTTTCTTCGAAAGCTATGCTGTTAGCACAAAAGCAAAAGCAAGGATGCAGCGCTTGATCCGTCACAGGAAAATGATTTTTCGCTATTGTGGATGATTTGGAAGACCTCGAGGAAATCAATGCGAACTGCATCTTCATGGCAAATCTTCAGAGACCAAGTACGACACCCTCCGACGCACTTCGTCTATGACGCCAACGCAGATTCGAGGTACCAATCATTGATCCATGCTATCACAATGTCATATTTGATGTGTTTACTCATGATAAACAAGATTCGTGGACGCCAGCACCTACTTATGATACATACCGACAATCCGAAGTTGTAGCAATACTAACTCTGAAACTCCGCATGTGGATCCTAGTGGAGGCAGGTGGCACAAAATACTGAGACTGATGAGGAACACGTGCTTATTTTGAATCATTAATCAATCGCTGTGGCATTGAAATTGGAAAAGTGAGTAAGGTCAATCGCGAAGTTAAGGCCGCGAATGTTAAATTGACCACTGAGCTTGAGAGTTACAAGGAGCACGCCAAAGCTTTTGAATTTCATACTAACAAAATGTCCGAATTAGAAATTGGTTATCGAGATTCTGTTTTAAGAGAAAACAATTGCAACTCAAATACGATACACTTGATGTGAATCTGAATTTGAAAGTAAAATCTTTAAACAAGGAAATTTCTGATCTAAATGACCAACTTTCTAAACAAAAGCACTCGCTTTTCGATCTTGAAAAAGAGAAGAAACAGTTGATTGTCGACTTTTCAAAACGAGAAGATTCTCTTCTTGATGAAATTCTTGATAAAACGAAAAAAATCAAAACTTTGGACAATTTGCTTCTTACAACGGGTCATTCAGCTAAAACAAACAAGATGCTTTCTAATCAAGTAAATCCGATTTTTCATACTTCTCATAAAATGGCTCTTGGTAACTCACCTCCTGGTTTCCTCAAGAAAGCTCAGAAATCTCAGAATGTGTTGCACAATGGAAAACATTTGCATGAACCCATAATTGTGCATGATTCTCTTGAAACGTTGGAACTATCTGAGGAGAGTAGATCAAAAATGAAACAAAAACATCCGAACTCAAACCAATTGATTATAACAAATGGAACAAAATTAATGGTATTTCGTTTGTTTCTCAATCAATGTTTTCCACCAAACCAAGTGTTTCAAACAAAGTGTCAACACTGCTTCAAAATCGCCAAAACCGCTTGTTGTCTCCAAATCTCTATCGAACATTGAACAAATGTCTTCAAACAATCCTTTTAACACAAGTGATGCCATAAGTATTTTGGAAAATGTGAAAATGAGAATTGCAGATCTTCAAGAGACCGTTAAAACTAAAACCAATATTACAACAAACATCCGGTTTAATAGTTTTGATATTGAACAGCAAAAAGTTTTTGAAAACTCAAATTGCCCTCACTTTACTAACATCAACTCAAGGGTAATTCATTTTGAACAAGCCTTTTGAAAGAAACAAACCGACTTTGTCAAGGACCATAAATCCACAGTAAAGCAAGCTAATGAAAGTGTTGAACACATCAAAGTTTTGGAAAATCTAAATGATTCATTTTGCAAACATATTCTGTTGAAGATCATGAAAGACTCCAAGATGAGACCTCCGAAATTGTTTCAAAATATGAAAAAGCCCTTGAAAACTTGAAAAAGAAAATGTCTCATATTTTAAACAACTTGATCGAAAAACTAAGGAATGCAAGTATGACAAACTGTCGTATGAGCGTGCCTACAATGACATGAAAGCTAAAAATGATCTTTGAGGGCTCACCGAAAGTAAAAGGAAAGGCAAGTGGATACTGTGATTAAAACCATTGATCAGGAGAAAGCAAATGTTTCCAAACCGGTTTCCAAACCAAAAATGTCTGTTTCTATGCCTCCACCAAAAGTCAATGAGAAAAATGTTTCATCAAAACCACCACTCCACTCCGCCTCTACCTAAACAAAATGTTGATAAAGGAAAAGCGGTTATCGAGAAACCAAAAGTTTTAGCACTGGCCTTTTTAAGATAAGTACCACTAATGCGTCTGCCTCCACATCAAAACCATATGGAACAAACGACATAAGTTTAGAAAAGCACTCTAAAGAGACTAGGAAAGCTGAAACCACTCTCTTGATAACATAGTGAATCCTAATGCGTGTGCCTTACCTTCTACAAGACTAGGAAGCACCTCTAGAAGCAAAGTGACTAAAGCCTAAGATCAATACAAGGAACAATAGAGTCTCGCATGCCTCTAGGAGTAGTAGCTTGAATAAAGAGAAGAAAGTAGAAGAACACCCTAGAAATTTACCGCTTTTGAATAAGAAAGACATTTCATCCTAATGTATGAACCTGTGGAACTTGCTAAGTCTAATGAATGTGTTGAATCTCTTTGTTTAACTTGCAAGAAATCTTTAATTAATGTTCAAGATGATTGTGTTTCTAAGAATGTGAATGATAAGCCTGTTAAGAAGAACGTCCCAAAAGATCTTACGCTAAAAGAGTAGGAAGACTAGTTGCAAAACTTAGGCTTTACACTACTGACAGAAACTATAGTGTATACTATAGGGATGATATTTGGAAACCCACAGGTAGAACTTTCACACTCCATAATGGTACAATGAGTGATAAACCGTAATTCCCTGTAGAAAACCTCTCGAGTGTGATCGATTTTACCTCTAACCCAAAGGAACCAAAATCAAAACGGTTTCCACAATATTCGTTTTCCGTTGGCATCGGTTATTGAAATTTGTCTTTGGATCGTCGACGGTTGCTCCAAGCACATGACCGAATCAAGCTGCTGATCAATTTCGTCTGGAAATTCATGGGAACCGTACGCTTCGGAAATGATCATGTAGCAGCTATCATGGGTTATGGAGATCTACCTTTGGAAATTATTTGATCACTCGGGTTTACTATGTCGAAGGGTTGGGACACAATTTGTTTTCACCGGCAGCGTGCGGATGCGCATTTAGAGGTTGCTTTAGGAAAAATGCTTGCTTCGTTAGAAACTTGGATGGCACTGATCTCTTAACCGGGAATCGTGATACAAACTTGTATGCTATCGACATCAATCAAATGGCCTCTTCATCACCAATATGTCTTATGACACGAGCATCCGAACACGCCTCCGGTTGTGGCATGAATGCGGTTATCCCATCTCAATTTCGACACCATCAACAAAATTGCCAAAGACAACATCGCCAACGGACTTCCAAAGTTCAAATACACCAAGGATCACTTATGTCCATCATGCTGAACAAGGAAAAGCAAAAGAGCATCATATAAACCCAAATCCATACCTAGTTCAGAAGCAAAGTTGCATATGTTGCACATGGACTTATGTGGCCCAATGAGAGTTGAAAGCATTAATGGGAAAAAGTATATTCTTGTTATCGTCGATGATTATTCGAGATATACATGGGTTAAGTTTCGAGATCAAAAGACTAAGCACCGTGCATCATCATCACTTTTCCAAACGAATTCAAGTACTTCTTCAAACTCCAAAGAAGGGTTGTAAGAACAACAACCAAGACAATCAATTCACTAATCGGAGTTAAGAATCTTATTTTGAAGATGTTGGAATTACATCGACATCGCTTGTTAGAACTCCACAGCAGAATGGGGTAGTTGAAAGAAGAAATAGAACTTCTTGTGGAAGCCGCCGCACAATGCTAATCTATTCTAGTGCACCGTTATTTCTATGGCTGATGCCGCTAGTTGCCACGCTTGTTTCACTCGAACCCATCCCTAATCCATCCTAGATTCAATAAAACCCCATATGAGCTTGTGAACAAAGAAAACCGATATCTCTTACTTTCACGTGTTTGGCGCCAGTGCTATCCTACGAATGACAGAGAAGATCTTGGAAAACTAAAAGCAAAAGGTGATATTGAAATCTTCATTGGATATTCAGATAACTCGAGGGCATTCAGGGTGTATAACAGAGGAACTAGGAGGATCATGGAGACGATGAATGTGAAGTTTGACGAACTTTCACAAATGGCTTCTGAGAGACTCGCTCTAGAACCCGCGACTAAACCAGCCAGACTTCGGACACATCGCTTCAGACTCAGACTCAAAGAGCTCAATCAACTTTGATTGACAATCCTAAAGAACAAGAATGGGAGAATTTCTTTGAGTTAATGTTCGATGAATACTATGGTGGAACTTCGACAAATGCATCAAACCATCATTCCACGCACCGCCAAAATCATCCTCCACCACCAACTGAAGATGCATCTACAACGGTCGAAACCAATGCACCAACTCCATCAACATCATCTACATCTACTCCAGCTATTACACCCGTCTACCGCCAGCTGATGAGCAAAATCAAAACCAAAACGATGCAACGTTAGATGAAGACTTATTTGAAAACCCGCTTGCTTGCTACGAATTTGAATCATCTTCTAGCCTACGAGAACCATCTAACTCGCATACGTATAACCAACGGTATCCTTCTACTCGAAGGTGGACTAAAGACCAACCGATTGAACAAGTTATTGGTGAACCTTCAAGGCCAATTCAGACGAGACGCCAACTTGCCACCGACTAAGTACTTATGCATTTACCTTTTGCTCAATTAGCAATATAGAGCCAAAGAACATTCGCGAGGCAATGGCGGAACCCGCATGGATAGAAGCGATGCAGGAGGAACTTCTCCAATACCGCCTACATGACTCTTGGGATATGGTTCCAAGACCAATTGACATTCACGTCATTGATCTCAAATGGTTATGGAAGAACAAAAGGGATGAAGAGGTGACTGTAATTCGCAACAAAGCTCGCCTTGTGGCCAAAGGATATAGACAAGAGGAAGGGATAGACTTTGAAGAGTCATTCGCCACGGTAGCTAGACTAGAAGGCCAGATTTTCTTAGCCTATGCCGCCACAAAACATCACGGTTTATCGATGGACATTAAGACCGCGTTCTTGAATGGAACTCGAAAAGAAGAAGTGTACGTGAGTCACCAGTAAGGCTTCATAGACATGAATCATCCAGACTACGCCTACAAACTCAAAAAGGCAATCTATGGATTGAAACAAGCTCCTGCAGCGTGGTATGACGAATGCCCTCTTTCCTTATACAAAACAATTTCACCAAAGGCACAGTTGATCCTACCTTGTTTACACAAAATGCAAAAACGACATTTTGATTGTTCAGATTTATGTGGACTACATCATCTTTGGGTCCACTAATCCGAATCTTTCAAAACATTTTGAAAATCTCATGAAAAGTAAATTTGAAATGTCCATGATGGGGAACTAAAATTCTTTCTTGGTTTACAAATACATCAATCCCTTCGTGGAATTTTTATAAATCAAGCTAAATACACAACTGAGATTTTGAAAAATCATGGTATGGATAATTGTGACTTTCTGAACACCAATGGTAACTTCACCAAAAATTGGAGCCGATTTGTTTGGGAAACCTATTGATCCGTAGAAATATCGGAGCATGATTGGTTCTCTCATGTATCTTACTTGCTAGTCCAATTTATATATTCATTTTGTCGCTTGCTTATTAGCACTTTCGTGCAAAGCCTACCAACTCCGCACCTCAAAGAGGTTAAACGGATCTTTCTACTGAAGACATCCATTTCCATGGGACTTTGGTATCCGAAGGAATCCGGATTTGATCTAATTGCCTTTTCGCATGCGACCACGCAGTGATCAAGTTACAAAGAAAAGTACATCCGAGGAGCACAATTTTGGGTGAAAAGTTAGTAAGTCGGTTCAAAGAAACAAGATTGCACTGCACTTTCAACCACCGGCCCAGTATGTGTCTCTATTTACGTGTTGTGCTCAAGTTCTATGGATGAGAACACAACTCACAGATTATGGCTTTACTTTCGATAAAATACCTATGTATTGTGACTCCAAAAGTGCCATAGCCATATCATGCAATCCTCGCTCATCACTCAAAGACTAAGCATATTAGAGTCCGTTATCACTTCATCAAAGAGTACGTCGAAAATGGTACTGTTGAATTATTCTTCATGAAGATCGATACCAACTCGCCGCATCTATTAACTAAAGCCCTTCCAAAAGAAAGGTTTGACTATTTAGTTCGACTTAATTGAATGTAAGCCTAACCCCGAGGAGTTAGAAAGTCTTCTCAATCTTCTTGAAAATGATTTTCCAAAAGCTTTTAAATATTTTTGAAAAAACTAAATACAAAATTTGAAAAACCAACAAAAGCAAAATATAAAAATATAAAACTTTCAAAAATACAAAAACAATATAAAATCAAAAATCAAAAAATATTCTTCTCACGACATGTCTCTCGATAATCGATATTCTCAGACGCTTTAGAAATGTCATTCAACAATGATACAGGTATGTACAGATGCTTGAGCGAGAGTTCTTTAATTTGTTTTCTAAAACATGTCGTTTCTCAAAATTTCTTCATAAAATGGCTTTCGTATACTTCATGAAACCCTGACTAAAATGATGACTTTTGATTATTTTTCAAATCAAAACTCGTGCTTTATAGAAAAATCAAGTGTACGCTTCAGTGCACTACATTTAAAAATGTTGAGAAATCATCATCATCTTGAGCACCTTTTCAAGATTGTTCAAAAGATTTTTCAAAATCTTTCAAAATACTTTGTGCTCAAGATAACTCCCTCTAAAACCCTTTAATTGATTATGCTTTATTAAAGGGGAGTATAAAACTAAAATGTTCCAAATTCATGCTTAAATCAAATCCGCTTGTCTCCCCAAAAGATTCTAAAATGTTGTTTAATTCATTATATCAAAAATATCACAATTATGCTATTTTTGAGGGGGAGGAGACGTGATTAAAATGTGATCAAAAGTTTAATGATCGTTGTTTGAATCTCAAAATGAGGTTGACTCGAGACGGAACCAATGAATTTACGGGAATCAATGTTAGTAAATGTACCATCTCGAGAAACTTGTGATAGATATGCACTTTCATGGGTCTAACCTCCTTTCAAGGAGTGTTTACAACTTCAAGTTAGTTATTAGAGCTAGTTGTCACCTAAAACCCCGACAATGGAACTCTTTAACTAGGCAACGTAATCGTGTCCCGTGGGGAATTGTCTATCATGAGCCGATCAATTCAAAAGTGCAAACTCTACCCTCGATGTGCATATTTTTGTTAAAACTCATAAGCACATGTGAAGGGGAGTGTTTCGAAAATATAAAACTCTCGGAGTGTTCCAAACATGTTTTCTATCATAAACACTTTGAGAGATTTTCAAGAAAAATGGTTTTATGGCAACAATAGGACAGTCATGGAGTTATAAGGTGACTATGGATAGGAAATTGCCCTATGATCCGCCAGAGCCGAAAGGATCTACCCAAGGACATCACAAATAGTTAGTATTAGAAGTCCTTAGGAATGATTGAAAAAGGAGTAATGTGAGAAAGGAGAAAGAAGGGGTTGAAGAATTAAAAAGAAATGTAATGAAAGGGTGAAAAGAAATAGCCCTCCATATTCAACCTTAGGGCGTAAATCGGGTTCAATACATATGCTACGGGTTGTCACTAGATGACACCGGTATTGAAGACAAAGACGCCATGGACCCAATGATGCACTCGCACTAAACCTTCTAGCAACTCAATTCCTCTCAAAAGGATTTGTTTCATTCTCACTGGGAACCCTACATAATCTATCAACTTTCTCTTAGAGATTGTTGATATTGAAGAAGGAGACCCTCTCCCTAGTCTCCGCTTAGGAAAACCATAATGCACTTATTGAGTCTAGAGCCACGAGATTCATCAAAAGATCTCATAGGAACACATGACATGACATCACTTGTTGTTCATCAATAAGGGCACAAGTGATATATTCTAGAGTCCTACGCAGTCTTAGCAATCTGCCGTAACATTTATGAGAAGTTTCACATCTCGCGATCTTCGCGATTGAATGGAAACTCTGCCAGTGGTCAACATCAAGCGACTCGACAAGCAGTCACTTCGTAACTCCCTCGTGGATTACGCTTAGTGTGTCTCAAACGGCCTCTGTCATCGCGGGAGATGCTTTCGTGTACCTCGCGACTCATCTCAACCGTAGGTGTACTCGGTATATCGTGTTATCTCACTTGTGGACTCAGCTCAGTGAACGGCCCTGTGAGAATTAGAGACGGTTTTCACACTATGTTGCTAACACCCTCGAAATTCAAACTTGTAAGTGCCGGAATCCGCTTATTACTAACCTCGCTTTATGTTTTCTTCTTATGGAAGCTCGGAGCGGATGGATCGTGCGCGCATCGCCACATGCTCATAACAACAACACATGAAAGTTCTCATCAAAATCAAAGGCAACTCAAAGTTAAAGATGATTCTTCATCAATGTCAAAGAATCTACAAATTGTAAAGACTCGAGAACTTCATCATTGGAAACTCAAAGTCAAATAGAAGTGTGAGCATGGTGGAGAAAGACGTGGAGATACCTAACCAACGGTTGACAACGCGCACAACCACATTAACGATCATAAAGCATGAAGGAACAAAGAATCAAGACTATTCTATATCTACACACAAAGTTCAAGCTCGAGAAAAGTAAAGACCTAATCAAGTGGAGCATCTTTTGAATGACCACCTCTTAGGGGGAGATTGTTAGCCTTAATAGTTTTATTAGAAGTGATGGTCATTCACATTTAGGAACTTTATATCGTATGTTAGATATCGTGATAGAATAGTCAACGGGCTCGTGGATTGGGCTAAGCTAAATGGCTATAAGTTAAGATAAGCTAGCCTTATATCAAATCCAAGTCCAATCCAATCCCACAAAGCCCACATACGGCCCATGGCCAAGCCTTAGGGCATCCTTTGTCTTGTACTATATAAACCCCTCAAAGTCTCATTTGAGGGGTGTGCTTGAAAGTGTGTGTGTGTGTGTATTTTCTCTCTCAAGGAATATACAACTTATTGTGTTTATCTTTATCCTCTACACATACACACATTTTAGATCATTCAAGTCACCATCTTTCTCATCTTATTTCTAAGCTTTGTTTGTGTTTGTGTTTCACGTTTTATACGCGTAACTTGGGTTACGTGTGTTGGGTTTGCTTGGTAAAGTGATAAGGTTGATATATCTTAGGTCCTAACAGTATCTTCACATGTGAAGAATATCGAGATTAGCGATTATTTGATTATTTAAGTTTTGAAAAATGTATTTTCACTAGTGAAGATTATCAGTATGCATTGGTATTTTGAGGTTATTATTGGATTTAAGTTTAGTTAGAGTATCTTCACATGTGAAGAATATCAATATTAGCGATTATTTTGATTATTTGAGTTTTGAAAAATTATGTTTGCTAGTGAATAATATCAGTAAGTAATGGAATTTTGAGTTTATTATTGTATTTAAGTTTAGTTAGAGTATATTCGCATGTGAAGAATATGGATATTAGCTATTATTTTGATTATTTAAGTTTTCACAAATGATATCATAAAATCATAACATAAAATTTGATGCGGTAATCTAGTACCTTGTTAATTAGATAAATACTTATTACCTTACATACAAAATAAGTCCAAAATAGCACATTCTTAAACATATACAAAACACATTCATAATCCTAAAAATCATCGCCACTTCTTCTTTGAGTATGTTGATAAGCTTTTTGGCACATTAAACCATCTCTTGATACTTAGCTTTGACAACAACATTATGATCTTTCAAATTCTTAAAACTGGTTATCATCTCTTCATACTTCGCTTCAAAGATCGCGATTATAATGTTTGTAAATCTTAAAATCAGCTATCGCTCTTCACATCTTTGTAAATTAGCATTATCATCTTCGATCCTCTTGAAACACGCTTTCATATCTTCATACTCACATTCATACTCTGGAAGTTGTTCAATCATTCTCTTCCTCTTATCAATCAGCTCTTGTTTCTCTAAAAAATTTCCTTCTATTGGGAAAGTCTTTTCCCAAATTACAAGCAATTACCATTCTCTTGAAACGTCTATCATGTCTTTAAATAAAGAATCGCGCAAATTAGTACAATTCGGAGTGCATGTACCATCTTGACACAAAGAACACGACATTTTGTAAATGATTGTGATGATTGATAATCTAATTGATCTAAATGTTAATTGACCTAAATATCACAAGACAAGTGAAAGGTAAATCTCACAAATGAAATGGTGTTTTTAGATTTTGTGTAGACAACTGTATTATTTATTGACAATTTGAATTGGTGTATAGTGTGAATAATCCAAAGTCACTATAAGAATTGGTGTTTGCAAATGGGTTATTTGTGGCCTAAGAGTTATATCAGATAGTTTGGATGTGAATCTAAAGTGGATTTCTAAAATAGTAAAGTATCAAGTGAGTTTTGTTTTCATCTCGCTGAGCCAATGTTTTATCAAACCCGAAATCATGGCTCTCTGATTTTACTTTATTTTATCTGCTTTTGTGAACCCTAGCATTTGGCTATTTTGTTTTCACCGCTTAAAGGTAAGGATGTCAGTTGCTTTTGGGAAATGGTTTGTGTTTGTATTATATGGTCTTCAAGACTAGCATTCCGACTTGAACAAGCAGCTTTTATTGTATAGTGTGACATCATAATATACAAGAGGGACCTAGAATGACAAAACATAAACCTTACCCCACACACCACTTATCCTTTTATGGTCCCAACCACACATTAGTTATCCTTATCGTCCCAACAATCAAGATCCTCACATTCCTTCTTATACCCTAGGTCACTTTCATCGAAGAATCCAAATAAAAAAATCGTTGTCCTTTTCTTCTTTTTAGAAACAAATCCGTGTTTGTTGTACTCCCGTATGTACTTTGTTACCTTATTCGCTCATATATTTATAGAGTACATGAATATAAATAACTGCAAAAGCTTTTATATTTTGTATTCTATTATTAAATATTTATTTAATTAAAAGTTATTGAAATTGTTATTAGGGTTTATGTTTTATAGGTATGGTCAGTATACCCCTTAAAGTTCACCACAACGGGAGATTTGACTTTCAGCCACTCCGCTATGTAGGCGGTCGCCTTGCTGATGTCTGGTGTTTTAGCTCCACCAGGGTGCATTTACCGTGGTGCTTGATCATATTTTCATTGATATTGAGGAAAATGGGCTTTATTTTATGATGCACCAAATAAGGCACTAGAAGATGGTTTAACATTGTTGCACAATGCACAATGATGTTCGACTTAATGTATGACCTTCATGCGGATGAGAATGGATCCATGGACATCTACATTGTGCACAAGCTACAGGCTTTGTCACAATTTTATTTCAAAAACATGGTATGGCGTGAAGAGGACGCCGGCATGCTGCGAAGCGGTAGTGCAACACCTTTCAAAAGAAGGAAGATAACAAAGCGTGTTTCTATCACGAAAACTAAAAGAGGGTTCGAGATCGAGAGAAAAGGGGTAGTGCACAAGGAAATGAAAGACATGGTAATACAAAGAGGGTGTGGAACTCAAACCGATATGCCGCCGAGAAGGGAAAAGAGAAATTCTTTTATTTAGTCCATAAACCCTTCTATTAATAGTTCTATTTTAATTGATGTTTTACCCACTCTAGAAAATCACTCACATATTTCTTTTAGCCAATAAGAATAAGGCAACAAATGCCTTACAACCATCATATCAAGAACACAACACAACACATGCCTTAGATGCATGGTTGCACCTCGTTATGAATGCGTGTTGCCTTTAAAAAATATGAGTTTATGCTGCCAACCATGAGATAGTGCTTCTATGCCCAACTTAGTGTTGTTAGGTTTATGCTTTTAAGTCTATCATTTATGATCATTTGGTTAAGAATTATGGTTGCCCAATTGTACAAGAAGTATTGCCCAATTATGGCATTTAGTTGCCCATTGCAAATTGACGGTGGCGAGGTACAAACGAATTGCCCAATAACATAAACTAGATTGTCGAATTTTCGTGTCTAGATAGTAGATGACGATACGTGGTAAGCGTTTATCGATTAAAATAGCACAATTGGGGATAAATATACCAAAAATACCAACAACCGCTACAAGTGTTAAAACCGCTGGTTTGAAAGTACAAATTAATTTCGATTCAATTGGGGATAAAAAATATAAAGAGTTACAATTGCTAGCGCAAAACATAGTTTAGTCCCACACATAGCATAATTCGCAACCCCTAACAATCTGTTGCAATCATTTTCTAAATAAACATCAATGGTGCCCAAGTCTTCAACGCCGCAACTCACAACATGGTTGCGGGTTTTAGAAAACCAAAGAGGCTAGGCTGAGTGGTTTGAACAAATTCTCAAGTATGTGCATATGTAAATACGCAACCATCGCTACAAAGATATGCAACCATCGCTAGTGTCGTTGAAACCACTGCTAGTGTCAACGCAAATATCAACTTTGTTTGTGTTTTCCAAATCATTTATATTCAAAAAGTCCCTAAAGTACAAAATGGTTTTTGGAATTAAAGGTTGACTAGTTGCGCTCAAATTTTAAAAGTGAAATTTAAAGCCGCGAATAAATGTTTTACTTCCTTTGTCAAACGTGCATAAGCAACATTTCCAAAAGCAACAAATGCATGGAAGCTACATTTTACCAAAAAAAAGTATATACAGACATAGCAAACTGTTTATAATTACAGATAAGTCTTATCAAAATACCAAAAAAGAAGAGAAAATCTGCAAGTAAATATTGACGTTCCTTCCCTAGAAATTTTATGACAAATCTAGCAGAAAAATAGATGCCTGAGTAGGAGCCCAGGGCACGGCGCCTACCCACAAAACAAGAAATGAAAATTAATGATAGCGCGTGCAAGAACAAAGAAAAATCCTCGCTATAAATATGAGAGGTAAATAAAGGGAAAGTACATAAAAAAACAAAAAACAACCATTCCTCCACCAACAAAAATAGTTCGACTGCATATCGGCAACGTAAAAACTTTAGAAACACCAAAGAGAAGTTGAAGATGTTATTAAGAAAAAGAACACGATGGTACACAAGACAAAAAGAATACATTCGTCTCACAACAACAACGCTGCTGCTCCACGACGCTCGCTTTCCAAAAGCCTATACATAGCCTAAACCTTTACCCCCAAAAGAAAAACATAAAGCCAGCGTAAAGCATGCGACAACCTGAAACATGTTCTTAAATGACTACTAATAACAATTAATCGTTCTAAAATGACGACTAATAACCCATCTCCGACATTATTCACAACATTCCTTTACCCAAAACCCGTCCTTTGAAGTTTGTGGAAGCCTACCCACCATATGGCGCACTAAAGGTGGGAGTTTAAACCGATTAGACTCTCATTAGCCATTTGGGATCTTCAAAGTTCAGGCAGTTCCTTCTTAACCTCGCCATTCCCGAGCTTAAGAAGGAAGTATCATGGGTATTGGGTCGACGGGAGTGATAGAATGTGCAAAGAGTCAGGGTCCCCGGGAAGGGCGACAAAGGAAGTTGGGGAGCGCAATACGAGCGCCCCCTAATTAACAAGAAGCTTCCCCAAGAAAGGCAAACAACACGCCAAAATTATGGCATCGGCCCTCTTGATTACAACCCGCCCCAAGCAAGGTATGCCTACCAACTCGCAGATCGGGTTGATAGACCGTTAAAGGTAAAAATTACCAAATTATGGGTGCCGGATAAAATAAAGATGAAACCACATAAAGAATTTACAAAAATCACATCGACGACGTGCTGGATGATTGGTGTATTTTGTGACAGCTTCTCTCTCTCTCTAATTCAACCAATCACCACGACACGCCAACGTGTGGATTTGTTTTTGAATTCTTTATGTGGTTCTAGCATTGCTCTAAATTAAAAGTCTGCGTGGAAAAGCTACCTCACTAAAAGCCCTTCCAAGATCTGCATAGGGCGGATTTACAACGGAGACCCCTTGAAAGGCCTATCGAACTTCTCGGGGAATCCCATGGAAAAATACGGCCCCCCACTCAGGAAGCAAGCCACAGAAATCCTTCAAGAAAATGATAGCAAACAAGAAGAAGGATTCCACCTCAAAAGAGAAAGGCAAAATACAGACCGTGAAAGCCAGAAAAATGACAATGTTTAAGGCAAAAGACAAACCAAAGGGTAGTAGTCCCGCACCACCAAGCTAATGTAGTTTATCACCTAGTATGATTGTGTCGGTTTAATATGTAATATTATAGAATTTCTTGGGTAGGATGTTTTGTATTAGATAAGTATGGTAAGTATATTTATCCTAGAGTACATAATCAGATATTGTAAAGGACTCCTTAGCCTATAAAAGGAGGTCCTAGGCTAGAGTTAGATATAACTTTGGTCATATTTAGAGTCGATACACTTCAAGGTTGTAATCGCTAATACTATTCGTAGTATTCGTATTAATAATATATCCGTGTGTTTAGTCCAATAAATGTTCGATTATTATTATTCTTCTTAAGGTTAAGCACTAGATTTCAGCATAGTGTTTAATAGCTTGTTTTCGCTTAGTCACCTTCTATAGATCGCTTAGTCGACTTCGATGTAATGAAACTATTTTATAGACCATCACTTATTCTAAAAACATCAACATCTTCACTTTGACGTAACCACATAACGCCGTGTTATTAGATGTGTAGAGTTACATTCATTGGAGTTGATTATCTTGAGCTTTATGCGACATTTCTAAACGTATAAAAATGCTACAATCGCTTTTATGCTCGATAACTTAAATTAAATATCTCAAATTATAAAATGAATTGGTTGTATACTTACAACTGCTAATTATTTTTTACTAATGCTAGTTATTCGACTACCGCTAGTAAACCTGAATAGGTTGTATAATTATAATTGCTAGTAGTATACGCACAACCGCTAGTTATTCTAACAACTTAGTGATAGAAGACATCAACGAAATTATGACCGACGCGTTGATGTATCGCCGCTTTGGCCAATCGACCGTGTGGTGGTGCTCTTACAATTATCGGCCCAATAGGCCCATGCCGGTTTACAGCTAGTAGTATACTCACAACTACTACTTAATTTTACTATCGCCAGCTGATAGAAGACCTCAACGAAATGATTAAACAAATTGTTAGTGCCGCAGAATGGTCGTGTTTCGTGCCCTTGGGTAGGTGCTGCTATTACTATTATCGGGCCCTGAATAGGCATATAGTTGTTTACTGATGCTGGTAGTTAACTTACAACTCCTAGTTAAATTATACTAGTGATGAATGATAAATTTGTTTTTTGTAAGTGTGAATAGTCACTTGTTGGTAGTTATTAGTAGATTGTAGAATACGACTTGCATTTGTGCACTGACTAGGACTCTTGGTTTATAAAAGTAGTCCAAAGGGAAGAAGTGCCCTACGCATAACAGCTTAGTTGCCAAATTCATTTTTGGAAACAACCGCTAGTTGCCCGTGATGAAATAAAAAGGATAATGGGATTACACAACGAGGAAATAGTAAATACGCTGACATACAACGCTTCATACGACAACCTACTACATATTACGATTACTACATAATTATAAGTTTAATGGTTACATATTATATAACCACTTGATATACGGCCACACCAAACTTTCAGTACAAAAATTTAATTGACACAGGGTATTCAACCCACGCATAAAACTACAACCACTAAAACAAGTCTACGACGGCTGTGATGGAAGATCGGGAGAGTTTCAACAGCTTTCTAGCGAACTCCCAATTCTTCTTGATATTATCATAACCATCGTCCACCAAATCGCCGCCCCGATATACATTTTCTTTAGCGACGCGGAACAAGCAAGTATAAACTTAATTATGTGTAATTCATTCCTCCGATCTAGAAAGGATCGAAAAAGCACAGCTCTCAATCGCCCATGGTCAATGCGGTTGTGTCTAAATCTAATGAAACTTGTTCTAAAGGTAAAACACTAAGCGTGTGTGCAGCCTAGAAAATCAAATAGTATTGAGATACAAAAACATGCCAATTTACGGATGTTAACTCCTTTTAGATTCAGATTAACGAGGGATACAAACGGCAAAGGGACATTCATCCTGGAATTACCATCACGCATCAACTACAACATGTCGACTTTTGGGTTAGTTTTAAAGATTAAATGTCGTTAGAGTTACACACATCTTTAACATTGTAAAATTAGAAGTGTAAAACTCAAAACGGTCTTACCGTGCAATCGTCAAAAGCCAATGTAAGGGTCTCAAGAGATGGAATTCTTGTCGTGAAAGATATCGATGCTATGATTAATCGACAAAGATTCGAGATACCGAATGCCAAATGTAACTTATTCAAATTCCTAATACTTGCAAGATTCCATAGTCTCATCCCGTTTGTACTCTCAACATCTATTCCGAGACTTAAGTAAGGGACAACCAAAGAACTAAATCCCAAACAGACGGTTAGAAAATTGACTAAACACAATTCTAAGCTCAAGAATTTGGAAAAGTAGTAAAAACACCAAACTCTAAAAGCACAACAATGAATTTCTATATATTTCAATTCCATACAAGAGTAAAGTTGGGATGGCAATGTAACTGGTTGTCCATACCAGCTTCTAATTGTCGTCCTCAATTCCTTTGCATAGCCAAAAACATAAGCCAATCACAAATCTCTTCATAATTCAAGTCTTCCATTCCGACAACGCTTCGCTTTGGGCTCTCTACAGAAGACAAACTTTTATGGGACCCGTAGTTGATTTAATAGTCTAGTAACATGCCTACCATCAAACTTATATGTTAAATAATAAAAGAAATCCTCATCAATTATGACTTCGGTGAGCAAAGTCCACTTAAACCTCCAGTTTGTAGATAAAGTAGAGGTGCTCACCGCTTCTTTTATTGGCAACCGATTCAAAATGTTATCGACCACTATATCCGCATGTTGCTAATATAATCTCTCCTATTGGTGTTAACATTAGCTCGAAATGACATGGTTTTCAAGGAAATTTTGTTGGTTTTTGAATTCTAATGTGAGCCTTTGGATGAGGGTTGTTGATTTGCAATTGATGGTTAGAACGAGGGTGTGTTATTATGATCATTAAATGTGGTTGTTGGGTTGGTTCATTGATTCATACCAAGATATAAGCTTTTAAAGTTTGGTCCCTAAAATATTACGTAGTGGTATTTTTTAATAAGCCATGGTAATATGCATTATGACCTACGCGAAAAACTAAGGTAGTGCCTTCCATGAAAATAGTTAAGGCGAAAACATAAGGGCAAAACCTATTACACGATCAATGTGTTGTGACGTGTCATGCCGGGTCGGGTCCAATTTAACACAACTATGTTAATAAAACGATAAATTCAAACTGTTTATAATTAAATCAATATAATTGCCTAATTTTTATACCTTCACTACATTTTATATCAACGTATGAAACTATTTTATAGACCATCACTTATTCTAAAACATCAACGCCTTCACTTTGACGTAAGCACATAACGGCATCAGGTTATCAAATGTGTAGAGTTAAATTCATTTGAGTTGATTATTTTGAGCTATATGCGACATTTCTAAACGTAAAAATGCTACACGCTTTTAAGCTCGACACTTAAATTAAATATCTCAAAATATAAAATGAATTGGTTGTATACTTATAATCGCTAGTTATTTTACTACCGCCATTTATTTTACTATGCTAATAAAATCTGAATTGGTTGTATACTTACAACTGCTAGTAATATGCTTACAACTGCTAGCTATTGTAACTACTGCTAGTGATAGAAGACATCAATGAAATGATGCCACAATCGTTAATGCCGCTGTGTGTATGGCCGTGTTTGTACCGCCTGCGGTGTAGGTGCCGCTGATACCATTCGTGCCCTTGTGTAGGTGTTGCTCTTACTATTATGGGCCCTAATAGGCACATAGTCGCTTAGTGTCGCTAGTATAAAACTTATAACCGCTAGTTATATTGTACTAGTGTTGAATGGTAACTGCTTTTTGTAAGTGTGCATAGTCACTAGTTGATAGTTATTAGTAGATTGTAGAATACCTAATTGTAACAATTAGAAGGACTCCTTGGTTTATAATAGTAGTCCATAGGAAAAGAAGTTTCCTCACGCATACCAATGCTTAGTTGCCAAATTGATTTTTGGAAACAACCGCTAGTTGCCCATTAAACAAACATGTATAATGGGATTACAAAACGAGGAAATAGTAAATACGCTGACATACAACGCTTCATACGCACAACCTACTACATATTACGATTACTACATAATTATAAGTTTAATGGTTACACATTGATTTATAATAACATTCAGAAAGTACGCTAAAAAACTAACCACTCCATGCTTCCTTCCCATACGCATAAGTACTAAAACCATAAAGCTTCATTCCCATTAAGCATGATCCCTAACTTCTGCCAAACAAACCTCGCTTGGAACATGAATATAATGGTAAGTTAAAAATAAAACATGAATAGAATGGTAAGTTAAAAATAAAACATACTATACACAAAGACGGTTCCGATTTAACAAAAGAAGAGATTCTTTGTATGGGGCGATGTAGAAAGATCCCGCGATCTCCTAACATTCCCATGCATAAATAATTCAAGTTCTTTGTTGTACACAATATCGAGTGACCCAAATGATTGCCGTTGTACGCTTCCACTATTGGAGCCTAATCCTTTGTAAACCCAAGCAAACGAACCGAAAATAGGGTAGGGATGGCGAATAGGCTTCTAAATGATGTTATGGAAGAACCATTCACGCCCAAAACCATCCAAAACAATGGAATATCTTCACCAATGATCGTCCTTAAATCACTAGAGAGTTTCCAAGATCGAAAACATTGAATGGAACCGGAGTTCATTTTTAAAATCATGGGTAGGTCTATAACTTTAAATTGGCTGGTTACCAAATCAAAAGAAATCAAGATATAAATCTTGTAAATAACACCTTCCTCATTAGTTAACTTTTCACTCCTAGTCCAATAGATAAAACGACCTACAACTGCATGACTTTTACGTTTCAATTTTATAGTTTCACGAGTGAGGGGGGGTGGAAATTTTCAAGGCGGTCCACCTTTACGAAGTTCAAAGAAAAGACAGACACATACCAAAACCACTTTGGAATACAGGATAGAGACCTTCACGATGCGTCGGGTCAAGAGTGTCCGGACGGACGGCAAAACCAAAACAAATCTTTTGACATTCAACTTGATGTGTGTAAAGCGACAAATATCGCAAGTGATTTTTGGATGCGGGTTCCAAATAACAGACATTAGATTAGAACCATAAACAAAATACGAAAGACCATTAGAATTGCCAACCGTAATCATAGATGAAAGCATTAAATCTCAGATATGTGTGTAGCGATTAGTGCTCATCTTAAGCTAACATAAAACCTTGGAGACCCATATCAATGTTAGCGAAATAAACACTCATCACTACAATAATTAACACTAATTAAAGATGAAGCTTCCACAATCTATACTAGCCTTCCATAACTTTCAAATACTACATAGCTAGAGTATAGACTTAGAGGTAGCCTTGGATGATATCTAGTTGAACATCCAGAGGGATATTGTCAGACATTTTTTTTAAACAAAAGCAGAAAGATTGGGATAAAGATATGAAGTCAATAGACCAAAATAAGAAAGAAAGATTTTGTTAAATAAAATAAGAAATATTTGTATTGAAGAAAGTGATTGGGAACAGAAGACATTAAAGGACATGTACCGTGATGTACTTTTAGGCAACCAAATATTATATTCTGCTATATAGCAAATATTAATAAAGTATACATAACCAATATAGAAGTGGTTTGCAAACCATAGCGTTTTTGTATATGTGCACGGGTATTTACAAAAGAAATTCCGTTGAGTTAAAAAAAATATATAATAATCGACTAATATATAACACAAGTAAAAATACATATAGTAAAGTTGAAAGAAAAAGACTTCACAAGTGAACATTTGACAATAATTATGGGTCAAATGGATATTAAGGATCCCTGAAAGACGGCATCAATTTGTGTATTCAACCTTGTGCTTCCGTATATTCAAGCATCCGCTCGGTAAGCTAACTTTGTTTCAGGGCGCGCTCTACTTCCTGAGATCGGTTACGGAGCAATCTGCGGCAAAATAATACACCCATACTACACAATCGCCATATAAGTTTGATTGTTGTGGGAATTTTGGACACTGGTATGTGATTATATAATCCCCCGGTGATATGCCCTTACTATGTAGTGCCCCAACCTTTGTTAGGTACAATTTAAGCCGTTTGTAACTTTCTCTTCAAACCTCGCCACCAATGCACCTCTTCCTACCCGACGAGAGAGTCATAAAGCTAAACAACGCCATAAGGGATATGGAGCACAACGAGTACCAGTGATTTCAGCCATTCACGGAAACTACACCGATATATAAGACAAATGCATAATATTATAAGTTGTTTATAACTGTAGTGTTGTACGGTAAGAGTCTTAAACTGACTTTTCAACATCTCGACAAGCCCGGGTATGTTGTGCCATATGAATAAGTGGTAGGAATTTTGCCATATAGGATTTGAGTGCGTAAATTACACCGCCAAAGCCCAATCTGCATCGGCTAGTCTAAACAGCCACATCAAATCAACCCATACATCCAAGTGTCAGACATATAAAAGTACGTCCAAACGCCCCTTTTAGACTAAAAATACTAGATATAAACTTCAACAGCTACTTGAAAAGCTTAAGATAAGATATAAAAGCTTAAAGGTTAGATGTACTTGTATGCTAGAGAAAATCAATTCAAACAATACCTTAAAATATCATAGAAAAGAAGTCCTAACAAGCTATAGTTGCTCCATTTGCAAATCAATGTCTCACATTCAGAACACCATTCCTCCTAAATATATCTAGAGTATAAAAGAAGATATAATAATTTAGATACAATAATCAATACCGAGCCCGATCATGTTTTTTAGCGTAACATAATTGCATAAAATTAAGAAATTTACAAAACCCAATTTCTTTAGGGTGATAACCCTAATTTTGACTTTCATCAAGGGAACAACCACAAATACAGATTTAACTAAAATTACAGATTAAATCGAAGATAAAACACATTAAGTCGATAATAATAAAAGATTGTGTTTGGATAATGAGCAATTTTGAGAGGATTCCTTTTTTGACACTTAAGTAGATAATAACAAAAGATTTCTTCAAGTGATTTGAATTACCTGTAACAAGAATGTGTGTCAATGCACAAGAAGGTTCAATTGAGTGGTGGTGCCGCCGGTTGGTGGTGGCGTGTGTGGAGGGCTCGGATGGTGGTGGCGTCGGGTTGTTGGGTGGTTGTGGTGGTGTTAGTTGTGATGGTTTATGTAGAGGACAAGAGGTGTGTGACTGTGTGAGTCTGTGTTTTGTGTGGGGGTTTGATTTTTTTTAATTTAAAATGTAAAATGACCAAACTATCCTCGTGTATAAATACAAGTTGCCCAAACAATATAAAGATGCCCAAAAAACAATACAAGTTGCCCAAAAAACAATACGTTACAATACATGACATATACTTTCAAAATACGTACTTGTGTTATAAGTTGTCGGACATGTGGCAGCCCCTGGTTGGGTCCAAGAAAATCGGTGGGCAACCGGTCTATTTTCAAATAAAAAAAAGGCATGGTCCGGAAAGTGATAAGCCTCAGGGCGCCTGGTCTATTTGCCTCATTTTCCCATTTAATAAATTATTACTTCATTCATTTTAAAATTATTGTTCATTTTTTTGTAAGTGTTATGTTCTTTGTCTCCTGACAATAATTTTGATACAGAGGTAGTGATTGATTAATTTTTTTAATACGAAGTAGTAAAATTGTCATTCTGTAAAAAATAAGAAAAAAAATTAGTAAGAATTGTCTTTCTTAAATAGTGTATTTTGGTCAGAGGATAATTATTTTCATACAAAAGGAGTAATGATTTGTGTTAAAATAGTTATGATATTATTAGGGAAATCAGACATATAATTGTGGATAAAGTCGTTATATGGTTGCCTTCAAAGAGAAAAAGGGTTTATATTACTATTCTATTGCTGCCGAACCATATCTTCAAGAAAAGCATGTCATCCGTTGGATCAAAAGTGTTTCAATCTTGACCATTGTAATTCCCTAATTATCCATATCTAACTAACTAGAGGCAATATATGAGATCTGTAAAACTTCCCGCCATATGCATGATATATATTTAAGAAAATGATAAGATATAACAACTTTTCCAACAAAAAGGAAATATATAATCTGACCCTTTCATCCAATTTCGTCTAGATGCATTGTTTCATGTTTTAAAATTCTAAGTTTTGGCGCCTATTCTACCCTATGCATCCCCTAGGTTTAGGTCACTTTTGTACTATATATATATGAGGGTCATTTTCACTCATTCTTTACAAAAAGAAACTAAAAATATTAGTAGCTTTCACTTTCACTCTTTAAGATTCGAATCAAAATGGCAAACCATGATCAAGTGATTGTGTGTACATATAGGTGTTCATAATTCATGCATATACAAAACAAGTTTAACTATCACTTTCTTTAAATCATGCATTCTAATCTTCTGCTTTTACTCGTGATGTTGTTTGAAATCAACCTTGCTATGATGGCAAACCACAACAACCAAAGTTATACGTTATATACATCGCATTTTGTATTTTTTTTTTATGTCGTAGTTGTTTTTTTAATCTATTGTATTCTATATTAGGATATCGCGATCAACAATGATCAGGCAAAGAAGAAGAGAAACGTGAGGAGAACCTCATGAACTGGAAATGGAGTGAAGTAACTGTAGTCGATGATCTTCAGGATATAGTTGAACCTGCTAATGTTGCTAATGTCCCAAACACTGCTAATGTCACAGATCTGACAATCATTCCACATGTAATTACATTAAGATACTTATTTATCTACTTAACTTTTGTTTTTATGAATGTACCACATATGTTCATTAACTCATGCACTAACATTTCATGCAGGAGGTTAGTGATGATGAAATACCAATGGCCCCAATCAAGAGAAACAAAAAAAGCCAATTCAAAATAACTGGTAGAAACAGGTGCAAGCAACTATTTGATGAAGATGAAAGTGAAGAAGATGACAGGTTCAAGCTACCATTTGATGAAGAAGAAAGCGAAGAAGATGAAGACACCGAAGATGACGATTGGGTTTAGCAAGAACACAAGTATTTTAATTTTTAGTTTCTATTGTTAGGCTACTGTCTTAGTAGTAACTTTCTTTACGTTCCATCACTTAGACTACTATTGAGTAGCATGTCTTTTCATTTTATTTTTTTAGGTTATCAATAAAACAAATGTTTTACTTTATATTGTCACTTTACAAATGGATATGTGTTTCTTGAAACCTTATATATAATGAAATATATAAGGTTAATTCTTCCCATAGTTTTGGTTTCCTTTGTGATGCTTCAATTACGACAATGGCATCAGCACATGACCATCCTAATTGTCCCATCTTTTTTTTTCACGTATTGCATGTTCATAATATATTACAGCAAGCAAAAGAATAAAAAGTTACCACCGTTCTCCAAGTGTCCTCGTGAAAGTCTTAACGCCAATTAATGGATATCATATTGCAAACTTTAGAATCGTTGGATTTTTTGATCAACAAGTTTAGTGGGAGGATATGGGAGCAACTTATCGTTTGAGGGAAACCAAGGGCTATGTGGTCCCCCATTGAACATGACTCGTGTTCGTTAGAACGACATGTCTTCAGTTTACCCACTAATTTTCTGGTGTACAATTCATCTATTTGGTTCATGATCTTTTTGGTACATCAGTTGTGGACTGCACATGATCTCAGACTTTTTTTGTTTGGAACATTATCTACAATTTTTTTTATTGGACTATGAGAAGATTAGATTGACATAAATTTGAAATGGTCTTATCACTGAAATGGTCAATATTATCACTGAAATACCTTTTTTTTGTTAAGGTTGTTAGTTATCCAATTAATAACTTAAATTTAAAATTTTTACTTGTGAATGAGTAGGTAAACTTAAGCGCCAAAAAAATTTACGTATTTATTTTCACTCATCTTCTCATATCTTTCAACTGCAACTTTTGGGGCCATCGCCATTTTCGCCGAATTTTGAGGTATTGTAGTTTTATACCCATGACTCATGACTGATTATATAATTGGCATTCTGAGTATTAATGGTATCCTATGGTACATTATATGGTTCCTCATAACTTTTTATTCAGTGTATATAGTACCTCACCCGTTTTGATCTATTTTGAAAACTGGTCCATTTTGAAAATTGTTTGAATCCAAACAGCCCCTTTAACCTGTATGTGTCCAAACAGTCCCTTAAACCAAACTGTCCAAACAACCCCTTAACCATAATACAATATATACGATTTGTCTCAGTGAATGAAAATTGGATAATATAAATACTATGGGAGGAAGGAGCAAATACTATGTTGTATTATCAGTGACCTATTTTGAGAATGGGTCAGTTTTAATCAATGCATAATAAGTTTGCAAATACTATGGGTCAAATACTATGTTGTATCCAATGCATAATAAGTTTACAAATTCTATGGTTCGTCATAACTCTTTATTCAGTTCATATACTACTTCAACTGTTTTGACCTATTTTGATAAAAGTGACCCATTTTCATTAATCTTAATTCCAATGCATAATACTATATTGTATTATGGGAGGAAGGAGCATATACTATGTTGTATTCACATATAGTATTTACTCTTCCTCCCATAATATGACATGGAGGAAGAAGCAAATACTATATTGTATTATGGGAGGAAGGAGCAAATACTATGTTATATTATGGGAGGAAGGAGCAAATACTATGTTGTATACAATGAAAGAATATAAATAACATGCCAATAGCCTAAGCCCATACTACAAACATAAGCCAATACAAAGTAATGATTTGCTAACACAAAGAACTCATGAAATTGTTGCATTCCAAATAGCCCCTTTAACCCATATGTGTCTAAACAGGCCCTAAAACCAAATCTATCCAAACAGTCCCTTAACCCTTTTCGTGTCCAAACAACCCCTTAAAACGAATCTGTCCAAAAAACCCTTAAACTAATCCTTGCACTTACTTTATTTGCTGAATTTTCTACGCAAAATTTGTAGTTTTGTCTCTTCGAATAGAAGGAAAACTGTTTTCCTAATAGTGAATTTAGGTAGTTTATCATAATTTTGTAGAACAACCTAAGTTATAAGTATTTATTGGTCGTTTAATCGCTTACTCTATTTCTTGCAGCCATTGAATATAAATTTATAATCGCTTAAGTTGGATCACATTTAACAGGTTATTTACCTCCCTTCAATCTTTATTTCGTTATCGGGATTCTGCCCAGTATCGTTTTCGTCTTGGCAAGATCGTGATCGTAAGATCGGATCGGGATCTTAAGATCCTACTCTAATGTTATTTCTTAATAGTTTATGTAATTTTATACAAATCTACAAATTCTAATACATTATAACCACAAAATACTGTGAATGTTTCATATAAATGTTGTCCTAAATTATGATTATAAAATGTTTAAAAGATTAACATGTTGTTTTTGAATTCTACAAACAAACAACCCATAAATTTGTAGTTTTTTAGTTTGTAATCCGAGAAAAGTAAGATCGGATCGGATTAGATCGTAAGATCGTATGGTCAAGATCGGGATCCTATAAGATCTTAAGCTTGCAAAGATCCTATGTAGGATCCGGATCGTTTTTGCTTTGCAGTATCGTAAAATCGTAAGATCCTAAGTGTGGAAAACTAGAAGGGGGGGTTGAATAGTTTTGCCAATTAAAACTTCCTTTTAATCTATTTAGATCGACTTATGTCAATCTATTTGGATGTGTGTGTTGGATGTTGATAAACAAGCATATAAAGGTAAGTAATGAAACGATAAGAGTAAGAAGCATAAAACCACGATGCGAGTATTTATAGTGGTTCGGCTACAAGGAAACCTTCCTTGCCCTACTCCACTCCCCGAGTCACCTACTCGAGAGTTCGTAAACACTACACCAATCTCCTTATGGCGGAGAAGCCTTCACAACGCCGCCACCCTTTTTCCTAAGTAGCTAGGCTAACCACGGGTTCTTTCACTCCAAGGTGAACTACACCTACACAACGTCGCCTACCCTTCATAAGGTACTAGGCTAAGTACCTAGTTCTTTCACTCCAAGGTGAACTACACCTTCACAACGTCGCCTACCCTTTATTAGGTACTAGGCTAAGCACCTAGTTCCATTGCAATGGAGGAACTACTACCACACTACACCAACGACTAATCCCAAAGGAGATCTACTCCTTTACAACATCATCAAGGATATCAATATCCTTGATCTAATACTAGTCTATCTTGTACATCGAAACACACCATATCGAATGTACATCTAAGGCACCTTTCACTAATGCCTTTGACTAGATCTACAGGACACCCTTCACTAATGTCTTGTGTCTTGACTTCTAAGCACCTTTCACTAATGCTTCTAGTCTTGACTTTTAAGCACCTACCACAAGTGCTTATGATATAGACGATAGATACCCTTCACTAATATCTTCGTCTTGACACTTGAGACATCTTTCACTAATGTCTTCAACGCTACACTTCTTTGAAGAAAGAAAGGAATCATCAACAAGAAGACTTCATTAGCCTTGATGATGAGGAAGCATGGCAACTCATGGACTTGAGCTTGCTTGACTTCAAAGGTGGTGATCTTGCCTTTAAGAGGAACCTAAAAGATCACACAAAAACAAAACTACAAACATAGATCTCTTGGATCTAAGGTTAGTAAGTTTTAAACTCAGGGAGAAAGTGTGTTAGAAAGGGGTGAGAAACAATGAAGAAATGGCGCACTATTTATAGAAGAAAAAATCTACCTACTTCCTCGGATCCCACGGATCCCTTCCACAAGGGATCCGTCTAACGTTAAGCTAGGGATCCGTGGGACACTCCCTTTTACCCATGGGTATTTTGGTTATGGGTCATGGGTCATGGGTTGAACCATAGATCTTTAGCTAGATACAATGTATCTCTTGAGTGCAATGCACTTAGTCACTTGGGTATGGATTGATCCATGGGTTATGGATATTATCCATGTATGATATAAGCATGATGTCATGCAATGGGTTATGGGTCATGGGCTTTGGGTTGTACCAAACTACATTCAATGTATTTGCCCAATGGGTTATGATACTTAAGTTTCTACCCATTTATATTACCCAATATACTACATACTAGTTATGTGTATATTTTACCCAAATATGTAAACACTAGTTGTTTTACATACGTAATATTAAATCATAAAATCACTTATACTTGTTTTAGTGTGTTATGTGAAAATGTGAATATGTTAGAAACTATTAGTTCAAACCATTTACGTATTTTATTTGTTTCGTTAAAATGATTTTACGTTTGTTATCGACAAAACATTAGAAGATCGTAATATATAAATAAATGTTTTTACGGCTTATTTGTATTAACAATCTCCCCCTTTTTGTTGATGACAAAACATAAAATTATTTTAAGGAAAAGCTAAAATTCATAAAAGTTTGAATTTGTAGTTTTTACTTTCTTCTCCCCCTTTTTGTCGAAACAAAAAGAGCTTCGAAAGAAAGCAACACATTGTTTTTAAGAAAAACATGTGAAAGAAATAAAAATAAATAGAGAGCAAGTAACGGGAAAGGATCTCATCTTTACTCCCCCTTGACGAGTCCATCCCTATGTAAGGGCGTCAAGAAAGTTATACTAATCTAGTTGGTTTGCAAGTAATTTTGCAAAAGATTTCGTCTAAGTGACGAATGTGCTCCCCCTTGATGATTGCAATTATGCAAAGGGATGTCACGAAATGTAATCCTAATATTGCAAGTAATTTTCAATGTATTGCTTTGACATAAAGCTCCCCTAGCTTTAGGATGTCAAAGTCTTCATGTGTAAATTTAATAACTACAAAACAAAGGTTAGAAAACAAGTATAATTCACAATTTCCTGCAAATGTGGTCCAAGTTAGAAGAAAATAGTTTTCTGTCTCACAGATCCCACGGTTCCCTCCTAGTAGGGATCCGTCTAGGAAATTCTGAGGGATCCGTATTAGCTGATGATTAATTTCAACAAAAGGTGATATAACAAGTAGCATGTAATTTTATTTAACAAAACTAGATTTATGATATACATGACTCTAAAAACTAAGAAGATAAGAAAATACATGACGAGGAATTTTTAGACCAACTATCGCTTGATGCTAGGACACCACGAAAATCTTCTAGCTCAAGTTTTGTTTAGGTTTGATCTCGTCGAAACGTTCGAGGAGATGATAGAACATGAAACGTTGGTCTTCTCGTACTTCATGTATCAAACTTTCAACATGTTGACAATGATAGCAATCTTTGTCATGGCTAGGTAGTGGGGGTGGAAGAAATGAAATGGCTTGATGCGAAGGATCAAGTGAAGCGGCTTGTGGAGCTTCAAACGATAGAGGGATTGGTAGAGGCGCGTTTGAGAATGGCTCGACCAAGAATGATGGTGGTGGTAGAGAGGTATCAACTTCCATGTGATCGGGTGGTTGATTTTGATGATTTCTCATAATCCAAATGGGATTATATGATGGAAATGGCAAAAAGGAAGCCGGAGCAAGTGTTGACTCAACACCTTGATTTTGTACCATTATTCCTCCTAATGAGGAGAATGTTGTCGGCGGAGGCGGATGAGACGGCCTAGGAGGCAAATCCTCTAAATTGTAGAGGTGTGGTGATGATAGTGGAGATCTAAAAGAAATAGCTCTAGGAACCAATGGTGATGGTTTAGTGGAGATGATATTGTTTGGCCTAGGTATTTTTGTGGGTACTATCCTTTTAGGAATTGGTTTGATTGGTTGAGGAAAGATCCTATCATTTGTTGGCTTGACCGGAGATGATTCGGTTGAAGAGATTTCGTGTATAACACGAGCCATTTTCTTGTGTGGTTCTTTGGTGGATAAGTTACTACTTGGGGTTTTTCTCATGATGAGATGATTTCAAGAGGTTTGTAAGGGTTTCTAAAGTGCCGAAAGTTAGGATGAAGGTGATGACTATGGAAGTCCTAACAATGTGGTTTATAAAGCAAGAGATTTGGCAAATGTATTTAAGCCTTAAGCCACTAAGATTCATTGGAATGTGATGATTAACATGCACAAGAGTCAACTTCAGAGTTTGTACGGATCTAGGAACTCATTTAAGATGAGATGGAGTGTTTGAGTTAGAAAGATGAGTTGAAATAATTGTTTTAGCAAGAATTGACATAAACCGTCATCCGATCCCACGGTTCCTCTCATCGAGGGATCCGTCTAGGCTAATCCTAGGGATCCGGCTCTCAGCAGTTATGAAAGGGTGGAAAGGATGTTTCTAAGATCTAAGATCTATATCATCTTGAGTGTTTCAGTCCTCCTAAGTGTCTTAAATGAAGGGGTGCTTAAGTACTTGAAGGTAATGAGTGATGTAGTTAATGATAGTCTTTTATGGAAGGATTTGGAACTTTCATGAGTACCAATGGATGAGCAAGGATGACACTAAATATGAGAGTGTTAATTAAAGCTAAATGATCCTAGAGATCAGGTTGTGACTTAGGAAAGTGTTTTGGAAAATATCCTAAAGGCTTTGAGATGGGAAAACTAGAATTTGATCAACTTTGATCAATTTTGAGGTAAGGATGATTTATGATCAATCTTGCCATAATCAAAAGATTTCTAAGACTAGATGTGAAGGATCATGTGAAAAAATGAAGTGTTAGTTTAAGAGGGGAAGAGTAATGGATAAAAAATGAAACGATAGATCTACAAGCGTCTTAGAGTATAATCTAGGTGAGTTATGTGTGAGTAGGAAGGATATACTTATCTTGATAAGGACTTAATTTTCCTTAGGACACTATGTTTAGCTTAGTGTGAGGTGTTCTAAGGATATGTTTGAAATATAATGCTTGCAATTGCATTTTCTGTTTTCCGGATCCCGCGGTTCCCTAAGTGTAGGGATCCGTCTAGCACAAACATTGGGATCCGGCCCATCTCGCTCGCAGTAACCTTTACTAAAGGTATGCAATGATCTTGACAATGCATTATATCCCAAGGTTGGTTTAAAGAGGTTCTAACACTAAGATATCAAATGTAAGATGTTTTATTTCATGAAAGAACTTGGATTACATTGATAAAGAACGAGTACAAGAGGATTGATCCTATTTGAAATACTACTAAGTTCCTTGAGTGTTTTTGCTAGATGGATCATCAAATGGTTGATGAGTGTTATGGCGATTCAAGAATGAAGAACGCCATCATGAGGAAAATGTTCAGCCCGGTTCCATCGTCTTGTTCATAAGTCAATGCACAATAGACTTTGAAATTGAGGATGAAAGTGCATGACATTATGATAGAGGCGCGTCAAGAACATTCCATATGGAATGAGTTTATTCTTGAAGCCTTGAAGGTTTACAATTCGCCTTGCAAAGAAGTAGGCGAGATTGTATGGTTGTTGTGTTAGCACACAATACATTATGTGAGCATAACAAAGGGAAGGATTTCATTCCCTTTAAGACTCCAAAAATTTTCACGTAGGATGAGTGCAAGGGGCTTGTACTCTTCAAGAATATCCCGTGTGTGGATGATGTTTGGATTGGAGTGATGGGGTTTGCATAATCTGCGAATTAAGTCTTGTGGGGAAGGAATGTGAGAACAATACGGACTATTTTCTTCACGAAAATTGAAGAGAGAATCAAGAGACCAATCTTCGTGAAGGCTCATTGTCCATAATTTGAATTCGAGAATTGGAGCAAATTGCCCAAGAGTCAAAACAAACTTTTGGTTTTGATCCAAAACCAAAGAGATAGAGAACGATCCTCGTACGAACGAAGTTCGACTTGACTAAGAATTCCAATAAAACCTTGGACATATTTTCTCGCATTTCGAGAAGACATTCTAGTCCTATGGCTCTGAAGGAGGTATTGATACCTTCTTCGAATTGTAGAGAGGTGTCTACAATATGTCCTTCATGGAAGTGACGGGTTTCGAGATTGTTGAACCCACTGGACATGATTGCCGTGTGTTGGGTTCAAGAGAGATGTTAGGAGTGTAGATGCTAGAGAGTGAAGAATCAAACTCATATACGTGCGACATAGTGACACCTATAGAAATGATGAGTTAATAGAAGTGATGTTTGTGATCAACCTATGATTATCTAACATTTTTATTAGATTTTTATTAACAATGGTTTTTAACAAGAAAGACACTTAACTCACTTATGGTTTTGACATACTAGTGGAGAATTACTTTTAGAAGAAAAGTGGTTTTCGGTTTGCATGAAAAACTGTTCTTCAGTAGGACGGATCCCACGGTTCCTTTTCAAAAGGATCCGCTAGTATAACTTCCGGATCCGTATATCTTTAATTACGTAAATGATTTTATGAAAAAGCATAGGTTTTTAGATCTCATAGTTTTAGACCAAGATATGTGTTTTAGCCTAAATTTTCTTTTAACATGCATACATGACTTCTAATGTATCACGAAGGAAAGACATAAAACAAAGAAAAATGATAAACACATAATAGCCTAGATAACTAGATTATTAGTAATATTTCAATTCAATACTAAGAATGATACAAAGGATTGGGTATATAACTCCAATGTAGATTAACAACACAAAGTAAATGTCTCCGTATGTGAACTTCATCATAGGGAACACAAGTGCGATAAGTGTTAAGGCGATGAGCACGAGGGCGATGTAAATCATGTTGAAGATGATCCTTCTTGGTTTCGGTTGAGACGAAAATAGAGAGGAAGATGAAGTTTGAATGAGAGAAATTTTTGAAATTGGAAGATTTGAAAAAGTGAGGATAGAGTGATTGACGGTGGGAGTATTTATGGGAAAGGAGGAATTTTTGAAATTCGTGTTTTGTTTTATTATTGGATTAAACAAAACATAAGTTTTATATACCATGACTTTAGACGAAAAGAAAAAATAACACGTATGTGAGAAAAAGGCTTCCTAATAAAGCTTCATGTAAAACATGTATATGCACAAAAGATAATCATATAAATACCTAAATAGGCATACTTAATTATCAAGCAAAAGAAAATCATACCTCTAGCGCAATTAGGAATGTCTTTACAAATGACACAACAAATGTCACTCAGACGATTCCCGGCCTTTATGCTTAAGATACCTTCTTAAGGAATGTATTCTTGTTACCAAGCGATTCCTATAGCTTGGTGGGTATTAGCTTTGACTAATCAACATGACAAAGAAGATTAGTGCAATTAAATAAAAAAGTAAATAAGATAAAATGTTGTTATCAAATCAACATCCAAACATATAGTTTTAAAAGACATGGTGTTTGTTTTTTATGAAAAACCTTCTTTGTAGTTTTCAATTAACCATGGATCGTATCAAGTTTTTAAAGTACAATATACTTCAAGAAACTTGGTAACGAAGCTCTGATGCCAATTGTGGAAAACTAGACTCGAGGGTTGAATAGTTTTGCCAATTAAAACTTCCTTTTAATCTATTAAGATTGACTTATGTCAATCTATTTGGATGTGTGTGTTGGATGTTCATAAACAAGCATATAAAGGTAAGTAATCAAAAGATAAGAGTAAGAAGCACAAAACCATGACGCGAGTATTTATAGTGGTTTGGATACAATGACACCTTCCTTGCCCTACTCCACTCCCCGAGTCACCTACTTGAGAGTTTGTAAACACTACACCAATATCCTTATGGCGGAGAAGCCTTCACAACGTCGCCTACCCTTTTTAGGGTGCTAGGCTAACCACCAGGTTCTTTCACTCCAAGGTGAACCACACCTACACAACGTCGCCTACCCTTTATAAGGTACTAGGCTAAGTACCTAGTTCTTTCACTCCAAGGTGAACTACACCTTCACAACGTCGCCTACCCTTTGTTAGGTACTAGGCTAAGCACCTAGTTCCATTGCAATGGAGGAACTACTACTACACTACACTAACGACTAATCCAAAAGGAGATCTACTCCTTTACAACATCATCAAGGATATCAATATCCTTGGATCTAATACTAGTCTATCTTGTACATCGAAACACACCATATCGAATGTACATCTAAGGCACCACTCACTAATGCCTTTGACTAGATCTACAAGACACCCTTCACTAATCTCTTGTGTCTTGACTTCTAAGCACCTTTCACTAATACTTCTAGTCTTGACTTTTAAGCACCTACCACAACTGCTTATGATATAGACGATAGATACCCTTCACTAATATCTTCGTCTTGACACTTGAGACATCTTTCGCTAATGTCTTCAACACTACACTTCTTGAAGAAAGAAAGGAATCATCAACAAGAAGACTTCAGTAGCCTTGATGACGAGGAAGCATGGCAACTCATGGACTTGAGCTTGCTTGACTTCAAAGGTGGTGATCTTGCCTTTAAGAGGAACCTAAAAGATCACACACAAAACAAACTACAAACATAGATCTCTTGGATCTAAGGTTAGTGAGTTTTTAACTCAGGGAGAAAGTGTGTTAGAAGGGGTGAGAAACAATGAAGAAATGGCTCACTATTTATAGAAGAAAAATCTAGTGTTCGATCCCACGGATCCCTTCCACAAGGGATCCGTCTAGCGCAAATTAGGATCATGGGACGCCTCCCTTTACCCATGGGTATCTTGGTTATGGGTCATGGGTTGAACCATGGATCTTTAGCTAGATACAATGTATCTCTTGAGTGCAATGCACTTAGTCACTTAGGTATGGATTGATCCATGGGTTATGGATATTATCCATGTATGATATAAGCATGATGTCATACAATGGGTTATGGGTCAAGCTTCATGGGTCATGGGCTTTGGGTTGTACCCAACTACATTCAATGTATTTGCCCAGTTGGTTATGATACTTAAGTTTCTACCCATTTATATTACCCAATATACTACACTAGTTGTTGTACATATGTAATATTAAATCATAAAATCACTTATACTTGTTTTAGTGTTTTATGTGAAAATGTGAATATGTTAGAAACTATTAGTTCAAACCATTTACGAATTTTATTTGTTTCGTTAAAATGATTTTACGCTTGTTATCGACAAAACATTAGAAGATCGTAAAATATAAATAAACGCTTTTACGGATTATTTGTATTAACAATCTCCCCTTTTGTTGATGACAAAACATAAAATTATTTTAAGGAAAAATCTAAAATTTGTAAAAGTTTGAATTTAGTAGTTTTATTTTCTTCTCCCCTTTTGTCGAAACAAAAAGAGCTTTGAAAAAAAGCAACACATTGTTTTTAAGAAAAACATGTGAAAGAAATAAAAAGAAATAGAGAGCAAGTAACGGAAAGGATCTCGTCTTTACTCCCCCTTGACGAGTCCATCCCTATGTAAGGGCATCAAGAAAGTAATATTAATCTAGTTGGTTTGCAAGTAATTTTGCAAAAGATTTCGTCTAAGTGACGAATGTGCTCCCCCTTGATGATTGCAATTATGCAAAGGGATGTCACAAAATGTAATCCTAATATTGCAAGTAATTTGCAATGTATTGCTTTGACATAAAGCTCCCTAGCTTTAGGATGTCAAAGTCTTCATGTGTAAATTGAATAACTACAAAACAAAGGTTAGAAAACAAGTATAATTCACAATTTCATGCAAATGTGGTCCAAGTTAGTAGAAAATAGTTTTCTTCTCACGGATCCCACCTTCCCTCCTAGTAGGGATCTGTCTAGGCAATTCTGAGGGATCCGTATTAGCTGATGATTAATTTCAGCAAAAGGTGATATAACAAATATGAATACAACGTAATCATATACTCAGAAATATAACAAGTAGCATGTAATTTCATTTAACAAAATTAGAGTTATGATATACATGACTCTAAAAACTAAGAAAATAAGAAAATACATGACGAGGAATTTCTAGACCAACTATCGCTTGATGCTAGGACACCACGAAAATCTTCTAGCTCAAGTTTTGTTTAAGTTTGATCTCGTCGAAACGTTCGAGGAGATGATATAACATGAAACGTTGGTCTTCTCGTACTTCATGTATCAAACTTTCAACATGTTGACAATGATAGCAATCTTTGTCATGGCTAGGTAGTGGTGGTGGAAGAAATGAAATGGGTTGATGCGAAGGATCAAGTGAAGCGGCTTGTGGAGCTTCAAACGATGGAGGGATTGGTGGAGGCGCGTTTGTGAATGGCTCGACCAAGAATGATGGTGGTGGTAGAGAGGTATCAACTTCCATGTGATCGGGTGGTTGATTTTGATTATTTCTCATAATCCAAATGGGATTATATGATGGAAACGGCGAAAAGGAAGCCGGAGCAAGTGTTAACTCAACACCTTGATTTTGTACCATTATTCCTCCTAATGAGGAGAATGTTTCTCGGGAGGCGGATGAGACTGCCTAGGAGGCAAATCCTCTAAATTGTAGAGGTGTGGTGATGATAGTGGAGATGTAAAAGAAATAGCTCTAGGAACCAATGGTGATGGTTTAGTGGAGATGATATTGTTTGGCCTAGGTAGTTTTGTGGGTACTATCCTTTTAGGAATTGGTTTGATTAGTTGAGGAAAGATCCTATCATTTGTTGGCTTGACCGGAGATGATTCGGTTAAAGAGATTTCGTGTATAACACGAGCCCTTTTCTTCGGTGGTTCTTTGGTGGATAAGTTACTACTTGGGGTTTTTCTCATGATGAGATGATTTCAAGAGGTTTGTAAGGGTTTCTAAAGTGCTGAAAGTTTGGATGAAGGTGATGACTATGGAAGTCCTAACAATGTGGTTTATAAAGCAAGATATTTGGCAAGTGTATTTAAGCCTTAAGCCACTAAGATTCATTGGAATGTGATGATTAACATGCACTTTCAGGCCGTTCAACATGGGTCGAATTTGGCAACAACACAACGCCTTCGAACGTGTATCGGAATGCATGACAACATCGTAAGACACTAAATCCAATTCTTTGATTTTAGTTATGTTTACTCATTTGACATTTAAAATTGTTGACTTTTTAGGTCGGATGTTCGAATATTGGGATTGTGGCGACGCTGTGCATCAATGCCCGCATAGCACAGCGATGTTGTGGTATGAGGAGCAAACAATTAAATCATGTAATCCACGTGTCCCAAAGTTCTCGATATGTTGTAGTGAAGGAAAAGTCCAACTGCCTTTTCTTCAAGATCCTCCACAACTATTACAAGAATTAATGGATTACAACGGTGGTGAACGTTCTAAACTCTTTAGGAAGCATATAAAGCTTCTATGCTCGATGTTTTCCTTCACTTCCATAGGAGGAAAGATAAGTAAAGAGATAAATAATGGTGGTGCGCCTTACACGTTTCAGCTCAACGGCCACAACCATCACAAGATTGGGACTCTCTTGCCGACACACGAGGATGGTCATCCTAGGTTTGCCCAATTCTACATATTTGACACCAAAAATGAAGTTGAAAACTGTTTCTATGCATTAAACAGAAGACTAACCTCAAGTCCTGAAGATGTAATGCTTCGGATGTTGGTTCGAGACCTTATAACCATGCTTAACCAAACCAACCCATTAGTACAGGCCTTTAGGATGGCAAGGGAAAGATTCAGTGCTGCATCAATGCAACCCGTTACTCTTCGTCTAATTGGTACACGACAAAAAAAATACAAGGCAATACAACCTACCAACCGCTTCTGAAGTTGCTGCATTAGTACCGGGAGATGATAACCCCACGGATACTCGAGATGTAATCATTGAAGAAAGGGGAGGTGAGGGAGGTTAAAATTCTGTTAAACGAATATCTGAGTTGCACCCAAGCTTTATGGCTTTGCAATATCCATTGCTATTCCCGCACGGAGAAGATGGGTTCCAATTATACATACCTCTTAATGTACCTCCATCAACGAGGAGGAAATACTTAAGTTTGAGGGAATATTATTCTTTTCGTCTGCACCACAGGCTTCATGAAGGAAAGACATTGCTTAAATTTGGGCGTCTATTTCATACGTATGTTGTTGATGCTTATAGTGCTATTCTTGACCATGATCTTGACTGGTATAAAAGAAATCAACACGATTCGATCCGAAGTTGTATAACGGATTACATGATCGTGTTTCTAATGGAGAGACAGACTTAGAATCTATTGGCCGAAGAGTTATCTTGCCCTCATCATTTACCGGAGGACCTAGACATATGGTTCAAAGAATATCGGACGCAATGGCAATATGTCGTTGGGCTGGACCTCCTGACCTTTTTCTAAGCATGACGTGCAACCCGAATTGGCCCGAAATTCAACGTCATGTCGAAGATGCCATACCAGGTCAACCAACGTGTGATAGACCAGACGTCATCGCGAAGGTTTTTAAGATTAAACTAGACGAGCTTATGAAAGATATAAGGAAACATAATCATTTTGGTCGAGTTAAAGCTGGTGCGTATTTTGCACACATTTTCTCTTCTTTGTTTTACATTACATTATGTTGTATCATCCATTAACCTTTGAAAACAATGAAATAATAATAGTAATTACTCGATACGTATGCACATATTTTGATAAAGAATATTAGCAATCTTTTCTTTTAAAGTGTAACTAATGCATGATTGGAAAAAAGAAAAGTATATCATCAACTTGTAAAGTGTACTTACTTGAATCATTAAGCTGCTTTGCTTATTTTAATACTTTTTAAAAAGTTATAAATAAAAACATATGTACTTATAGGATGGGGTTGTTTTTCTGGTCGTTGTCTGAAGCTGAAAATTAGTCATGTCATATCATCAAGCCAACTATTTCACAACTCTACCCCTCTCCCTACTTAATTTATAGTTTTATTAAACTCTCTTCACAACTCTTGTTATGTACAATTGCAATTATTTACACAATCGAGTTTCAGAAACGTGGATTGCCTCATTGTCATGCTCTCATATTTTTGCACGAACATGACAAGATATTTTCTCCCGATCAGATTGATCATGTCATATCCGCAGAGGTACCATATGAAGTAGATGATCCCATTGGATTTGAGACAGTTCGTAGTCATATGATGCATGGACCGTGTGGAGAGCTTAACCCTTCAAACTCATGTATGTCCAGAGATCGTATGTCAAAAGGATACAAGGCATCGTCGGAAACTTATATTAGCAGTGATGGTTGGCCCCATTATAAGAGGGTAAACAATGGAAGAAAAGCCAAAGTTGGTAGAAGAAATATTATGCTTGATAACACTTTCGTCATTCCGCATAACCTTGATTTGATAGTGAAATATGATTGTCATATAAATGTTGAATGGTGTAACCAAGGATCGTTGGTCAAATACCTTTTTGCCTATCTAAACAAAGGTCCAGATCGTGCAACTATAGTAATAGAAGGCCAAAATAACAGACCATCATCAGGACCAAGCACATCATATGCTTCTATAGTGCAAAGTGAAAATGAAATTGAAGAATACCTCAATTGTCGATACATTTCAGCGTCTGAATCATGCTATAAAATATATGGTTTCGAAATGCATTATCGTTCTATTGCCATTGAAAGACTTCCATTTCATGAAAAAGGTTGTAACAGAGTTTACTTTAGAGAGGACGATTATGCTAAAGTTGTAGTTGATAGAACTACCTCTGAAATGTCTAAGTTTACAGGATGGATGAAATCAAATATAATATATCCCGAAGGACGAAGTCTAACTTATTCAAATTATCCAACGATGTTTACATGGCATGATAATGATAAAGAATGGAGGCCACGTAATAATGGGATGGCCATTGGCCGTATATATTACGTCACTCCTTCAATGGGGGAGAAGTACTATCTTCATATGTTACTAAATGTTGTATGTGGTTGTAGGAGTTGGGAAGAAATTTGCACGGTAGATGGTATAGAGTATCCAACATACAGGGAGACTTGTAAGGCATATAGGCTGTTAGGGGATGATGTTGAGTGGGTTCAAGCAATAACAAATGCATCTCAATGGCAATTCGGGGATCAACTTCGGGATCTTTTTGTAACCATATTATTATTTTGTACGGTTTCTGATCATGCACAACTATTTAGGGAATGTCTTCCTTTTCTATCAAAAGATATTTCTTACAAGCAACAACAATTGTTGCAGAATGACCAGGTGGTGTTTACGAATGAAGAGATTCAAAATTACACTTTAATGGAAATTGAGATGGTTTTAAATGGTAAAAACATGTCATTGACGGATTTTCATAACCTCCCTCAGATCAATCATAACCTATTGAATATGGGAACAAATAGGCTAATTGCTGAAGAAAGAAGGTACAACCCGCGTGAGGAATTGGACCGGTTTAACAATTTGTATGCTGGATTGAATCCCCAACAAAAAGATGTGTATGATAACATTATGCAAGCTGTCAACGCGAAAAATGGAGGCCTTTTTTTTGTATACGGTAGCGGAGGTACAGGAAAGACATACTTGTGGAATACAGTTATAGCTTCAATACGTTCAAAAGGTAAAATAGTTTTGTCAGTTGCATCATCGGGCATTGCCTCATTACTACTGCCCGGTGGTCGAACATCACACTCAAGATTTCGTATCCCCATCGATCTTGACAATGAGTCATGTTGTGGAATTGATGTCACTTTAGATCTTGCAGAATTAATCCGAACATCAGAATTAATTATTTGGGACGAGGCACCTTTACAACATCGACATGCTTTTGAAGCTGTCGATCGGACACTAAGAGATGTTTGCAGATAGAACAGGGTTGGAAATCAAGTATTCGGTGGTAAGGTTGTGGTTCTGTGGCTTAATTTTAGGCAAATTCTTCCTGTTATTCCAAAGGCAAAAAGAAGTGAAATTGTTTCTTCTGTTGTAAACAAGTCTGCAGCCATATGGGACCAATGGAAGGTTTTTATTCTGTCTACAAACATGCGTCTACGTGATCCGACAATTCATCCTTCAGATACTAATCAAATTATGAATTTCAATAAATGGCTTTTGGATATGGGGGACGGCAGACTTCCAGCTATTGCACTTGATCAAGAAGATGAGGCCACTTGGATTACTATTCCTGATGATCTTTTAATTCTCGTAAATGATGACCCAATCAGTGCTATTGTACAAAATACATTCCAAGATCTTTTAAACAAAATCGATGGTATTGATTACCTAAGAGAGCGATGTATCTTGTGTCCAACAAATGAGATAGTCGATAAGATTAATTCACATGTTCTTGAGAAGATGCCAGGTGAGATGCATGAAATGCTTAGCGCCGATGAGATAGACCCAACTATGGGCAACTTGGAAGAAATACAAATCATGTACCCTCCTGAGTTTCTAAACAGATTAAGATTCTCTGGTATCCTAAACCATAAACCTGAACTGAAGATCGGAGTGCTAGTCATATTGCTACGGAATACAAATTTATAACGGGGTCTGTGTAATGGGACACGGTTAATCGTAACTAATATCACCCGTATGGTTCTTGAGGCTGAAATAATAACAGGGAGACATATACATGAAAAAGTATTGATCAACCGAATTGATATGACTCCGACCGATAAATCATGGCCTTTTCAATTTAGACGAAGGCAATTTCCTGTTAAAGTTTGCTTTGGCATGACAATTAACAAAATCCAGGGTCAAACCTTTAATCATGTTTGTGCGTATCTTGAGAAACCGGTTTTTACATATGGTCAACTTTATGTTGTCGCATCGCGAGTAACTTCGCGTGCTGGTCTTCGGTTCTATATTGATAACGGGGGAATATGTGATAATAATATGACAAAAAATGTTGTTTATAAAGAGGTTTATTATAATTTTCCTATAGGTATGTTACATGTGTGTCTAAATTTTGTTTTGTAATTGTGACCGTATTTGACACTGTTGTTTTCGTATTTTGTAGCTAACGTTCACCAGCCATGAGCAACCAATACCATTATATCAGTGATTTGAGTGCTAATCTCACTAATAATTGGACCATTAATGTTATGGTTTCATGGCTATGGACTACTTACAACCCAAAAAATAATCAAGTTATCTCCTTGGACATCATCATAGTGGATGAACGAGTAAGTAAAGTTACATTTTTATGATAAATTTTTTATCAACATTACACGTCTGATCAATATCTTTTTCTACTACAGCAATAATTCAATCCATGTCGGGTCCCCGAAAGCTTATGAACAAGTATAAAAACTTGATCGTGGAGGGTCGAAGTTCATACTATACACTGTGTTCCTCGTGCGTAGTATAATATGATGTATAGGCCTTTAGATCGCAAGATATTTGTTGTTTTGTAGTGTGACATCTGACGACATTCATCTATTCCGTTAGAGCTTTTTGATAGATTTGTGTTTGAATTTGTCCCATTTAACATCCTTGGTTCCCGTGTCGGAAATGATACATTTATGTGACATGTGTGGTCATTCTATTATCATGTATAGTTTTTATTTATATGTTTTTACTAATTAACCACATTGTATCATATTGTATTTTATCACGATAGATGTCATCAGAGTTCTTCGTGAATGGGGTCCTCTTGAAGAAAATGAGGGAGGAAGCAAAAGTGCTCATCCCCAAATTCGTAAAATTGTTGTCAGTGATACTAGGTATCGTTATCATTCCAATGCATATTATGGAAATATGCATTTCTTTTTAATTTAAGTAAATTTTTATTGTCACAAAAATACAGATATTTGAAATTAAGAATTTCATTGTGGGGAAGTTGGCTTTGAAGTACACGGATGACATGATCCATTCCCAAAAGGATACAAATATTATCGTTATATTGACATCTTGCAGGGTTCGTCGTTATGGAGGTATGTATTACTTTAACCATTTAACCGATTATAAACGGGATGTTTTAAGGTTCTTTATGGGCTGTTTGGAAATTAAGGTTCTATGGTTCGTCATAAATTTTTATTCAGTTCATATACTACTTCAACTGTTAGGAATAGGAAATTCCATGTTAAAGTGTCGGTCAACCCAATAATGGTCTAGCATATGTTAGCTCGTAGACGTGTCGTTATTTACGTTATTTAGTAGTTAATTAGTTAGTTTACAGCGTAGTTTAGTTTAGTGTAACACCGTGGAGGAAGGACGGGTTTTTACCCACTGTATACCTGATCTACAGTGCCGTCCGAGGTCGTAGTCGTGTAGAGTAAATACCCCTTCCATCCTTGGAAGGGGTGGTGCTTCTTTGAATCTAACCTTTCATAATTTGTTAAGCAAGTCTCTACCAAGAACATCCTCTCACTCTTTCTCTCTCTAAAACATGGCATACTTGTATTTCCATCATCCATAAAAATAAAAAAAAAAAATTACTAGAAAATCTTGAAAAATCCCAAAAAATATTGTTATTTTGTCATGTTTTCCTTATTCGATATCATCTACGGACTTTGTGTTGACATTCAAAGAATATCACGGGCTTTTAAATGTTCTTCGAATGTACATAATTTGTTTAAAAAAAATTAAAAAATAAAAAAATTAGAGAAAGTAAAAATAAAGGCTTATAGTCATTTCAGTCTATAACCCGTTTTTTAAAGAAAGAACAGAGCCTTGCTTTATCTTATTTTTTCATCTCATGCTCTGATTCTAAAAACTAATGTTTGTCACTAAAAATACAAATGTTTCCCTCACAAATATTTCTCCTTCTAATGATTCTTCTGAAAAATATTTGTTATCTTTATGAAAACTAATAAAAATAACTTGGTCTCAATTTTTTTGAAAATCATCTGGGCTTGACATTGGTCAAAATCTCTATCTCTCAATCAACAACTTATGTCATTGATTGAGGGGGAGAATGATTTCATTTAAATCAAAAGGTTATTTGTCATACAATTGGTACCAGAGCCAAGGTTATTGTGTTGTGTTGATTTATTGTTGTTTTTGGATCATGTAGTAAACTGTTTTGGTATCCTTTTTGGTCGGAAAATTATTTTTCATATCTTTGTGATAAACAGTTTTTACAAGTTTTCTGTTTTGTATCCTATCATTGGTCTCAAAAAAGTCCTGGTCTTTTCATTTATACTTTTGAAACTGTATCTGTTTTTGTGTCCACTTTTGTTGGTCCAAACAAAATATGACTCTTTGTTTCCATACCAATCCGTGAAGTCTCTTGTGGTCATATGGTCAGAATATTCGAGGTCAAAACAGGTCATAATGAATATCTTTTAAGCTGTTTCTGGGTTTAATATGGAATTTCTATGTGGCGGTTTGAAATAAAATAAAACCAGGTTCTTGAAGGCGACTTGTCAATCTATTAGGGGTTCTTGTTAGCGATTTGCCATCTGATATTTGAAAGCGAGTTGTGGTTTTTAACTTTTGAGTCAAAAAGTCATTAGCGACTTGGCTCATAAAATAGAAGAAGCGACTTGATACAAATCCATGTAAAGCGACTTGACTCAAATTGAATATAGCGACTTGTCTTTACAAGTCGTAGCGACTTGGTCTAGCGACTTGTCGTGGTGACCCTTAACTAATGCAACTTGACAGAAAGGTAGATGTAGAAGATGAAAAGAAGACCATGACATTTTTTGACTATTCATAAATGACCACATCAAGACCCTCGACCTTGACCACAACATACCATATACCAAATATCATTCAATCTCGACCTCAAGTTACCCATCATCAGTCGACTAAAACCCAAAACAAAAACTTCAAACCTAAACCAACTTCAATATCAAATCCCAATCTATCCTATTTCAACTCTTCCACATCTCAAGACCAAGACTCAAAGATTAATGGTAACAATGTTATGATCTCAGATTTTTTGTGTGGGCTAAAGTTTTCTCCAAGACCTTTTTCAGATCCATACAACCCTAAAGTAATCATCATAGATCAATACTGTTGTGATAATATACGAATTTAAGAAATGAGTATAACAACCATGTTACATCATTTTTCTTTATTCGTGTATGACTCTATTACATTAAGGACAGAAAGTTAAAACCTACCTGGTTATCTTCGATTTGTTTTCAAAGCATATCACAACTTCGAGCCAACCATGTGGCGAGGCCATTGAGATGTTTGAAGCATATTGTTGTATGACCGAGCAATGAGAAGATGAGATTTAGATTTGGAGGGGAGCAATGGTTATTTCAGTTGTGCGTATGATTAGGAGATGTAGGGCGTATTATTCTTGATGAAATGAGTTCTGCGGTGAGAGGAATGAGATGGGGGCTGAGAATAATTAGGGAGGTGATGTGGTTTATTAGGGTTTCAAGTGATTATGTAGTGATTTATACCCAAGAATTTAGGACTACATCGAATTCGGATCATGTGTAAAATATGGGCCGTGTATTATTCTGATTTCATTGGACGGGTAAATAAATCACATGGGCTGAATATTTAGGTTTTGGACCCAAGATCGTTAATAGTAATGTTAAATTGGATAATGGGCTTCAATTGTGTTTAATATGTATTGAACCCGGACAATTACTTACTGAGTTTGGTTACGGACGTTGTGCACTAAGGGTGTATTATTGGTTTGTGATATCATCACATATTCTTGTGATAATAAATGAATGTTATGTTTGAGATGTCATCACACATTATTGGTTTGAGTTTGGATATGGACGTTTAGTGTGGGATCCACTCATGGGATTTGAAACAATTTGTTAGATGAGAAAGTGGTAATACAATTTGTGCTATCTGAATTTTATTATCTCATATAATGTGGATGCATAAGTGATTATTTTTCTTGAAAATGTGTGATTTGACAAAGATTAAAACCAAATATGAGCTTTGATTATGTGAGATTTAGTAGTATTGGAGTTTATGAGACTTGGACAAAATGAGATTTGTTGAAGAGTTTTGATGATGATGCTATTTGATGGTGAGATCTGATCTAAATGAGATTAATGATATGAGGTTTGGTGTGATCTAGTGTGATGATGAGACTCTTTGTGTTATGTGATTTGATACTTTGGTTTATGCATTTTCACGGAGATTATTATGTCGCGGCTTGAAGTGTTTATTGAACAATGTTGACTATGGGGTTGTTTGCACGATATGTATTATTTGAATTTGAAGTGAGAATTTTCGGGCGCGTTTACTTATTTCGTCTTCTTTCCTTCTACCCTTCCACGAAGATGACTTGTTTGGGCATTTATAGAGGGTGATAGAGACTTTGCTATTTAGTTACGTTTGTGATTCTTTCTCGCTTAACCCACAACGTAGCTATCACTTCGGTGTCTCACTCAGTTGAGAATGTCAAGAGGTTTTGTACATTGGGTACACCGTTTCTTTTTCACGAGGATTAGTACAAGTTCAAGTAACAAATCTGGGGAATTTTACTTCATGATCAAGTTTGGCATATCGGGTTTACAGCACCAAGTGGTCACAACAACAACCGACAGAATATGTGGATGATGTGTTTACCAATGTATTTATTGGATGGTTGATGATGTTGATGATGTTGGATAATGAACCCTTGATGAACCGCTGTATGTTCGCCTAAAACAGATATTCACTGAAACCAAAGTTGTCATAACACATTCAAGCTGACATTGTTTACGGTTTTGTCTTGACTTTGTAAAATCCAGCGAAAGAATCTATTTCTCGGTTTAAATCATAGACTTGTAAAATCCCGTGATAGTGGAAACATCCTGGTTAAAGTAATGTGCATTTCCGAATCTATCTTACGGTTTATTCTTGGCTTTATAAAATCCCGCGAAAGAAACTATTTCTCGGTTTAATCCATAGAATTGTAAAATCCTGTAATGATGGAATCATCCTGGAGAAAGGAAAGTGTATTTCGGGATTTTATCTGATGCTGATATTACGGTTTCTTCTTCAAAGAAAGGATAAATGGGTGTACTTCATAAATTGGGTGTGTGTTTGGATTTTCGTCATGGCAGTTTGGTTATTACATGGTTTTACGGGGTTATGTGCTTCTAACCATGGTCGGGATGAAAACCATTATCATAGTTCACTTAAAACGTCAAAGGAGGCTAGATTTGAGCTTTTAACCAGAAGATGTGACAACGGGGTTAATTCACTATTATTTATTTGAGGTTGAAGTGAAATATTACTGGCGAGTGTACTTAGTATCTGAATGTATCGAGGATGGTTGGATGAAGATTCTTCGAGATCCTTGTTCGAGCTTTTTCCAAAAACGAAGACTTGGAAATCTAGTTATTTTTTAGAGTCTTTTCCTTTTCTTTTAACACTTGGGGGAATTGGGCTCTTATTGCCACAAAAATAACTATTACTTTAAGGAGTTATGTTGTAGTGCTCAGTGTCACATTTAAATTATGGATTTTCAAGAGGTGATGAACGTCTTATACTTGATGGTTGGTTGGATGAAGAGTATAGAGTACTTAGAGATTCAATGGAGGATGAATTCTCGGCACCGCTCTTTGTTACATATGTGCAAGTTTAAGTCACGAGTTCAGGTTAGTTTACTTCAGGGTCAAATTCATCATATTGGGTTTTCTCCATCAGCTGTCACGACAAAGTGCCTACTGAATGATAACGGGGTTGATTACAAGTTTGCCAAGAGAGATTGAAAAGAGAGAGATTATGGCGTTTGAACACAACAGTTCAAGCCTCGTTCTTTAAAGAAAAGAAAAGTGTACGTTTCAGTGCGCTTTATCTTCGAAGAAGAGAAATCTTCTTATTATGACCATTCTCATCAACATGCTTCATGATTTTTCCATGCGCTTCAGTCATCAAGTGAACAGGACTACTGATAATTACTCTTAGGGATTGAGTCGTAAAATAGCAACGTACTTTTTCAAGTGTCCCATTCTGGTACGTGTACTTTTTTAATTTGAGGATAGCAATGTACTTTCATAAGTGTCGTCTAGTACGTGTACTTTTTTAAGTCGTAGAATAGCAATGTACTTTTTCATAAGTGTTCCATTTATACGTGGGATGACGTACCAAATTGGTACACTTATGGAAGTAGGACATACCAAATTGGAACACTTATGGAAAGTACATTGCTATTCTACAACTTAAAAAAAGTACACTAGAACGACACTTGTGGAAAGTACATTGCTATTCTACAGCTTAAAAAAAGTACACGTACCAGAATGGGACACTTGGAAAAGTATGTTGCTATTCTACGACTCAATCCCTTACTCTTATTCCACTTGCTCAATATAATGAAGATGGCGACATCATGTGCTAATTTTGCGGGGGAGAAGTGTGAATAGAATACATTTGGATGATAATCACTTTTTTAATCAAGAATGGCATCCCCATATGCAATTCTTGAGGGGGAGAAGAAGTATGATAATTCTACATGTTGAGCTACATCTGAGAATAAATGGTCAAACGGCTCCAAACTCATGTAAGAACCAAGCTTCTTCTTATCGGGTCATCTTCACATGGAGTTTTCTTCTAAGAGCCGTTGGTTGACATCTTCATACGGACTGATGAGTTTAATGAAAAAGTGCTTCTAGTTGCTGGGCTGATTTCTTTGATGAACATCTCTCTGTTCTTGTTTGATTGGGAGAGATTTTAGTTAAGGGGATTTGCTATTTCAAAGTTAACGGGAATGCATTTGGTGAGTTGAAGATGTTGACTTTCTATTCCCTAATTGGACAATCTTGAAGAAGGTTGAGTCTACAGTCGGTTCTACATTCTCTGCTACATGTTAGAAGACTAAAGACGAGTTGCATTTGATTATCTAAAGACTTCTTCTTAATCTGGGCATTTATCAAACAAATTGTCAGTTTAGGGGAGAGCACTAATTGGGGGAGAGTGAAATGACAAATTTAATCCCCAATTAGACTTACTCACATTCTTCAGCAAATTGATTCTCACAAGAGTTCAAGTGTTCTTCTCAACAGATTTCTAGTATACAGGCTTATAATGTGTTGCTGATTTTGAAGCATCAAAACCAGCAAGGGGGAAGGAGACACGTATCTAAACGCGAGTAAACTTGATGAACTTAATACTTCTAAGTGATTGAAGATATCCTGGGAAGACTATTGTCATTACCGCAGAGAAACTCAAGGTTTGACTCATGGCGTTTAGTGTTCTTATTCCAACTATGTGGGGGAAGAGATGGTAGAGAAAGTTTCTGAAGATAAAAGAGGTACACAAGTATGACATATTCAGGGGAGATAAATGTATAACATGAGGGAGGTGTTATCAGTTATTCTTTCGGTGGGAATGTGTGTGCTTCGGGTTCTTGAGCTTCATACACGATCATCAGGGACGAAAGATGTGAACATTGGGGAGGTGTTTTTCATTACCCTCATGATGTGTATTCGGGAGAGTTCTTGGATATTGGTGTACTTCGGGTTCTTGAGCTTCATACACAATCATCAGGGAAGAAAGCCATTGTTTACCACAAACATTGGGGAGGTGTTTTCTTTCCGGGCATGATGTGTATTCGGGAGAGTTCTTGAGCATTATTCAAAGAGACTGACTCCATCAATTCAACTACTTGATGGAATTGTTCTCTTGACACCTTTTGGAATGGATCGCTTCAGATTTCAGTGGAAAAGGAATTTGAGAAGAGTCATTCAAGCGTGGGATGATACGTTGCTGTTCTTGTTGATGATATAACCCCGAACGAAGAATCACAAAGATCATTCTTAAAAGGAGCAGCAAGATCAATGATAATGGTGTGCTTCCTTGTGCACCTGGCTAAAGCAAGCTTGAAATAGAGCTTCGAATCTGCTCAACATAAGGATTTTCGGTTTGGGGGGAAGCTGCCAAAGTCTCTCTTTCTCTAAGGCTTGGGTTCTATCTTCTATTTTGGAGCCTCGGAAGCTTTGGTAGTGGAAGTTTAAGAGATGACGAATTCTATCTTCTACGACGTGCTGCTCGATATCCTTATCTCGGTACTCGTATCATCATCTTCTTAATCTATATCATCTTCTCTATCTCTGTAAATAGTTTTTAAAAACAAAATACAAAATTATAAAACCAGCAAAACAAAATAGAAAAATATAAAATCAACAAAAAGCCATAAAAATCAGAAAATTTGAAAAAGACCAAAAATATTGTTTTTCTAAGACATGTCTTCTGGTATCGATAACATCTACGGTCTTAGAAATGTCATTCAATAATGTCACAAGACCATAGATGAAGTTCGAGCAGAAGGTGTAAATATTCTTTTCCAAAACATGTCACAAACTATGGCTTACAGTTATTTCAGACTGTAACCCGTGCTTAAACTATGGCTTATAGTTACTTCAGACTGTAACCCGTTCTTAAAACTATAGCTTGCTATTACTTCTGATAGCAACCCGCTTTTCAAGAAAGGAAAGTGTTGCGCTAAACCAATTTTCAAAAAAAATTCGTGCACTTATCCTATAAACAAAACAAGGAAAGCATGTCATCAAAAAGACTGCCGTTCCTACACAAATGTTTTTCCTTCTAAAATTCTTCTGAAAAATATTTGTTGTTTTTCAAAAATGGTGGTAAATTGAATTGCTTGTAAATCAATCAGTTTCAAAGTTTTCATAAATTTGCAAAACTCAATCAATGACTTAAGCGCTTTTAAAACTTCTCAAGAGAAAGTGTCATTGATTGAGGGGGAGAATGTTTTTCAAATTTATACCATCTATCGAGCTTATCTAATTATCTTAAATGCTTAACTGAAAAATGACGTTAACCTACGTTGAAGGACTAGGTGCCTAGGATATGAGTGTTAGAATTAGATGACTATAGTTTGATAAACATATATTTCCCATGCCTTTGTATGATCTGATTGATATGTTGAATTGACTTTTATTAGTCGATTGTTGTTTGGGTGATGTCGACCACCATATATCTATATGTGTGTTCACTAACGTATGCAGGTATATTGGTATATAAGAATGTTCCCGATCCGGATCACACAATTGAAGATGATTGGATGCCGAAAGGAAAGGGTAACTATATCTTTGGTTGACAAATGAAGAAACGGAGCTTAATTTGACTTCTATGGAGAGTTGGCATAAATGCAACGTAAGAGGTCTCACTGCATCAGCAGATGGTTTTCTTCATCATCAAATGAAGAAACGGAGCTTAATTGGACCTCTATGAAGAGTTGGCATGACAAATGCAACGTAAGAAGTCTCACTGCTTCAGCAGATGGTTTTCTTCCAAACCTCCAGCAACAACAACAAAAGCAGCTCAACCACCTAACGTATCTTTGTGCAGGATAATAGTGATGATACCATTTTTCTAAAACTTTAAAAAATATTATTTTGAAAATGGAAAATATTGTTTTGAAAATTAATTGGACTTAATTTTGGAAATCACCGGACTTCATTTTATCAAAACTTAAGTCACTCAATCATCGACTACGGTCATCGATTGAGGGGGAGAGTGATTTTAAATAAAATATTTTCAAACAATATTTCATCTATCAAGTCCGGTTTGTACGAAATTATGTGGTGATCTAAAGATTTAATGTTATGTCATGGTATGATTTTTCTTTAGAATCAAGATCTTTCAAAAGGAAATTTTTTATGTTCTTGTTTGATTGTGAAATTATTTTATATTACTTAAAGATCTCTTAAAAACTATCATACCTAACACTAACAATCTTTAATGTCTTAAATTGATCATTATCAGTCATTTTTCAAAATTAAATGTTGCCACGTCTTTCCCCAAAATTTTCTAAATGATTTAAATCAATCGGGATCCAAAATCTCAATTGGTTTGAAATTTTTGATCGGGGGAGAGACCGTGATTTAAATCTCAAATCTATTTTAATGGAAATGGTTTTAGTCCTTCAAAGGCACTCCTGCCTCCATGTGCCAAATGATTTCAATATACATAATGCACATGTTGAGGGGGAGCATTTATCCAAAAACCAGAAGAGCTTTTAAATCAGGCACATATTCTCCCATGTTTTCTAAACCTTATTAAATCACTTGGGATCCAAAATCTCAAAGGGTTTGATATTTTTGATCGGGGGAGAATTTGTGATTTAATAATGAAATTTGATAAATGATGATCGACTTGATTCAAAAGTGCATGCTGCTCTCCCATATGTGCTAAACGCTCTCGAATCTTGAAGCACATATTGAGGGGGAGCATTTCAAAAGAAAATAAACTTTCAAGGTACAAAGATTTCTATGTTTCAACATAAAGTACCTTGATTGATTTTATAAATGGTTTCTTAATGGCTTTTGTGATCGTGGATGTACTTCAAAAGAACTCTTGCCTCTATGTGATAAAATTATTTCAAATATCCTATGCACATATTGAGGGGGAGAATTTACCAAGAAAATCAAATGGCTTTTTTTACGGAAATTGTGATCAAGAAATTATTTCAAAGAACTCTTGCCTCTATGTGCTAAACAATTTCAAGATCATATGCACATGTTGAGGGAGAGCATTTCTAAATGATCAAAATAATTAAGGTACAAAATGCTTTGATATTATATCACAAGTACCTTGATTGTTTTTCAAATGATTTTTCATTTGGTTTCACGGAAGAATGAACTGTACCAAAAGACCGACCATTTTACTTTATGTATCAAGTTATAAGGATGGTTAGGTTAGGTATTCGTTCCCACGATCCCGCCAGAGCCGGAGGGATCTACCCAGGGACAATCCACTAGATAGTGTAGAGTCCTTAGGTATGATGAAAAAAAGGAGAAAAGTGAGATATGGGAAGAGTGTGGACTGAGATAGAGCTAGAACTGGAATAAACCCAACAAGGTTCTAGTTATGAAGTCTCGGTAAGCACTGAAGGGGTTGAAGAATGAAAAAGAAATGAATGTGAAAAAGGGTGAAAAGAAATAGCCCTCCAATAATTCAACCTTAGGGAAGTAACCGGGTTCAATTCATATGCTACTGGTGGTTACCAAGGTAACACTGGTATTAAAGACAAGACGTCATGGACCCAGTGACACAGTATTGAGGGCTTGTTTCATTCTCACGAGGAACCTACATAATCTATCGACTTTCTCTTCGAGATTGTTGATATTGAAGAAGGAGACCCTCTCCCTAGTCTCCGGCATAGGAACCAAATGTGCACTATTGAGTCTAGATCCAAGAGATCATCCACAATATCTTATTAGGACACAAAATTAATGAAGACTTGCTGTTTCACACAATGTGGAAAGTAATAATATATTAAGAGTCCTACGCATTATCCTTGTGGTATTGCCAGAACATCCGAGTGATATGTCAAATATTCACAATGAAGATGGAAATCCTTCTAGAGCCAACATCAAACAAGCTCTTGGTGGGTGACATGTGAGATCTTTCCAAAAGATCAAACTTGTGACAACTGGATATAAACGATGGGGCGATTCACTCGTGAATCAACCTTGGTCCAGGAAATGGATTGACGAATACTTTTGGAAAAACCGTTCGAAGTGCAAATCTTATTTTCTCTAGCACATCGAATGTGTATTCATTTTCAAACACAAAAAGTATCTCTGATTGAAAAAAATACTTTTGGAAAAACCGTTCGATGTGCAAATCTCTTCTTTTCTCTTGCACACCGAATGTGTATTCTTTTCAAATACAAAAGGTATTTTTGATTGAAAACTGATCTTTCTCATAAAACCTTCGTCGTATTGCAAAACTTTTTCTTCTAAGCAATACGCGATTGTTTTCAAATCAATTTTTCATCAATCCGTGAATCTCAATTCGCGGGTTCACTCACTCGATGTTGTCTTCTTTGAGACGTTCCGGTTTGAGAACAGCTAGAACAGCTGCGAAACCCTGTCAAGGAGATTCTTCGAAATTATACCTGATCACAGGCAGTACTTGTACTGATCAACGGGGAACCGTGGGCCGTGTACCTTAGTTCAACGAAAGTGATCAAAGACACTTTCGTGTGTTTTATTGCTAACTGTTGTTTGCAGGTACATTTGGACGGTTGCAGCTGATCAGAATTGAGAAGTCAATCCAAAGCCGCATGCTCACAGCATCCACACTTAATTGAAGAAATCATGACTTGTGCATATCTACAGAACCTGGCTCAGATATTTTTATACTATGCTTCTGCTACGCTGCTGCAAATATCTTGAACCAGTAAAAGCTTCCGCTACTCTGATGAAAAGATGTCATGATCCAGAAAGTGTGAGCATGTCGGTCCGAAAGTCACAAATTCACATGATGGCAACACAACAAAGGGTGATCCAGAGATTTACTGTGGCTGATGATCTCAATGAAAGCTCGAAGATCATCAAGATGTGGATCAGTTCAAAGACCTCCACTGAAAGTACAAAATAATCGGACAATGAAGAGTCACTACAAAAGCACAAAGAATGTGGACATTGAAGAATTGAAGTCTACGAGCTCATAACAGAAGACAAATTAGAATGCTAGGATGCAAAATGTATTTCATGGGGTGACCTCCCTTAGGGGGAGATTGTTAGGAATTGGAAATTCCATGTTAAAGTGTCGGTCACCCCAATAATGGTCTAGCATATGTTAGCTCGTAGACGTGTTGTTATTTACGTTATTTAGTAGCTAATTAGTTAGTTTGTAGCGTAGTTTAGTTTAGTGTAACACCGTGGAGGAAGGACGGGTCTTTACCCACTGTATACCTGATCCACAGGCCGTCAGGAGGTCGTGTAGCTTGTAACTATAAATACCCCTTCCATCCTTGGAAGGGGTGGTGCTTCTTTGAATCTAACCTTTCATAATTTGTTAAGCAAGTCTCTACCAAGAACACCCTCTCACTCTTTCTCTCTCTAAAATATGTCATACTTGTATTTCCATCATCCAAGACCTCCCGAATCATCAACACAATAATATTTACTATCCTACATCAACTCTTTTGACCCATTTTGATAAAGTGACCTATTTTCATTAACTGTTTAATTCCAATGCATAATACTATATTGTATTATGGGAGGAACGAGCAAATACTATGTTGTATTTAATGCATATAGTATTTGCTCCTTCCTCCCATAATACGTATTATGGGAGGAAGGAGCAAATACTATGTTGTATACAATGAGAGAATGTAAATAACATGCCAATAGCCTAAGCCCATACTACAAACATAAGCTAATACAAAGTAATGATTTGCTAACACAAAGAACTCATGAAACTGTTGCATTCCAAACAGCCCCTTTAACCCGTATGTGTCTAAATAGGCCCTAAAACCAAATCTATCCAAACAATCCCTTACCTCTTTTCGTGTCCAAACAGCCCATTAAAACGAATTTGTCCAAACAGCCCTTAAAGTAATCCTTGCACTTAGTTTTTTTGCTGAATTTTCTGCACAAAATTGGTAGTTTTGTCTCTTTGAAAAGACGATAAAACTGTTTTCATAATAGTGCATTTAGGTAGTTTATCATAATGTTGTACAACAACTTAAGTCAAAACTAGGTTTTCTTAGTCCATTGCCTAATGTTTACCCTATTTAGCTTCGTTAGTCTATTGCATAAGTTGGGGTGTTATTTGACACATTAATTGCTAAGAGGGGTGTTTGGGTCTACTTTTTGAAATTTATTACATATTCATATTAGCTAGAATAATATTGTCAACTATAATAGAATGGGCTATAAGTAGTCTTTGCAAAACATATGTGCTTTTTTCTGTTTCGGATTCTAATAATTAGGCAACTACATGTTAATAGTGTTTGGAATTAAAAATAGTCAAAAAGTAAATGGCAAAAATCAAGTCAGATAAAATGCTTAGAAATGATGTTTGGAATTGGCTTGTGTACCGTATAATTATTTCTGCATCCTCCAAAACTTATTATAAGTAAGATGTACATGCTATTTTCTACTCTCTTTTTCTTTCAACGAGACTTGCAAACATCACAATTCGCATAGTCATATGTTAATCAAAATGAGGAATAGTGATAAATTGGACAAGCACTAACATATATTATAGTAGTAATGTCTATTTAGTAGCACATATTACAGTGGTAATTCTTCAACAATTTTCATACCGTGATTAGTATAAAGTTTTACATAAGTTATGCACACACTTTAATTTATAATTCAAGTATTGTTTATCTAATAGAGAATGGCTTTGTTTAGGTGGGCTGCAAATGACTAAGACAGTTGCAAGTTGCAACACATTTTTACTTGAACCTTCCGATAGCTAATTTTTATGCATATAACCAAAGGTATATATATTATCTCAATGTTTATTGACGTACTTCGGATACTTGTGTTCAATTATAACAACTACTTATTATTCTTACTTTTCTGTTGTGATTTAATAGGCTAATTCAGCCCGTTGACTTTCCATCCAATGTTCCTAACTCCAATGTTCTTACAACTGAGGAGATCAAGATAACAACTATCCCGGATTTCTATGAACGTCTAGCTAATGGCGTTAATGTGGTATTTTTAATGATATATAATCCTGATGTCTCCTACAAGATGTATTATTTTATGTTAACGTGTTAGTATTCTCGGTTGCATGTTAACAGGGAACAGAGTTCATTATCAGCTCAATGGTCGTCGGAATTGACTTGCTTAACGACTGGAAATTCATACAATGTCCCACGTGCTATCACAAAGTCGAGTGGGCTGATGTTCAGTATTACTGTAAAGAATGTAAAAAAAATGTTACAAATCCACTTCAAACGTAAGTTAATTATATTACGATGAACAATGTGGTTTATGTACTTCTTATTCATGGTCTTCTTATTTATAGGTACAAGTTAGTGATAACCATAGGTACACAAGACCATGAGGAAATCAATTGCGTACTTTTCAATAACATTGCCAATCAACTACTAGGATATACCGTGGAAAAGTTGCTTACTAAGAGTATAAAAGAGGTTGGTTAATCACTACTTTTTCTCATCGAATTTACTATACTTACATTTTATTATTACTAAACACATGCCATTCTTTTATCTAGGGTGCTGGTGTCCCCTATTGGTTAGATGACTTCTTTATTGACAAACTCATTGGTCGATGTGTCGTTCTCCGTATCAAGATTGATAAGTATAATTTGGCACCTACATTTGTTCGTAGGTATACTGCTATTAAGTACTATGGTGATAGTGTAGACGTATTGAAGGAAAATTATGGAATTACATTACCTTCAAAAGTGGACTCGGTGAACTTAAATATAACCGATGAAGATGAAAAGATTATGGATGAAATTCAGTGGGGTAAAGCTTGTGAATCAACTACTCCTGCAATTCCCAAAACTGCAACTGAGGTTCCTCTTTCAAGAGTAAATAAGGCTCGTGATGCTAATGTGGAACCTTCTGCAAATGGATCTAAAAGGGTTCTCGAATGTGAAATGAATACAACTATAATAGATACATCTAAGGGCTCTGTTGCTCATTCTACAATGACATATGAGGACAAGTTAAATGACACTGACACAAATAATATATCTGAGACCTCTCATGTACATAATGATAAGGTTTATGTTAGTAATGAAGATTTGAAAGAAGGTGATATGAAGGTTGATATGAAAGTGGGTGATATGACAGAAGTTGTGCAAGATGTTGATATGAGTGAAGGAGATACGAAAGAATATTCTATGAAGAAAGATGATATGGAAGAAGTTGAAATATGAACATTTGTCTAATCGTTCTTAGTCTTTCAAATTCATCATTAGATATTTTTTATCATGAATTGTTTGCATTTCAGTTTAATCACTTTCCACGTGATTGGTGTCATTTCAAACTTTTTTTTTAGTACTTTGGTATGTTTTAATTTCATACTTTATCAATAAATAAGAATGATTTTGCACTTTGAGATACTTCGTTTCCAATAGTGTTGATTTTTTTTAATTTATTTTTTATTTTTTATTGAATCGTTATACCCGGGCAACGCACGGGTATTGTACTAGTTGTTGCTTGCTTAAGACGTTGTTGTTGTTTTTTTTTTTTTTTTTGATAAAGTTGATTTTGAATTAAAGTTGCTTTAGTCAAAAGTAAGCATTTTGTATTGTTTTAACCAAATTTAAATATTATTTAGAGACGTATAACTCTTTAAAGTCATCTCCTAGTAGAAATTATTAAAGCAAGTAGAAAAAAGATGATGGCCAGACGAGATCCATTATAACAAAAAACCTGATTAATTCATCCACACAATCATACGTAGCGATGATGCGACAAGTTGTTATTAAATATACTCATACCAGGTTGCTTTTAACTGTTCCGCATTTGTTAAAATAGTAATTCGATTTCCTTCAAGCAATTAAGGGGGTCTATAGGACTGCGTATTGTTTTTCGCTGTTCTGCTTTGATTAAAGTAGAAGGAGGTTTATGTTATCCAAATTGCTTATGCTTTTGTAGCTTATTATTGGGTAAAAGAACCAGTTTTATGGTTTTGCGTTTTGTTTTATTATCTAAATATTTATTGAAATTTCTTGCGTGTATGGACAAGAATTGTTTGTAAGATGGGATTGAAGACATGTGTTTGGTAAAGAAGAGATAAAGTGATAGTGTGCTGAGGTAAGTTTAGGTGAGAGGCGATTGTGATTGGTTTATGAATTTAAAATGGTGTTTTGGGATGTGTGATTTTATGGTCAACGTTGAAGATTAGTATACTGTAATTTTGATGTAATTATCTTGTTGTTAGAATTAGTTATGGTATCGTTATGGAATGCAAATATACATTTACATGTGCTTAAAATCGTTATATCGTTGCTTGTTTAAGCGATGGTTAAAAATTAATAAGAAACAATGAAAGGTGGTACCTTTAATTGATTGTGAGTAATTAAATTCAAATTATGGGTGATTATTTTGAAAGTATAAACAATTTCTACATGCTAGAATCTTTAAACATAAACCTAAAGACTATTATTAACATCTTCCATCTTTTTAATTAACTTGATTTAAAATTGAGGTTGGCTTGGTAAAATAATAAACATTTAATAATGTATTAACTAAATTTAAAATCCGGAGGTTGGAGCTTCTATCAATCGATCAGGAAGAAAAGGCTGACTCCTTCCTACACAATACACAGACACGCGTTAGCCTCGCCCCGGATGTTGTCCCGGGACCAAGCTCCGGCGTGAGAATAAGCGGAGGGTAATGAATGTGGTAATAAATGTGAAAGTATGTGTAGGTGAAAATTCATTGCGAAGCATTAAATGTGTTGGGGTATTTATACTACCCCAACCTTGTACCTGCGTTACTGTTTAGTTACTGTTTCAGCAGACCTATATTACCTGCCTGTAGGCCTATAGCCACCCTACCTAGTAGGCCACGTGGTAAGGAAATCCCGTAAAATCTGCTGACATGGTCGAGTCTCTGCTGGTCAGATTCCGAACGACAGAGCATGCCCGGACAATGAGTCTTCCGGACACCAGGACGTCCGGACACATACGCCAACATGTCCCCCCCAGTATTGTATTACCGGATGAAGACCGGTGATGCAATGCTTACAATTATTGTTTTGTCAAGAAGGTTCACCTTGCCGGCGGACCATGAGTCTTGATAGTTGGACCTATGGGTTTTGGGCCAGTCTGATGGGCCTGGTTACCTGTTGGGCTTTGCTTGTACCTCTTCATCCCCCCAAACCAATGTGGATGACCAAGATTGACACACGTCACCTTTTTACTGACTGATGGGACGTTTTGACAGTCTGCTAGGGTTTTTACAGTATATATATTCACCTTTCACTCCATTTGTTTTTCACGCATTTCACACATACAAACCGCTTTCACTTGCCGGACGTCCTCTCCATCCTTCTTAAGGTTTGTCTTGTCCTTCCTTGTAATTATTTGTATATTTCCTTTCGGCATCTTTTAGTAATGGCCGAACACGGAACCGAGGAACAAAACACTCCCTTTACAGAGCTTGAGACTGTCCGTCCGTCAGAGGACACTGCCGAGGAACCTGTGCAACCTTTGGTGGTACCAAAGTTTGATATGCACATTTATACTTCTAAGTTGACACAATCTGAGTTGGATAATATAATCGTTGAGTATGGTATTCCTACTGACCTTCGTCCTCAACTACCCCTGGATGACATGTCTATGGACTAACTGCCAGCCGATCAGATTGGGATCTATCCCCACCAGTTAGATAACCGAAGGGGTCAGGATTACCTTTTCTTCATTTTTGTTGAATGTGATAAAGCACTTTAGGGTTCATATCTCCTAGTTAGTTCCTCTAGGCATGAACCGTGTGTCCCTTTTTGAGATCAGGTGTTATAGTTTAAACATACAACCTAGAGTATCCATGTTCCGAGCGTTTTATCAGTTGTGTAAGCAGGGGCATTGGTTTTCATTTGAGAATAGGACAGGGAAAAAAGCCTACAAATGTTTCAAGGAAGTACTCACCGGCCTGAAGCACTCGAAAGAAAAGTGTGGAAAACTAGAAGGGGAGGTTGAATAGTTTTGCCAATTAAAACTTTCTTTTAATCTATTTAGATTGACTTATGTCAATCTATTTAGATGTGTGTGTTGGATGTTGATAAACAAGCATATAAAGGTAAGTAATGAAAAGATAAGAGTAAGAAGCACAAAACCACAACATGAGTATTAATAGTGGTTCGACTACAAGGACACCTTCCTTGCCCTACTCCACTCCCCGAGTCACCTACTCGAGAGTTCGTAATCACTACACCAATCTCCTTATGGTGGAGAAGTTTCACAACGTCGCCTACCCATTTTCCGGTGCTAGGCTAACCACCGAGTTCTTTCACTCCAAAGTGAACCACACCTACACAACGTCGCCTACCCTTTATAAGGTACTAGTCTAAGTACCTAGTTCTTTCACTCCAAGGTGAACTACACCTTCACAACGTCGCCTACCCTTTATTAGGTACTAGGCTAAGCACCTAGTTCCATTGCAATTGAAGAACTACTACCACACTACACCAACGACTAATCCCAATGGAGATCCACTCCTTTACAACATCATCAAGGATATCAATATCCTTGGATCTAATACTAGTCTATCTTGTACATCGAAACACACCATATCGAATGTACTTCTAAGGCACCTTTCACTAATGCCTTTGACTAGATCTACAAGACACCTTTCACTAATGTCTTGTGTCTTCACTTCTAAGCGCCTTTCACTAATGCTTCTTTGTCTTGACTTCTAAGCACCTACCACAAGTGCTTATCTTATAGACGATAGATACCCTTCACTAATATCTTCGTCTTGATACTTGAGACATCTTTCACTAATGTCTTCAACACTACACTTCTTTGAAGAAAGAAAAGAATCATCAACAAGAAGACTTCAGTAGCCTTGATGATGAGGAAGCATGGCAACTCATGGACTTGAGCTTGCTCGACTTCAAAGGTGGTAATCTTGCCTTTAAGAGGAACCTAGAAGATCACACAAAAACAAAACTACAAACATAGATCTCTTGGATCTGAGGTTAGAGAGTTTTTAACTCTAGGAGAAAGTATGTTAGAAAGGGGTGAGAAATAATGAAGAAATGACTCACTATTTATAGAGGAAAAAACCTACTGTTCCCCGGATCCCACGGATCCCTTCCACAAGGGATCCGGCTAGCACAAAGCTAGGGATCCGTGGAACGCTCCTCTTTGCCCATGGGTATTTTGGTTATGGGTCATGGGTCATTGGTTGAACCATGGATCTTTGGCTAGATACAATGTATCTTTAAGTGCAATGCAATTAGTCACTTGGGTATGGGTTGATCCATGGGTTACGGATATCATCCATGTGTGATATAAGCATGATGTCATGCAATGGGTTATGGGTCAAGATCCATGGGGCATGGGCTTTGGGTTGTACCCAACTACATTCAATGTATTTGCCCAATGGGCTGTGATGCTTAAGTTTCTACCCATTTATATTACCCAATATACTACATACTAGTTATGTGTATATTTTATCCAAATATGTAAACACTAGTTGTTGTACATATGTATTACCTTGGTGTAGGGTAGGATCTGTCTACATCTTACCTCCCCCATACCCTGCCTAGGCGGGATTGGGTTTGTTGTTGTTGTTGTATGTATTACTAAATCATAAAATCACTTATACTTGTTTTAGTGTTTTATGTGAAAATGTGAATGTGTTAGAAACTATTAGTTCAAACCATTTACGTATTTTATTTGTTTCGTTAAAATGATTTTACGTTTGTTATCGACAAAACATTAGAAGATCGTAATATATAAATAAATGTTTTTACGGCTTATTTGTATTAACAATCTCCCCCTTTTTGTTGATGACAAAACATAAAATTATTTTAAGGAAAAGCTAAAATTCGTAAAAGTTTGAATTTGTAGTTTTTACTTTCTTCTCCCCCTTTTTGTCGAAACAAAAAGTGTTTGAAGGAAAGCAACACATCGTTTTTAAAAAAAACATGTGAAAGAAATAAAAAATAGAAAGAGATAGAGAGCAAGTAACGGGAAAGGATCTCGTCTTTACTCCCCCTTGACGAGTCCATCCCTATGTAAGGGCGTCAAGAAAGTGATACTAATCTAGTTTGTTTGCAAGTAAGTTTGCAAAAGATTTCGTCTAAGAGACGAATGTACTCCCCCTTGATGATTGCAATTTTGCAAGGGGATGTCATGAAATGTAAACCTAGTATTGCAAGTAATTTGGAATGTATTGCTTTGACATAAAGCTCCCCCTAGCTTTAGGATGTCAAAGTCTTCATGTGTAAATTGAATAACTACAAGACAAAAGTTAGAAAGAAAGTATAATTCACAATTTCCTGCAAATGTGGTTCAAGTTAGTAGAAAGAAAGCTTTCTGTCGCACGGATCCCACGGTTCCCTCCTAGCAGGGATCCGTCTAGGCAATTCTGAGGGATCCGTATTAGCTGTTTAATTACAGCAAAGGTGATATAACAAGTAATGTTATCACAAAAATGAGATATGAATACAAAGTAAACATATGCTCAACAAAATAACAAGTAGCATGTAATTCCATTTAATAAAACTAGAGTTATGATATACATGACTCTAAAAACTTAAGAAAATAAGAGAATACATGACTAGGAATTTCTAAACCAACTATCTCTTGATGCTAGGACACTAGTAAAATCTTCTAGCTCGAGTTTTGTTTAGGTTTAATCTCGTCGAAACGTTCGAGGAGATGATAGAACATGAAACGTTGGTCTTCTCGTACTTCATGTATCAAACTTTCAACATGTTGACAATGATAGCAATATTTTTCATGGCTAGGTAGTGGTGGTGGAAGAAATGAAATGGCTTGATGCGATGGATCAAGTGAAGCGGCTTGTGGAGCTTCAAACGATGGAGGGATTGGTGGAGGCGCATTTGAGAAAGACTCGACTAAGAATGATGGTGGTGGTAGAGAAGTGTCAACTTCCATATGGTCGGGTGGTTGACTTTGATGATTTCTCATAATCCAAATGGGATTATATGATGGAAACGGTGAAAAGGTAGCCGGAGCAAGTGTTGACTCAACACCTTGACTTTGTAGCATTATTCCTCCTAATGAGGAGAATGTTGTCGGCGGAAGCGGATGAGACGGCCTAGGAGGCAAGTCCTCTAAATTGTAGAGGTGTGGTGAGGATAGTGGGGATGATATTGTTTAGTGGAGATGATATTGTTTGGCCTAGGAGGTATGGTGGTATTTGGCATTGGTAGTTTTCTGGGTATTATCCTTTTAGGAATTGGTTTGATTGGATGAGAAAGGATCCTATCATTTGTTGGCTTGACCGGAGATAATTCGGTTGAAGAGATTTCGTGTATAACACGAGCCCTTTTGAAGGGTGGTTCTTTGGAGGATAAGTTACTACTTGGGGTTTTTCTCATGATGAGATGATTTCAAGAGGTTTGTAAGGATTTCTAAAGTGCTGAAATTTAGGATGAGAGTGATGACTATGGAGGTCCTAACAAAGTGGTTTATAAACCAAGAGATTTGGCAAGTGCATTTAAGCCTTAAGCCACTAGGATTCATTGGAATGTGATGATTAACATGCACAAGAGTCAACATCAGAGTTTGCACTAATCTAGGAACTCATTTAAGATGAGATGGAGTGTTTGAGTTAGGAAGATGAGTTGAAATGATTGTTTTAGCAAGATTTGACATAAACTGTCATCCGGATCCCACGGTTCCCTCCTCAGAGGGATCCGTCTAGGCTAATCCTAGGGATCCGGCTCTCAGCAGCTATGAAAGAGTGGAAATGATGTTTCTAAGATATAAGACCTATAATATCTTGAGTGTTTCAGTCCTCCTAAGTGTTTTAAATGAAGGGGTACTTCAGTACTTGAAGGCAATGAATGATGTAGCTAATGATTGTCTTTTATAGAAGGATTTGGGACTTTCAAGAGTGCCAATGGATGAGTAAGGATGACACTAAAGATTTGGTGTGTCAATTGAAGCTAAATGATCCTAGAGATCAGGTTGTGACTTAGGATAGTGTTTTGGAAAATATTCTAAAAGCTTTGATATGGGAAAAACTAGAGTTTGATCAACTTTGATCAATTTTGAGGTAAGGATGAATTATGATCAATTTTGCCATAATCGAAAGATTTCTAAGACTAAATGTGAGGGATTAAGTAAAAAAATGAAGTGTGAGTTTGAGAGCGGAAGAGTAATGGATTTAAAAAATGAAATGGTAGATCTACAAGCGTCTTAGAGTGTGATCTAGGTGAGTTATGTATGAGTAGGAAAGGTCAACCTATCTTGATAAGGACTTAATTTCCCTTAAGACACTATGTTTAGCTTAGTGTGAGGTGTTCTAAGGATATGTTTGAAATATAATGCTTGCAATTGCATTTTCTGTTTGTCGGATCCCACGGTTCCCTAAGTGTAGGGATCCGTATAGCACAATCTTTGGGATCGCCCATCTGCTCAGCAGGACCTTTACTAAAGGTATGCAATGATCTTCACAATGCATTATATCTCAAGGATAGTCTAAAAAGAGTTCTAATACTAAGATATCAAATGTAAGATGTTTTATTTCATGAAAGAAATTGGATTACATTGATAAAGCATGAGTACAAGAGAATTGATCCTATTTTGGAATACTACTAGGTTCCTTGAGTGTTTTCGCTAGGAGGATCATTATGTGATTGATGAGTGTTGGTGGAATCAAGAATGAAGAAAGTCTTCATGAGAGATATGTTTAGCGGTTCCATCATCTTGTTCACAAGTACGTACAACGGACTTTGAAATTAAGGATGGAAGTGCATAACATTATGATAGAGGCGTGTCAAGAACATTCCATAAGGGATGAGTTTATTCTTGGAGCCTTGAAGATTTACAATTCGCCTTGCGAAGAAGTAGGCGAGATTGTATCGTTGTTGTGTTAACAAACAGTACAACATGTGAGCACAACAAGCGGGAAGAATTTCTCGATTTCCCCTAAGGCTCCAAACATTTTCACATAGGATGAGTGCAAGAGGCTTGTACTCTTCTCGGATATCCCTTGTAAAGATAATGTTTGGATCGGAGTAATATGGTTAGAATTGTTCGAACAGACAATGGCACAGAGTTCGTTAATAAAGACTTAAGTCAATTTTATGAAAGTTTTGGAATCAGTCATCAAAGAAGTGTTCCACGAACTCCTCAACAGAACGGTGTAGTTGAAAGACGAAATTGAACTCTTGTGGAAGCCGCAAGAACAATGCTATATTATTCAAAGGTTCCAATGTTTCTCTGGGCTGAAGCCATTGCCACTGCTTGCTACACCCAAAATCGTTCCCTCATACACACATCTCATGGAAAAACTCCATACGAACTCATCCATAAATGAAAACCTGGTCTTTCCTACCTTCGTGTGTTTGGTGCGTTGTGCTATCCAACGAATGACGGTCAAGATTTAGGTAAATTAAGAGCTAAGGCGGACATTGGAGTTTTTGTAGGTTATGCATCAAACAAGAAGGGTTACCGAATCTACAACAAAAGAACTCTAGATATCATGGAAACTATTCACGTCACGTTCGATGAGCTGACCGGGCAAATGGCTCTAGGACAATCCAGTTCTGGACCCACATCTCAACCTTCATCAAGTAGTCCCATCAGTTCTACTCTAGTACTAAATCCCTCACCAGCAACTCCTTATGTACCTCCTTCGGAAGATGATTTAAAAAAATTGTTTGTTCCAATGTTTGATGAACTCTATGAGCCAATTGCTAATGATCTGTCAAATCCATCAACAGCGGCTGCTCCTATCCATGTCAATGAAGTTAACCCTTCAGTTTCTATGTCATTAAGTCAAGAAGCGCCTGCTGCTGATCACTCTGTCTCATCAACAAATCATCAATCATCGAGTGTACATCATGGAATTGTGTCTGGCACCTATGATGGAGATAATCCATTTGCTACTCCTGAAGATGCCCCCTTTGAAAACATATTTGCTCCTGAATCATAATCAGAACCATCTTCATCAGGAGAATTCGACTCTGCTACTTCAGTTCCTCAACAACAACCACACGAACACCTTAGAAAATGGACACATGATCATCCATTGGACAACATCATTGGAAATCCCTCTCGTCCAGTATCCACTCGTAAACAACTTGCGAATGATGCCTTATGGTGCTTCTTCAACTCCGTACTATCCAAGGTCGAACCAAAAGACGTTAAAACTGCCATGAATTAAGACAGCTGGTTCAATGCCATGCAAGAAGAAATTCATGAGTTTGATCGACTAGATGTATGGGAATTAGTACCTACCCCTGACTGTGCTATGATCATTGCTCAAAAGTGGATCTTCAAAGTAAAACTTGATGAGCATGGTGATGTATTAAAGAACAAGGCTCGATTGGTTGCAAAAGGATACCGTCAAGAAGAGGGTATTGACTTTGAAGAATCATTTTCTCCAGTTGCTCGTATCGAGGCAATCAAAATCTTCTTGGCTAATGCTGCAAGTAAGAACATGGTAGTCTATCAGATGGATGTAAAGACGACTTTTGTTAACGGAGATCTTAAAGAATTCGTATACGTCAGCCAACCTGAAGGTTTTGTGAATCCAGAGCATCCTACTCATGTCTATCGCTTGAAGAAGGCTCTTTACGGTTTGAATCAAGCTCCAAGGGCATGGTATGATACGCTATCAAAGTTTCTTCTATCTACTGGATTCAGCAAAGGAGCAGTTGATCCGACATTGTTCACCAGAAAGTCAGGCAAACATTTAATTCACGTTCAAATTTATGTTGATGATGTGGAAAACTAGAAGGGGGGTTGAATAGTTTTACCAATTAAAACTTCGTTTTAAAATATATGGATCGACTTATGTCAATCTATTTAGATGTGTATGTTGGATGTTTATAGATAGATATATAAAAGTGCAATGAAAGATAAAGAGTAAGAAGCACATAACCACGACACGAGTATTTATAGTGGTTCGGCTACAAGGACACCTTCCTTGCCCTACTCCACTCCCTGAGTCACCTACTCGAGAGTTCGTAAACACTACACGACACCAACTCCATATGGCGGAGAAGCCTTCACAATGTCGCCTACTCTTTTTCCGGTACTAGGCTAACCACCGGGTTCTTTCACATAAAGGTGAACCACACCTATCACAACGTCGCCTACCCTTTATTAGGTACTAGGCTAAGCACCTAGTTCCATTACTATGGAGGAACTACTACCCACAACACAACACCTAATCCTAAGGAGATCCACTCCTTATTACAATACCATCAAGGATATCACCATCCTTGGATCTAGTACTAAACTATCTTGTACATCGAAACACACCATATCGAATGTATATCTAAGGCACCTTTCACTAATGCCTTTAACTAGATCTTCAAGACACCCTTCACTAATGTCTTGTGACTTGACTTCTAGGCACCCTTCACTAATGCCTACAATACAGATGATCAAAACCTTTCACTAATGTCTTCGTCTTGACACTTGAGACATCTTTCACTAATGTCTTCAACACTACACTTCTTAGGAAAATAAAAACAATCACCAACAAGAAGACTTCAGTAGTCTTGATGATGAGGAAGCATGGCAACTCATGGACTTGAGCTTGCTCGACTTCAAAGGTGGTGATCTTGCCTTTAAGAGGAACCTAGAAGATCACACAAAAACAAAACTACAAACATAGATCTATTGGATCTGAGGTTAGAGAGTTTTTAACTCTAGGGGAAAGTATGTTAGAACGGGGTAAGGAATAATGAAGAAATGGCTCACTATTTATAGAGGAAAAATCCTACTGTTCCCCGGATCCCTTCCACAAGGGATCCGGCTAGCATAAAGCTAGGGATCCATGGAACGCTCCTCTTTGCCCATGGGTATTTTGGTTATTGGTCATGGGTTGAACCATGGATCTTTGGCTAGATACAATGTATCTTTAAGTGCAATGCACTTAGTCACTTGGGTATGGGTTGATCCATGGGTTATGGATATCATCCATGTGTGGTATAAGTATGATGTCATTCAATAGGTTATGGGTCAAGATCCATGGGGCATGGGCTTTGGGTTGTACCCAACTACATTCAATGTATTTGCCCAATGGGTTGTGATACTTAAGTTTCTACCCATTTATATTACCCAATATACTACATACTAGTTATGTGTATATTTTATATAAATATGTAAACACTAGTTGTTGTACATATGTATTACTAAATCATAAAATCACTTATACTTGTTTTAGTGTTTTATGTGAAAATGTGAATATGTTAGAAACTATTAGTTCAAACCATTTACGTATTTTATTTGTTTCAATAAAATGATTTTACGTTTGTTATCGACAAAACATTAGAAGATCGTAAAATATAAATACGGCTTATTTGTATTAACAAAAAGTTATGCCATGGCTTGGAGGCATAAGGACTCGAAAATTACCGATCCTTATCCCACCGGTTTCTCAGAGGAGGATGCCGAGAAGCTCAGCCGGGTGCCCATTCTGTTGAGGAAGCCTATCGTCAGTTTGTTGTGGATGTGTCATCTTTCCTCGGTTTTCAGGAATCCAGAGTTCGAGCCCCTAATAAAGGATACCAAGGGTCATGGTAATTATCTGTCTGGTCACAATAGGATTTGTCGTTTATTTGTTATTACCGTTGCTTTATGTTTCCCTTAAAAAAATTTCCTTTTTGCAGTTGTTGAAATGTCCGAATATCTCGAGCTTCCGGAGTGGGAGGGGACCATTGTAAGTAAAGGTCCCCTCGTCGATCCGAACCAAGAGAAGCCCAAGAGGACCACCGATTCTCTGCCAGTCGGGACGGCCAATCCAGCTAAGGACGCTTTAGCCAAAAGGGCCGAAGAGCCAGACCCGGAGGTGGTGGCAGCCAGAGAGAGGAAAGAGAAGGAGGCGGTTGCCCGCCAAGCGGCGAAAAAGAGGGGGAAGGAATGTCCAGGGTCCAAAGCAAGAAGAAGAAGAGAAAAACAGGTTTTGTTGAGAATTTTTCGTCTGGCTCACCTATGCAAAATGCTGAGCCCTTAAATCAAGCTATGCCGGAGGGTGACCAAGGGGTATACCAAGAAAATCGAGAGGTTGCCGCTGGTGGGGGTGGTGGGGAGATTCCTGCCGATGAGGGGATGGGAGATAATTCCGAAAGGAATTTAGAGACAGAACCCTCTCACCATCAAGATGAGGGTGGCCACTCTCAGCCGAGGGATTCTCTTCCTCACGAGTTCGAAGGTAAGTGTGCGTTAAGTTTATTCAACCTTTATGATTTTCGTATATCCTTTGTAATTCGTTCTTATGCCACTTCAATTCACTCAGCCCATTATTCCAACCATTCCCGTCGCATAGAGAATATTAATTTGGATTCAGGTAAGTTTTTGTCCTCCGGTATTATTTATGCCTTTGGTGTGTATGCACGTATATGATCTCTCTTTTTTTTTAGATGAGGCTGTAAATGTCTTTCTGCCCAACTGGTCTCTTCGGGACGACGTTCGGATTGATGGCTTCCGTTCTTGTAGGGAGTAGATTGATAACCTGGCCACCCCTGCAGAACGAGCGGCCCTTGATGAGTTGACTAACATGCAGCTCACCCGCTGGGCCTATGAGGAGTTTGGCCTCAGAGTGGTAACCCAAGGGGTGCTGTTAAGGCGGTTCAAAACTCTTAGCACGGAGTATTGGCAGCTATCTCAGGCCCATAATACTTGCCAGGGGACATCTGAAAGGCTGACTGCTGCCGAGGAAGAGAAGGAGAGATTGCTGGAGGAGTTGAAGAAGTTAGAGACTGATCATGAGGCCAGGGTGAACAAGGAGAAAATTCTAGAGGATGAGGTAGATAGGTTGAGCTGAGATAGGGACGAATGGCGAGAGACTTCTTCCGCCCAAGCCGAAAAGATAAGGAAGTTGGAGAGCGAACTTGGTGAGAAGAATCAGTCCTTGGCAGCTTTGCAAATGGAGAAGGGGAAACTGGTCGCCGAGATCACTCAGGCTGAGGTCGTAAAGCAGAATGTTGTCCGTTTCCTACTTCCTTCGGCTGTTCTCCGGCTTTTTAACAGTGCGGAGTACAAGAAGAGCATGGCCAAAGTGTACAGCTTGACCTATCTGGCGGGGTTTGTGACAGGGGCTAGCGTGAACAGAACCGAAGTGGAAATGAATGAGGCTCTTAAGGGTATTGCTAGGGTCAACAGGGACGCTCCAGGCTTATGGAAAGCTGAATACAACAAGCTTTTCGAGGCCGAGTGCCCTTTTATTCAGAAGTTGGCCGATTCTTATCGTTTACCCTTGGGAGACTTATTGAACATGGAGCCCGCCGTTCCTCCCTCTAAGGACCCTGCCGGACCATCTACTCGCCCTCCTGCCACAGGCACACCGGCTGCTGATGCCCCTGCTACCGACACTAAGGGGAAAACGCTTAGTCTCCGGCCTACCCAGTAATTTATATTTACAATCAGTTATTCGAACAATGTAGTACTTGTAATAATTAACAATTTACTTTTTGGTGGTTTGTAATTTTGGCACGTCTTTCGTGCCCGGACAATATTTAGTTGTGATGATGATAATATTAACAGGTTTATTTCCATTTGCATAAATGTTTCTTCTGCTTTGCCTTTTTTTTTCTTTTGTTGCATTCGTATTTCGTATTGACATACCTCCTTAGGTTATTCTATGGGTATCCGGCCACGTAGGCCATGCATCCGTGTTCCGGGCATCCTTATGGAGTTGAAGGGCATCCATTTTTGGGCATCCGGCATACGCGCTCGGGCATCTGCGTGGTCATTCCACCAGGCATCCAAATTGTGTGTTTTTTACTTGGGCATCCGTATTACGGGCATCTAAATAGTGTTTTCAGGCATCCGGCAAATTATCCGGGCATGTTTACATCAGTTATACTCGATGGGGGCCAGCCGTTGGAATTGTTATACATCACACACTAGTTATCATGGAAAATTGTCTTCCTGTTGCAGGAAGACCTTCATCATTAAACAAATAGACATAGTTAATTCAAGTTACATAGTAGCTATAGGATTCTAGTCACAATAACGATCTCTGTTGTAAAAATCGGCCCATGCGGCTGATTAATCCCCACATAATCGTTGATCACTCACTAAGCGCCTTGATTTATCATAATCGGCCTATTTAATCGGTTTGGTCAAAGATCGCTTAAAAATCGGTCAACAAACCGATTAATCGAACAAAATGGGTCTAATCGGATTAACCATACAAAATCGCTTAAAAATTGGTCAACAAAATCGCTTAAGAATTGGTCAACAAACCGACTAATCGGTTAAAGATCGCTTAAAAATGGTCAACAAACCGCGTACAAACCGAGTAATATCTATGTTTGACTTTGAACTTTAAAGAATTATGTATTATGCTAATACTTGAATACTTGAAATATTTGAACTTTGATGCACAATGCTTATCTCGTACATATAATATAATATAATATCTAAAATTACAATTTTGTCCATAAAAGTTTCAATCCGATTAATCCCTGATTAATCCCCGCCTAACCAATTAATCGCTAGGCCCTACCCGACTGCCTCACTAGCACCTAGCGACTTTTACAACCTTGATAACGATTATAAAAAACAATTTCTGAGGTTTATCGCATGCCAGGTCCAAGGGACCTCCTTCTCCTCCATCGTTTGTAACTTATAAGAGTCATTCTGATATGCTCCTACCACCCTATAGGGCCCTTCCCAGTTGGGTCCCAACTTTCCGTGGTTTTCTATACAGCTCGCCTCGTTCCTCCGGTAAACAAAATCTCCTACCTTGAAGTTCATCTGTCTGACTCTCCGGTTGTAATATTGTTCCACCTGTGTTTTGTATTTGGCCTCCTGAATGGCAGCATTTTCCCTTCTCTCTTGCAAGAGATCCAGGTTCAAGCGTTGTTCTTCCTCATTCTGGTCTTCCCAGAACATCATCGTCCGGTGCGTAGGCATTCCTATTTCTGCTGGAATCACAGCTTCACTTCCGTACGTCAGACTGAACGGGGTTTCTCCATTGCTTATTTGGAGAGTTGTCCTGTAGGCCCATAAGACGTTAGGCAGCTCATCAACCCATCCGCTTGTCTCCCGTTCCAGCCTTGTTTTTATTCCTTCCATCAAACTCTTGTTAGCTCGTTCGACCAATCCGTTGGCTTGCGGATATGCCACGGATGTATTCATCTTCTTAATTTTCAACCGTTCGCACCAGCTTTTGAACGGATCATTGACGAAGTTGGTTCCGTTATCAGTGACTATGACTCCCGGCAAACCGTACCTGCATACAACGTTCTCCCATACGAACTTTATGACATCCTTCCCTGTCGTCTTTGCCAGTGGTTTTGCCTCTATCCACTTCGTGAAATAATCAATAGCCACGATGACGTATTTGACTCTTCCTGGTGCTTCCGGAAAAGGCCCCAGCACATCCATTCCCCATTGGTAAAAAGGCCATTGCGCCAAGATGAAGGTTAACAATGTTTTAGGGAGCTTCGGTACCGGAGCATGTATCTGACAAGAGTCGCACTTCCTGATTTCCTCTCTTGCGTCCTGATGCATAGTAGGCCAATAATACCCTTTCCTCATTAGTTTAGCCACCACGGTTCTTGGTCCGGAATGCATTACACAGCATCCCTTATGTACTTCGCGGATTATGTAATTCGCCTGCAGCGGTCCCACACACCTTAACATTGGTACTAAATAGCCTTTTTTAAAGAGGACTCCCTCCTCCATCACGTAATGTGGAATTTTCATTTGGAGATTCCTGGCTTCATTTGGATCCTCCGGCCAGATTCCTTCCTGCAGACACTTGATGATTGGTGTCATCCATTTGTCTCCTTCCTCTTCTACTATGGCGTTCACCATTTATTCTTCTCCTGAAGGTTTTTCCAAGACCTCTACCAACACCTTTTTGGTAAGATGATCAAAAGCAACCGATGCCAGCTTACTCAATATGTCTGCCTTTTGATTTTGAGCTCTCGGAATGTTACAAATCTTGAAGCTTTGGAACCCAACGATATATTCTTTTGCCCGGGCCAAGTACTTCTGCATGCTTTCCTTAGTGGCTATGAATTCTCCATTGATCTGGCTTGCCACTAGTTTAGAAGCTACCCGCACGTTCAAAGTCTTTATTTTGAGCTTTTTTGCAATCCGGAGACCGGCCAGCAAAGCCTCGTATTCGGCTTCGTTATTGGTGCTGGGAAAGTTGAGCCGCAAGGCGTATGTCAATTCTTCCTTCGTTGGACTGATGAGGACCAATCTCACATGCTTGCCTCTTCCTTTACTTTTCTGGCATCCGGATTCCACGGGTATTTCTGTAAGGAAATCCGCTAGTACCTGTCCTTTAACCGCATTTCTAGGAACATAGGTAATGTTGTAGGCCCCTAATTCCACGGCATACTTGGCCAATTTTCCTGAGACCTCCGGTTTATTCAATATCTGCTTAATGGGCTGATCGGTGATGACCCGGACAGGGTGAGCCTCGAACTATCTCCGTAATCGTCTGGACGCGTACAAAAGGCATAGGGCCAGTTTTTCTATTGGAGCATAGTTTCTCTCAGCGTCGTGCAAGGTCCGACTAACGTAGTGCACCGACAATTGTCTTCCTTCCCTTTCCACCACCAACACCGCGCTTACTGCTCCCTTTGATGCCGCTAGGTATATGAATAACTGCTCCTTCAGCTTGGGGGTGGACAAAGAAGGCAATTCCAGTATCAACCTTTTCATCTCCTGAAAGGCCATTTCGGCCTCCTCTGTCCAGCGGTATTCGTCCTTGTTTTCCTTGGTGATATTCTTTAATGTGTTGAAAAAGGGCAGAGATCTTTCCGCTGACTTAGACAAAAATCTATTCAGGGCTGTCAGTTTTCCATTCAGAATTTGCATTTCTTTCAATGTCTCCGGGGACTTCATCTCCATGATTGCTTTTGTCTTCCGGGAGTTAGCTCTTATGCCTTCCAATGTCACCATATAGCCGAGGAATTTTCCTTCCTCCACTCCAAATGAGCACTTCCGAGGATTCAACTTCATGTTCACTCTCCGGAGGTTTTCGAAGGTCTCCGCTATGTTCGCTATCATTTCTCGTTCCGTCCGGCTCTTTATAACCATATCATCCACATATGCCTCCAGATTTCTGCCTATCTGTGATTGGAACGCAGAGTCTACCAACCGCTGGTACGTTGCCCCAGCATTTTTTAAACCAAACGGCATTTTGGTGTAACAATAAGTCCTTTGTTCCGTATAAAAGGCCGTCTTCTCCTCATCGTCCTTATCCATCTGAATCTGGTGATAACCCTTGTAAGCATCCAGGAAGCATTTGTACTTATATCCCATGACGGATTCTATCTTCCAATCAATCTCCGTCAACCAATAGTAATCTTTCGGGCACGAGGAGTTTAGGTTTTTGAAATCAATACACATCCTCCAACTTCCGTCACATTTCTTCACATCCACGTTGGGTGATTGTACCAAAAGATGCACATACCAGGCCGTCAATGGTGATTGACGGAGTTAGGGGTGATGGTGGTGATGCCGAGTGCAAGATAACCTGAAAATAAGCAATAGAAGACACTACGTTAGACGGAGCGCGAGGAGAAGCCCCCGCGAACCGCCTCCGGTGTGAGAATCAGTCATGGTGATTATGTCATGAAAGTATTGAGGTGGAGAAGATGAGATCTCCCTGGGTTAAGTTACATACCTCTGTGATGACTTCCTTATTTATAGGCATAATAAAATGATGGAGCAGTTACAGAGGGTCCTGGAAGTTACAGAGGGTCATGGCTAAGATCATGGTTGTTGACCAGTTCTGTTTGACCAGATCTTATTTGACCAGTTCTGTTTGACCAGCTCGATCATACCCACGTTCATAGGCAGAGAGGTTATGACCTTTAGGCTTCGACCCTTGTCGGAGGGGGCTCCAAACATTGACGGAGGCCTTGATGGAGGGGGCTCTGAACAGTGATGGAGGCCAGGCTCCGAACCATGACGGAGGGGGCTCCGAACAGTGACGGAGGCCAGGCTCCGAACCATGACGGAGGGGGCTCCGAACAGTGACGGAGGCCAGGCTCCGAACCATGACAGAGGGGGCTCCTAACAGTGACGGAGGCCTTGATGGAGGACAGGCTCCGAACCATGACGGAGGTTAGACACTATGAGTGCTTTGGGTGTAGGTTGGCAGATTCCCTTGCGGTAGCCATTGTGAATGACTTTATGCCAACATTATGTGTAGGACGAAGGCATAGGCTTCGTCCTTTAGGAGGGTACATCATACTCTTTGTACAAATGGTAAGCTAAGTACCATAGTGATTGTAACGCTCGTTAGCAGAGCGGAGGGTACGTCATCAAGCCTCCCAGTCTAATTTTATGCATGCGAAGAGTGCATGGCTTTAGACTTATCATTGCTTTGTTAAAAAAGACTTGGTAACAATTTCTACTACTTTTGTTTTGTCAAATCCAATATAAAAGTAGCTATACTTGTTTTCAATATTCCACATTTGACTCTATCGTGGTGGATACCTCATTAAGCCCCCCAGTCTAATGTTATGACTTCGTAGGAGGCACGTAATTAGACTTAAGTAGTCCAGAAACCCTTTGTTATATAAGGAGTGTTGGGATACAGAAAGTCAAAGTGCTGAAGATTAACAAAGTACTGCAGAAAGACAAAGTGCTGAAGAAGTCAAAGTACTGCTAAGTAAAAGTCAAAGTACTGCTTATTCATCAAAGTACTGCTTATTCATCAAAGTACTGCAAAGCTTAAATTCGGTTGTAATTGATTAATAGATGGAAAGTAAAGTTTATCTAGAACTTTGTAAGTAGAGTTTACTTGACGTACAAGGATAAGAATTGTAAACCGATTAGGGTTATCCTTGAGCCTATAAAAGGACCCCTAGATTGGTATTAGAGTTAACGAGTTTTATATATTTTTTAGAATCCTAAAGTACAATCATTGTTTAGAGTTTTAGAGTTTTTAAAGTCTGCATAATAAAGCAGTTTTAGAGTTATTAATAAAGTTAAATCTTCTTAGCTTTGTTAAGTAAATTCCGCGTACTTAATTGAGATTACTCAGTGTTTTCATTATTAATAACTTAGGATTTATCCGAGGTTATTAAACCCTTAACAATCTATTTAAGTTAGTTTGGTTAGAGTACATCGATCCAACAAGTGGTATCAGAGAATGTGTGGAAACTCTGACTAAGAAGAAACTGTTTAAACCTAGTTAAACAACAAAAACCTAAAGATGTCGACTGAAGCTGTTCCACCACCATCCATCACCTCACTAAGGATTCCTATCATTAAGAAGGGCGAATACGATCTATGGAGCATGAAGATGAGGCAGTATATTGCAATCACAGACCATGCACTGTGGAATGTGATTGTCAATGGTAATGAAGTTGTGGAAGAACCTGCAAACATTCCTGGCCAACCTAAAGCACCTAAACCCATCTTGCCAGCTGCTACAATAAGAAATCAAGAGAAGGCTCTCAACATACTATAGTCTGCTATTCCAGATTTTCATCTACTCAAGTTCCATAATGCTAAAGATGCAAAGCAACTCTGGGCTGCTCTCAAGACTAGATTTGGAGGTAATGATGCTTCCAAAAAGATGCACAGAAATCTGTTGAAGCAGCAGTTTGAAACTTTTACTATTGGATAAATAGAAGGCCTTGATGCTGTTTATGACAGATTCCAAAATCTTCTCAGTATGCTGGAGTTATACAAAGCAGAGGTCTTAGTTGAAGATGCTAATCTTAAGTTCTTAAAGAGTTTGCCATCGTCATGGCATGTGATTGCTACAATGATCAGAGGACAACCTGGTTTGGATGTCATGGACTTTGATGATCTTTACAATCATCTGAAGGTGTATGAGCATGAGATGAATGGCCAAACAAGCTCAAAGTCTCACAGTATTGCTTTTGTGTCATCTGAAAAGAGGGGCAGTACTTCTACTAAAAGTACTGCTTCTCCTACTCAAAGTACTATTGCCTACACTACCCCCACTTTTGCTCAGCAACCTACACCAACTAATACCATCCACTCAGATGAAGTCGTGTGCTCTTTCTTTGCACAGCAAGCTACTCTACCTGTTACTTATGAAGAAGATCTCTCACAGATTGAAGAGGATGCTCTTGAAGAAATTGATATCAGGTGGCAAGTTGCTATGATCACTGCAAGGATCAAGAAGTTTATGAAGAAGACAGGAAGAGGCATTGACTTCAAACCAAAACAGGGAATCACTTTTGACAAATCCAAGATTGAATGCTTCAATTGTCAAAAGACTGGACATTTTGCAAGGGAATGCAGGTTTGCTAAGTATCAAGCAAACATGATGACTAAGAAACCAAAGCTAGAGTTGAAAGAAATTCCTATTACAGAAACAAAAGCTTTGGTTGCTCAAGAGAATTTATCAGAGGTTGACTGGAGTGCTGAGTTTGATGATGAACCAGTAACCTACTGTATGGTAGCTGTGGAGGATTCAGTGGAAGAATTTGACTGGAGCACAGCTTTTGATGAGGAACCTGGACATGCTGTTATGGAGTCTAACGATGGTTTTGGACGCTTTGACTGGAGTATGGAGTGTGAAGCTGAACCTGTTCTACTTGCCATGGTAGCCACTTCACCAAGTTCACCTCCTATCTCTGAGGTATGTTCAAAGTGTCATAACTTTTATCAAAAAGTGCTTAATGATTATGTGACTGAAAGAGATAAGTGTAGAACTGCTAGGGCTGAAGTAGCAGGTTACCAAATAACTTTAGAGTCAATGGAAGCCAAAATAATAACACATGAAAATAATGAAATGGATTGGGCAGAAAAGTATGAACAACAGGACTATCAGTTGAAATTAAGTGAATGGAAGTTAAACTGTAAGATCTCTGAAATTGAGAAACTAACTAAGGAGAGAGATGAATTGCTAGAAAAGTTTAATGCTTGGGGACAATCAGGTCTTTCTCATGTCACTTATGTTGAAAAACAGATAAGAGCTTACATTAAAATTGGCCTAGGTTTTGGTATGGACTTTAATAGCATAGAAAACCCACCTAGTGATCAGGATGAATGTGACTTTGAGGATATAACCACTAGTGATGATGAACTCATTAATTATGTAGACACATCTAGTAATGAGGAATCAGTTAGTGAAACACCTCCTGAGTTTAAGAAAGATAATGCCTATCATGCAGTCCCTCATCCCACTGGTAGTCATCAACCTCTTAGGCCTGATGTTTCTCGTTTTGGAGTAGATAGCTTAGAGTTTAGGAAGAAACTTAAAGGTCAATCTAGGTCTGAAGCCACAAAAGAAACTGTTGAAACTCCTAAGGTAGATGATGTTAAAAGCCAAGCAGTACTTTCACCCCAAAGTACTGCTACACCTCAAAGTACTGCTACACCTTCAGCAGTACCTTTCAGAAAACCTTTTCAATATACTGCTAAACCTTTTTGGGATAATTTTGGTCAAAACAGTTTTCATCATTCACCTAGAAGACAGGATAGGTTTGGTCATACACATAGAAGAAGAAACTTTGGAATTACAGATCAAAAACTATGTTTTGTTTGTTTTAGTCCTAACCATTTGATTAAGGACTGTGACTTACATTCAGAGTACTTAAGTAAGTTCCCAAAGAACAGAACTGACAACCAAAAACCAAGGGAGACTAGACCAGCTTGGAATCATTCACATAGGGTTAACCATAGAAACTTCTCACCAGACTATATGTACCCTCACCAGAGAAGACCTTTTTCAAAACCTCCAGTACCTTCAAATACTTTCCAAGGTACTACTAAGCTAAGAACAGTACTTTCTCAAAGCACTGCTCAGTTTTCACCAAACACCTCTTGGAATAGGAACCCTAGGAGATCTAATTACTATCAATCTAGAAGGCGTTACAACCCCAAGAAAGTAGTTAGATCTAGAGACTCTTCACTAGAAGTTAAAACTCAATGGGTTAGGAAAGAAAGTACTGATGATGAACAAACAGTACTTTCAACAAGTACTGTTGAAACAGTTATTTTTGATAAAGATGATTTTGTTGAAAAAGAAAAGGAGGTTTTTGTTGAAAAAGAAAGTTTTGCTGAAAATCCACCACAAGTTTTGAAACAAAAGATAATGCTTGATTCTGTCTACAAAAACTGTGAAGATTACATACTCAAGGAATTTGAGTATGTTACTCCATAAGGGGAACACAAGTCAGTAATGGCTTGGGTTCCTAAAGGACACTAACTTTTTTATCTTTGTGCAGGGCAACCCAGAAGAGGAGCTTAAAGATCATCTTATTGTGGATAGTGGTTGCTCTGGAAGCATGACAGGAGACAAGGAGATTCTGTCAGATTTTAGGCCATATTGTGGACGAAGAGTTGCATTTGGGAATGATGCTAGTGGAGGTAGAATTAGTGGAAAAGGAACCATCAAGACAGGAAGCATAGATTTTGAGAATGTTAGATATGTGAAGGAGCTCAAGTTCAACCTTTTGTCAGTCTCTCAAATCTATGACAAAAAGCATCCTGTGTTATTCACTGACACAGAATGTCTCATACTTTCACCTGAATTCAAGCTTGATGATGACAACTTGGTGATACTTAAAGTACCAAGAACAAATGATGTGTATAGTTTGGATATGAAGAGTCTTCACTCTTCTGAAAGAGCTACGTGTTTAGTAGCAAAGGCATCCCTTGAAGAAGCACATCAGTGGCATAGAAGATTGGGCCATGAGAATTACAAGAATATCAACAAATTGGTCAAAGGAAATTTAGTTAGAGGTTTACCTTCAAAGACTTACAAGAATGATCACTCCTGTTTGGCGTGCAAAATGGGTAAACAACATAAAGCTTCATGCAAGAAGCTTGAGGAAAGGACTGTTAGAGAACCATTGGAGCTGTTACATATGGATCTATTTGGTCATGTTTCTGTTACAAATTTGAACAAGAAGAAGTACTGTTTAGTAGTGACAGATGATTGCAGTAGATTCAGTTGGGTATTTTTCTTGGGATTTAAAGATGATACTTTTGATGCTATTCATGATCTTATAATAGCACTTGAAAACCAACTGAGACTGAAAGTTAGAGGTATTAGATGTGACAATGGAACTGAATTCAAGAACAAGCTTATGGATGAATTTTGTGCAAATAAAGGAATCAAGAGGGAGTTCAGTATTACCAGAACACCACAGCAGAATGGTGTTGCAGAGAGAAAGAATAGGACTTTGATTGAAGCAGCCAGAACAATGCTTGCAGACTCACACTTACCTATTCAATTCTGGGTTGAAGCTGTAAGTACTGCTTGCTATGTACTTAACAGAGTATCAGTCACCAAACCACAAATGAAGACACCTTATGAGTTGCTGATGGGAAACAAACCTAATATTCGTTTTATGAAGCCTTTTGGATGCCCTCTCATTATTCTTAATACAATTGATAATCTGGGTAAGTTTGATGGCAAGTCAGAAGAAGGTTATTTATTGGGATACTGCACCAACAGTAAGGGATTTAGAGTGTACAACAGAGTCACCAAGAAGGTTCAAGATTGTCTTCATGTTGAGTTTTTAGAAGATCAAGAAAATCAGAAGGGTAAAGGTCCTGATTGGATGTTTGATCTTGAAGTTTTGACCCCTTCAATGAATTATGTTCCTGTTAGAGAAGAGAATCAACCTGTACACAATGGAGAAGAGGTACAATATGTTGTTCATGGAGTCCATATTAGACCTGATGTTGTTCATGATGAAGAACCTAAAACTGTTGAGATAGAGAAAAGTACTGATGAGCCAAAGTCCTCATTGTCTGCTGCGGATCAATCTATTCAAGATGAACTTAACCACATGCTTTTTCAAGATGTTCTAGCACACTCTTATACTGATGATCAAAGAAGAACTTATGAGGAAGCAAAGAAAAAGAACAAGACTGCAGAGTTCACTCACAGTCCTTTGGATGATAGTACTTTAGACCAAAGTACTGCTGCACCTGTTAACAGCACTTTGGATGATTTGGATGATCCTACCATGCCTGGCTTAGAAGATACTGATGATGAGTTTGAAGATGAAGGTATTTTCTCAGATTCCAATGAAGATGCTGATTTCACTAATTTGGATGATAATTATGGAGTTCCACAGTCTCCTATCTTAAGAATTCATAAGAATCATCCTACTGATCAAATCATTGGACCTTCTACTTCTGGAGTGATGACAAGACACAAAGCTAAGAGTTTTACTAAACCTCATAATGCTTTACTTAGCTTTGTCTATAAACAAAATAGGCTGAATCATAAGAACCATCAAACATGCATATTTACTTGCTTTATCACTCAAGAAGAACCCAAGAATATTGCTCAAGCATTGACTAAAGAGAGTTGGCTTGAAGCTATGCAAGAAGAACTGCTTCAATTCAGACTTCAAGAAGTTTGGGTATTATGTGATCTTCCTGATGGAAAGAAGGTCATTGGTACAAGATGGGTGTTCATAGTCAAGAGAGATGAAAGAGGGAATGTTATCAAAAACAAAGCAAGGTTAGTTGCACAAGGCTACTGATTGTACAATAATTTGTACGACCAGGCCTTCGATGGTGATCGAAGGGTATGAAGGGTGATATGCTTGCGCCAAACTTGTAGCCAATCTGCAATAAGAAATAGTAGACACTTCGTTAAGTGATTGCGCAGGGGTTGGGCCCTGCGAACCACCTCCGGCGTGAGAGTAAGTATGTGATATGAGTTGTAAATAATATGATGTATGTGAAATACTGTGTTGAGTGAACATACCATTGAAATGACTCGTCCAACCTATTTATAGGTGATGAAAATAGCTTGGAGAGTGTTAGCACATGTTTAGGAGATCATGGGGGCGTCCCTTGATTTGTGGTAACCGCTAGGGCTTCATTCCCACTATCTCGGACTAGGCGGGGAAGCTAAGGAAATAGTGGAAACGTGGGGAAAGACCAAGTCAAGGTTCTTCTTTGTCTTGGCATCTTCAAGAGAAGACACCAAAGGGCATAGGCCTTCGGCTGGCGGATTCCCAACTGGTAACCATGTCAATGATGAATGGTTTTACGCCACCAATGACTTATGCAGAAATACTTGGGTCTTCGTAATGCAAATTCGACTGAGGCCGAAGGGGGGTCCTTCGACCTGATCGGAGGGTACGTCATCAAGCCCCCCAGTCGAAAGTGATATGTACGAACAAGAAATATTGCTTACGACTTAGAAATAAGAACGAAACTTCCCCTTCGTCACAAAAACGAACGAAGATGAAAAGTCTTGCGCCTATTGACCGTAATTAATTCAACTAATTATCCTAACCACCCCTTTTCCCCGGTAAAAGAGAACATCTTTTCAAAATTTAAAAGAGTTTTGAAATCCGGTGGTAAGGGGATAAGTAATTACACGTGTAGGGCCGAGATTTTTCATCTTGTAGGGTATATAAAATGTAAAAACAGTAAAACCCTAACAAATTTTATCTCTCGCCCAAGTTTTTTCACCTACTAAAACCTCTTCCGATCAAGCTTTCGATCAAACAAGGTAAAGTGCTCCTTCTTCTCTGTATTTCAAATACATTATTGTGTATTTTAGAAGGCTCCATGTCAACCAATAAAAAATTTGTAATAAAACAACAAGGTTGCACATTAACAAGGGAGGAGCTTAAAGCGTTCCTCACTGATTACCCGATTCCAAAGGAACATAAAATCATGCTACCGAGTAGAAATCAAGGGATATTTGATGCCCCTGAAAGTTATGTAGGCCTTTATACCCATGTCTTCACCACTTCCAACCTTAGGATACCTTTGCATCCTATGATCTTAGAATTCCTCCGGTATTATGAGGTACACATTTCTAGGTTCAACCCTTTTGGCGTAGCCAAGCTTACAACATTCATCATGATGTGCAAAGCTTATGGGTTCGAACCATCCTTGACTGTGCTTAGGGGTTTTCTGAATCTATACCTGGGAGGAGATTGGTTGACCTTGGCCAAAAGGGGTGAAAGGGATGTGCCCATTCTGATAGATAGGCCTTTTACGAACATAAGGAACTGGAAAGGCAAATTCTTTTATATCCAAAACACCATTATCCCTCCGACATACTTTGCATTGTTAAACCCAGAATTTCAATATGATGAAAAAAATTTCAACGATCCATTGCCCTATACTGTGAGAAGAAACCCTTTGTATCAACGTTTGGCTCGCCATCCAGCTGACTGCCAAACATTCCCTAAGCCAATCCTTTTCATGGCTGGCATTGCTGAAAGATGGGAGGGGTCTCCTTTGGTACCTGATATTATTTGTGATGGAGAAAGTATGTACTTTTTTTATTAAAATAAAAAATAAAAACTTATCTTTCTGATATTTATCTTATTTGCTTCTTTGTGCAGAGATGTCATTCAGGAACTTTGTGGTGGCTGGTGGTGCAAAGGAAGTAAGCTTCCTTCCAAAGAATCCCCAAGAGACAAGCTATGGCGTGGGCTCCCCATCAGTGTCCATAAACAACAATGATGTGGAAGCCCAGCCCATCGAGCCTGTATCGTCTGCTCCTCCGTCAAAGGAACCCATAGATGTGGAAGATCAACTTGTGGAGAACGTTGCTGACTCTGACGAACCAGTCTCCGAAGGACAGTTGGCCATCGTAGGACCCTCCGGCATAGGTGAGAGGGTCCGAAGCAGGAAAGGTGGCAGTGCTAAAGCTGTGAAGTCTGCTTCGAAAAGGAAGCTCATCCTACCTACTCCTCCCTCTCGAACTACCCGGCAAAAGAGTGCCCAGGGTAAGGCTGTGGAATTTCCAGCCATCGAAGGGCCCAGCGGCGATGATATCCATGGTAAAGTTTCTTACCTGTGAACAAAATTTAAGTACCAATAATAATATATTAACAAATGTACATATGTTGCAGGACTTCCTGATACGAAAGAACTTCCCTCTCCCTTAGCTTGTCACCAGCTCGTGGGCCATGTGATCCCACCCAAATGGAAGGGGGTGATGGATAACATGTCCATAGAAAGGCTCTGCGACCTTCATGACAAAAGCTATGTCCGACAGTGCATGCTAGATAACCAACTCAACAGTAGGACAAGGGAACTGCTTCGTGCTGTCACCAAAGCTCGGGAAGAAATGGATGTTATGCTGAGAAGGGAGAAGGCTAGGGATCAGAAGTATGCAGACTTGGAGAAGAAGTGTGAGGATGCCTTGGAAGATTTTGACAAGAACCCCTTGGTGCAAGATCTCAGAGCTGAGAATGAAAAGCTCAAAGGTCAACTGGCAACGAGTGAAGCTGAATGCAGCAGGCTGACTGTCGAAGGCTCAATGGTCGTAGGCTATAAAGAGCAGATATATGTTCTTTCATCCAAGTGTGGAGGCCTTGAACAAGAGAGGGCAAAGTTGCTGGACCAAGAGATCAAGCTCAGAGAAAAGGTAGATGGTTTAAACCTTCGTCTGAAAATGCTGAAGAAGGACAGGGTGGACTTGGTAACCAAGGTGATCCCCTATGTCGCTATGGAACTTTACCATAGCGATGATGTGGGGATTGCCATTGGGAATGTGGTGAATGCTGCCATTTTCCATGGCAAGTGTACCACTTTGGAGGAGATAGCCAAGACTGGGGAACCGGTGGTGCTGGAGAAAGTTCCTTACTACAGGGCAACTCATGAAAAAGAGTATGATGATGCAGGTAATCAATTATCTGCTTTAGAGTTCCCTTTCCTTGCAGATGTGACTAAGGACCCAGCGGCCTCAATTGAGGACCTGCTGGCCAAGAAGCCAAGGACAGTCCAGCCTCCATCTTCCTCCAAGAAGACTCCGTCACCCAAGGTTCCCTCCCCAGGTTCAGCTGATCCCACTCATTCCAAGGTTTGATGAAGGCAACCATGTGGTTGTAATTTGATCCCCAGGGTGGTATGTACCCTGTTTAAAACAATTGTCTATGTTCCTTTCCAGGCTTCGTGCCTGATGAAACAATTAACATGTGGTATGTGTGATGTAGGCTACGGCCTAAGACAATATTTAATTTTGTTGGATCGTTAAGGCTTCGGCCTGTTTTAGACTAGCTAGACTAGTCAGTAATCTACATTGAAGCCACTAGGGCTCAAATTTTGCCATGTGTGATTCTTCTCTTTTTATTTTTACTTGCGTAAAAAATATTTTTTACAACCTAAGGCGTATGGTAGATGCATAGCCTCATTGTGTGTAGTTACTTTACCAAGAATATTAGCAATCGTATAATTTGACTGCTGATAGAGGGTCGCGACTCATTCCATCTTGATCCTTTGGGCAACGAAAGGCTTAAAATACCTTAAGGCCATATAGGAAAGTTAATGTGAAGTTGAGATGGATGTTATGCATATGAGCAAGACATGTTGTTTAGTCTTTGTACATCCCTTCGACATTGAAACTTATAAAGCGACTTGGTGGGCAAATCTTTGTTGTATTGAACGAAACAAGAGATTTGAGGGAAATGTGTTATATCATTAAGTGGGTAGGGAGGATTACATCATTGTAAGAAATGAATACTAGACGCCTACCATTAATGCTTCTTTCCCCAAGTGAGAAGAATGCAAATACATTGATTGAAAGCAAAAATAAAGAATGTCTGTGGACATTGTAAGTTTCATACGTAGAACTTACGAAGGGTAGTTCCATTCCAGGTTCTATCAATAGCGTCTCCATCCAAAGTTTCCAGCTTGTAGGCTCCGTTGCCATGTGCTTCTTTAATAACGTAGGGCCCTTCCCATGTAGGTCCTAGTTTACCCTGGTACTCAGCCTTACTTGCGCTGTTGAGTCGGAGGACGTATTCCCCTGGTTTGAAGGTCGAAGGCCGAACTCGACTGTTGTAGTACTTTTCAATTTTTTTCTTATGGATAGCTTCTCTAATTGAGGCTATTTCCCTTCGTTCTTCAAGTAGGTCCAGGTTACTACGGAGTCTTTCTTCGTTGTCTGCTGCTTCGAAGTTCATGACCCTTTCTGTTTCGACGCTCACTTCCGAAGGGATGACAGCTTCCGTGCCATATGTCAAGCTAAAAGGTGTTTCTCTGTGACTTGACTTCGTATGCGTTCTATGAGCCCAAAGTACTTGAGGTAGTTCATCTACCCAACCGTGGTGACTGTATCCCAGCATCCGTTCTATTCCTTGTATGATGTCTCTGTTAGTAACCTCCACTTGTCCGTTACCTTGAGGATGGTAAACGGAAGTGAAAGATTGTTTGATATTCAGACCTCTGCAAAACACTGGGAATACCCCTTCGGCGAACTGCTTCCCATTATCTGAAATGATGATATGAGGTTCTCCGAACCGACAGATAATATGCTCCCATACAAACTTTTCCATGTGCCTGCCTGTGATGGATGCCAAAGGCTTCGCTTCCACCCATTTAGTGAAGTAGTCGATGGCTACAACCAAGAATTTTACTCCTCCGGGAGCAATTGGCAGCGGACCTACGATGTCTATCCCCCATTGGCTGAAGGGCCATGCGGACGTCACGGAAGTCATATCTTGTTTTGGTAGCCTTGGGACCCTTGAATGTACTTGACAGGCTTCACACTTCTGAATGATTTCAACAGCGTCCCTGTGCATCGAAGGCCAGTAATATCCAACCCTCATGATTTTGGAGACAACGGAGCGGGGCCCTGCATGAAGTCCGCAGGATCCTTCATGCACTTCTTGAATGATGTTGGCAGCTTGTCTAGGTCCTACACAACGAAGCCATGGGGACAGAAAGGATCTTCTGTATAGATAATTTCCCATGATTCTGTACTGCGGTGCTTTGATGCGGACCTTTCGAGCTAACTTCTGATCTTCCGGCAGTATACCACTTATTAGATATTCTCTAATTGGAGTCATCCAATTCGAGTCTTCCTCCTGTATTACGTCAGACACCTCCTTTCGGACGATGGACCTATCTGCCAACACTTCGACCAGAACCTCCTTAGTTAAATGAGCAAATGCCATTGATGCCAGTTTGCTAAGTGCATCCGCCTTCTTGTTTTGATTTCTCCGAACATGCTCTATGTTGTAGGATGCGAACCCTTCGAGCATTTCCTTGGCCTTATCCAGGTATTGCTTGATCACAGGTTGTCTTGCCTCGTAGGAGCCTTTTATCTGGTTGGCCACCAGTTGCGAGTCAACGAAAATAGCCAAGTCTTCCACCTCCATGTCTTTGGCCAATCGGAGGCCTGCTAGCAAGGCTTCGTACTCCGCTTCATTGTTCGTAGCGTCGAATTCAAAACGGAGTGCATAAGTGTACTCCTTCCCTTTGGGATCAACAAGCATGAGACCTGCGCCAGAACCGTCGGAGCTGGAGGCTCCGTCAGTATAAAGTTTCCACCCTTCGACCTCTTTGTCAGGCTTCTTTTCAGCAACTTTTGTGTCATGCTTTGGTTCGGAGGGTGTTTCTGCTAAGAAATCTGCCAATATTTGCCCTTTGACCGAGTTCCTGCCCTTGTATTCAATTTCGTGTTCTCCTAGCTCAATAGCCCATTTAGCTATCCTTCCAGATTTCTCCGGCTTCGAAAGTATCTGCTTAATTGGTTTGTCAGTAAGTACGGTTATGGGGTGAGCTTGGAAGTACCTTCGAAGGCGTCTCGCAGCATGGACCAAGGCCAAAATTAGCTTCTCCAATGCTGGATAGTTTAGCTCAGCTCCCTGTAGAACCCTGCTAACGAAGTAGATGGGGATTTGCTTCCTCTCCCTTTCTGCCAATAACACAGCGCTGATGCTTTCGAAGGAGGCTGCGATATACATAAACAACACTTCGCCTTTGATTGGGGCGGTAAGTGTAGGTAGAATAGCCATGAAATCCTTGAGCTTTTGGAAGGCTGCTTCTGCATCTATACTCCACTGGAACGTCTTTTTGTCCGTGCATCCTTTGAGTGTTTTGAAGAACGGCAAAGATCTGTATGCACCCTTCGATAAGAACCTGCTGAGTGCTGCTAGCTTTCTCTTCAGACTTTGCACTTCCTTTAGGGACTTAGGAGGCTGTAGATCCGTGATGGCCTTGACCTTCGAAGGATTGGCCTTAATACCTTGCTTGGTGATCAGATGCCCCAAAAATTGTCCTTCTTCCACGCCGAAGGAACACTTCTTGGGATTTAACTTCATGTTGATGGCGCGAAGCTGGTCGAAGGTTTCCTTGATGTCGGAGAGCATGTCCTCCTCCGATCTACTCTTGATGACCATATCATCTACGTACGCCTCCAGATTCCTACCTATCTGCTTGTGGAAGGCTTTGTCCACTAAACGTTGGTAGGTGGCACCTGCATTTTTCAAACCAAAAGGCATCTTTTTGTAACAATAAACGCATTTTCCTGTAAAAAAGGTTGTCTTCTCTTCGTCATCTTCCGCCATTTGTATATGATGGTAACCCTTATAAGCGTCTAGGAAACACTTTAGCCGAAACCCTGACAAGGATTCCACCTTCCAATCAATTTCTGGCAGAGGGTAGCAGTCCTTCGGGCAGGCTTTGTTAATATCTGTGAAGTCCACGCACATTCGCCATCCTCCATCATGCTTCTTGACCATCACCGGATTGGCCACCCAAGTTTGATACTTCACCTCTCTGAGTATGCCTGCTGTTACAAGCTCGTCCACTTCTTTGCATGCGGCGGCGCTTCTTTCGGGAGCCAGGCTTCGACGCTTTTGTTTGATGGGTTCAATATGTTTGAACTCATTGAGCTTGTGTTCAGTGCCGAAGGGCTTTCCGTCTATGATGAGAGTTCTGGGGACCCCCGTCATGTCAGAGTAGGTCCATGCGAAGACATCTGCATTAGCACGTAGTACCTTTTCCAATTCTGCTTTAAAGGAGGTTGGGAGCTGCTTTCCGATTACCACCGTCTGATCAGGGTAGAGATCATTTACCACAATGCGTTCTTCAGCGTCAGTACAACTGAGAACATCCTTCGGAGGCTCTTCCGAAACCTGTTTGATCCTTTTGCCTAATTCCGTAGGCCCCTTCACTTTATAGCTGGAGAAAACCGTTCCAATGCCGAAGGGTGTTTGGAATTTGATCGCGGCATGTATGGTTGAGACAACGATGCCCATCTTCTGCATTGCCGTTCTCCCTATCAATAGGTTATAGGGAGATTCAGACCTTACGATCGTGAAAACCAGAGTTTCTGTTCTTTTTAGCCTTCCTTCTCTAATCGTAACCTCTAGAGGGACTTCTCCCAAAGGCCATGAGTGTTCCCCTGAGAACCCTACTAAGGGTACCTTCGAATCTACTCTCTTCGACCTTATCGAAGGTTTGAGTTTTAGAAAACAGCGTTCGTAGATAACTTCGCAGGAGCTACCGCAGTCGAGGTAGGCCCTGTTTACTTCTCTGTTGGAGATCAAGACCTTGATAACCACGGGGTCATTTGAAAGAACTTTCCCTGTGATTGAAGGAAAAGTGACATCTCCTACTCCGCACAAGGCTTCCTCCGTTTCTTTCCTTTTCAAACCAGAGTCATCCTTGTACACCATGAGGATGGGTGCTTCGACAGGTGTGGTATCTTTCCCCAACTGTGTGTCGGAGACCTTGTCTTTACGTTTCTTTATACCCTTCACCAAATTCCCCAACTGGCCGGACTTCACGGCCTCTTCTATCTGTTTCTTGAGCTCTCTGCAGTTGTTGGTGTCGTGTCCGTAATCGTCATGGAAGTAGCAGAATTTGGAAGTATCTCTGGGCCTTCCTCTGTTTGCCAAGCGAGGAGGAGGATCAAAGGTCTTCGCAGCCTTTTCCGTAGCAAGTATCTCCCTTGGAGATTTGGACAGATTAGCCAAGAGCCCATGGTTGATGTTTTTGTGGTACGGTGTAAATTTGTCCCTGTTTTTGTGTTTGTTCCTTGACCCTTCCTACGAAGGATGCTTCGGGGCTTTATTGTGACTTTCTTTATTTTCGACCGGAGCTCCGTTAGTAGACACTTCTTTTGCTTCGATCCAGGTGTAAGCCTTCTCCACCAAACCCTTATAGGTTGCAGGGAGATCAGTGGAGAGGAATTAAACCAAACTTCTTTTTCGTAGGCCATGCACGAAACCTGAGATGCGCTGGTCCTCGTGCAAGCCCATTATCTGTAACGTGTCATCGGTGTATATGGTGATGAAAGCTCTGGTGCTCTCGTTTTCCTTCTGCTTGATGTTGTGCACTATTAGGTGCGTTCTTGTAAACTTTTTCTGTTGGCTAAAATGTGATCTGAACTTGGCCTTGAGATCATCCAAATTCACAATGCTACCTGGTTTTTGCCCGTTCCACCATATACGAGCAGAGTCTCGTAGGGTGTATGTAAACATGTGACAAACAACGGGCATAACCCACTTCTGCATTCTAATAGCCCCTTCGAACAAGTGCAAAAAGTTATCCGGAACCCCTTTCCAATCGTAGGTACCAATATGTGCGGGCATTTTCAACCCATCAGGCAAAGGGTAGTCTTCTATCCATCTTACGAAGGGTGTTGTAGAGCCCATGGGATCTGAATAAAGGCAGTTATAAGGTGGCATGTAGGTAGGGGCAGCATTGTACGGGTTATGATTTGGAGCTATTCCAACAGGGTTTTGGTTAACATATTGAGGGTAAGCAGTAGGTATATAAGGTGGGTGACTTCCAACAGAGTACGAAGGATATACCATAGGTTGCCCGTAGGGCATACTTCCGTATGGTTGAGTAAAACTGGGGTTGCTAGCCTGCCCATTAGGTGGGGGATAAACCCCTTGAGGGTAAGATTGAGCCTGAAAAGGAGGGTACATACCATGAGGAGGAAGATTTCCTCCCCCATTCATTTGAGATGGATTGCCTTCCACGCCGGATGCGTGAGAAGGCTGCAACGGAACCCCTGCCTCAGTTCTTCCCAGATGAGCCGCCAAAAGTGGTGGCAAATTAACCTCCGTAGCATCCCTTCGGTGACTCCTTCCATTGGAGCCTTCTATCGTGCCTTCCCGTCTAGTCGGAGCCCTCTCCGGAACGTCTTCAAAACCAACCGACCTTCCACTAGGCCTTCGACTGCTCGGAGACCCTATCCTTAGCACTGAGCGTGTAGCCCCAGGAGCCAAGGGCCTAGTCTCCATCTCCAACTCTTCGTCATATTCATCGCTTGAGTATTCTAACTCCCTACGCATCTCCACATTCCGAGCTTGCCTCCTTCGAGCCCTTAGTAAAGATTCTAATGCTTCGATGTTAGCTTCGACAAACGCTGGACTAATTACCGGTTCAGGGTTAGCCGAGGTTGAAGCATGGTTGTTGGGAGTTATTTCAGGGTGAGATCGTGTGGTAAAAGAGGATGCGGTTATATTGGGAAGGTTGTTAGGATCATTGACTGGGATTGGTGTCAAGGTCGAGAAACCCGGAGGGGGTGTATCTTCTCTTCCTTGATTCATGCCGTAAAACTAGTGAGAGTGATTGACTGGGTGTAAGTTTGGAATAACGAGACCAATAGTAGCGGGTTCACAGGATGGCGCCACTAATTGTACAATAATTTGTACGACCAGGCCTTCGATGGTGATTGAAGGGTATGAAGGGTTATATGCTTGCGCCAAACTTGTAGCCAATCTGCAATAAGAAATAGTAGACACTTCGTTAAGTGATTGCTGAGGGGTTGGGCCCTGCGAACCACCTCCGGCGTGAGAGTAAGTATGTGATATGAGTTGTAAATAATATGATGTATGTAAAATACTGTGTTGAGTGAACATACCATTGAAATGACTCATCCAACCTATTTATAGGTGATGAAAATAGCTTGGAGAGTGTTAGCACACGTTTAGGAGATCATGGGGGCGTCCCCTGATTTGTGGTAACCGCTAGGGCTTCATCCCCACTATCTCGGACTTGGCGGGGAAGCTAAGGAAATAGTGGGAACGTGGGGGAAGACCAAGTCAAGGTTCTTCTTTGTCTTGGCATCTTCAAGAGAAGACACGAAGGCATAGGCCTTCGGCTGGCGATTCCCAAACTGGTAACCATATCAATGATGAATGGTTTTACGCCACCAATGACTTATGAAGAAAGACTTGGGTCTTCGTAATGCAAATTCGACTGAGCCAGGGGGGTCCTTCGACCTGATCGGAGGGGTCATCACGTAATGCTACGACAAGAGAAGGAGTAGATTATGATGAAGTTATTTGCTCTGTGCAAGGATGAAGCAATTCGAATTTTCTTGCTTGCATCATATATAGGATCCAGGTTTATCAAATGGATGTCAAAGAGTGCCTTTTTATATGGCAGATTACAAAGGAAGTATATGTCAAACAACCTCCTGGTTTTGAAGATCCTAAACATTCAAACAAAGTCTACAAAGTTGTTAAGGTTCTTTATGCTTACATCAAGCACATGTAGAGCTTGGTATGAAAGGCTCTCTACGTTTTATTGCAACATGGTTATAGGAGAGGAGGCTATAGATAAGACTTTTTTATAAAGAGATATAGAAGGATATCATGCTAGTCCAAGTGTATGTAGATGATATCATATTTGGAGCTACCAAACAATCTATGGTCAAGGGTTTGAAGCTAATGCAGAATGAATTTCAAATGAGTTCACTGGTGAGTTAACTTTCTTTTAGGGGACTTCAAGTTAAGAAGTCAAAAGAAGGTATTTTTCATAAGTCAAGACAAGTATGTATCGACATACTTCGAGAAGTTCAACTTTGATGCAATAAAGCCGTTACTACACCTATTAAATCATTAAACTCATTGGGCAAAGGATGAAGAGGACAACCAGTTGGAGTCAAGCTAT